>OY757928.1:12759642-12774642 GCA_963585895.1 Sepioteuthis lessoniana | reverse complement strand
TATATATATATATATATATCATGTCGTGACATCAGCACGGATATCCCCGACTCTTTCTCACTACCCGTCTCTATCGTCCATTGCTCCAGGAAAGTCTTTAAGGCTACATCCCGTATCGGGATTGAGCTGCTGTATGTAGTTTCTAGCTGGTCGTCCTGCCTTTGCTCGTCTATGTGAAGAGGTCCACTGTTGTACATCTCTTATGAGATAGATAGATAGATAGATAGATAGATAGATATGCATTATTTCATTATTTTAAATTGAATTAATACAGAAAATTGATTATTGTCACGAAGCTTAACAAGAAACTCATATTTACAAATCTGTAGAATGAGTAACTATTGCGTAACAATTATCTTTATTGGAATGAGTCTCAGCGGTTTGTCTGGATGAGACTGATCCCGCTTCATTTTTCTCTCACATCTATTAGAATGGTAATAATCAATGCCTCTCCCTTGCCATTCTATGAGAAAATAGAAAGATAGAATGCCTTTTTGAGGATTACTACTGCAACAACCAATGAATACAGAAGATATATAGCGTGTCTCAATATACATGTGACCCATGTGACGGCTAATATCTCTACTAATAATAATGCTGTGTTCTATTTTTCAGATTTTAAAAGATAGTATACTATAATTAGTATTAATCTTTGGACACAATGCCATGGACAAGAAAGGAAAATATTTTGCATCAGCATTTGTTTGGAGAAAAAATCATTGAAACTGTCTAAAAATAGATTATCAATATCATAATGATTTATTACTGAGTTAAGAAACTCAAAAAAAGATTGCATGTCCTGGAAGCTAATATAACATTAGATTTTAAAAAATAGGTTTGATATCTCAAGCTCGAAGGATGTGCTTTTTACAGGACGTGTTCCAAATGACCGTTATTGTGCTTGTCTCAGTAATAAATCATTAGCGTATTAACGCGATATATCTATTTTGAAACACCCTGTACTTTGGACAGTGACTTCGTAGTTAGTAACTTGAATTAGAGCTATAATGTTCTCTTAATCTAGGAAATTATGAGTTACCTTCTCCGCCTAGTTATAGGTTAAATAGTACTACTAATGTTATTTAGTAAGGATGCATTAGGCATTACATTCCCCACGAAAGTTGATATGCCATTAAAAACAAAGAAAGAGAAAATATGATGTATTCAGTATAAAATTGATTTACAGTTTTTTGATGCGTATAGTAAGGGACAAGTTAGAAAAAATGCACATCTGGAAAATTTGAAATTTACACGGATTTTGGAGCAAAAGTATTAAAGGATTTTCTTACCAATGTAATTAAAATCCGGCAATAACCTTACTTCAACCAACGTATCATGTTCATGCTAACTTTCAAGCAATTCCTATTATGATTGTAGCCAAAATATATACAGCAGATATGAATCACATGTATTCGTGGATATGTTCCCTGGTTGGTTTTAAGCATGTTAGCCCTTGTATTATAAAATGCCGAAGTTAGTCTTTTTAAAACGATTATAAGGTTTTAAGTATCAATGATAATCATCTGTAAAGAATCATAGCTTCCAATTACTAATCTTAATACAATTGATTTAGTCACTGTAAAATAGTTTCAAGGAGTATTCCTTTTTAATAAAAATCATTTGTTCGTCTACTGTTAGATATTTCTAATTATTCATAACTAAAGATGATAATAATTTGCATACATTTACATGATTCCGTATATATATATATATATATATATATATATATATATATATAACTATTTAAATTCAAAAATATTAATTCCTCTTGCTGGATAGAAGAGGAACGGTATTTTCAACAAAGAGATACTCTACTCTCTCTAGTAAGAAAACGCAACATTTTTACAAGATGTAGCAATCTTTTATAAGGGATATGAATATTCATGATTTAGTATTTCGTAAGCTATACTTAATGTGAAGAATTGGTTATTACTATTTCGTAAATAATAAATATTTAATTATCCGGAAGGTTCAATAGTTATTATATTTTGCACTGTTCTGATAAAAACTGATGATTTCAGAATTGCCTTGTGAGATTCTTAGAGAGTTGCCTACAGGTATCACGGATTTGTTTTTTTCTTATCTTTTTTTTATTACTATCAACATTTGTTCCTGCTTTTTACCAGAGGGTTTAAAACCTGTCAATTCACCGGTAAACAAATGGAGTAACGAAACCTATTTTCATATTTTAACACATTTCATTATCAGCGCAGTCTACTAGGGTTTGAAATATGTAGACTGCATTGCTGCCGTTTAGACCATGCAAAAGAATTGTTCTAGATATGGGACTAAATGCTGACAATGCTGAATGTTGAGCAAGGAGTTATCAAGTACCATTTTTTGTGTCTTTCGAGTAAATTTTCTGCGTAATGACTTATTTAATTTTGCGCATGTACTTTTTAAAGTTCTGCCCACAGAGAAGCAAATAAAATTCCGTTTTGCACTATATATATATATATATATATATATATATATATATAGATGTGTGTGTGTGTGTGTGTGTTCCAAATCATGAAATATTAAAAGAAATATATATTCCTCTGAACAACGTCAAAATACACGAAAATGACAAACAGGGAACTACCGATACGATTATGCAGAGCAACAGTTAAGAGCCCATGCACTATTTACATCGACGAAAATATTGATAATTCTTAGAGCAGAAAGGATTTCCTGTCACTCAGGCTTTTATGAATAATTAGCTGATAGAATAATCTGGCACAAACCAAGTAGAAGATAAGCAATGACTCTCATGTAAAAGGTGATCTACTTGGAATCGACAAGTAACTAAAATTTGATAATCCTGATTATTATAATTTGCGCAGACCAAAGCACGTCCTGGAAAATATGATAGAGATTTTCACGGGGTTTTGAAATACAAAGAAGTCATCCAATCCCGAAGTAAGAAAGAAAGAAAGAAAGAAAGGGTAAGGTGATTTGTAAGCAATATGATATAGAAAAAAGAAAGTAAGAAACATCTTGAAACATTCTAAAATGTTGATGCCTGTCATGTGCGATGGGTAAATGTGGCCATTCAAAATGATTAATTTAGCGAATATGCTTTATTTGTTGCAGATTTTGTCTTTTGAGCAGCAAACTTGAGTCAGTTGGATACTGTCTATGTTGAAAGTAGCGCAATGATGAAATTTACTTCTAAGCATATATATATATATATATATATATGATTTGGTTGAGTTGGTTTTATGGCTTATCAACCGTTGTAGGTTATTTAATGCCAAATCCTTTTTCTACATATATAATAAATATATTGTCATCCACAGATAGACTGTTTCGTTGTATCACAACTCTTCAGTGTGGCTAGACACATAGGACGCTTGAAGCTGGGATCGAAACCTACCCAAATTTACGTTAGACTTAGTATCAGTCTGCCCAGCCAACAAGGGTACGACGTCAGCTGGGTAATTATAAGGTATTAAGTAGCAGCGTTCGTTTGTTTACATCTTATACCTTACCGGATACTAGAGTGCTCAATTCGTTCGAAGAACTTTGCACTATGCAAGCGGTAGCCGTAAATTCCTTCGCCAGAGTACTCACATTTGGTTTGGTAGGGTTTTATGGCATATCAACAGTTGTAGGTTATTTTATGCCAAATTCTCTTTCTATATATATATTGAATATATATAATTTGTCGACAAATTTTCTTGATCACATTTTTAAATGAGCCTATGCTCAGTTTTTTATTGTACACTGTTAAATGGTTTCATGTATTGCTTCTTAACACTTATAATTCTATTCAATATTACCCATTTGTTTACACACAGCTCAATGGTTCCAAGTACTGTTATGTATCTCGAACAATTCAGTTAAACGACAGTCATTTGTTTTCTCACTGTTGAAGGAGCAAAGGGTTCTGTTTCAACCAATTAAGTTTATCTAAGTCCTATGTTTGTACTCAGCTTAAATGCCAAACAATTCTATTAGACTAACAGTGTTATGACCGCTTATTAAGGGTCAATTAATAAATAACTCAACACGGAGATATGAGTGCCACACAAACATATCCTAAAGTCTCTGAGGAGGGTTTCCTTGGTTCAACGTACACGAAGACAGGCAAGGTGATTACTACAGCTGTTGTTGCTGCTCTTTGGTCTACCAGCTCAGATCTTGGTTTATATTCTCTTTTGGGTAAGTCCATTATTCTGGTTATAGGTGAGTCACCTACAACACATAGATAGGACACTATCAGGTGCTAGCACTCTGATTGAAATTGCACCTAGGAGTAATGGCAATGTAGGGATACACTGCATTCTCTAAAGCTCCAATATTTCTAGATACTGCCATCAGATTGTTTAATGTCATATACAGGATACTCGTTTGGGGTGGGCCTTACCACTCTGTAGAGATGTACTCGGGTTATTCTATAGCCCAAGACAACAAGGCAAAGTAATTTGGAAAAGGCAAGCTGAACATTCACGCTAGAAACTCAACTACGATTATTTCATAGTGTTTGTGTGTCAATCTGAGGACAAATACATAGCAATTTTGATGTAACCCTAACACCCAGTCATTATCAGAGCCTTTCCGTGCTCATAAGCGATAGTGACGTGTTTCCACCCATCTTCAAACATAAAATCATACTCAGCACGTACGCTTTCATAAAGTTCCTGAAAGTGTTAGCACTATCCTTGATCAAAAAGGGTGGCTACTATGTGACCCTACGTCTGACAACTTGACTTTGTGCCATGCACCCCTCTCAAGAGAGAGAACTCAGTGTTGACTGTTATAACATTTACAAATGGCCGCCGATATCCGCAGATAATAATTTCCTTGATTATTATGTGTAGTTCGCAGTTGAGTGAGAGAACAACAAAAATTGGTGCAACACAAAGAAAGAACTGAAGGTAAGGATAACACTAGCATTTACCCATTTAAACAAGGAGAGAGCAGGAAAGATTCTTATGATATTCAGAAGTCGTCTGGAAGCCGGGGTTGAAGCCAATGACGATTTTTTGAAAATATTTGATCTAGAGTATTTCAAGATATTTACATGCAAATATATTCGGTAAAATGTCATTGTTATTTTCATGTTTTTATAATAATGACTATTTTTTTATCCACCACACCATTTATGGTAAGAAGTCGAAAAGTATACTGATTGATAATTTAAATAATCAAATTAAAAAGGTAAATTCCAAACGAAATTATGAGTTGTAATATAACAGCATCTGATGCAGAGAGGAGCAAAAGAGATGGATAGGGGCAATGAAGAGTTTCATCCAACCGAATGGGAAATAAGATAATCCTGAGAGACAGGTAGACAGACAGACTGAGAAATGGTAAAATCGAGATTGATAGATAGATAGATAGATAGATACAAACAGAGGTAAAGGAGAAATAAGAATACGAATTCATTCCAAATGGAGATTGAATGATACAAGGACAGACAGATACAAAAGAGAAGAAGAGAGACAGAGAGAAGGAGGGAGAGGGAGTAAATTAAAGATAAATGAATAGAGACTTAGGGAGAAAAAGGGAAAAATGAGGGAACAAATCAGTCACAGAGGATTAAACAATACAGGCAGAGTGAGTGTAAAGGACATATAAAATAGAGACAGACAGACAGATAAGTGAACAGACAGAGAGAGATATAAAGAAACTCTGATAGATAGATAGATAGATAGATAGATAGATAGATAGATAGATAGATAGATAGATAGATAAAAAGCGGAAACAAATTCATTCTGCATTGGGAAATGACGATTCTGTGTGTGTGTGTGTGAGTGAAGAAGAGTGTTAAAGAGAGAGAGAGAGAGAGAGATTGAAAGAGAAAGAGAGGGAGAGTGCTAAATCGAAAGATATACAAATAAGAAATGATGGAAAGGAATGCACTACAAATGGTAGAGGAAGGATACTGAAAGAGAGTTAGAGAGATAAAGACTGAAAGAGAGAGAAAGACCAAAAGAGAGAAAGACTGAGTGAGCGATGAGATGAGAGTAAAAGAGATAGATATATTGAGAGAGAGAGAGAGAGAGAGAGAGAGAGAGAGAGAGAGAGAGAGAATAACAGAGTGTGTGATAGCGACAAAGAGAAATAAAGGGCAAATGAGGGAACGAATCCATTTCAAAGATAAAAGAAAAAGAAAGAGAGAAGCAGAATGTGGGAGAGAAAAAAGAGAAAGGGAATAATGGTGAGAGAAAGAAAGAGTGAGAAATAAATGAAAGAATCTATTCCAAATAGAGATAATACAATACCAAAAGAGAAAGAGACGGACTGACTGACAGAGAAAGAGACAGAGAGACAGAGAGAAATACTAAGAGATAAGAGATGGGAGAGAGAAAGAAAGAAAGATATCAAAGAAGCGAGAGAGAGAGAGAGAGAGAGAGAGAGAGAGATGGGGACGAAGAAGTTTATATCCAGAGATACAAGGATAAAGAGAAAATTGATGAGATAAAGGGAAAATGAAGGAAAGAATTCATTCCATAGGAATATAAAATAATTCTGAGCCAGACGGGAGAAAGAAAAAGGCAGGAGAAAATAGAAGAAAAAGGCGAAAGAAGAAGAGAAGAATAAGATATAAGGAGGGGAAGCAAATGCCAAGTGGCGTGTGTACGGTGGCAAATGAAAAATCTGCCTCTGTTCGAGCAGACCGGTAGGCATAGATTTTGTGAGATAGCCATCTATTGCAATCCCTCCAGGGATCTTGTTGTCAATCCTTGTTTTCCAAAAGGTGAAAGCGAATGGGACCGGAAAAACCAGAGTGATCCGGCAGAATAATGGCCGTTGAATGTCGAGAATTTGGAGGATAAGAATAAACAAACAAATAAATAAAGAAGAGCGAAGAAAATAAACAAACAAAATACTCTCCGAAAATGAAATCTGTATAAGATAGAAAATATGAATGAGTCAGAAAAGATAAACAGAAATAATTGAAATAGAATAGAAATATAATTCATAAAGGAAATTGCAAATATAAAGGTAAGCTATACGAATTTAGATAAGAATGGGGTTTTATTTAAAATAAATATAATAGAAATGCTTAGAATTCGATATCTTTTTTATGAGGGCTTTTTATACCCTGATGCGTTTTTATAGGATATTATCCAAGAGGATCAGAAAAAGACACAAAGTCTCTTAATTTAATTGAACCCGTCATAATTGATGTTGAAATAAATTATTTTCAATTCAATTTCCATATTTTGTAATAGATAGATAGATTGATCGATAGATAGATAGATACATAGATATGAACATGGACACCGATATATATATATATATATATATATATATATATATATATATATATATATATATATATAGAGAGAGAGAGAGAGAGAGAGAGAGAGAGAGAGAGAGAGAAAGAGAGAGGTAGTAAGACGGAGAGGGAGAGAGAGAAAGCGGCAGAAAGAAAGACAGAAAGAAAGAAAGAAAGAGAAACAGAGAGAGAGTGAGAGCGAGAGAGAAATAAAGAGAGAGAGAGATTGATAGTAAGAGAGAGAGAGAGCGAGAAAGAAAGAAAGAAAGAAAGAGAAAGAGCGAATCTAGAGAGAAAGTGAGAGAGAGAGAGTGATAGTAAGAGAGAGAGAAAGAATGAAAGAAATAGAGGGAGAGAGAGAAACAGAGATGGAGAGAGAGAGAGAGAGAGAGAGAGAGAGCGAGAGAGAAAGAAAGAGAGTGATAGTAGGAGAGAGACAGAGACAGACAAAGAAAGAAAGAAAGAAAGAGAGGTGTGAGAGAGAGAGAGAGAGTTGTTCTAAAGAAGTCTGTAAGTAAAAAATATTAATTCATATTGAAGTATCAAAAGATGTCTTACTTTAAAGTAATCTATTAAGTTTGCATTCGCTAAATCTTTTTAATTTAAAATTTAAAATAATTTTTTTTGGTAAACATGAATTAAAAAATCTCCATCCCCCACACATACATACACATCCACACACGCACACGCACACATATATAATGTGTGTGCATGTGTGTGAACATTTCCAACCAATATATATATATATATATATATATAGATAGATAGATAGATAGATAGATATACAAACTGCTACAAATAGAAAGCTACAATTTGCTACGAAAGACTCCTTTTCAATGCACATTATTCTTATCATATCAAGGGAATTATAAAAAAAATTGACATAAAATGACCAACAGACAAAACATATGCTTTCTTTCTTCCAAAGCCATTTTACAACGGTAAATTGCGTTTCATTTTTCTTTGGTGGACACGGATTGCTTTGATTATTTAATTTTTGAAGGAAACTTAATCTCATGTGATCTGTAAAATTCAGAATTACATTTCTTCGCTATTATTTTAACATTTTTTTCTTTTCATTCAAAAAGTGTCTTTCGCATATACATATTGTCGTCATTACTTTTATTAAAGGAAAAAGAACATCATCGTAAAAAAAAAAAAGAACTTCGTCGAAAATTAAAGATAGAATTAGTAATTTTGTGAAGTTTACAACTCTTAAGATTATCTCTTTATCTTCATTTTCTTTAAATAAACAACGGCAAAAAAGCCAATCAAACAGAATTTGAAAATATCTTTTTAATATACAATAATAAATTTGAAACGAAAAATTTAGGTATATGGTAACTATATTTTCTGTATTTGCAGGTCGTTCTTTATTTTTGTTATACGGGGAAAAAGAGAACATCTTTTTTTTAATTGCAGATATTTGATTTTAAATTAAAATATATTTATTCTTACATTCTTAAGAACACTTTTTTACTTGATATACATATAAATAATTTAAACCATGAAATACTTTTATTAAAATGAAAAATTAGGGAATTAAATGGAAAATTGTACCATGTGACATTAATTAAAAGACGTCGTTCATTTAATATTAAACCACGATATAATATAGTTTTGCGTACAAAAATCAGAATTATTGTTTTTTAAAAATCTTTTCTAAATAAACAACGGTAAAAATTGGATCAGATAAAGAAAAAAAAAACTGTTTCGAACTGCAATAATGACTCTTAAAAAAATTAAAAGTATTGTTTTTAAATTTCCATATTGCTATTTATTTAAACTTAAATTCAGGCAATAAATGAGTCATGTTGGCAAAATTGCATTTTTCTTTTTTTCTGATTTAAAAAAATAATAAATCCATTTTTTCACTTGAATGATACAGTAAAATGTTGCTTTTTTTATATAAATGAAAATTATTGAATTAAAATGGAACAGAATTGCACATTATGAACTTTACGTTAGACTAAGTCTCAGACCGCTCGGCCAACAAGCGTACCACGTTTGGCTAAAGGAATTGTTAAAGTATTTATGTAGCAACAGCAGCAGCCGTTTGTTTACATTTTTATACCCTATCAGCTACCAGAGTGCTCAGTTCTTTCGAAGAGCTTTGCATTATGCGAGCGGTGGCCGAAAAATTCCTTCACAAGAGTGCTTAACCCCCATGGGGGAGCGTATATATTATCATCCACAGACAGACTTTTGCTCCACTCAAAATTGAGCACTTTTTGCATTTAGCAGCCCGGACGGTGTTTTTTTCTTTTGACCAACCAATTGCGTGTCTTTTTATTTTTTTTAATTGGTATGACAAGGTTGGTCTTTTCTTTTTTTTTTCCAATATATATATATATATATATATATATACATTCCCCTTGACAGTGATTCGTTGTATATTTTCATCTTCAAATCACTTGGAGTTTTTTTTTTTACGTTAAGGGCTATTATTTAATATATATATATATATATATATATATATATATATATATATAGTTCCTATATGGCTAAGAGCGAGTCTACCTAGATTTCACCAAACGGCTCTTCAGGATTGCACTAGCCAAGTGGGTTAGGATAGAATACATTTTATTGGTAAAAAGAACCGTCACCTATAGAAAAATTACCATATTAAAAAGAAAACTATTCTAGAAACCTGCAAAAAACTTCCCATTTTTACATTAAACAATTTTTTTCAATCAATCAAAGTATTTAATACTTGCAGACATTGGAAAAATTGGTTGATTAGTCGATAAAAGGATTTATAAAATTGGTTTAATGTAAAAAAAAAAAAAGAATGTTTTTGCTTGTTTCTGGAAGTGTTTTTTTTTTAATTTTAAATATGCTGATTTTTGTATAGGTGAGAGGTCCTTTTAACCAATAAAATGTATTTTAGCCCAACCCACTTCGCTAGAGAAATACTGAAGAACCGTTTGATAAAACCTAGTTAGACTCGCTCTTGGCATTTAGGACAATCTCGGGGATTATACAATAAGCGCTTTTTTTAGACAATATCGGGGATTTAAGATTTGGTAATGGTGTAATAATTAACCAAATTAATAATTAACCAACGCATTTCTCCCCAGATTTCGAAAACTAGAGTTTCACTAACTTATTAGTTTCATACTGTTTCAATGACACAATTTTGTGGGGTTTTACAACTCTATAAAACTTGTGATCAGCTTATTCTAGGCATCTTTGACAGATCTGAATACCATTAAATTTTCAGTTCTTCATAAAAATTCATGAAAGAGAATACACCATTACTCAAATTTATATGAGAACTGTTGTTTGAATTTTAACAAACTAGTTTATCAAACCATTGTTACTGAGTTCGAATCTAACAGGGTGTCTCAAACTTCAGGTCTGGTGCCATAACGAAGGTAAGCTTAGAAAGTAACTTCTCCTAAATTTTTAAAACTAAATCAAGTAATACTTGAAAGACTAAAAGGTGCCATAACGAAGGTAAGCTTAGAAAGTAACTTCTCCTAAATTTTTAAAACTAAATCAAGAAATACTTGAAAGACTAAAAAGGTTTTGCAATATTTCGTTACAAACAAGAAGCGACATAAGGTGAGTCTTTAAGCGGAGTTTATCAGGATTGAATTTATAATATCCCATCTATTAAATAGGTTGCCATTTTAAAGTTAAGGAACTCAAAATGTCCATCTATTTACCCATTGCTACAGTGAGAATATTCAGATTAATAAATACCCTGGTGGTATAAGCGTTACGTGAACTGTAAACAGCTTCGTGCAGGATTGAAACCTGGCTCTCCGTTTCTATTTCCTACAACGATAAGCATTACACCACAGACGACCTACCCTCTGTTTGCCTGTCTCTATGTGTCTCTCTCCAAATATATATATGTATAGATATATATATACATGTGTGTTGGGGGTATAACGCTTTGAAATGCCGTCAATAGATGTAAAAATTCATTTAAAAATAAGCAAATAAATGTGAAAAAGTAGCATCCCATAAATCTCATACAACTCTTGTGGTACAGAGAAAGCACACAGCGTATGGATGTGTAACCGAAATATAAATAATGTAAAAACAACTGAGTACATTTGAAAATGGACGTTGGATAATTTAAATAAATTCTTCCTTATGGCTAAAATGAATAGATTCATTTTAATCATTTTTCTTTCTATTCCCATTTGGCCCCTAAAAAAATTAAAACCTTATCCTATTATTTATATTACTGGCATCATTTCCCATTCTCTTTGACGATCATTTAATTACATTACATTTATTTTACTCATTCAACCATTCATGTGATACTTCTTTTTGGGATTTTTTTTATAACTTCCGCTATTTATTTCCGTCAAATTCATTCCTTTCGACCCGGATGTTAATCCCTGCTGTATATTTTATTTTACAGTGAATTCGACAAGAGCCTAATCGGCATTAATGAATAAAGATATCAAATACAAAATAGACTGTAAATAGTAATCACTTATCCATTCTTCCTTCCCTTTGTCACTTGGTAGATTTAATGATAAAATACTTTTTCTATTTTCTTTCCAAGCCAAAGAACGGAAGGAATTTCATATATGTATACCCTAAGGAAAATTCTCAAAAGAATTTAGTGTAAATAAGCATTATGAAATTTTATAAATGAAATTATAAATAAATATATATATATATATATATATATATATATATATATATGTGTATATATGCGTATGTATGTGTGTGTGTGTGTGTGTGTGTGTGTGTGTGTGTGTACGCGCATGTTTAAAATTTAACGTTAAAACCGCCTCGATGTCATAAAATCTTTCGAGTATTCAATACACCAGAATGTAGTGCACTGTCACAATATCTTATCAGTTATAAAAAAAATTTAAAAGTTAGGCAGTTTCATGGATATGATCGTCCGTTGAACCAATAATTCAAACGCCTAACCTATTCAAATGAACTGCTGTAAACTTTCATACTCAGAATTATCAATATATATATATATATATATATATATATATATATATATATATGTATATGTGTGTGTGTGTGTAAATATAGATGGATATTTGTAATCAATAATATATATATATATATATATATATATATAGTGTGTGTGTGTGTGTGTGTGTGTGTGTGTGTGTGTGTGTGTGTGTGTGTGTGTGTTTCTGAGTGTGTGCGTCTGTGTATGCGTGAGTATGTGTACTTTCCTATTTAAGTCTCTATGTATGCAGGAGTTCATGTATGCGTGTGAGTGTGTGTCTGTGTGGGTGTGTTTACATACACGAAAGGTTCCGAAAAAAATGAAATGTTTTTTAGAGATTTATCTGAATATCTTAATTTCACATTTTCAAACTTTCATCTTCGGTCATGTATATCCCCCCACCAAAAAAATAGTTTACCGTTCATTCTGCCCATTGGCCTGGAGAGTAGAGTGTTCTCCAATGACCTGGGAGATCTGAGTTCAATCCCTGGTCGATTCATACCAAAGACTCAAATATGGTACTTGATACCACTTAGATTAACACTCAGCAGTTTAATGTACGTATCAAGGGTAAAGTGGTGTGATCTAGCGAAAGGAGTAGCACCCTCTTCTACACCTCGGCTTAGTAGCTATTGAAAAAGAAGCCTGCGGGTCGCCCTTGACTTCGGTCGCTAACTTTCTTATATATATATATATATATATATATATATATATATATATATATATGTAAAACAGCGGAAGTCGATAGACTCTCTTCAGGTATTTGGAAACATGGGAACCGAGTTTTGCATAAAAATTATGTGCACTTCGTCTGTTACTAGAACCAGAGCAAATTATCAATGATATAGTTATCTACCCTGTACAATAACAATATAGAACAGCGTGACCCGGTCAGACATTATAGTGACCACACAGACCATCATCGAAATGAAACAGGGTTACGTCTGATCACCATCTCTCTTCAGCATCGTCTGAGAAAGGCTCAAACAGGCAACAGAAGTTCGATGATGAGGACCCAAAATGCATCAGATATTGAGTTGATAGTAGTAATTTACTAAACTTTTTTGTTAGTTGTGGCACAAGGCCGAATGAAAGAAGCACTCAATGAGGCTCGAATTCATTCTTTAACGTAGCCTGTTTTATTATTGACGTTACAGACGTACACGAAAACTCCGGAGTAATTGATGAAAAACGATAACTTTTGCCAACGGAGCTGTCCTTCTTATGCATATACGAGAATAATTAAATAAGTTTACATACTTTTTTCGTATGGGCACTTTTATTGATAGTACACGCATGAAACTCTAGTTTCCTTCGAAGGTATCTCCTCCGGCTGCAATGCACTCGTTGTACCGCTCGAACAACTTCTGGAAGGCCCCATGGAAGTCCTCTTGTGTGAAAGTGTCAATGACCTTATCACAGCCACTTTCATCTCCTGAATAGTCTCATAACGATAGCATCTGAGCTTAGGGAATAAGAAAAAGTCACAGGGAGCAAGATCTGGACTATAGGGAGGGCAATGAACTGCCTTGGTGCCTATCTTGGTCAAATAGTCTGTGACAAGGATGGAGTTGTGGACTGGTGCATTCTACTGGTGGAAATGCCACTTATCCGATTTGAAGAGATAACTAAACTATATGCAGAGATAACTAAATCCTAAATTTAATCACAAAGCTTCTTGTTTATAAGTGCAAGTAAAAGAGAGAAGAAAGCTATTGTTAATTAGGGTACTTTCTTTAATGCAGTAATGATTTTTAGGATCATTTCATTGATATACACTAGGAAGGATGTCTTTGTATAAATGGTCAGTCACACATAATGACACAGAATAAAATAATCATATACTGATAGAGTGAGTGCAAAGGTGATAGACAGATTGCTCAATTTAAAGAGACTGAGATAGATAGATAGATAGATAGATAGATAGATAGACTGAATGAAAATGATCGATAGACAAGAAACGACAAAGACATAGATAGATAGATAGATAGATAGATAGATAGATAGATAGATACAAGGTACCCGCAGTGTGATAGTTATCGTCGTAGGAAATGGACACGGCGACACGAGTTCAAATCCTGGAAGAGACTGATTGCATTTTCCATAGCACTAATACCCTTGGGAAAGGTATGAATCCAAGTATTCGTACTCCATCTATGGGTAAATAGTAGGGCAGACTGGTTTCTTCAGCCATGGTGAGGCAACTAGTCTAGGAGAAGGAAAACTCTGAATTAAAACCTGTTAAACTCCCCTTCAAAATTGACCTAGTGTCATATCCTGCCCGAGCGGAGGGGATAGATAGATAGATAAAATAGAAACGTATTTTACAATCTTTTGGATTGTTTGTGTGGGGATCTCTTCCGTGTGTCGGCGGTCTAAAAATTGTCAGCAAATGTTTATGAACTTTCCCATAAGTACATTAGCCAATGAAAGGCGACTAAAATGGAAGTTGGTAGATATCCAGTCAAACGCCACTAAGTCACATATAAGCAATGGCATATTAACAGAATACCAACCTAATGCAGCCTTGTTGCTGAGAAGGAGTATCTTTTATAGCTCAACCAGAAACAAGATTGCTACCAGAATTCCAACACGATCAATTTATACTTGGAACTGAAATGTTAAAAAAAAATTGTTTAAAAATAAAAGTGTCTGGAATGTTTTTGAATTAATTTACTGACTACAGAAGTATAATTTCCCTATTTGCCAAATAAGGAGAAATAATAGATAGATAGATAGATAGATAGATAGATAGATAGATAGATAATCCGGTAGAAATGCCATCACATGTCTGTTACCTGATCGAGAATGTTCTCGCAGATAGCCGATCTCACAAAATGGTAGG
>OY757928.1:12549642-12757142 GCA_963585895.1 Sepioteuthis lessoniana | reverse complement strand
CATAGAAAGAAACGCTGCTGACTGTATCCACGCTACAATAACTTTATATATATATATATATATATATATATATATATATATATATATATATATTGTTATCCACAAACATACAATTTCGTAGTGTCACAAATCTTCAGTGTGGCTAGACATACAAGACGCTAAAAGCTGGGATCGAAACCAAACTAACTTTTACGCTTGACTTACTCTCTTACCCATCAGCCATACAAGGTCGAAAATTAAAAGGCATTCGTTAATGAGGCCAATTTTTTAACCGTTGCATTGTTTAAACCTATTTTAGTACACTGAAAATATATATTTTCTCCACTTTAATTTTAATGGTTCAGCCATTTCGTGGATATACGTCAGGTTGGGAATTTTAACGCATTTAAGAGATGTACTCTTATGGATCCCCACACATGGCCGCGCAAAAGCAGGACGACCAGCTCGAACGTACATTCAGCAGCTATGTGAGGATACAGGATGTTGTCCTGAAGACCTACCTAGGGCGATGAACGATAGGGAGGAGTGGCGAGAGAGGGTCAGGGATATCCGTGCTACCAGCGCGATATGATGATATGATGATATTAGCTTTCGTGTGTTTACGTTTGGCGGTACTATTATGAAATTGTGTCACCATAATATTACTTGTGTACCCACCGCGATTCTTATATATATATATATATATATATATATATATATATATATATATATATATATATGTGTGTGTGTGTGTGTGTGTGTGTGTGTGTGTGTGTGTGTGTGTGTGTGTATATAAAGATGGTTGTTGTAGCTCAAAAAAAAAAGGACATATTTTAAAATAGGAAGTCCCCAACGAGATTTGTATTTTTCGAAATTATTTATGTTTTTATTTTTCCTCTTCGTGGACTTTTTGATTCTAATGTATATATATATATATATATATATATATATATATATTTCGAAGAAATATAAAAGCAAATATGGGAGAGTAGGAACAGTCATCCAATGAGAATTGTGCATATTATTTCGGTTTGTCCATGTAAACTAATAAAAAAACACAAGTCAGATGCTTCTCTATTAAAAATATAATTTGAGATTTAGGTACCAACTGATTCCAGCAAAAGACTGGGGTTTGTCATTGTAAACAAAGAAATGTAAGTCTGTCGAATCAAGGACATAGCAGTGCCAAGAGATGAAAAAATGTAATAGAATAATGCCAGGAAGTCGATTAAGAACTGAGGAAATAGAGAAATACGGATATTAGAGTTGTCTCCATAACAATCACCGATCTTGGAATCGTGTCAAAATACTGGAGGCGCAAGTAAAGAAACAAAATTTAAAGAAAACTTGAAACTCTTCAGATCACAGGTATTTTGAAAGATACTGGAAATTTCAGAGTAATTGCTTTTTTCAAAACACCAGTGACAACCACAAGAAATTTATCTTAATATACAAAGAGAATTCCAGGACTAATTGTACCTATCCAAAAACTGATATATTCGGAAAAAATAGTTTATGTGGATTATGTAGTGATAGAGATGAACGAGTTAATCTCTTATAAGCGAATGCATCAGACTAGCACAAAATAAATTTAAGAGTAAGTCTGGCTGATTAGGAAAGGTTATCCTCTGAGAATTGTGTAAGGGATTAAACTTTGCTAACGAATGCTTTATGCTTAAACTAGAATCTTTCCCTAGGAAAGAAAACTTATATCCTTCTCTTGGGTTTTAATATACAAATAAACCACCCAATCTCGGTCAGAAGACAAAGCCTAGCGTTAATTAACAAAGAGAAAAACTTGTGGATTTTTGTTGTTCCAGCGGACCAAAGAGTGAAGATGAAAGAATAGGAAAACATTTTCAAATACTTGAATTTTGCTACAGAACTGCAAAGGGTGTAAAACGTTAAAGTAATAGTGACACTAATTGTTGTTACGCATGGAAGGATCCCAAAAGCCCTGTGAAATAAGATCGGGGAAATGGTGATAAGAAGAAGAATCAATATTATCCAGATAAAAGTACTGTTAACAATAGTAAGAATACTGAGGAGAGTTCTGGTGTCCTCAGGAGACTTACTGTCACTCTAACCTCAGTAAAAGTAAAGAACCAGTAAAATTTTGTGAAAAACTCGCATTAAGTCTAAAGGATTATAACTTATGACTGTACGAATTGAAATAAGACTGAAGTTGATAATTTAATTGAATGCAACTTTATTACAAGTTTGAGATAAAGATTATTTGGTTGAGAATTAGAAATACCGGCACAGTGCAAATGATACAGAATTGAATATAGGCACAACAACTATTGTATCATTGAAAGTTAAACATAAAAAATCTCAGGCATGTAATCCTGGTAGAGTAGTTTTCTGTGAGTGCAGACTGCAGGTTAAAATATGAAGATCGTAAAAAGAAAGTAAAAATTACTTAAAGCTACGAGAGAAAATAAAACTATATAATAATTAAATGGCCGACTGGAATCCACTAGTGTTTGAAAGAATTATTAACCCGAGAAATGATACTGAGGAATATTCTGGATTATTTTAATTTGGTTTGGATTGGTTGGGATTTATGCCATATTAACCATTGTAGTTTATATAACGCCAAATCCTATTTATTCATAAATATTAGATCTAAAAGATTTTCTACTCTGACTCAACAGAGTTGAATAGTTCAGAGTATTGTTATGTATCATTAAGAATTCTATTAAACATCAGTATTTGTTTAAACAATTAAATCATCAAATATTTCTATTTCAAACAATTCACTGTAGCATAAGTACTCGGTTTTAATGTCAAACAATTCTATTTGACCCATAGAAAGGACCATCACCGGTGCTACCACATCAGACCAAAGTGGGCCTGGGAGTTATAGCAATTAAGTACCCCGTATTTCTGAAAAGTCCTGCATTCCAGGAGCTTCACCATCGTATTGTTTAGTGTCATATCAGGACACTCGTTGGTGGAGTCTTACCCTTCTACAAAGATGCAGTTGGTATATTTTGCAGCCCTAACCGACTTAGCTAGTATTATTTTGAGGACTTAATCGCTCATAATATTTAATGATATTTATTTTAATTATTCTTTCCACCAGTACGTTCATTTAATTCAATTAATGACTGGTTGATTGATTGATTTTAACACTCTGTCAAACTGTCTAATTATTTGCAGAGGGATTAGGAAAATTCGTATCTTGTATGTTTGTATTTTTGAATGATTAGCTAAGAGGTTTATTTATTTGATTATTCATTTATTCACAAGTTTATTTATTTTTTTTGTTCAAGGTATTGAAGAATGTGAATAATTGTTAAACAAATATCTCAATTCATAGATGGAACCCTCAAATACGACACCATTGGATCTGGAAATAAAGGAGCACTCCACATTCCTCATATCTTCAGAAACTTATCTGCACCATAAGATGTAGTTTAATGTCATACACAAAACATACTTTTTGAAGTCATCTATGGAGCAAATATTTTGAAATTTTTGTGCGGGGATTTACCCTTAAGAAGATTTTTCCGTTTGTACGCTTGACAATGTTTTTTTGTTATTTTATTCTAATTTTTACACCTAAAATAATTTGGAAAAGAATACCTTGAATGTTGGCAAAATTTTTGTCGAAACACGTGTCGGCAAGATAAATATATTTTCATCTACACCAAAATATGTTTAGTTCTTCCGTTTATCTTTTCAATGCATACCTACTAACACACACACCCACATATATATATAGTTACGGTGTATGTAATCGATAGTCCTATTTACCAACACCTCCGCTTGGGCAGGATATGACACAAGGTAAACTTTTAAGCGGAGTTTAACAGGTTTTGATTCAGAGTTTTCCTTCTCCTAGACTAGAAATCAGTCTGTCCTACAATTTCCCATAGCTGAAAGGAGAATAATTGGATTCCCAAGGGTGTTAGTGCTATGTGAAATGCAATCATTCTTGTCCAGGATTTGAACTCGTATCGCCGTTTCCATTTCCTACGACGATAACCATTACACAACGGGCACCTCCTTAATGTATGTAAGCGATAGTACCTGTTAAGCTTGGTTATTTTGTTTAATGGAATACCAACCTTCATTGGTTATTTAATGCCAAAGACATCCTTCTAGAAGAACAGTAGGGGTGCTATTTAACCCATAGCTGGAAGGTGAAGGGTGTTCACAACTACCCTTAGGGTAATTGTCCCAAGATTAACGTAATAGCGCGACTGGAGTTTGAACTCGCTTACTACGATGTCGCAGTCCGACATTTAACCATTACTCCACGAGGACACCCCTTTACCTGTTATGGTGCCATCTATGAGCCCAATGTATTTGTTTAAAAATTATTCGTTTTAGTTAGTAATACTTGATACGTTATTACAGTATACCAAAATATGAATATATATGAATAAAAATTCAATTAAATAAATACGATCGAACATGAAAGAAATAGTTTCTATTACAATTACTCATTATACGTAAATTAAATTTTGACATTTAATAACCCATTAAGAGTTGATATGTTGTTAAACAAATAAACCAATCAAAACTTAAACATCATGAAACACAATGAGCGTGAAGAAGCTAATAAGACCAGAAAAAGTTATTTGAATGAAGATCTATCTGTGTGTGACTGGATGCACAAGTATTCCCATAAATATTATCTCGAAGCCGATCCTTCACAATCATTATTTACTTTGATATTCAGTCTCGTTCTTCCTTCCCATTTCATTCAGTATTTTAAAATAAGTTTCCCATTTCATTCAGTATTTCAAAATAAGGCTATCACACTCATCAACAGATAAGTTATCTTTCTTTTTCGCCCTGTCTGTTTACTTCCTCGTCCTGATATTGACACTCTTCACCCAAAATCTTCTCACTAAACCAAATTCTTCCTCTTCCCGACATTTCCTTTTTTTCTTTTTGAGTCTTGTTCGCAATAAAGCACACCACTCTATTTGATCAGAGTTTAACGTTCCTTTATTTTGATCAATCTGAATCAAGACTAACATAATCCCGAGATTATTGCCTGCCGTCTTGGACTCAGATCTGGTCAAACAGAGGTCAGTTAATTAAATTTTACGATCACAAAACCCCTTGAATCATATCCCAATGTTTTCCTTCCTTTTGGTCAAAGCAGTATATCCAATTGAAAAGAACCGAAAACGTCATATCTACCATATTATTCTAGATCTCTTAATCCCTTTATCTAGGAGAATCTCGAATGTATTTTGGCTGCAAGCAGACGACACATTACTCACCGTAGTTTCGACAAAGGCAATTGTGGTGACCGAACAGATTTTCCCCACACTCGACTTTATGTTAGCTATTATAAATCTCCAGAAAAAAATAACTTCAATAAAATAGACGTGTTTCGTGACAAAGATCTTTACAATCTACGTTAAAAAATATCTAGAAAAAATCAAGAGAAATATGATATGATTTATCGGGGGTAATATTTGAGGAGACTCTGGAAAAGTTATATTTTCCGTCGATAATAAAATGTAGCATTTATTATTATTATTATTATTATTATTATTATTATTATTATTATTATTATTGATGCTTTTGTTGTTTGTCTTATTTAAGAAAAGACAACAAAAATGAAAACAACGATAACAAGAACAATAATGTAAATCACATCATCAGCAGGAGCTACATCAGTAGCAATAATAATAATAATAATAATAATAATAATAATAATAAGAAGAAGAAGAAGAAGAAGAAGAAGAAGAAGATTAATAATTCACGTACATAAAGAGTACAAATTGATGTATATCTTATATGTTAAATATATGTATTGTTTATTATAGAAAATATGAAATACTTTAATTAGTTGATCTCCATACAGGCTATGGTCAATGTTAAAATGCTGGAGCTAAATGTACGTTCGAAATTAATAGACAACGATCTAAAATTCTCGAAACATATGTTATGAATATTGGACAGTACACACACACACATACACACACACACACACACACACACATATATATATATATATATATATATATATATACGAATTGAAATAGCTTCAAACTTAAAGATAGTTGACTTTTTTGATGTTACGCTCAGTTTAGATAATGTCACCTTTAAACCTTTCCGTTAGAGCAATTCCACAACCACCTACATAAATATTGACTCTAACCACCTAAGATCGATATTGACGTAGATTCCTAATGCCGTGAACTAGAGAATACATAGACTATCCTCGTATAAAAAAATGGACAGGGCAAAAAGTTATATGATGAAGTCCTCAAAAACATTGGATTCTAAGGTAGACTGGTGTATGTGAACCCAGCGAACTCCGGCTCTAATGGACGAAGTTGTGTAGTGGGACCCTAGCACTCATCAAAGTTGGTGACACCAATACTAATCTCTCAAATAGACAAGGAAAAATAGAAATAGTAATCTGGTTTAACCTGCCATTCTGTAAACTTAAAAACATTAACGTAGGTAAATACTTCCAAAACCTCCTGGATAAGCAGTTTAATAGGGACAATCCATTAAGGAAATCTTAAAACAGGAACACCATAAAACTATTTACTCTAGCACAAACAATATGCATAGTATCTTAAACAACCACAAGATGTTACAAGACGAATTAAATAGGAATAATTGGGGACCTGATGAAATGTCCTGTAACTGAAGAAGAAAAGAGAAATGCTCCTTTAGCGAACGATGCAACTCGAGAAACGTCGTATACTAAGCGTTTATCCCCCCCATGGAATATATTAATAAGGGGTAAAGTGTTTATATAGATATGTCTGCTAGGAATTGGAAACAAAGTTTGTATAACCCCAGATATTCTTTCTCTAATCCATGACTTAGAAACCAAACTGCTCTATCAAAATATTATTTGAACCTTAATGATTAAGAGCTAGTCCCTTTAACAATGTGGAAAATAGTCAGCCAGTCTTGAACCGCCAATAGGTCAAATGGCATATGTAACTTGTGTACCGATGAAAAAATTAGTATAATTAATTTTAAGAATCGCAAACTACTACTTAATGAATGTAAGGAACTTGTATTTAAATGTAGACATATAAGTAAATTTAAATTATCCTGATTGGGGGCCACCAGGGTTCCTACCCAAGATAAAAACAAGGATATTGATTTTGGATGATTTTTTATTGGAAATAAGAACATTTATTTCAGTAATTACATGTATTATATGACGGGTGGTTTATGTTGGGGAGGAGATTCTTGGGACTTTAGATATTAACTTACGTCTATTTTCTTCTTTTAATTTCTGGAGGTGTTAATTTCCTTTGACCAATTTTGGGTTAACTAAAGACAACTGATGGGTGCCGAAAGGTATGTGTTTTTAGGAGGGGGATGATCGTCTAATTAACTGAGAGAGTTAACACACGTAAAATGAGTAAACAGAAAAATATATGAAGATATTAGTTTACTTTACAAGCTTACATTGTTCAACAAATTCCACCAGCTACGAGAAATCTGATGTATCTTCAAATTAAGATGGGAGAATTTACAGGAACACCTTCTTGGTTTCCTTATTTTTCTAATATTTTATTGCTTTAACCCCCTTTACTTTTGCCTGAGAATTAAAATTTGTATAGGTTATTTTGTTTGCTTTATATATATATATATATATATATATATATATATATATATATATATATATATATTACTTATGATAGTATATATAATGAAACAATGGTGAAGAGGTGGTACGCTGACTTTAAACGCGGACGTAGAGACACAATTGATGCCGAACGCTCAGATCGCCTAAATTTGCTAGTGGTCCCGAAAAACAGCTAAAAACTCCACAAACTCTTTTTGGCAAATTGTAAATTGAAGTTGTGTGTGATATTTGAGGAGTTGAAGATATTAGAAGATAGCGTATTTACAATTTTGCATAAACATTTGTTAATGAGAAACCTATTTTCAAAGTCGGTGCTGCGCAAGCTCGTAGTCGACCAAAAACAACAACGCGTCGACGTTTCAGAGTGTTATCTGTAACTGTTTCAATGCATCAAAAAGGGGTTTTTGCGTAAATATATGATAATGGATAAAACATAGATCCACCACTCTACTCCGGAGTCAAATCAGTTGTCAACTGAGTGGACAGCAAGTTGAAAGCCATCCAAAGCGACCAAAGACGCAAACATCAGCAAGCAAAGTTCTAGCCTTCGTATTTTGGGATGCACAAGGTATTTTGTTCATCGATTACCGTGAGAACGGAAGAACCATCAATTAGGAATATAATATACCATTTTTTATGCATTTGTAGGAAGAAATCGCCAAAAAACTGCCACAAATGAAATGCTCTTTCACCAAGACAATGCTCTGTGTCAGAAGTCGATTGCAACGATAGCAAAACTACACGAATTGCACTTCGAATTGCTTTCGCACGCACCCTATTCTCCAGATCTGGCCTCCAGATACAACTGGTTGTTTGCAGACCTCGAAGGAATGCCCCAGGGAAAGAGATTTGACTCCAATGAAGAAGTGATATCGGAAAATTAAGCGTATTTTGAAGCCAATAAAGACGAATAATTAGAGAATCGTTGGAATCAGTGTATCACCTGGGCTGGAGACTATGTTGATGTATAATGTCGGAGTTTTCCTAAAAGTTGTTTTATTAGTTAAGCCTGGTACTTATTGAGTGGTGTTATATATATATATATATATATATATATATACAGTCAAATTTTAAAAATGAGTTCACATATTTAATAATTTCTGTGCCCAAATAACCGAAAGACACCTGAGGAAAGCTAGGGGATACAGCGGCCGAAATGTTATGTTTCCACTTACCACAATAAAGGTGTGGACAACAGTTCGAAAAATCACAATCAAACTGTACGATATAACTTCATAATTTTTCATTGCTTTTGTGCCAGTTGATTATTTGTTTTAAAACATTATTCCTTATCCCTAAATTTATTGGTTTCTTTATCTAATAGGATATCAACCGTTGTGGGCTATTTAATGTTAAAATCCTCAACGTTGAAGAACAGTTCTGGGACTATATAACCAATTACTTGATGAATAGAAGCTTTACACCTTTCCCATGTGTATTAGTCCGAAATTGTGCGACTAGAGTTCGAACTCGCTCAAGGATGTCGCAGACTAGAAACGTTATTCACGATACCACGAAGACTTTTCCAGAAAATAAATGTATACTTTCTATTTCACAGATCCCTTTACAACTTCTGCAGCAACGTTTTGCAATTAACAGAATAAATTTTTTACGTTTGTCTCTGAGCGTAAACGGCTTCGCTTTTCTCATGAATACAGGATATTTCAGAAAATTTGATAGAATTTCGTCATCTAAGAACTTGACCAGTTATCATTTAAATCATCTTGGAAAATAAACAGTATGAGTAGAGTATGAACCCTCCCCCTTATCCTCCCTGCTATGGGTTAAATAGTACCACTGTTCTTCTAGGAGAATAGCTTTGGCATTAGATAACCTACCAAGGTTGATATGTCATTAAACAAAGAAACCAAACGAAAGCAAGTATGAGTAGAAGCACACAAAATTCTATGTTTAATGCTTCAATTCATTTTCTTTTACACTGAATGGTATTCCTATTTGTTAGAGTGGTTTCTTTGTTTAATGGCATATTAACTTCTTTCTAGGTTATTTAATGCCAAGCCATTTTCTTAGAAGAACTGTAGTGGTACTATTTTACCCATAGCTGGGAGGATAAGGGGATTCATAACTTTCCCAAGGGTATTTGCTCGAAAGTGAACGTAATAGCGCGACTGGAGTACGAACTCGCGTACTACGATTCCGCAGTCCATCGCTTTAACCATTACACCACGAAGACACCCCCCTATTTGCTAGAAGAAAAATATATAAAACATTAAACATACAATGTTGAGTTGTTTCTACATATGCTGTTAATATGTAAGATTGTTTGAAAAGGTTTTATTCAAGTTATTAGATTACAAAATGATATACTTTTTCAGAAACACCCTGTATTGTGTGAACAGAAGCAATTAGATATGCACGTGGATAGGCCTAACCAGAGACACATGTACATAAACACAAATACACTCACGCACGCACACACACACACAAATATATATACATATCGAGAGATCGAGAGATCGAGAGAGAGAGAGAGAGGGTAAATAAAAAGCGAAACTATATTTGGTAAAACGCTGAGAATTTATTGGTCTTAACAAAAGATCATAGGTCAAGAAATTTAACATAACTTCTTAAATCAAATTTAGCATATATTCTTCAAACAAAACCGGAACTAGATAAACAGCCATCAGGCATGAAAGAAAATACGCCTTTTTGGAGTGGGAATATTGATAGCCTATCAGTAAAAATAAATTTAGAATGTAAAATGGTGATATATATATATATATATATATATATATATATATATATATATATATATATATATAGTACTTTATGAGAAAGAAACTATTTCAAATTTATGTGCACTGAAAGAAAAAAAAACGAAAACTTACTTGCTGATTTGCCAGATTGTATTTTTTTAATATATATTACAATATATTGGATGACTTAGTTTATACCACTCTTCGCATATTGAATATTTTGGGGTAAAAATCATTATAGCGGTTTGAGTTATATATTTGAAGATTATGATTTCCATCCAGTATAAATCCTGAATTAAATGAAAATAGGAACGTATTTCTTGCAACAAAAAAAAAAGAAAAAAGAAAAAAGAAAAGTCTAAAAACCTTTATGAAGTTATGTAACGGGCAACAGTTTCATAAATGAGAAGAAAAGTTTACATTTAAAATATTTCTCAACTATTTTCTAAATAACTTATTTTTTTTTAATTTATAAAAAAAAAAATTATTTTTTTTTTTTTTTTAAAAAAAAATTTATAATATTTAATATTTAATTTATTAATTTTTTAAAAAATTAATATATTTTTTTAATTTATTATATTTTTTAGAGAATTAATTTTTATATATTCCAGACTTTTTTTCCTCATCTTGGTAGTCTTTGTGTTGTTTCTTCTTTCACTACGTTTCGGCCAAATTTCACCTCTGGCCTTCTTCAGGTGATTTACCGCGAAATCAGTTGAGTATTTTTTAAAATTGTTTTACTGAGAAAAAAGCGAATGTTTTTATTTGCTGACAATTTATCTCTTCTTCATTATAATTATGGTCGTTGCTTTTAAAGCAAAATTAATCTTAATCATCTGAAAATTGGTTAATGTATAGCTTGGAGCAATACCAGTGTAACAAAAAAGAAGTTAGTTATTGTTATCTTTTTATGTATTGTTGTATTGTTTTCTTTGTTTTTCTAAGTTGTCTTTCTTATGAAGAATGTTCTAGATACTACTCTCTTTATATGAACATGATTTAGTTTTATATTCATTGTATTCCATGTACTGTTCTCCCATTATACTCGTCATTTGTCAAACAATTGGGATTCTAGACGAGCGAAAAAAACTGTAAATATTAATTACTGTATGTGGTATATTTTTTTGTGACCTAGTGCTTGTATATATATATATTACTGGTCTGTACACACTGACAGAAATATTACATTGGAAAGTGAGAATGGCCATTTTATTTTAGATTCAATATCTACAGACACAGAACTGAATTTATGGATCATAACAAACTCTAACTTACAGGGTAACATTAAAACTCATACTTTGATCTATTGCCATTATGAGAAGACAGACTCGTTCCAATGCAACTTGTCAGACTTCCAACCGCTTTTTCACAAAAAACATCAAACAAAACGGTAAACTCTTTTTTTTTTAAATATATTTCTTTACTTGAAATGTTTCCACAAATGTGAGGATTCCATGTATCTACTGAACTGATGGGCACTTGTCCCATTTGGAATAACAGGAAGTATCTGACAAAAGTTTCCTGTAAGCGTAGGACTTTGATGAGAGTGGGAGAGCCTTTGCATTACACTTCGTTCTATGAAATAAACATGTTGTTGTCCATTTTCTCGATGGACACTACGCTGCAAAGTAAGTGGTTATGTATACGGTCTTAACGAAAGATTCCCCACCAACTTCATTACTTCTAATTTATATTCCTATTGACTTACCTTATCGGAAACACTTTTTTTCTTGTAAACAGCCACAGTATCAACAAAGCATTTGGTAACATGATCAATATTATCATCATCGAGAGTAAACAGCCTGGATTTACGTGATTCTCTCTTCATGTCTCTCTCCCCCCTTTCTTTTTATATATATTATCGTTAACATCTCACTCTCTATTATCATTAACATCATCAACATCGGCAGCAAGCAGCCTAGATTCACTTGTTTTTCTCTCTCTCTCGCTCTCTCTCTCTCTATCTATCTATCTATCTATCCATCTATCAGTCTCTCAGCCTATCTTTTTTATCTTATTTAAATAATTTGTGATGTGGGAGGTAAATTGCCTTATGATTTTTTTTTGTGATGTACTGCTTCAAGAATTGTTGAAAACTAAACTCAACATCTTTATGTAATTCCTGTATAGCTTTTTCTCTTGGCGTTTCCTTAGACTTCAAGTGGTGCAACCATACATTATTTCTTACAGGTCTACTGTTTGGAAGAATTTTCTTTTTGTATCTTTTCAGAAAGAGCAGATATCACTGTAGTCGTTAACCAGTCAATCGCAGTCCATACTTTACCTATGTGTATGTTGTCATCACTTTCATCAGATGAGATATTGCTACCGAAATATATCAACAGGTCTACTAATTTCAGATGCCTGGCATTAAATGACGAGATGGCATGATCGAGATTATAACATATGAGTTCATTTTTATCGGAGTTCAGGAAGAGACTAATGTCTCTCCAGATTATAAAGCAGAAATTCGTAACATTTTATTTGGATTAATATTATCATTTTTTTCATAATTTCATTTTATTTGATATTATTTACAAATCAAGCGTTATATGAAAGTAGTTGTACGTTGGCGGCCATAGTCGAGAGTGACCCGAAGGCTTCCTCTTCTATAGCTACTACACCGAGGTATAGGGGAGAGCGCTACTCCTTTCCCTAGATTACTCCACTTTACCCTCGATACGTACCTTACATTGCTGAGTGTTATGCAAGGAGGTGTCAAGTACCATTTTTAAAGTCTTTGGTACGACGCGACCTGGGATTGAAGTCAGGTCTGCCGGGCCATTGGCGAATACTCTACCCACTCGGCCAAGGACCAGCAAATGAAAGTAAGTTAAGAATATTTCTTAGGTTTTCAGGAAAAATGCACATTGTGTTTACTGAAGCAAAGGCGAAGAGTGGGTATCTCACAATTGATTTCTTTATTATTTTTTCTGATATATTTTCTTTGATTTTGTAGAAGAAATTGCAGCCCTGGAGATGTGGGATAAAACAGCAGAGAATATATATATATATATATATATATATAAGGTAACCTTGTGCTTCGCTACTCGATGTTTCATGCACAGTTCACAATTAGTAGACTGAAATATAAGAAATATAAGAAATCAACAGTATTTATGATCATAATCAAGTTTAGTGGAAAATATTGGGATCCTTTACACCCACACACACTGTATCTCTCTCTCTCTTTCTCTCTCTCTCTCTCTCTTTCTCTCTCTCTCTCTCTCAGTTACTATCGTCAGTAGTTATTGGTAGGTATTCTAGATTGCATCTAGTGTCCGAATAGAGTGATGTATGTAAGTCCTTGCTGATCAGCTAAAACTGAAGCATCCATGTATTGGATTCTTTCAGAAAACGTTGCTTTTGAGTTCTTCCTTACAACATCTCCAGTGCTCAGTATGTCTTGTCGTCTAATCTGTATGCTTCGTGAGATGTGAGGTATGTAGCAGGTCATTTGTTGTTTTGTGGGATTCAGCATCTAAGATGTGTTCACAACAAAAAGTAATATTATTTTGCCTTTCCCATCCAACTTTTGCGTTTGCTTTTCTTTCGTCCACGTGGTGCATCCAAAGAGGAGTACCGACACTGCCACAGCTTGGAAATACCGTTTTATTTTATTAGAGAGATCAGATTTTCATATGCAGCAATAGGTTAAATAATATCACCACAGTTCCTCAAAAGGATGACTTTGGCATAAAATAAACTAAGTTTGATATCCCATTAAAGAAAATGGAAGAAAATGTTTTTAAAAATTTCATATATTGAGAAAATGTCAATAGTAGAGTATGTTGATCACATTCAGTTGATGTGATACAGCTACCGAGATATGCAAACCATTGATTTTAAAGGCTTTCCACTTTCTTATATTTCCATTGGATGATTTTGTGATATTCTTGAAAATTTACTTAACTGATTTCAAGATTTCCTTATTTTAATATTTTAGGTTTAGTACATGCTCTGACATTTTCATGGACTTGCTTTTTATAGAATTCTTGTTATTTTGTAGTTATTTACTTTTTTCTTTCAAGAGTCCTAATATTTTTTTTGTTTTCTTTTTTTTTATGTCACGATGTTGAAATTTGTTAATGATTTCTCCAAAGGAGCCATTTGTTATATTCCGAGTACTATCGATTCTTATCAGAACCATTATCAAGGTAATGTCTACGTTTATTTCTAAACTAAAACTATTTAATATTTAAACAAAATTGTTATTTTATTTTTATTTTTATCGACCATGCGCGGGTTGTTTATATCACCAAGCTGATGGTAAGCATTAGTGACAGTTAATTCTTATATATTTCTATTACGTGAAGTAGAATAAATTTTGTGCTATCCTTTGAAAGAATTTTGGAATATAGAGTTCTACCTATTTTGAGCATTTTCAAATATTATCACTTGTTCCCAAGTTGATTCTCTTAATAGTGGGTTTTTCTAAATTTTATATACAAATATTCTAGGATTTTAATATTTTGATATTATTGTCTGTATGAAGTATTTTTGTATTAATAACTAAAATATTTCTATATTTTCCAGTAAGACAATTATGCTTTTTAAAGTTTGATATATAAAGCGAGAATCTGATAAGTGTAGCGTGAGCCTCCTTGATAATTTTGTTGTCTAATGTGACTTCTCGTTTGTTTGTTTTTAATTTTCGGTGATGCATTCTCTCAATGGACATTTAAATTGATAAATAACATTGTTTTTTTCGCATTATCTTTGTGGAAGGGAAACAATAATTCTTAAACGCTAAATTCAATGTTTTAGTTTTTTTTTATAGTAGATAAAAAATCTTATTCTATTATTATTGTCTATTGGGGATATATATCTATCATATTGTTTTTGAGTATTTTTTCATCTAATCTAAAATTCAGATGCATTTAATTACAATATAATGAGTTAATGGGGTTAGAATTATTTTAAGTAACAAATGTTATCATTTATTCTCATTCTTATTGATAATCCCTAGTTTAATATATATATATATATATATATATGTGTGTGTGTGTGTGTGTGTGTGTGTGTGTGTGTGTGTGTGTGTGTGTGTGTGTGTGTTGGTGGGTGTGTGTGTGTGTAAAAAATTATAACAACCATCCAAGTGGAAGGAGAGATTTATTGAGAGATCGACACCGTAGCATTCGGTTCTACTGAAACATCAACGGGATCATGAGGGGTGATATTAGCGATTTTAAGTCAACAATGGATGTTTAAAAAAGCAAAATACAAAAACCTATGGGAAAACTTTGTATAATATATATATAAGTAAGTAAAGTTGGCGACCATAGTCGAGGGTAACCCGAAGGCTCCCTTTTCGATCGCTACTACACCAAGATGTAGGGGAGGGCGCTACTCCTTCCCTGGATGGCTCTACTTTACCCTTGATCCGCACCTTATAATGCTGAGTGTTAAGCAAGGAGGCATCAAGTACCATTTTTTGAGTCTTTGGTATGACTCGACCTGGGATTGAACCCAGGTCTCCCGGGCCATTGGCGAACACTCTAACCGCTAGGACCAGGTTTCAATTCAGAGTTATATTTTTTCTTCTAGACCTGTTACAAAGCCAAAGTTATAAAGCCAAACGAGCTCGACTATTTACTCATAGCTGGACGAAGAATATTGGATTCCTTCCTTTCCCAAGAGTATTAGAGTTTTATGATAAGCAAAAAAACAGGTCAAAAAATTGAGAGTGAGTCACCACGACCACTATCATAATCCTACTTGTGCATCCTCCCTTTGAATGTCTGTCTTTTGTCACAGTCTCTCGTTATATATATATATATATATATATATATTTGTTGGAGGACCAAAGAAAGAATAAGAATATATATATATATATATATATATATATATATATATATATATATATGTATATATATATATAAAATGAAAAATAAAAAATATACACATATATATATATAACTATATATATATATATATATATATATATATATATATATGTTTGTTGGAAGACCAAAAAAGAAAAAAATATATTTTCAAATAGGTAGGTCCACGAAGATATTTGTATTCTTATAATTTATTTATTTTGTTCTGATATCATTATCATCATCATGTCGTGCCGCCAGCACGGATATCCTTGACCATCTCTCGCCACTTCTCCCTATCATTTATCGCCTCCGGCAGGTCTTCTGGATTACATCCCGTGTCCTCACATAGCTGCTGTATGTAAGTTCGGGCTGGTCGTCCTGCTTTTGCTTGGCCATATGTGGGGGTCCATAGGAGTACGTCACTTACGAGCTCGTCCTTGCTTCTCCAGCAGTGTCCGGCGTGTCTGGCTCGTTTTACCTGTATAGTTTTCGTGATGGGAGGCAAGTGGCCGTACAGTTGGCGTCTCGTGTTTCCAGCTTTTTGCTTTCGTCAGAGAACATATGAGGCACAAGGCCTTTGTAACGTGGTATTCAATGAGACTTGAACTCACTGTTAGCAGTTTGAATGTTTTTCCTTTCGGTTGTGGATTTTATATAAAGGAAATCCTCTCTTTTTCTTAGAGTGTGTTTACTTTATATATATAATGATCTCCAAGCATTTTTCTTTTTATTAGGGTAAATATCTGCCTGTCTGATTTACGTAAATGTAGGGTTTGTGTCTACTTCCTTGTAAAATCCATCTTTTCCACCAACAACTCATCAAACCTCATATATTTCTGACTCACATACATATCGTATGTTTGAATATGTTGAAATGGTCATCTATCTGACCGTAGCTCGAACTTTAAAAACTTATTAATCCTACGAGGATATAAACGTCTTATCGCAGAGTTTACTGTCCCGCAGGGTAAATTTGAAGATAACTGAGTAGATCGATCACAGGTATCTCATCTCATGAATGCGTAACGATTTCCCCGTTTATAGATATATTCATAAAAGTTTGAGGATTTACAGCGAAGGAAATTTTAATAGCCTCTCAAAATAAATACGTTCGCTGAACGTGTTTAAATCTAATTTTAATTGTTTAATAAATGTGAAATTATAGATGTTTGATTGCTCAATCTGGTCAATCTATGAATCAATGACGATAAATACATTAACTGCATATGCATACAAAACGTCTATCAAACAGCTTTTTCTTTAGAGAGAGAACTATGATTTTGTTTTTACCATTACATTCATCCATTTAATATTTATTTTTGTTTGATTTTTTAGATTTTTTGAAAATATCAATTGCATTCTGGAATTATATATCGATCGACCTACTTTTTTTTTCTTTCTTTCTTCTTCTCAGATTGCCTAGTCAGCTGGAGCAGTTGAATACACTGACTGCTTCTCTGCAGTGAGGCAAGACCCCCACTAACTAGTGTCCTGGATATGACACGAAACAATCTAATGTTGAGGCTTCAGTAATGCTGGGGCTTTGGGAAATATGGAGTACCTCTTCATTGCTAAAGCTCCCAAGTCCACTCTGTCCTGGAGTGTTAGCACCTGATATTTTCCTCACTTTGGGTCAAGTAGAGCTAAACTGTGTATTAATGCACAACTCAGTTTGTTGAGATGGGGTTGTTTTGACATTTAAATGCGTACTTAAGCTAAACTGAAGTCTTTAAAATGAAACTACTTTTGTATGCTAAACTAAATTATTGGAAATAGAACTGTTTTTGTCATTGAAACTGTGCTTATGCTAAACTAAATTGTTTGAAATAGAATTGTTTATATGCTTATAATGGATTTGGCATTAAATAACCTACACTGGTTGATGTGACATAAAATCAAACTTAAGCAAACTAATCTTATTCTAAGAAATACTGAGAATACGCTGATTTTATTCCATGAAAAAAACTCCCCAAAAATGATGTGTCCTTACGCCGACAACGCCGATAACATAGTGCTTCTGGCAAATGCACCCACCCAAGCTGAAATCCTCTCTACATAGTTCGGAACGAGCAGCTCCAGGCATAGGACTCCATGTCAAAGCACTCAGGACGGAATATATGTGCTATAATCAAAGAGGCGACATCTCCACAGTAAACGGTAGCTCTCTAAAACTAGTATACAACTTCACCTACCTGGGAAGCAGTGTCTCATCCACCGAGAAAAACATCAACACGCGACTGGCAAAGGCATGGAGAGCTATCGATTAGCTATCGGTCATATGGAAGTCAGACCTGATCGATAAAATAAAATGAAGTTTCTTCCAAGCAATAGTCGTGTTGATACTGCTATATGGATGCTCTACATGAACGCTAACAAAACGAATGCAGAAAAAAGCTTGACGGCAACTACACAAGAATGCTGCGAGCAATACCGAACAAGTCATGGAGGCAGCACCCCACAAAGCAGCAGCTGCACAGCCACTAACCACCCATCATTAAAACTATCAAAGTTAGACGAACCAGACATGCGGGACACTACTGGAGGAGTAGGGATGAATACATAAGGGATGTACTCCAGTGGACCCCTTTACATGGACGAGCAAAGGCAGGACGACCAGCTAGAACCAACATACAGCAGTTCTGTGCCGATAAATGGATGTAACCCTAAAGACCCGCCGGAAACAATGGACAATAGGGTGGGTTGGCGAGAGAGGGTCGGGGATATCCGAGTTGACTGCGTGACGTGATGATAAATTTGATTCTAATTTTTGGTTCCAGTTTATGAGATCCCTGGAGAGTGGAATTGTCTTTTATTGCCAATCTTGAGTATTGCAACCAGTGATAGTCCAATCGATGGGTTAAATATATCTGATTAAAATTTAACTATATTCGATTGATCTGGGTACGAAAAGAAACTTCTGATTAAGGACCCCACACAAAAAATAAAGATATGAGTAAACAATGAATGTGATTTCCGAACAGTTAAGCACAAGATAACCCAAGACAAGTTTACATGCTGTTAAAACTAGTTAATTAATGACTCCTTCTCTTACTGTTGGTCGTGCAGAAGAACAAAGGTTGACTAGAATCAATTCTTCATTTTTTATTATCTCTCATAGTGTTTCTGCGTCATTTAAGTCAACATTTGTATATCGTGTTACTTAAAAATCTTCGCAGCATCGTTTAGGAATGTTGAAGTAAATCTTGGAAATAACTTTTATTTTATTCAAATGTTTTTATATATATCACTCCAAAAGAGGGCTTCTCAAACGTTTTATAGTGTAGACCCTGACGACTGCCATGTTAATGATGGCAAATCGAAGGATGGGAGGGGAAAACACAAAATCATAGCTTGATTTTAAGCTTTTGAAATATCATTGATATGTTCTCTCAGTTTTGTCTCTGAATCTTTGTATTCAGGAATAAATGGACAATGAATTTCACTATATGATAGATATCGTTCTTTTAAGGAATCGGCGTTCCTCAAATCTTTGATTTGTTCCTCTTTCTTCATTCACGGAAAGGTTTTTCCTCGTGCCCCAGTCACCAAAAGAGAATTCAGGAATGAGTTACAAAATATGTTAGAAAAATAGATAGATGTTGGTTTTCTTGCTCCTAGGGAGGTGATATGGTCATCATCCATCACCACTTTGACCACGTGACCTTGGCAAGATTCAACATTCTGAATGCTAAATCAAACATATCTTGTTACATAAAGCACACTTAAAAGAACTTGAACTCTGTCAACCTCTGTGTTTTTCTGCTGCTATCTTTTTTTATAAGATATCAATTCACTTACAATGATTGAAAAATTACAAAACATGATTTCTTTACAGATGTTTAAAATAATCTGCATAAGAAAAAGTCAAACATCGATTCAAACGCAAATTTAATTTTTTTTTTTTTTTTAATTGGAAGTATAGGTTTCGTTGGCATTGAATAGATCATTAATATTAGAGTCCAGGTTTGTGATGCTGAAAAGGTTTAACGACATTAGAGGGGGGATCCTTTGTTCATTTTAAAGTACACGTCAGTTTTGATCGGGTCATATGGGAACAATACATCACTAGTGGTTATCACATCCAATTAGGTTGGTTGGTTGGATTTTATGGTATATCAAATTGCGAAAGTTATTTAATGGCAAACATAGTTTTATACAAATAAGTAAGTTGGTGACCGTAGTCGAGGGCAACCAGAAGGCTCCCTTTTCAATAGCTACTACACCGAGGCGTAGGAAAGTGTGCTACTCCTTTCCCTGGATTGCTCCACTTTACCCTCGATACGTATTATATTGCTGAGTGTTAAGCAAGGAAGTATCAAATACCATTTTTAAAGTGCTTGGTATGACGTGACCTGTGATTGAACCAAGGTGTCCCAGACCATTGGTGAGCAGGCTACAAACTAGGCCAATGAACCGGTCATTATACAAATAATCAGTCCAATTTCAAACATTTCAGATTAGCATAAGTACACAGTTTAATTGTCAAAAACTTTCCTATTTTAAGCTATTCAATTTAGTCAAACAGTTCTATTTTAAACAATTCAGGTTAGTGTAAATACAATTTCAATTTCAAAAACAGTTCTATTTCAAAGAATTCAGTTTTGCCTGAGTACGCAGTTTAAATATCCAAACAGTTCAATTTCAAATAACTTGGTTTAGCATAAGTGCGCTATTTACTTCTATTTGACCCATAGATAGGACCCTATCAGGTGCTACCACTCCGGGCCAGAGTGCACCTGGGAGCTATGGCCATGAAAGGTTACTCCGCATTTCCCAAAGGTACAGCAATACTGGAACCTCACCATCAGATTGTTTAATGTTATATCCAGGACACTCGATGTGGGGTGCCTTACCCTCTGCAGAGAAGCAGTCGATGTATTCTACCGCCCCAATCGACAGGGAAACACACCCAACAAGGGATTCTGCTGGGTTTACCATACCTGGCAACTACTCTATGTGATTAAGCCAGTTTTTTTTTCTTGTTATAAAGAGATTTCTACATACAAAGGAATAATATCTTCTCCAGTTGATTGCTAAGTTTTTATTCAGCCTGCAAGAATATATTCAAACCCAGCTGTCTATGCAGACCACTTTAAAAAAACCTATACTTATATGATCCGAAAAGGAAATCAAAGGGCAAGAGTATCCAATATGGGTGTTCAATGTCAACGGCTATTGATGTATAATTAATTTGGGAATAAGAATACATCAACATTCAACGTGCTGAGCTAAAATATGTTTTCTATAAATACAAAAGAAAAATTTCACTTCCTTTGAGTCATTATAAATTTATTTCAGGTTAAAACATTCATCAGATGTATAATCAAACGTTTTTTGTTAAATTTAGGTGTTCTTATATTGCTTCCGGCGAGAATGGGATTTGAAACAAAAGCTTTAATTTTATTTTTTTATATTTAAAATGATTTTGAGTTAAAATATTTTTTATATATATTATATCATATATTTAATCAAAAAATGTTTAAACTTTTATTATTATTATTTACTCCTGGAGAGTTTTCCACATCAGGGTTAGCTGATGATCTTTCACTGGAGTTTGAGTGACAGCAAGTCTCCTCAAGTCTCCAGGACTCTTCTCAGTATTCTAGCCGTTCTCAATAATGTAGTAGTTTGGATGGTTCCACTCGTCCACCAAATTCCGAGTCCTCCAGTTCCTTTCGTCATCATCATCATCATCATCATGTCGTGCTGGTAGCACGGATATCCCTGACCCTCTCTCGCCACTTCTCCCTATCGTTCATCGCCCCAGGCAGGTCTTCAGGACAAAATCCCGTCTCCTCACATAGCTGCTGGATGTATGTTCGTGCTGGTCGTCCTGCTTTTGTACGACCATGTGTGGGGGTCCATAAGAGTACATCACTTATGAGTTCGTCCTTGCTTCTCCAGCAGTGTCCTGCATGTCCAGTTCGTCTAACTTGAATAGTTTTCGTGATAGGAGGCAGGTGGCCGTACAGTTGGTGTCTTGTGGGGTGTTGCCGCCAGGACTTGTTCAAGATTGCACGCAGCCCCTAATCCAAATACTACTGAAAATAAAAATAAAAATCTAATCCCGAGAAAAATAAATAGTGGTACGTGACGAATTTGAATCTAAGAACATTGCATTCTACTTTCATTGAGACTATGGGCACCTCGGGTGGTGTAAGGGTTAGCAAGGTAGACTAGCAAACCTACACAAGTGAGTTCGATTCTCATTGGGCGCCCCATTCATGCGGCCTTGTGCTACATCTAAGCAAAAAAAAAAGCTTAGTAAATTAACTAAGGGCACCTCTGGTGGTGTAATGGTTAGCACGCTTGACTAGCAAACCTACACGAGTGAGTTCGAGTCTCATTGGGTGCCCCATTCATTCGGCCTTGTGCCAAATCGAAGCAAAGAGCTTCGTAAATTACTACTTTCATTGAGACTATTATGTTTTATCAATATTAAATAATGTAATTCGCGTTATCAGGATATAATTAATAAATGCTGATCTTAATTTACGAAAACAAATTCTATAAAAATAATTGTAAAATTTCATGTTATTTATATAAAGAAGTTATTAATATATTGAATGTTAAGTCAATCGTAATAAACATATAATTAACATGTAAGACACATATTAAACGTTAAGTAATCGTAATTAGTAAAGAATTATTCTGTAACGAATATTTTATTAATATAACTAATAATTTATAATATAAGGAAAATTAAATATTCGATTCCTAAACTAAATAAAGAAAAAAAAATTAAGTCACTGAAGACCCCCCACCTGGCAACAAAATGTTAGAAAGATAGATTTGCGTACGATTAATTACATTTTGCCGGAAATATTCTTTTAAATTTTTTGTAATATTTAAATTAGGAGTAACGTCTTCTTTTTTCTTTTTTATAGAATTGTATAAATATTGTATGAATAAATAGTAGTAATTGATATAATATCTTCATCAGTTAAAAAAATTGTTATTAAAATATATGATATAAAATATATTAAAAATTATTTAAATGATTTCTTTGAATTAAAAAAAAAATTGTTTTTTTCAAATCCTATTCTTGCCAAAAGCAATATGAGAACACCTAAATAATTCTTTAAAAAATGATTATACATCTAATGAAGGTTTTAACCTAAAATACATTTATAATGACACCAATGAAGTGATTTTTCTCTTTTCGTTTCAATACAAAATTATATATATATATATAATGCAGACTATTATTTTTTTGTACAAAATACGTTCGATGTTGACTTAATAGAGTAGGTATAAAACATTCTTTTTTAATTTACCATTCTAAACACTTGAAATACGTTACTTAATATCCTATGGTGTGAACAATCACCAACGGGGAATGTTTAAGAAATAACAAATCAACAAAACTATACACACATACACACACACACACACACACACACACACACACACATATATATATATATATATATATATATATATATATATATATATATATATATATATATATATATATATATATATTGTGGTCCAACGAGAGCAGCGCAAATATTTTGAAATGAAATGGTCCGCAAATGATATAAAGTTTAGTATTCCAATTTGTTTTTTTCGTTTTTTCATATACATACATATATGTATATATATATATATATATATATATATATATATATATATATATATATATATATATATATATATATATGAAAGAAAATGAGAGTAACAAATCTTCAAGCTTATGGTCTCTCAAAGAAACTGTTACAGCCATAATGATGCTCTACGAAAACACGAAATTCAAGATTCGCTCTTCGAAAGGAGAGACGGTCTTCTTCGACATTCTTACTGGATTTCTCCAGGGAGATGCATTAGCACCCTATCTGTTTATAATCAACTTGACAACCTACATTTACGTCGATATATATAATTAAAGAAAATAGCTTTTCAGTTTTAAAAAAATGGGATGCGGTAGACGATAATCCACAGTAGTTATACGGCAGCAGCATCCCATCGACTGAAAGTGACGTCAGTATTCACTTGGGAGAGGCGTAACTGCTATCGATTGGCTAGCAATCATATGAAAATCTGATCTCTCCGATAAATAAAACGATAATTAGAGCCGGGATCGAAAACAGGCTAACTTTATGCTAGACTTAGTATCCCAACGCTCAGCCAATCAGGGAACCTACGCCAGCTCGCAAATAATTAGGGATTATCTATTTGCCTATATTTGTGAGTCTCATCTTTTAAACATAGCATTGTTCAAAACTGTTTTTAGTGCACCGAACATATATCTTTCTTCCAGTTTAACTTTAATGGTGGTATTCTAATCACAACATATTTAATCATACACTATCAGAAGATACCTCAGTCGACAGGTCTGAAAAATACACCGACTGAATCTCTGTGGATGAGTTAGACCCCTCCTCAAACAGTCCTTGATATGACACTTAACCATTTCATGGTGAGGTTCCAGTTTTAGGAAATATCGAGTATTCTTTCGTTGCTATTACTCCCAGATCAACTCTGATGAGGAGTGCATCATAGATGGGATGCTAAAAGATAATGCATCTTTTACCGTCCCATCTATGATACAAGTAGAGCTAGTATCCCAGGAGTAGCATGAAACTGAATCTGATGATGTACCAGTCTTGGAGCTTTGAGGAATGTGTAGTAGCATTCACTTACCATTAATCCCAGGTCCACTCTGACTCCGAACCGTTGTACCAGTTACGGTTTTATATATTGGTCAAATATATTTGTTGATTTATACTTGGAACTATTTAGCTGTGTGCAATTAAATGAGTTTTGATATAATCTTACCTAAAATATTCATTAGCGAATCTTATACAGTTGTATGATCTGGGTTTGGCATTAAACCACCATCAAAGGTTGATATGCCATTAAACTAAATAACATGACCTTACAATTCAAATAAAATGCTTTCCTCATCTGGTGATTATAACCTGGGTCGCTGTAAAAGCTTTGCATTTTAAGAATTTATACATTGTCGGATGCTATTTTTCTATGCATAGTCTTAGCGCTGTAATAACTAACTTTTAAAATGCTTATATTAAATTGATTCTTCAAGAAGCTGAGACTAGAAAATACTTATTGTTCAATGCGCGGAACATAGTTTTCATATATTGACTGTAAGTGTGGGACACGGAAAGGATTTAATATGCTTCTTATTACCTATTCGACTTTTGTCAGGATCCTACTGCAAAAATTAAACTTTCTACTTGAGACGGAAAATATTTTGGCACTGTTGGGGAGTGATCGGTGTATATAGATGAAGAAATTATTTTCTTTTGTGAATGGTTTAGATATACTCGTAAACAGAGGAAAGTTTACATCCCAAATGTTTTCTTTTTTATTACCAGTTTATATTTAAATTAAATATTCAAATTGAAAATTTTCCAAATTTTACCACATCTTTTCTAGCTTTATCTATTTGTCTTTTATTGTAATTTCGAAGGATAAAATCAGTAGTTGTCGATACTGCTAGTATCCTAGATATAAAATATACAAACTAACCTTAGCTGAAAAATCTGTTATTTTATGCTCGCTTAACCATGTCGAATTTGGTGTTGTCGTTTTTAGTCTACTTATAACTACTGCTGTAGAGATTAGATATTTTTTACTTAAATCAATAACCGGCTCATCAGCCGATGTAATACAATTGCCGAGGGATTTCGTTTTATATATCTTGCCTTTGGTTTAGTTAGGCTGAAAACCTTTCGCTTAGCGCATGGGTTAGTTAGGTGCAACATGAGCGCAGGTGTCCACGCGCGCGCGGGGAGGATGTGTCATTCAGAGATGTCACAATAGAAATCCCTGATAGGGGGATGTGAATGACGTCACGCACCGGAAGCGTGGGCTGAGATTTGAGAATAGTCAGTTAGTTGAGATTGAGACCTTGGCAAGGTGAGACGAATTTGTGCGCTTCGGGCGCCGCGCATGTTGCGGGGGGGGGGGAGATGGAAATGTCGTCATAGAAAGATTGTGCCTCTCTCTTCCTTATGTCGAAAAACCTTTTAACTCAAATGTAATAAAAAGTTTCGTACCTTAACTAAGAAGTCGTAAGTGTTTTTCGTGTTTCGGGATTCCTATGCTCTATGTATATATGTTATGAAAATTCTATGTACATTTCACTTATTTATGTATGGCTATGTTACATCTAGTGGGTAGAGTATTCACCAATGGTCCGGGGAGACCTGGGTTCAATCCCAGGTCACGTTATACCAAAGATTTTAAAAATGGTACTTGATACCTCCTTGCTTAAAACTCAGCAGTATAAGGTACGTATCAAGGGTAAAGTGGAATAATCCAGGGAAAGGAGAAGCCCCCTCCCCTACATCTCGGTGTAGTAGTTATCGAAAAGGGAGCCTTCTGATCTCCCTCAACTATGGTCGCCATCTTTACTTACTTAAATGATCTCTTCATCACTATTACAGTTATTTTGTTTTAGGAAGACAATGTAATGCTTAGCAGGTTTAGGCAAGGGCTTATCCGGCGACCGTGCCAGGTTGGTCATTGTAAGTTAATCATATGGTCACCGGAAGACTTCTCCTCTGGAAAAACCTGCTAAGCAGGCTCAGTTTCTTGCTCGGTAAATACCGAAGTTGATCAAGAATTTTTATGATGGCTACACATGTTAAAACTTTTGGGGTAGAAAGTCGGATTAATCTAGATTTACCTGATTATGCACTTGAAATGCTGTGAGTTAGATTATCACCTTTCATCCAGGGGTACTCACCTCCCTCTGAAATAGAACTGAAACACTTGTCTAAAATGAATAATGGTTGGGTTTCATGCGTGGCACCTAAGACTTTCCTTAAGAAGAATGCCGACGAAAAATAAACAACTCCATCCGGCTTTAAACAAAACTTGCGTCAAATTTTACCATCGTGATATATATATATATATATATATATATATATATATATATATTCTTGCTAAATGAACGACATCAACAATGTATCCCACGGTATTAGAGAGATAAATTTATCTAATGTAAAACTGAATTTAAACATATTTACATTTATATATGATTTTCAATAACCGGCCAATAGCGTTTTTGGTATCAGTATCTTTATTTTTTAATGTCATAGCAGTTTTTGTGAGTAATCTAATGCCAAAGCCATTCTTTGAAAAGGACCGTGGTAAAACTGTTTAGTAATTACCAGAAAAATAATCGGGTTCATACTATTCCGAATTGCATTAGTCGTATGACGGTACAAATTCAAAGTCCAGTACTTTACTCACTACGCCGCGCAGATTCCTCCTTATTTCCTTGGTTATATTTTACTAGTAAACGTTAATTGTAGAATAGGTTTTACTGTGGTTGAAGAATACACCGAGAGAACCGCCGCAGATCGTTAAAACCTCCCCAACAACGAGTGTCCTGGTTATGACATTAAACAATCTCATGATGAGTATCCAGCAATGCTTGAGCTTTGGGGAATACAGAGTAACTTTTAATTGTCCTTACGCTCAGACCAACTCTTACCCAGAATGGTAGCACCTGATAGAGTCCTATATTGGAGGTGCCAGTGGTGTAATGGTTACGGTCGTGGGAAATGGACACGGTGACATGAGTTCAAATCCTGAACGAGACTGATTGCAATTCACATTGCTTAATACCCTTGGTAAGGCAACTAGTCTAGGAGAAGGAAAACTCTGAATTCCAACCTGTTAAACTCCGCTTAAAAACTGACTTTGTGTCATATCCTGCCTGAGCGGAGGGATGGGTAAATATGGATAGATCTGAGGGTCAAATAGAACTGCTTGACATTTAAACTAACTGTAAACAAATGACTTATACTAAATTGAATTGTCTGAAATAGGACTGTTTGATTAAATAACTGAATGTAAACGAATGACTGATATTTAATTGAATTGCTAGTAATACATGGCAATACTGGGATCTTTTAACTATCTTGCCTCTAGTTTACAAATCATATATATCTAATATTTGAATAAACTGCACTTGGCTTTAAATAAACTACAATTGTTGATATGCAATAAAAACAAACCCAACGAAACTATTAAATATTGCTCGCTCCATAAGGCTTGATTTTCTTCGATAGTGAAAAAAGGGTAAAAAAGAGCGTTTGGGTCATGCGAATTACACACCAATTTTGGAGATCTCTGATTTATGGAGAATAGCTTCATTACTCTTAATCCCAGGTTTACTTTGAGCCGGTGTGTTAGTAGTTGTTATGGTCAAATAGATCCTTGTAGAAATGATTAGTATTCGATTGGACTGTTTGCAAGTAAAAAAAAATCTTTAAAACAACTTTACAGTAAAGGTGGGAATGCCATTAAAATCAATCAATACATTAAATTACTGTAATGAGGAACTACTTATACTTGAATGATATGTGTGTACTTATATTTTTTGAAGAGTGTATATTAAGACATGTCTTATTAAAGAGAATGAACACTGTTTATCCTCTTTTATAAAACTTGCCTTTGTATATATATATATATATATAGTCATCCACAGACAGACTGTTTCGTTCTATCAGAACTCTTCAGTGTGGCTAGACACGCAGGACGCTCGAAGCCGGGATCAAAACCCGTCAAACTTTACGTTAGACTAAGTTCCAGACCTCTCGTCCACCAAGCGGACCACGATGGCTAAGGGAATTTTAAGGTATTTATTTTAGCAACAGCAGCAGCAGCAGCCTTTGTTTACATTTTTATACTCTATCAGCTACCAGAGTGCTCAATTCTTGCGAAGAGCTTTGCATTACGCTAGCGGCGTCCGACAATTCCTTCGCCAGAGTGCTCAGAGGATCATTAAGTTTCCAGATTTTTTTTCGTATGGGCATTTTTATAGATAGTACAGACAGGAACTTTAATCCCCTTCGAAGTAATCTCCTCCGGTTGCAATGCACTTGTTGTACCGTTCCAACAACTTCCAGAAGTTCCCATGGGAGTCCTCTGGTGTGAATGTGTCAAAGACCTTCGTCACAGCCTCCTTCATCTCCTTAATTGTCTCGTAACGACAGCCTCTGAGCTTAAGGAATAACCAAAAGTCTCAGGGAGCAAGGTCTGGACTATAGGGAGGCTGAGGAACTGTCTTGATGCCCATCTTGATCAAATACTGGGTGGAGTTGTAGACTGGTGCATTGTCCGGGTGGAAATGCCACTGAGCCGATTTGAAGAGTGCTGGCCACTTCCGACCGAATCTCTTCCTGAACTCCCTTAAAACCTCAACATAGTAACCCTAATCCTAACCCTAAATCTTTGGCCAATCAACTCTTGTGTATTGACTTCCTTACACCTCCTACACCTCTCATCATCCCTCACAGACTCCGTTCTTTCCTTGAATCTCTTTATCCACTCAAAAACTGATTCTCGATTCATGCAGTCTGAAGCATTCCATACGTTTCTATATCATTTTTTCCAAGTTTAAAACAGAATTTCATTGCATATCCTTCTTCTAAAGTGTCCTCACGTCCAGATTGAATTTTTGAAATTCTCCAGCTGTGACAATAAGGCTTTAGTAGGGTGTATTCCAATTCCTAATGTAGCTGTTCATTTGAACTTGAAATCAAAAATTGGTCAGTCATCTCATACGATGTATAGCAATAACATACTAAATTTTCAAGAGTCTACGACAATTTAAATGCCTGCACAAAAAGTCTGGAAACCTATTGAATGCACCATGTATATTTTTTGAAGAGTGTATATTAAGGCAGCCAGTAATTATCAAGGAATTCTTATTAAAGATAATGAACACTGGTTATCCTCTTTAAAAAAATTGCCTTAATATATATATATATATGTGTGTGTGTGTGTGTGTGTGTATGTGTATGTGTGTGTGTGAGCTTCCAGTTTGTTGCTTTCTTCAGAGAACATATGTGTAACATGGCGATGCGAATGGGCCACCCAAAGAGACTCGGAATCACCCCTGTAGGTTTGCTAGAGTTTCATTAGATGTCCCATTCATATAGCCTTGAACCACATAAGTTCTCTAACGAAAGCAACAAGCTGGAAATCTACACGCTTGTAAGAACGAAATAAATGATTGTAAAAAAACAAATGTCTTAGTGGAACTATTCATTTTGAAATATTTAGTTTTTTCTCCTTACACCTACAACGAAAAACATACAGGTATAATATGTATATTAACACACCGAAATACACATGCAAACACATACCACAAAACACATACACAAACATACACAAACATACACAAACATACACTCCTAGGCAATCTTAAATAAAATATTTGCAAATTATAAATGCAAGCAAAAAAGTCGCTATTCCAATAAAAATCGATTAATCCACAGCAAAATCGATATCATTGTCTGACAAATATTTAATCAATATTGTAAATGCATGGATTTCTCTTTGACTTTTTACATATTTACCCCAAATAAAAAATCGGAAATATACATAATCCAGACAACAAGTAGATTTGTAATCGTAAAAAAAGATATGAAACAGTTGTTTATTTTCAAATAATTATAAAATATTTCTTGCAATTAGATTTAGTTTTATTTATCAGTTATACATGAGAGGATCGACAGAAACGTATATTATGATAATATATATATATATATATATATATATATATATATATATATATATATATATATATATATATATATATGTATATATATATATATATATATATATATAAATTTCGTTGAACATAATAGACATTTTCTGTCTACATATTTTCTTGTTGATCCGTTCATATTGTCCTATTGCTTTTATAGTATTAGGCGGGATATGATCAATGTATTTTCAATAATTATTTATATCCCAATTACTTTCTTCCCGACTTTGGGTCATCATTAGGGGAGGATTTTTACAAAAGTGATGGAACATTTGTTTTTGCATTACTACTATGTAAGAGCGTCCTTACCGTTGGTGTGTGTAGCGTTTGCTTTTAAATAGGTTTCTATAAATAGTGTCAGTAGCTAAAGACATTTTAGTACATTAGCACTGGTTTGAAAATTAATTTCGTTAAATGTGTGTTGCGTGTTTCTAATATGTAGTGCTTCGAGGATCTAATGTTTTTGTTTGTTATTTTAATGTTCAAATATTACTGTGTTGTCGGTGTGAAATTTTCGTAATTCTGTTGTTGGGAAAGAATGCTGAACTATAGAACCTGTATCAGAAAGGTGCATTGTAAGTCTCCTCGATAGGGTAATTGAGGTTAAACCAACATATATATTATTATTATTATCAGAGATACAATCTCCTAAAGGACATTCAAATTGATTTATAACGTTGGTTTTTTGCAAAACCCCAATCGAGGGAGAGGAATTATTTTTAATGACTAAGTTGGAGGTTTTAAATTTATTATAATATTTCCTTTTTAGATGTACTCATTGATACTAACAATAATGATAACTTCACAACCTCTACTTACAAAAAGAAAAAATATATATATAAAAGTAAAAGTTGGTGACCATAGTCGAGGGTGACCAGAAGGGTCCCTTTTCAATAGCTACTACACCAACGTGGTGTCCTCGTGGTGTAATGGTTAAAGCGATGAACTGCGGAATCGTAGTACGCGAGTTCGTACTCCAGTCGCGCTATTACGTTCACTTTCGGGCAAATACCCTTGGGAAAGGTTCTTCAGGTTTGGTGAGGCAACTAGTCTAAGAGAAGGAAAACTCTGAATTCAAAACCTGTTAAACTCCGCTTAAAAATTGACCTTGTGTCATATCCTGCCCGAGCGGAGGGGTTGGTAAATAGTACTACACCAACGTGTAGGGAAGAGCGCTACTCCTTTCTCTGGATTGCTCCACTTTACTCTTGATATGTATCTTATATTGCTGAGTGTTAAGCAAATGGGGTATCAAGTACCATTTTTAAAATCTTTGGTATGATTCTCCTGGACGATTGGCGAACAGTCTACCTCACTATATATCTTTTACTTTTTGGAGGTGCCCGTGGTGTAGTCGTTATCGCCGTAGGAAATGAACACAGTGATACGAGTTCAAATCCTGGACGAGACTAATTGCATTTCACATAGCACTAATACCCTTGGGAAAGGTATGAATCCAATTATTCTCCCTCCAGCTATGGGTAAATAGTAGGACAGACTAGGTTTTCAGCCTTGGTTAGGCAACTAGTCTAGGAGAAGGAAAACTCTGAAATGAAACCTGTTAAACTCCGCTTAAAAATTGACCTTGTGTCATATCCTGCCCGAGTGGAGGGGTTGGTAAATAGTACCTCACTATATATCTGCTAGTTTTGCCAATTAGGAATAATTTATTGTCTATTAAAGTCTCTTTTACGCTCAGGGGAAAATTCTGGCAAAAAGTTAAGTACGTATTTTTAATGGAACTATTATTTAATTTAAAATGTCTTTTTAAATCTTCTGTCTAGTAAGTATGATTTTCAGCAGTCACGCCTGTTCTTAAAGGAAAATTCTGTTCTCGCACTCTGGACCTCTTCTGCTTGTTAAGATAGTGATTATAATTCTACCTTCAAGACTTTGATTTGTAAACAAATATCAAGAAAGGAGTAGTTCATGCCAACTGCATGCTCGTCCGTAGTTTATAAAGCCAAGGTAAGATAAGCAGGCACGGTCGCAGCGCCTGCAACTTAAGCTCTGGTCAAGGCTTGGTGAGACTGTATTGAGACTCCTCCTCTAGTGCCTCTTGTACTTGAGTCCAGCCCAGCCGGGAGGGGGTAAAGAAAGAAGATAACATGTTTGTTTGTGAGATTTGAGATGTCATCGTTCACAGCTTTTGAGAAAATCAGCATCACAGACCCCAAGACATTTTTGCAAGAAGAGCTATCTAAAATAACGTAAATCAGTAAAGCATTTCAGCAGTTGGAATTTAAAAAAAAATCTTAACATAAAAAGATCACTTCATGGTCCCTTAAATTAAATTTCCATATAAAACCTCAATATTTTTTTGTAGAATATTAATTCATTCATAAGAGTAAAAACTCTTATTGGTGTGTCACTTGTCAAGTCAATTTATCGTTTATAATATCGATTACTGTTCTGTCTAAATTTCTGGATTACAAGAAAGATTGTAAGATGAACTGAGAACTTGTTACTCCATATTGTATTTGTCTATTTACATTAAACATTAGCTCGTAGAATGTAATGTTATCCTCTGATTTCGAAGCAAACAGAACACAACTTCGATATTGACATGTCAATAAAATCTAAAGTATTTTGGACATCTTATTATAAAAAAAAAGAATAGATAAATAAAATAGTTATACTGCAAGATGCATATTTGTTCTGTAGCAGAACAATTGTAGAAACGTCACAAGAGTAATTCTATACAGATTAGAATTGTTTGTATTTCAATGCAGGGCTTCGAAGAATGATGACAGAGATAAATAAAAGATTCCCAGATGAAGATGAAATCACACGAAATGAACTCACATAAGAAATAGCATTATTTTAATTTGTACTACAACCAACTTCTAGACTAATCTTGGGCGCCTCGGGTAGCGTAATGGTTAGCAAGCTAGATTAGCAAACCAACACAGGTGAGGTCGAGTCTCATTGGATACCCCATTCATATGGCCTTGTGCTACATCTAAGCAAAAAGCTTAGTAAATTATTATTTCTGGACTAATCTCGAATTAAGAAGACGTGAAGTTATATTCTCGAGTCGATGAACGAAGGTTATCTCCTTCGCCAAATTATACTCCACCCACCAATAGTCATGGCTTCTATGGTAGTCCTAAAATTAAATTCCTTACTTTTCATCGGTTCACTAATTAACTGACTTTTCTAATATCACTAATTCTTTTGTAACAAATCCTCCTCAAACAAATTCTTGCACATACCGTGAGAGTTCTTGTGACTGATATTTTCTTGTCGGTCACCCAGCCAGGCCCCATATTCACTGTTAATGGGAGGCAGTCACTTCTTCACAACTGTTGACCTTTTCTAAGAATAGTATTTTTAGTGTTCATATTTCTTTTATTTACATTGAATATTAATTAATAGAAAAGCATCATATGAAAAACTGTAAATATGTTCACTTATCCGATGATATCAAATTCAAACCATATGTTACGTTATCTCTTTTACTGTGTTGGGATTTTACCCTTCTCTATTTGAAACATATATAAATTCCTATCTAATGTTTTTAATTTTCATGAGGAACTATTTGTTTCATACACAGGGCTCTAGCAGGTAGCAGCCCAGTCGCTTAGGGTGGTAGAATACACTGATTGCATCTCTGCAGAGGGGTAATATTCCCTTTCAACAGAGTCACGTTGATATGTCATTAAACTATCTGATTGAAAGGCTCCAGTCTTGGGGCTCTTGAGAATCTTGAGTACATCTTTATTGTCATAGCTCCAAGCGCTACGCTGACCAGGAGTGGATACCGTAATAAAATCTATTTGTAGTTTACTTTGGTTGGTTTGGTTTGTTGGGTTTTATGGCATATCAACCTTTGTAGGTTATTTAACACCAAATCCACTTTAATGTAAATAATCTGTTCTATTTAAAACAATTCACTTTAGCATAAGTACACAGTTTAATTGTCAAAAATATTTCCATTTCAAACTATTCAAGCAGTTATATGTAACAATTCAGTTAAATGTAAATACAGTTTTAATGTCGAAAAACAGTTCTATTTCAAATAATTCAGTTAAGCATAAGCATGCAGTTTAAATGTAAGTACGTTTTAATTGTCAAAAACATTTCTATTTCAAGCTTTTCAGTTTACTCAAACAATTCATTTTAGCATAAGTATGCTGTTAGTTCTATTTAACCCATAGATAGGGACCTATCAGGTGCAACAACTCCAGGCCAGAGTAGACCTGGGAGCGATGGCAATGAAGGGGTACTCCGCTTTCCCCAAAGCTCCAGTACTGCTGGAACCTCACCATCGGATTGTTTAGTGTCATATCCATGACACTCGTTAAAGCAGGTGGTCTTACCCATCTGCAAAGGTGCATTCAGTGTATTCTACAGCTCCAACTGACTGGGTATATTTATCGTTTAGATCAAACCGTTTGATATATAAACTCAGTGCAAACAAATGTCTTATGCTGAATTGAATTGTTAGAAATAGAAAATTTTGATCGTTTAACTGTGAGCACATAAACAACTGATGTTTAATCGAATTGTTAGTGAGACAAAGCAATAATTGAAATCTTTTAAATGTGTGCGAACGAAATTTGAATAGAATTATTTGAGTTAAATAGCAATAGCTGAAACCCTTTAAATGTTTTTGAAATTGAAAAATTGTTATTTGCTATAACAATTTTTCAATTGAAAGCCATACTTGGAACCGTTTAAATGTATGAACATGAAAGAATTTTTATTTATTGCGGACATTTTGTTCTCATCTTGGTAGTTTTTGAGTTGTTTCTTCTTTCACTACGGCCGGTCTGAGGTTTATGGTGCGATAGACAACAACTATGGAAGGCAGTAATTACTGGGGATACGGTTACAATACTCAGCGTTCCTATCCGAGGTCGCGGTTAATCACCTGAAGAATGCCAGAGGTGAAATTTGGCCGAAACGAAGTGAAAGAAGAAACAACACAAAAACTACCAAGATGAGGACAATAAGTCCGCAATAAATAAAAATTAATTCTTAGATTAAGAAGCCTCATCTCAAAATGATTCCAATTAAAGACAATAATGAAAGAATAGTGTTTAATAGCATGATTAGTATTTAATAGCATGATTAGTAATTAATAGCAATACTTGTAACCTCTTCAATGTCTACAAACAAATGATTAACATTGAATTAGTGGTGTAAGATAGCAATAATTGAAACCTTTTAACCGTGTAGAAACAATAGCAATACATATGAGCAAACAAATATCTTATAATTTAAAAATGAAATTACCCGCAAGTTATTCACTTGCAAATCATTTAGATATATCCATTTGAATATGTGAAAACAAAGGATTTTTAGGGAATACAATTGTTTGTGCTTGGCAGAAATACAAGAAAACTTTTAAAGATGATCAAAAAGTACTCAGACTCGTTTAAAAAATGTTATCTACAAAATGTGTTTATAAATCTTTTATATTAAATATATATGTATGAAGAGTATTTTTAACAGACAATGGATTATATGCCACAAAGTTCAACCTACCAACTAACCAATCTCCCACGTACTATTAAAGCTAGTCAGAGTAGATATGGGAGTAATGGTAGTACAGCGGAACTCTATGCTTCTGAGACCTCTAGAATATCAGCATCACCACCGAATTTAGTTTAGGATTATACACGTGATACCCTTTTCTACAGGAGAGTATTTACCCTTCTGCAGAAGATAAAAGCTAATTTTGTGAATTAATAATTGTCCTTAATGCTTTTAGGATCAACAACAAATATATACCTGCACATAAAATACAATGGTTAGCAGTCGAGTCTCATAGATCCACTCAGACAAAGTAAAACGTTTGATTCTCACTAAATGCCCGATACTTGCGGCCTTTTGCTGTAATCTAAGCCATGCCTTAAAAAAAAAAAGAATTACACTTTTTTTGATGTCAGATAGATATATATCTTGCAAATTAATTTGATGCACTTGCCATCTTCCCAACCCCGATGAACACACTGAAAACAAAACGTTAACTCCGACAACTCTCGCAGTAGGTGAAAGAAACGGTGAAACAAGAAATGGACATTTTGAAAAGAGTCATCCAGTCAATGATTGACCAGCTGAAGAAAAGAAATTGGCTTAAATTTCGGGACTAGCGAAGTTGTATCCTCCATTTTGGGTTTACAGTGATTTGGAGAGGAATATGATCTTTTTCTTCATTGACTCAAAAATAAGACTTCAAGTCTTCCTATTTTGAGACCGATCAAGGGGGGGGGACTGAAATTCACTAATAAAGAGAGTGACATATTTCTTCAAACGTGCGTCTGTTTTTTTCCCTTCTCTTTGAACCTTTCATTATCTCTTCATTTCATCTTTCACCAATATTCAGCAATGCGACCAAATAGTGACATTTTTCCTTACTAAGTGTTTCATAGTTATAGCAGTATGCCAAATCTGAGCTTTGCTTAAGCTTGCAATCTGTTCTTGCGCACGTGTGAATTTGATTATCTACTTATCAAGTAAAATTTGAGGTTGAATTAATTGCAGATAATGTGAGTGAGTCGTAGTTTTTAAGAAAATTGATTTTTCATGGATATATGCGTGATTAATATATTTGGTTTCAGTTGCTTGTTCTTGATTAATGAGAAAACTTAATCTTCATTTTCATCTTTACAAATCAAATCGTAATTAAATTATTTAGTTATTTATTACAAATCGGGCATTTTGTATGTTTTATAAACGAAGAATATTTTGTTGACAGTTTTAAATCAAATGCTAAGACATGCAAAGAAAAACATCTCTTCCCTGCAACTAGTAACAACCTTGCATGATCAATAACAGGGTTCATTTATAAATAGCCGTAAGCAAATCTTGAGATTTTTTATGACTATAAATTGAAATTTCTACTAAATTTCAATCTTGGAATATTTTATTCATTAAAATAATGTTTTGTAATACATAAAATAATGATTTCATTCGGGTGATTTGTTTCATTTAACCAGGTATTTATATCTTCACACCTGCCTATTTGTTGAATATATTTTTCTATATCAGTGCCGCAATCATCAGTTAATTTTTAATAAATAACCCCTTAACGTAAAATCATTGATGCTGTTTTTCTTGATAAACTGAAAATGATTTTTGAGGTAGCTTGGCTAAGTCTTCACGCAAATTCCAGCATACGCGAGTGAAACTGTGTCCACCGAAAACCCGGGCCCAACACAGGTCATATGCATTACCAAGAACATATCCTAATGCAAAGATAATACAGAGAGTTTGATCTATGCATGATCTTACAAAATTCTGATTTGCAAACATATCATTGAGTAGACAGACACTTACATATCCTCGTGTTTATAGAAACGGTTATCCTCGAAATAAATGGGGTCCCACTCAGCTGGGGCTATAGAATATACTGACTGCTTCTCTGCAGAGGGGTAAGACCCCCCCCACTAAACAATATGATATTAAGGTTTCAGTAATGTTGGAGCTTTGGGGAATGCGAAGTACATCTTCATTGTCATAGGTCCTTAGTCCACTCTGGCTCGGGGTAGTAGTACCTTATAGGGTCCTATCTATGGGTTAAATAGAGCTAACTGAGCACTTCTCATAAACTGAATTGTTTAGAATAGAACTGTTTTATATGCTAAAGTGAAAAAAAACTGTTTTGAGAATTCCGTTTTGGTTTCTTTGTTTAATGGCATATCAACCTTTGTAGGTTATTTAATGCCAAATCTTTTATCCTAGAAAAACAGTAGTGGTACTATTTACCCCATAGCTGGTAGGATAATGGGGTTCATACTTTTCTGAAAGGTATTTGCCCGAAAGTGAACATAATAGCGCGATTGGAGTACGAACTCGCTTACAACGATTCTGCAGTCCATCGCTTTAACCATTACCCCACGAGGACACCCCCTATTTTGCCATTTAACTAAGTGTTTTTTATAATAACAATAATAAAAAATGAATAAATAAATAAATAAAAACTGTACTTATACTAAACTGAATAATTTGAAACTTTTATCAACATGACTTAATTTTACGTTAAACGGTCGCAAAAGGGTTGATATGACGTAAACCTAAAAAAACAACCAACCAACCTCGTAATAAATGGAATCAATGACTCAGGTTCTAATCGTGAACTAGGCAGTTTATCTTTTACTTAAACTTAATGCTTTTGTGAAATTTATGAATTCATCTTCCCCTTACAAATCTCAGCTCTTTCGTTTTGGTTAGACTAACAGTTTAGGTTGGTTGTTTGCGTTTTATGGCGTGTCAACCTTTGCATGTTATTTAACGCCAAATTATGTCTCTATGTATTTACATTCAACCAAGGTTTTCCGGACGAATACAAAGTAGGTAAAACTTTCTATAAGCAGGATTTCATTTATTTGCACATGATAACAGTTTAGGAGAAATAAAATAACGGATTTTAACCAGGTTAACTCTGCGTAAAAATTGACCTTGTGCCACTTCCTATTTGTGGTCGTGACTTTGGGCAAATATAAGCCTATACGCAACTTTGTAAAGAAAATGTTGATTCTTTGCTATATCTTCGCTTTCAACTGATATATTGATTGATTCTTCTAATTATAGAGAACATCAGAATTTGGATATTTTACCCACTCTTGAGTAAGTAGATGTTACTAAAAATAGCCATCTTTCAAAGAAACAGAAGATCAGACATATTTCATTATTTTCTATCGGAAGCTCAGGAAAATCCTTGACCTGATTATTCTGTCATCTAGATTTCAAGATGAACACTCTTTTGATCTTTAATGCAAAAGGAGTTGAAAGAAGTTTCTAAAAGTTCAAGAAATGAAAAATCAAAGACATATTCTGAAAACAAAGTAACTTCCTTAAAAATACAATAATAGAATAGCTAATGAAATATAATTATCTGACAGGATAATTTGAAACGAAATCTTGGAAAAGAATTGCTAATCATAAGAAGAAATTGATTGGTTGATTATAATGGCAAACAATTCTTCTATGGTTATTTTATGCTTAGAGGTTAGAGAATCACGTTCATTGTACATTTATGTTTCTATCTTTTATGTTGTTGTTTCTCTATTTTTATACACAGTTATATATGATTATTCCTTTGTAATATAAATAATTTGTGCATTGTCTTATGGTTTCAAGTGTCCCTGTATAATACTGATAATGATTTCAGATAATTGTTTCTGTTTAATAATCTCTTAGTCTCATCTGATGGGTTGGTTGGTTGGTTGGTTGGTTGGTTGGTTGGTTTTAGGCGTATCAACACTTTTTGGGTCATTTAACGCCGAATAAAGTAACTTTTGTTTCGTTTCTTTTGGATTTGTGGCATATCAACCATTGTACGTTATTTAATGCCAAATCTATTTCATTCATATGAGCGGTTCTATTTCAAACAATTTTGTTTCGCATAAGTACACAGTTTAAATCTTAGAAGCAGATCAATTTTAAACAATTTAGTTTAGCATAATTACACAGTTTGAATATCAAACAGTTGTATTAAACCCATAGATAGGACCCTATCAGGTGCTACCACTCCAGTTCAGAGTGGACAGGGTAGCGTTGGCAAATTAATTCATTTTATTTCTTTAAACTGAGTTGGATGTTTGCGGAAAAAAAGAAGTTACATTGCTTTTCTCGTAAGAAAAGATACTATTCAGAGAGTAATTATTTGCTTATATCTACGTTATAGGAAGAAAGAGATGATTAATTCCCAGTAGTAGATTGTTTTGTCTAAATCCAATTGATATATATTAATTATGTGTATGTGGTGGGGAGGTAAGATATTTGTGTGAATGCGTCACAATGTAGAAAGAAAAATATATTCATGCGTTAACATGTATGCAGTTTGGACTGAATTTTTTCATCGCCAATGTTAGACTGCTGTAGCAGTAGAAATAGATCTATTCAAGATGATTAAGTGATACTGAAAATAAATGTCCGCATGAAGGACAAGAATGTTAATATTTTCATTCAAAAGTACTAAAACAAAAAGATTTTGAGTTGTTCACAGAAGAAATCTTTGAGAACTAATAGAAAATATTTATTTCTTCAATTATTTATGAGATTAGGGTAGGTTAGAAGTTAGAGTACCAAAATATTGATGATTTATATAGGATTCTAATCGGGTAAAAATATGTATCTTAAATAATAAAGGATGGGAAAAGAATTCTTAAATCATTTGGGGTTTTGATCCTTTAAATCATTCGTCAAATATTATCGTCAGGGAAGACGTCAAATACCAGTCGTGGAGATGGGAAAGCCAAATCCAGAGCAGGAACCTGCGAAAGCTATAACAGAAAACAAAAAAAAAAAAAGTAATATCAAGGTCTATGGTCTGACATTCTCGTCTCGCGATGGTTGATTTCTCTCTGTCTATCTAAAGCGGTTGACTCAGTTCATACTCTCTTTTCGATGACTACAAATGAGGTAGTAATAGCAGATGAACGTTTGTATTAACGAGCAAACAGATAGTGTTTTTGTGTTCGTCATTTCTCACTGTAAGGTTACAGCGAGGGCCCTACTGAAATTTGAGAAGCAGTATTACACTTATAGACACTTTAGAACGGTTTTGTTATAAACCTAATTGTCTGGAGCTTAGAATACACCGACTTCATCTATGCAGAAAGTAAGACTTCCCCAATGATTGTCCTGTTTATGACTCTAAAATATCTGATGGAGTGGCTTCAGTAATGCTGAACATTTGTAGAATGCGGAGTACACCTTCATTGCCATTGCTCACTGGTTCACGCCTGGTCCTATTTACTCAACCCCTCCGCTCGGGCAGGATATGACACAAGATCAATTTTAACAGGTTTGAACTCAGGGTTTTCCTTCTCCTAGACTAGTTGCCTCACCAAGGCTGAAGAACCCAGTCTGTCCTACTATTTACCCATAGCTGGAGGGAGAATAATTGGATTCATACCTTTCCCAAGGGTATTAGTGCAATGTGAAATGCAATCAGTCTCGTCCAGGATTTGAACTCGTGATAACGCCTGATTGGGTCCTATCTATGAGTCAAATAAAACTGTTTGACATTGAAACTGAGTACTTATGCAAGAGGGAATTGTTTGAAATTGAACTGTTTTTACATTTAAATGTGGGTAAACAAATGACAGATGCTTAATAGAATTGTTTGTAATACATAGCAATACTCGGAAACATTTAACTTTGTTGACATCCTAAACTTAATTGTTTAAAATAGAACTGTTTGATCATTTTACTGTATGTAAACATTTGGCTGATGTTTAATTGTATCTTTATTTATACCTAGCAATATTTGAAAGCATTCAAATGTGTACAGACTAATGATTAATAGTAAAAACCACAATTCACGTTCGATAGAAATAAGTGATACCATAAAAAATGCGTGAAAGAAATGAGCTCAAGCTTGTTTAAAGTTGCAATCTACAAAATGTGTTCAGAAATCATATATTATATATGTATAAAAGGATTTGGTATTAAATAACCAGAATGTTTGATATGCCACAAAAGCATGCTATGGGATACACATTTTTTCTAGTCTTAAAATAAGCACTAAAAACATACTTAAGAACATTCTAGAAATTTAGGATCAAAACCGTATTCGCATTTAAGTTACATTTTTATATTTTTCAACCAATCAGCTAAAAACATAGAATAGAACATTCTAAAAAAATAGGATCGGAAGTCAACTAACGGAAAATATTGAGGCTCGAAAATAAAATAGTAAAATATAAATCTGATAGGTCAATAAATGTCTACGCGCCAAAATTTTAGGACGATTCTTTGATCCACCTGTAGGATATAAATAACACAGAGTTAGGGAGCCATGAACGAAACTTACACACAGACGAAGACAAGCCACTAAGCCAGTAAAGCAGTAGCCGATACTATGTCCGGAAAATTCCGTTCCTTCATCAACTAAAGTTCATGGTCTAACTTCAAATGGCCACGAATCACATTCAAAAGAAAAACCCGACAAACATTCTTTCCTCAGCGCGACACGCTGTCGCCACAATCATAAAACCCGCTATGAACTTAATGTAAGTAAGAACGACTTATCTACGGACTCCGTTAACATACACACATCTTTAAACAAATTCATTTTCTTCTTGCCAAGCTTTATTTTCCAAAAGGCCATTTACACATCATGTATTTCATTTGTTTTCATATTCTGTTATATGCATATTAAATTGTTTGTTGTTTAATGTTCGTTGTGTTCTATTCCATTTCTTTTACGCGATTGAAAAGTTTTGTGCTGTATTTGAGGTGGAAATAATTTAGAGAGCAATACCCGTAAATTACGGACGCACATCTACTGAAATAACCCAATTACATACAACCCCTACAATGCCAAGCCAAAAGAAAGCATGATGTTACCCATGTCTATGTAATACTTTTGCGCTACAAACGTCAATTTGGTGCTGAGGCGGTTGTATTTGAAGAATAATTACCTTCTAACCGAAATGAAATGCAAAGTGATAGTAATTGAAATACGACACACTAAAACCACACAGAAAAAAGACTAACATAAGAAAACAATATGAATAAAGGTATTATAAAGACAATTATGTCTGAAAAGAAGACTGCATTACCATCTCCAAAAAATCATAAAGGGGAACGCAATCTAAAGAGAAACTAGAAATACTAGTGAATTATTAACACATCTCTACGAAGAGAATCTCGGAATTAAACGAACTTTTCTATGCAGGAGCGAAATTAGGCGGTGCTGAAATCGCTGTTCCCCACCAAAAGAAACTAAGAAACTCAAAACCTCGATGAGAAATTAGATTGGAAGCACAGGTAAGAAATCTACAACAAGCAAAAATGATGACAGAGAAAAATATTGGATTAAGTTGAGACGAAAAGAGAAAAGCAATTCAAGAATCAAAACTAACAGCACAATTCGAAGAAATAAATCAGAAGTTATTGGTGAAAGAAGAAAGATATCAAAATAGGATCAAACGATATAGACATAGCAGAATATTTAAAAGCTGCGAAAAAATTCGCATCGGTGGAATGCACATGGACAAACTAACAAGCGAATGACTAAGAAATAAAACAGTTTTGGTGGAAAATATGGGAAAGAAGAATATATTACAGAATATCAGAATGGACAAAGAACATTAGAATGTATCAAGGCGAAAATTCACTATGATTAATTCAAAGCAACAAGCAAAAAGACACCAAATTTGGAATCATCAAAAAGTAAACATTATCAACAACTATAGACTCCAAAAATATCTGCCTTTAACGTAGAAAATACCAACACCTTTCCTAAGTGGGGAGATTTACAATGCGCAAATATGCTGCGGACTATCCCTCAAATAGCACAAACGATGCCTCAGTGGACCAAGTGGAACAGGAGATCTACTATACATTGATAAGACAGCAATAGCGGGAAGAGAAATATTGGTATAGTCTGGATTGACTGCAAAAAGGCATACAAAGCTGGACAATAGACTCACTGAAAATGTACAAGATTTGCGAAGTCAAAACGTTCCTCGAGGAAACCATGAAAAACTGGACAGTGGAATTGGCAGCAGAAGGCATAAGTTTAACTGAGGTGAATATTCTGAGAGGCATCTTCAAGGGAGATGCGCTTTCAACATAACTATTAGTAATTGTGATGATGCCACAGAATCATATACTTAGGAAATATACTGGCGGATACACACTCCACAAATCGCAAAAATATCAACCACCAAATGTACATGAACGACATCCAACTGATTGCCAAAAACGAATAATCGGAAACCCTAATAAAGGCATTGAGGATTTACAATGAAGATATAAGGATGGAATTTTACTTAGGAAAATGTGACATGATAAAATTGGAAAACGGCAAATGATGGAAGGAATAGAAAGGCCAAACCAAGAATAAAGTCCGAATGCTTGGAGAAAGAGAAACTTAAAATATTTGGAAATATTGGAAGCAGACAACATCAAACAAACGGAGATGAAAGAAAAAAACTTAAAAGAGTATTTCAGGAGAATGATAAAAGTACTTGAAAGCAAACAATAGAGCAAAAATCTGTGCTGTCTCCCCTTGTAAGAAACTCGGAAATGTCCTTAAAATGGACAAAGGAAAAACTTAAACAAATCGACCAGAGAACAAGAAAATTCATGACGAGGCAAAAGGCCTTAAATATCAAGAAAGATTTGACAGACGATATGTGTCAATAAAATAAAGAGGACTTGTCATCATTAAAAAAATCGATAATTTAATAAGACGACTCGAAAACTACATATAAAAGAACCTAAAAGACTGATTACAGCAACCATAAACAACACAAACGACACAAAGATCAATAGAACATCACTAGAAGAGAACAAGAAAAGCAATGGTAGCACTACGGGTTTCAGATATAAGCTTGTCATATTACTGCGCAAATAGGACGTTATACCGTTACACACCAAATGTACGGTTGGAATATCGCTGTGGGAAAATGTGATGAACACACAAAACTCTCTCTTAGTTCACTAACTCAAAAGTATATTCGTTACAACTATTTTAAAGTATTTGTCGGGAGAAAGAAACTGAGTACGAAAACTGAGCTTCTCACTTTAGCTGGACAAAGAGAAACAACGTGTCACGAGTAGAAAGAGGGAATAGACATTGATATTGAATTTTCGGTCCAGTTTCTGCTGCAGTTCTAACTAACTTGTTCGCTGGTTTCATCTCCACAACTGCGCGTCTGGTGTGAGGCCTTCTTCGGAGCTCAACCCAAAATAGGGACCACAACCCTCAAACGTCTTCACATTACCGTTTCTAGTCTTCAACTCACCGTCTTTACCCCATTTCTTCCGGCTGCCAACTAATTTTCAAATCCGAGTCGTCCCCTACTCCCGCCTTGTTCGGAAGGAGGAACCTATCCGTTTCCGGTGATTCCAACCTGTGCTGAAGTTTGGGGACTTCCGGATTTTTTCTAGTCATTTTTTACTACTGCTATCATTCAACCGTGACTGACCGACCTACAACGACTGCTTTGACCTGACTTCACTGACTCTCTGTCTGCTTTTTCTTCTTAGTTTTTCTTCTCTCTCTCCTTCCCCAATAATTACCCTCCTATTCTCTTTATAACTTGGACCGATATAAGCCGATCAATCACATTACACAATTGCAAGCGTCAAACAAGCGAAATCTCATACAAGAAGACTTAGACATGGCTAAGAAAGGGAAACCTTAAGAGAAAAATAGAATATCTTCTAATAGCCGCGCAAATCAACGCCAGAAGTGCCGACTATGTTGAAACAAAAATAGAAAAACACAATAAAATCGTAAATGTAGGTTATATGGTGTTTGAGACGAAGCAATCAATCATATAATAGATAAATTAGAACCAAAAACACGACTGGGTGAGAAGATAAGACACTGGGAGTTGTGCAGAAAATTGAAATTCGATCATACCAATATATGGTATCTCTACAACCCAGAATCCGTCTCGAAAAAGTAGACACAAACTTCTCTTGGAGTTTGAAACACAAAAGGATAATGTAATCTCGATCTGACGACCAGAGCTATTCAACAAAACAGGGGGCTTTGATTTGAAGGTGGACCACAGAGTGAAAATAAACGATGGTTAAAGAGAAATAAGTGCAAAGAACTTGCTAGAGAACAAAAAAAATGGAAAATTAGGTGACGGGAATACCAGTTGTGTTGGTACATTTGGAACAGTCCTTAAAAGACTGGGAAAGGGACTGGTAGACTTAGAAATTTGTGGACAAGTAGAAACCATACAGACTACAGCATTATTAAGATTGACCAGAATACTGCGACGAGTCCTGGAGACTTGAGAAAACTTTTTCTCATTCAAACTCCAGTGTGAAACCATCAACTAACGCTAGTGTGAAAATATCACAATGGATTAAAATAATAATAATGATAATAAAACAGACTTTGTCTTGGAACGGAAGACCCAACACAATTCTTTGGTTTGTTGGGTTTTATGGTATATCAACCTTTGTTGGTTATTTAACACCAAATCCATTTTTATACAAATAACCAGTTCTATTTCAAAAAATTCCGTTTAGCATGAGTACACAGTTTAATTGTCAAAAACATTTCTATTTCAACTATTCAGTTTATTCAAACAGTTATATATAACAATTCAGTTTAGTGTAAGTACAGTTTCAATGTCAAAAACAGTTAAATTTCAAACAATTAAGTTTAGCATACGCATTAAGTTTAAATATGAGTACAGTTTAATTGTGAAAACAATTCTATTTCAAGCTATTCAGCCGAAACACTACTGCATAGTTTGGAAAGAGCCGCCGCAGGCATTGGCCTCCAAGTCAATGCACATAAAACTGAATATATGTGCTATAATCAAACAGGCGACATCTTCACACTAGACGAACCTCTCTGAAAATGGTACACAAATTCACCTACCTAGGAAGCAGTATCTCATCAACCGAAAAAGACATCGACACACGGCTAACAAAGGCATGGACAGCTATCGATAGGCTATCGATCATATGGAAATCAGACCTGACACATAAAAGGAAACACAGTTTCTTCCAGGCAGCTGTCGTGTCAATACTGCTCTATGGATGCACTACTTGGACGCAAACAAAACGACGAAGGCGAAGATAATATTCTTCGTCGAAATAATTTTCTAATGCCACTTTAACCGTGGTTGAGTTTTCTTTCAGTTACATAATATATATATATATATATATATATGTGTGTGTGTGTGTGTGTGTGGAATAATGTCGATTTTAGAATCATAAATGTGTATCAAACTGTTAGTTATAAATGCTTAAATGTAACTATAATATGACCATGATGTTTAAAGTTTTCCACTCGAGACATGATGCAGACAAACAATTTATTCAGAGAAAAAAACATATTACACATAGCATTGACTAATGTATCGATGTGGCAATTCAAAGCTTCTAAGAATATACACACAGTATTCAATCTGTATGTTCTAAACCTTCCGACAGTGGTTATTATCTTTTAAGGATACATTTTAAAGTAGATCTTTTTTACCTCGTAAGAAAAAAACCCAAATAAACGAAAACTTGAAGGCACAGCTTACAGAGTGACTAATGTTTTTGATAAAAGTAATTCATGCTGATTCACAATAATTACCTCCAAACTGCGCAAATGCCTATTGGTGGTAAACGTTATTGAATGTATGATGACATTTAAAATATTTTTAATCAAGGAATATTTGGTTTAATCATGTATAACTTCCGTTTAAGTAAAATATGATTTATTTATGAAGGTCTCAACAATGAGTTATTTTCAGTCTATAATATCATCATCATCATCATATCGTGCTGGTAGCACGGATATCCCTGACCCTCTCTCGCCACTCCTCCCTATCGTTCATCGCCCTAAGTAGGTCTTCAAGACAACATCCTGTATCCTCACATAGCTGCTGAATGTACGTTCGAGCTGGTCGCCCTGCTTTTGCGCGGCCATGTGTGGGGATCCATAAGAGTACATCTCTTATGAGTTCATCTCTGCTTCTCCAGCATTGTCCTGCATGTCTGGTTCGTCTAACTTGAATAGTTTTCGTGATAGGGGGCAGGTGGCCGTACAGTTGGTGTCTTGTGGGGTGTTACTGCCAGGACTTGTTGAGGATTGCACGCAGCATTCTTGTGTAATTGCCATCTAGTTTCTTCTCCAGCCGTTTTGTTAGTGTCCATGTAGTGCATCCATATAGCAGTATCGATGTGACCGCTGCCTGGAAGAAACTGCGTTTCATTTTATCGGTTAGATTATTTTGAATCATTTCTTGCCATTTATCACATAGCTTATTGATTCCTCTCCAGGAAAATACAGCAGATTTCGAGTTCAAAAAGTTTTCCAAATAATTTTCACCTGATCTTCTTGAGAAATATTCTTCCCATTCAGAACCTTTTTTAGACAACGAAATAGATGAGAATCAATTGGTTCAATGCTTGATTAATATAGTAGATAGTATAGAACAGCACTGCTTAAATCGAATGTTTTTTTTTCCTGTGTGATTCTTGATGACTTTTGTGTTGCATTAACTAGAGAAGAACAATGATTCTCTTATCAACGAGTGCAGAACATTTTCTTATATGATTTTTATGCTCACTTTTCCCCTCATAAAGTGATCGTAGGTTGTTGATTAAAATGTTCTGAGGCCAAGTGCTAATTCTTGAGTACTTTTGTTTGGATTGCATTTCACCAATATTCTTAAAGCATTTCATTTCTTTCTCATCAGCTTACTCGTATTAATTCATTTCTTAATGGCTTATCACCAGAATGAAACTTAAAAACTCAGTTTCAAACTTGGCAGTCAGCAATGACAAGTTCGCTGTAAATACTACACATTTTCTGTGCTGTTTCTCTTGCGTTTTTGTTATTCTCAAACACCCATAACATTGCATGTCGAATATGTACGTTCAGTTTCTCCATTATAGAAGCGTTAGACCATTGATTTAGTTATAATGCACCCTCTTTCGCTACTGAAATAAAAATGACCGATGATGACACTCTTTAAACAGATCATTACCGGGTGCACTTGTATGTTTAAGATGTGTTGTTGCAACTTGCTTTCAAACACATAACTCAACTAAATATATATATATATATATATATATATATATATATATATATATATTTATAAAAGAAAAAAACTCACATACAATTGCAGGTCGATAAAATGCCTACCATTGATCATGAAAATATTAACTGCACAGGTAAGAGTAATGTGTTACTTCCCTTGACTAGAACGCATGAATGACCTTTTATCCATAAAGCAAGACAACCCGGGATAAAAAAAGAAAGAGGAACAAATGTTGCTATGTCATGTGTAGAGAAAATGATGACATTCAAAATTATCCTGCTAATACGTATTTTAAAAAATAAATGTAAAAACAAGTTTTAAAAATGTTTACAGAATACGCTCAAACTTCTCTTAATCAGGAGAGTTAGGAAAGACAGATAAGTCAAACTAAAATTAGAAAATGAGAAGAAGAATTTAAAATACAAAGAGATATTTTCCGATATTTAAAAAAAAAATCAGTAACACTTCTGACATTTTGTTATCGATATTTTACATGTCATAAATGTTCTTTTTGTTCTTGATAGTTTATGTATTTACTTGCATTAGGCTAGCTGGATTTAAGAACCGTATATTCCAATATTGAGATTGAATCAAGTAAGTATTCCCTTGGTGATCTTCCTAGCCCAATTCACTTAAAAATAACCTTGAGCCAGACATTGTTGTGCTGAGTCAATGTCAAGAGTCATGATGATTGTGAGGATTAAACATTTGATTATGAACAGAGAGTGGAAACAATCACAAATTATGGTTCAGTCTTCTCTGTTCTTCTTGTAAGAGCCGACATTTTTAATCGCTTTAATCCTTCTCTTCCTACTCCTCCCCTTTCTTCTTCTTCTTCTTCTTCTTCTTCTTCTTCTTCTTCTTCTTCTTCTTCTTGTATTTTTCTTGTATAATTCAAAGATGACGTTAATTTGATTTCTTGCCATAAGAACCCTGTCGCTAATAACATCTGCAGCCGAAATCGCTTTAGCCTCCAGCCATCAAATGTGATTAGCGAAAGATTAAGACGCAAATCCGCACTTGTCAGAATGAATTCTATCGGAGAAAAGGTGTGGAAAAATCCAAGACACTCTTAACTAAATAGTTTAAAGAATATTTCGTAAAAAACGGCAAATATATACGACCAAAAAATGCTATTCCTGCATAAATCTTGGATCGGAACAATAAACGATTTTTAAAATAATTAAAACGAATTTCTATGTATTTTTCAATTAGGTTTACAAATTATATTTTAAATGACTGATTGATTGATTTTAACGACATACCAGTTGGTCAAAGGATTATTTTATGCACAAATTTTGAGGAATAGCGTTCGTTATACGCTCATATCTGTATTTTGTTCCATTGAATAAGAAATAAATTGAAAGGATTTATTTGTTTTTTAGATGGGACAATGACAAACCGAATTAGAATGGATCTAGTTAACCATTACCAAAGGTACTCCACACTCCTCAGGTTTATGGAACTCGTGAGTAGTGTCATACCCATGACACCACAGATTGGAGATTCATACTCCGCTGCTGTGGAAAGAGACAGCATATTTCAAGTCTTGCCGAGAGAAGTTAATTACTCTTTAAATATATAGAATTTAAAAAAATATGCATTTTAGATCATTAGGAATGGGTGAAATGCTTTATTATGTTTTAAGAATATACATACATCCACACATGCAAATATACATATATATATATATAACCAGAGGCGAAATCCAAAGGCTAGGAGTATCCAAGTTGAATACTCATTGCCAACGGCTATCAACAGATGATTAATATGGGATTAAGAATACATCAAAACTCAATGTTTAGAGTCCAATTTTTTTTTAATATGAAAATAAAAAGAAAAAATGACTTCTTTGGTGTCATTAAGAATTTATTTCTTGTCATTATGACCCTCAACAGATGTTAAGTGAAAAAAATATGTGGGTGCTCTTATATTGCTTCCGGCAAGAATAGAATTTTAATAAAAGTTAAATTGTGAATGAAAACTATATTCTTTTTTAATTGAAATATTTTTTAGATATATTTTATCACCTTTTTAATTCAAGAACATTTTTTACGGTAGAGATATTATATCCGTTATTATTTGATACAATGTTTATACATTCTTTAAAAAGAACAAAATCCGTTACCCCTAATTTAGATACAAATAAAAATTTTAAAAAAAAACTGAATCCTCCTATTCCTCCTCATATGCGGTAAATCGTACCACTTTTGGCCTATATAGATGTCTACAGCATTAAGCATCACAAGAGTGTTGATATGCCATTAAGCAAGGAAATCAAACCACACACACACACACACACACACACACACACATATATATATATATATATATATATATATATATATATATATATATATAAATAAGTTTGGTTTGGTTTCTTTGGTATATATGTGTGTGTGTGCGCGCGCGCATTAAAACAACCATATATATACATATATATATAAACAAAGACACACACACACACACACACACACACACACACACACACACACACACACACACACACACACATATGTATATATATAGTCAGGAACAAAAATCTTCTTATCCCCAAGAACATTGGAATTTCTTGACCAATTTCTTAAAATCTAATGCTATTATGTTGCCAGATATTTCATTTGCTGTTAAGTACCAAAACAGAACATAAAACTCAATTTTAAAAGGATTTGTTAAATTGACTAAATATCAGAAGGAAAATTATAAAAAAATGAAAAGACAAACATTTTCTGTACAGTATGAAAAACTGAACAAAATGGACACTTTTCACTATACTAATAGTCAGTGCATGTCCTCTCGTCTTTATAATTTGCTGCAATCATTTTCCAAAGTCTTTGATGAGATTTGAACAATTTTTTTCCGGGATTTTCTTCCGTTCTTTAATGTTTATAGGTTCAAATTCCAGAAGGATTTTGATGACCGATGATTTATTCGAACTTTCAATTTTTTCCGTTAATTTGTCATTGGATTCAAGTTGGGACTCTTCGAAGGCAAAACTGTAATCTTGTTTAGTTTTTACTGAAGCCACGCAATCACACAATAAGATTAATGTTTTTGATCCCTATCTTGCTGAAAATTAGATTGCCAATCAAGATCAAGATTTTGCGCTGATAATTGTAGATTTTCATCCAAAATTTTAATTTATTGATCACATTTCATTATTCCTCTTCGTGCAATTAATTGTCCAGATTACCTTTGAGATAAAATTAAAACACAATCGAACCGTTTCCATGTTTTTGTGTTAGCACAATGTTCTTTGGGAAGAAAGCTTTCACTGTTTTGTGCTAAATCTTCTGTACATTATTATGGCCAAAATACGATACTTTTTATTGGAGGAATATTTTTTTTCTTTTGCGATTTTGTACAACTCACCTTTCAAATTTGTTGTCTTAAACTGATTTTTTCTAAAAATTAACTTTTATTTTACTTTTTTTTCTTTGTTTTTTTATGCTTAAGCTTGGATTAAAATTATCTATCAACAAATTTATTGGAGGGATAATTTTTTCTTTTTCGATTTTGTACAAATTAGATTCTGGGAAGTGGATAATAATATTCAAAATTGATAGGTGTACGAATAATTAAGCCTATGACTTATATATATTGTTATCCACAGACAGACCGTTTCGGTGTATCAAAATTCTTTAGTGTGGCTTGACTCCAGATGCTCCAAGCTTGGATTAAAATTATCTATCAACAAATTTATTGGAGGGATAATTTTTTCTATTTCGATTTTGTACAACTCACCTTTCAAATTTGTTGTCTTAAACTGATTTTTCTAAAAATTAACTTTTATTTTACCTTTTTTTTCTTTGTTTTTTTTTTTTATGCTTACTAATATATATATATATATATATATATATATATATAAACGAGCAGCATTAGAGCATTAGATTCTGGAAAGTGGATAAAAATATTCAAAATTGATAGGTGTACGAATAATTAAGCCGTTGACTTATATATATTGTTATCCACGGACAGACCATTTCGGTGTATCAAAATTCTTTAGTGTGGCTTGACTCCAGATGCTCCAAGCTTGGATTAAAACCCGGCTGATTTTACGTCAGTCAGATATTTCATCCCAGAGTTATCGTCATTCTAAAAAGAGGCAAAGGAATTTTTTGCGTATATAATTTTGCATATACGCTATCGGCTGCCGGAATTCCAAATTCTAGAGAAGAACTTTGCCTATGTAAATGGAGAAATATATATATATATATATATATACATTACATGGTACAGTCTTTCACCCTGGATTTCATGCAATCAGCAATCGACAGAGTGAAGATCTTTAAAAAAAAGATTAATATGGTTAATTTTTCGGTTCAAAAAGTGTGGGTTATTTGTTTGTGAGCCTAAGTTTGTGTATGTACTGGTATACATCTTTTGTACTTACACTTACACTGCTGTCCGTTTGTGGGAAGGAGTGGGATAAAGGAAGAGGGTGGGAGAAGAGGCAAGTAGGTGAAGGAGGAGGAAATGAACTGTTGCAATCAGAATGTCTTTTTATTAACTTTTTGGTAGCTAAAAGTTTACTCTGATTTGAATAGAAAAGGTCTGTTTTGTGGGGGTATTTTGTTCTTCCAGGCAGCGGTCACATCGATACTGCTATATGGATGCACTACATGGACGCTAACAAAACGGCTGGAGTAGAAACTAGATGGCAATTACACAAGAATGCTGCGTGCAATCCTGAACAAGTCCTGGCAGCAACACCCCACAAGACACCAACTGTACGGCCACCTGCCCCCTATCACGAAAACTATTCAAGTTAGACGAACCAGACATGCAGGACACTGCTGGAGAAGCAGAGATGAACTCATAAGAGATGTACTCTTATGGATCCCCACACATGGCCGCGCAAAAGCAGGGCGACCAGCTCGAACGTACATTCAGCAGCTATGTGAGGATACAGAATGTTGTCCTGAAGACCTACCTAGGGCGATGAACGATAGGGAGGAGTGGCTAGAGAGGGTCAGGGATATCCGTGCTACCAGCATGATATGATGATGATGATGATTTTGTTGAGTGATGGTGACGATTATAATTAAAATCATCAAGACGTAAACTTTTTTTAATGCGCTATGGTATTCATGGGCAGGTTATGAAAATCATAGGTTTTTGGTACCTTTAGCAATAATACTTATGTATATATATATATATAAGATAACAATAATAAATGATAATGAATATTAAAAATGAATAAAGATAAATAAATAATAGAAAATAAAATAAATAAAGAAAGAAAGAATAAAAACGAATTTTTAAAAAAGATAGAATAATAAAACTAATCGCTATGGTCAGAATGGTCTTTGACAATACTTATGGGTGTTTATGATACAATGATGTGAAAAAATAATGCTTATAATTATCGACAACGCTAAAATATTACTTAGACTTACTGGCAATACTTGTGGATGTTTATAATGTGATAATATGAGGAAAATGGTACGTATGGACGGTGGTTCTGTTGTGCAATTAACGTGATGTCGAGAATGGTTGTTGGATGGTGTGGCGATAAGAAAGATGTTGGAGAAACAGTTGGAATATGGTGAAAGGACAAGGAAGAAGTTTTAGCGGCTGATGTGAAGGTTTATGTTTTAGTTGAGTGATTGGATTGAATTTTTATATGTCGGCATTTTGAAATCATCTCAGATTTGTAGTTTACGAGCGTATATTGTGATGGGTGGGTGATTATCGAAACTTTTTCATGGAGGCAAAGTAAACATTTTCTGGATATTTTGTGGTTAGTGGAGCTGAATTTATAACTTCTCAACATATGTTTGGCATAATGTTGTTGTCTTTCATTTTTCAACTATATGCTAATAGAGTTTTATTGTTCAAGTATTGTTTTTTTTTAATTTGAGAACGTGAATTTATGGGCGTATATACTTTGTTTAAAGGTTCCCTCTGTTGTGCCTATCTAGCATTTTGTTGATTTGTTTGTTCTTACAGTGTCCTGGTATACCACGTTTTTTTGGCAGTTTCGTTGTGGGCGGCATGTTGATCTGTCCCTACAAATGCACTGGCTGTCAGTTTCTGTCGTTTTCTATTTTTTTTTGTAAAGGTTTTTTATAATTGGGCTCCTGTTTTTTTTATGCAGATATAGTTAATTTTTAAGTTGTTTTCTTAAAAATCTTGGCAAAGGTGCTGTGTTTGGGGAAGTGTTTTCTATTAGTTTTATAAAATATTTGCTATATAAAACTTGCACATTTTTGGTTGGTTAAGGCTGAGATCCAGTCTGTGACGGCCTTAATGCAGCATTTTCAATCCCGAGCAAGAAAATGCAGTATAATATCAAAATGTTTTTTCCTGCAGAAAATACGATAACAATAATGCAGCAGAAAAAATCGTTATTATTCGACGCATCAGATGTGTTGAATTTAAGATCTCTTGGATGAGATTAATGATGCGAACCTGGGTGATGAATTTTCATCCTCTTTTATTATGAAGAAATTTTGTACTTTAAAATATTGCTTATATATACTTAAATATATATATATATATATATATATATATATATATATATATATATATATATATATACACCTTTAAGAAAAACAAAAACCAGACACATTAGGATTTGGATTAAAAATTTATTTCCATCCTGTTATGGGTATTGATATGAATCAACAACACCAAAAGTAAAAGGACTTCTTCAGATCTAATGGATACAATAATTATAGTAAGAAGAGACACAGAAGGGAAGGGTTGGAGGGGTAGAATAGGGATGAAGTAGAGTTTCCTCCCCAATTGTCCATTCCCGAATTTTCTTTTTATTACCGAATGGAATCACAATAAAGTAACTAAACGTATATTCTAAACTCACTTTCAACAGCAAATTAAATTAATTTACTTTTAAACTTAAATTCTAAATAAATTTCAACCTAAATCTCCAGATTTGATAATAATTTAGGGAATTACAACATTTTTTAACCTTACGTAAAGATTACAGTAATACGTATCTTAAATTAAATTCAAAATTTAAAATTAAAATTTTAAACAAATTATTACTCTGTGATGTCAGTTACATTGATCTCTTTACCAGGAAAATTTAAATGTTCATATCTGAATGATTTTTTTGTCCTGACGGAATATTTCCCGACTCCGGTTTAACTGGATTCAATAATACAATATATATATATATATATATATATATATATATATATATATATATATATATATATATATATATATATATATATATATCGTCATAATAAAACCGTTACTTTTAAAATATTAGAAAGGATAACTATTAGTTTCAAGCTTTATTCACAAATTTTGACCTTTTCAATCTCTTGTTAAAGAGACACACATTTTCAAAAACTTTGTAAAAATCAAGCAGCGCCTTTTACTGTAAATTTTATTAGTTTATTAAGAATTTATTTTCCCTTTTTTTAAATTTTTATTAAATTTGTTTTAATATTTGAATATTGAAGTCAATAACGAAAAGGTTTTGAAAGTTCCTATTTGTTTACATTGAAACTGCCAGAGATACAGGATCATTAAATCATCGTTAGATAGAGAACTTTTTTTTTCATAGATTTTCTTTCAGTGGAAAAAACTTGTTGTCAGCAACGAAAAAAGACTGCATTTCACGATTCTAAAATAAACGAAAACGCCGTTTTCTTTTTTAATTTCAGTTTTAGAAATAACAGGAAATTCTATTTCTAAAATTTTCCCCGGAATATTGCTGGTTTTGAAATAAATAAGTATCGAGGTTCATTTATCAAGTTTTATTCATCAGGATTCATTTAGTAAAAGACATATCCACCTGTAATGTCATAGTAATTGTCTATTTCATTGAAAAGAGCAATTCTGACAAAAAATGACTGAGATAAGTGTTACACGCGAATCTACGTAGATATATATATATATATATATATATATATATATATATATATATATATATAGAGAGAGAGAGAGAGAGAGAGAGAGAGAGACAGAGAGATAGATGTTCTGTGGTACGTGCCAAATTTCAAAACGGCATTAAAAACCGTATGCATCTTAAAATACATTAAAATTCAAAAAAAGAGAACCGTTCCTTTCGATCACGCCTCATCAGAGAAAAATAATATGAGAGACAAGTGGTGATGTGGAAATAGACATAGGGTAGAGACAATCGAAAAGATTAGGAAGGAAGAAAACAGAAAAGAAAGATTTGAAGAATAGGTGCTAATAAAATATTTTCTTAATGCATTAAGTTAAGATTTGTTGAATTAAGAATTGCTGTGTTAAATAAAAACAATATCCTTTTTGTATATGCAACGCAGTTTGAAATATTGTGATGAGGAGGGTCTGGTGTATGGATAAATTTAACTCATTATTGCTGGTGGTATTTGTTCGGTATTAACATAGGAGCCGGACGCAGTATCGTATCCCAGACACATGTGGTGGTTCCAAAAATGCTTTGGGCCGCGTCGCCATTTCCCTAAAATGGTGTTCATCAGGCGCCACGCGATAAACCGCGCCTTGACGGAGCACGTAAAAGCCTGAAATGACGGTCTTTTGAGGCACAAGGAGTGCCAATTTCGGCTCTCTAGAGAAACCAACAGCCGATGACCAGGAATGTAGTTTAAAATAAATTGACACATAAATAAAGGGATTTTATTGTTGTAAACTGTTTGTACTTCTCTCAAAAACCCACCGTTTATACGGCTAAGAGTAGGTGCCCGTGGTGTAATGATTATCCTCGTAGGAAATGGACACGGCGACACGAGTTCAAATCCTGGACGAGACCGATTGCATTTCACATAGCACTAATACCCTTGGGAAATGTATGAATCTAATTGTTCTCCCTCCAGCTATGGGTAAATAGTAGGGCAGACTGATTTCTTCAGCCTTGGTGAGGCAACTAGTCTAGAAGGAAAACTCTGAATTCAAACATGTTAAACTCCTCTTAATAATTGACCTTGTGTCATATCCTGCCCGAGCAGAGGGGTTGGTAAATATGGTGTATATGGCTAAGATGGACATAGATTCACTCTTATTTGGACTAGAAGTAACTGTTAGGGTTCCATCTATGAATTAAATTGAATTGTTTAATCATTTAATATCTGTCTATATTTCTGAGATGAGTTATTATATACATTATTTACATTTTTCGGACTTCTGTCCGCATCTTTGTCGCCATGTTTATCGCAACGTTTAGGGTACTGAACTCACACTTTCGGTGAAGGCAGTGGAGAACTTTCAGAAGGGAAATTAACAGGAGATAACTAATAACTGACATCTATTAAACATGGCTCGAAGAACTAGAATAGTCAACCCCGGTAAGCGAAATAAAGGGTTAAGTTCGACATTCCAACCACCTGAAAAAGGCAGGAGCGTACGACGGTCGAAACGTGATAAACATGGCGACAAAGATAAGGACAATAGTCCGAAAAATATAAATAAATAACCATTTAACAATGTGAAAAACAAGTGACTGATGTTGAATTGAATAGTTTGTGTTACAGAGTAATAATGGAAACCATTTCACGGTGTGCAAACAAATGATAAAAACTAAAGATAATTATTGGTATTAGATTGGAATATACCATAACCATAATAAACGCCATGTGTGAAATGGACATAGAATACCGATGTGAAATATACATATATATAACATGGAATATAATAATCTCGAAACACGAAAAACACTTAAGACTTCTTAGTTCAGGTACGAAACTTTTTATTACCTTTGATTTTAAAGGTTCTTCGACATAAGAAGAGAGATACACATTCTTACTATTCTGGCTTTCTCATCTGCCACTCCCCATCTCGTGCGACACCTGCCCAAGCCCTCAACGAGCAAGGGAAAGCTAACCGTCTTCTCCCGAGGCAGATCTTAACTCACTGACTTTTTCAATATCCCTAAAATCCTCCAAGCGCGCTTCCAGTGCATGACATCATTCACATCCACTGGTCAACCTTTCTATCGGATTTTTATTTTGACATCTATGAGCGACACTCCGCACGTGTGCGCGTTAACACCAACTCTCAAGTTTGCACCTAACTAATCCATGTGCTGAGCCGAAAGGTTCTTAGCCTAACTAAACTCAAAGGCATAAATCGAAATCCCTCGGCCATTATATTGCAGGAATATGTGAAAATCTTTTTAACTGTGTGCTAACAAATAAGCTCAGGCAAGTTTAAAATGTTTCCTACAAACTATTTATTTACACATCATACATATTTATTACATATATTTATAAAAGGATTTGGCATTAAATAACCTACGAGGGTTGCCATACCATAAAACCTAAACAACTAAACAAACAAATACAATTGGGACATATGTATGTACGAAGAAACGAACTACATCCCAAACGACCATAAGCCAAAATAACGTCTCCTGTTTTTAAATCTCTCACACTTCTTGCCCCCATTGTTAAGATACTTTTTGATCTTTTTTTCTGGTTGGTTCAACTTATGTTAACCTAAGATGAATACATTCATACAAGGCGTTCATAGTGTTACGGTTATCGTTATAGGAAATAGTATCAGTGACCCACGTACAAATACTGGATGAAGTAGTTTGCGTTTCCATTCAAGCTAATGCTGTGGATAAAGGTATGAAACCATCTCTTTTCATCCCAGCTGTGGGTAAATACTTAGGCAGACTATTGTTTGGTTTGGTTTCCTTATTTAATGGCATATAAACCTCAACAGGTTATTTAATGATATCCTTCTGAAGAACAATAGTGATAGTATTTAACCCATAGCAGAGAGGATAAGATGGTTTATACCTTTCCAAAGGGTATTTATCCGAGAGTGAATGTAATAGCGCGATTGGGGTTCGAACTAGCTTACTACGATTCCACAGTCCATCGCTTTAACTATTGCACCACGAAAACATCCCCTGGGTAGATTATGTTACCCTTATTAAAACAACCAGTTTTGAGAAGGAAAAACTCTCACATCGTATCGCCGGTACTTCACTTAAAAATTTACCTTGATTTGTACCCTCAACGAGCAGAAGGGGCCTGTCATGGTGTAATGGTCAACAAGCAAGGCTAGCAAATTATTACCCATGAGTTCTATTAATTACAACCGAAACGTGTGACCTTGAGCAAAACATGTCTTTACCCAACCCCAACTCCACGGGAAGAATATGACTAGGTCATTTTTCTAAACGGAGCACAGCTGGTTTGAATTCAGGGTTTTATTCTCATCGAGTGATTATCTTAAAAAAAAGTAATTGACGTAGCAAAACTAAGACAGATTTAATAAATTCCTATCTACTGAGAGTGAAAAGATTCCCTTATATTTGATCCTGTAACTGGTTGATATTTAGATCGACGTTCGAATTTCGTCGGTATTCATTTCATTTTATATGTCATTTTACTTGAGCATTATCCTCAACAAATAAAAAAATTTCCCAGGACAAAAGAAGCAACAAGAGCTTTTAATTAACATTATGCAAATCAAAATTAACGCATTTTAAAGTGATTACTCTTGGATGCATAAGATTTATCTGATCTATTCAGTCCTCCCGTGAGAAATCAGGACAGGCTTAAAAGAAAACACAAATCTCATCATTATTAGAAAACTTCCCAAATTCTTTGTCACTTTACAACAAAATTTTCTCAGAAATTTCAAGGGGATTCTTAACAGGATATTTTCTCGACTACAACAATTATTTAATGAGTTTATGGATTTTCTATTCTCTCTGTATTTGATCAGGGTAAACCTGATGTATACTCATATGCAGATTCAAGCAGAAAGATTCATAATGACATGATAATAAAGACGAGGGAAGACTTCTTTAAAAAATATACCTCTCACTTTATTGAAAGGTTTGCGTGTGAGAGGGTGTTGGAGACCGAACAAAGACTGCAACATACTGACCTCACCAGCCCCTCCGAACATAGCCGTATGTCGTTCTCGTTCTCCTGATGCTCAACCAGAGGCCCGGGGGCTCAGCTTTCTGCTGGCTTTCTCTACCACAACTTGTCTCCAACTCATCTGATCTCCAACTCACTGACTTCCTGCCCACACCGAGTTATATAATAGTTCAATCGCCCACTCAATCTTTGGAATGGCATGTTTGATCGTCATCAAGCGGAAATAACTGTCATGCAGTTCAGAGGTCACTCTCTTCCGGTGCATCAGTCTATGAGTGTATCATGGGCTTTTACCTTGTCCCATTTCGTCAGCCAAATCCGCCTACGCGATTTCTTTCGATTACTGGCCATTGGAATGTGTCACTTCTTTCCGGTGCATCACTTTGGAATGGCATGTTTGACCGGGTCGAAGGTCAATATACAACAGACCTGGCCCCCATCCACACTGAAAATACTTATACTACTAACAAAACAATCATCAGTAAAATTTTCTGTGGATGAGGAAATTCTTCCTCTTAGTATTTTCCTTAAAGCAATCATTCTTAGTGCTTCAATCCCATGTACACTACATAACAGAAACTGCACAATTTCAAACGCCTTGACAAAGGAATTTAAAATAAACTACTTGTATCCCCGCAGTGTAGGGTAAGGCGACCCCTTGAGAATAAAGGGTGTTCTAGCATGTCACAAAACTGCATATGATGGTGAGCTTCCAGTTCTAGAGTTTTACTACAAAGTGTAGAGTACTTCATTATAGGTGCTACTCCCAGGTTCATTCTCACCTGTCGTGATAGTATCTATCGGGGTACCATCTAGCAATCAAATAAAGATGTTTAAAAATTATTCCCATTAAATAAGAATATTTCGTGCCATTAAACTATGTGCAAATTGTGTGCATTAAGATAGGTCAATGTAAGTTATAAATGATTACTTAGCATTATTATTAGTTACTTGGTTATCATCAACCGAGACAGACATCGACACGCGACTAACAAAGGCATGGACAGCTACAATAGGCTATCGGTCATATGGAAGTCAGACCTGAAACGATACTGCTGTATGGATACACTACATGGACGCTAACTAAACGCATAGAGAAAAAGCTTGACGGTAACTACACGAATGCTGCGAGCAATATTGAACAAGACCTGGAGGCAACACCCCACAAAGCAGTAGCTATACAGCCACCTACCACCCATCACGAAAAATATCAAAATTAGACGAACCAGACATGCAGGACACTGCTGAAGAAGTAGGGACGAGCTCATTAGTGATGTACTCCTGTGGACCCCTTCACGTGGCCAAGCAAAGACAGGGTGACCTGCTGGAACCTACATACAGCAGCTCTGTGTAGATACGGGATGTAGCCCTGAAGGCCTACCGGAAGCAATAAACGATAGGGAGGGGTGGTGAGAGAGTGTCAGTGATATCCGTGCTGGCGGCACCATAAGATGATGATGATGTTGATTAGTTTTTTGAAACTATATTACTGTGTACAAATAAATGACTATTATTAGAGAGAAATAATCACTTAAAATATATAATTTCTTTCGGTGCAAATGATGAATATTAGCTAGTAATACCGGATATCACAAATCTGTTTGTCAATGTTTCTGATGAAATAAGTGCGAAAATATAAAATAAATGAACACAATGATTAAGTTTTTCGTCATAAAATAACCCTAAATGGATTGACATTCCCTAAAAATCAATCTATCAGTCACGCTATCTTAACTCTTCCAAAAATCATGCAGAGCCTCCCTAAATGGGGAGGCTTAAGAACTAATAGCGAATTTCATGAAAGCATATTATTTATGATAAAACTATTTGCACCTAAATAAATAAGTAAATGAATAAATAAATAAATAAATAAGGGAATGTACTCTGCAATTAATAATTATCTCCCTTTAGAAATTATTATTTTGATCATCCCCCAAGTTATACCTATATGTGAAGTTACAAATTGGGCTCGATATTTCTTCTCTTAGAACCATGGGAAGAGATTAAATTCCCTTAGGACTTACTTATTTGATTAAAAAAAAAAAGACCTTAATCGTTTTTGGTTTTGGGGGATATTTTGTTGTTGGGTTTTTGTTTTGTTTTTTTTCCCCCATTTTTTTTCTTTTTCACTTAAGATGATTTAATATACAAATATGATTGGCAAGGACGATAAAGTTAAGAAAATTTCTTTCTTTCAAAACTGCGATAAATACAAAAACAAAATAACACCGTTGTATAGATAGCATTCTCATCCAAAAAACACTTTTTTTTTAATAAAGGTACCCTATTTTGTTTTGTTTTTGTTTTTGTTTTGTTTTTGTTTTTGTTTGTTTTTTTGCTATCGATGACCAAAACATTGCATGCGATAGCGAACATGAGTCCCGTAATTAAGTCTTTTTTGTTGTTTTGAAATGGGAATTTAAATGTATTCTCCTACAACGGTGGCTGATACGTTTGGTTGGTTGAGTTGCAGTAAAATATTTATCCGACTTACCACCAAGACAGATTTAGCATAAAGTTACTTTATAGTAGAGAACTATGCACGAAACAAGAATCGTGCTTGACCCTAATAAAAAGGATTGATCGCTTTTGCATTCACTATTTTGAGGCACCTCAGGCGCCAAGTGATAAAATCAGCCCCGCCAAGATGACATTGCCTGAGATGGAATGCATCCATCGGACCTGGGGCGTGTTACAGTAAAATACGTACACAAATATGCGAAATCCTCTTAAAAAATTCTGAGCCTTACCAAGAAATGAATGATGGCTTTTTTTGAATGGTTATTTACATTGTTAACGTTTGAGCGAAACATAAGTTAAAACATTGTCACCTTTTAAAAATGTTGACATGTATTTCTTTCATCTTAATTTTACTTTTATCAACACTTGAAGCATTTTATAATAAAAAATAAATATTACTGATGTAATATTTATTTTTTATTATAAAATGAAGCAGAAGGCACCCTGCAAAAACAATTACGGACGCCGAGTACGCCGATGACATAGCGCTTCTAGCAAATGCACCCACACAAACAGAAACCCTGCTACATAGTCTGGAACGCGCTGCTGCAGGCATAGTCCACTACGCCAATGCACACATGACGGAATATATGTGTTTAATCAAACAAGCAACATCTCCACACTAAACGGTTGCTCTCTAAAACTTGTAGACAAGTTCACCTACCTAGGAAGCAGTGTCTCATCACCTGAAACAAACATCAATACGTGACTAGCAAAGGCATGGATAGCTAACGATAAGCTATCGGTCATTTGCAAGTCAGACCTGACCGACAAAATTACACGCAGTTTTTTTTTTCCAAGCAGCGATCGTGTCGATACTGCTATATGGATGCATTACATGGACGCTAACCAAACGCACGGGAAAAAACTTGACGGAAACAACTCAAGAATGCTGCGCGTAATATTGAACAAGACTTGGAGGCAGCACCCTACAAAGCAGCAGCTGTATGGTCGCTTGCCACCCATCATGAAAACTATCCATGCTGGACGAACCAAACATGTGGGACACTGCTGGAGAAGTAGAGACGAGCTCATAAGTAATGTACTCTTGTGGACCCCTTCATATGGACGAGCAAAAGCAGGACGACCACCGAGCCTACATACAACAGCACTGAGCCGATACGGGATGTAGCCCCGAAGACCTGCCGGAAGCAATGAACAATAGGGAAGGGTGGCGAGAGAGGGTCAGGAATATCTGTGCTGATGGCGTGACATGATGATGATGATGATTATAAAATGAAGTATAATGAAATATTATTTACTGTTTCTTCATAATTCTTTCACCTTAAATGTATTTGAAAGGGAAATCTCAAGAAAGAAACTGAAGCTCTTATTGCAGCACAAAATAATGTCTTAAAGACCAATTATGTTCGAACCGAAATCGATAATGCGCACCAGGATGGCAAGTGTAGGTTATGAGGAAAAAAATGATGAAATGATTAATCACATTGTAAGCGGATGCATTAAACTTATACAGAAGGAATATAAGATTTGCCAAGACTGGGTGGCGAAGGTGATATACTGTGAATTGTGTAAGAGATTAAAATTTAAACATTCTACCAAATTTGTTATACATAATCAAAAAGTTGACCTTGAAAGTGGATTTGGCGGTTCCACCAGACCACAAAGTGAAAATATAAGAAAGTGAAAAGATAGACAAACAATTGAAACTTGTCAGAAAAATAAGTAAATTGTTGAACATGGAGATGATGCCGATACCACTTGTTGTTGGGGTGGTGGGAAAGGTCCCAAAGATTGGAAAGGGGATTCGAGCAGTTGGAAGTCGGAGGAAGAATGGAGACGGTTTAGATAATAGCATTGTTGAGATCGGCCAGATCATTCAGAAATCATAGAAACTTGAGGAGACTTGCTGTCACAAAGACGCTAGGGAAACTCATCAACTTATGCTGGTGGGAATAATAATAATAATAATAATAATAATAATAATAATGATAATAATAATAATAATAATGGAGGAAGACTGATTACAGTAATAAAAAATAATACAGACAACACCAGCATCAACAGAATAAAAATAACCCGAAAATAAAAATGTTAAGAAAAACGAATGTATGAATATTTCAGGCTACAAACAAGCGAAATCTAAAAAAAAAAAAAACAACAAAAAATGTGGACATGGAAACCTTAAGAGAGAATGTGAATTTCTTCTGATTGCAGTTCAAAACAACGCCATAAGGACAAACTATGTCCAAGCAAGAATAGACAAAATGCAACAAAATAGGTGAATTAAGTTATCTGGTGATAGAGACGAAACAGTCAATCATATAATAAGTGAATGCAGTAAATTTGCGCAAAGAGTATATGACTAGACATGACTGGGTGGAAAAGTTGATCCCCAGGGAATTGTGCAATACGTTTAAATTTGACAATTCGAACAAATAGAATATACACAACCCAGATTTTGTCGTAGAAAAAAAGATGCACAAAATCGTTCGGAATTTTGAGATACAAACGTATCACCTAATCTCGGCGAGACAACCTGAACCTGTGATAGTCAACAAGAAAAGAGAGCTATAAACATCAATTCATTATAAACAAGTTTTATACAATTTTTTCTAACTTGATTATCGGGATAAATATGTGAAATACCATTGCTTTGGGGCGTTCCTTTCTTGGTCAGGCTGAGGACTGGCGCAGATATTGCTGCGATATTTGTGTTGGTCATAAAACGTGCCGTACAACCGAAAAAACAACGTGTAAGAGCTTACCCAAGGACTTGGTTGTCTCCCGTTTTATCTTCCTGCATTCTGGGTAGATCCTGAGATATTTCTCCATTTAATATATTATAGTGTAGATTGACATACAGGAAACAAACACTGATACACATTAAATGCTTTATTATATTATATTATATTCTCATCTTAATATATTTATCAAACATCTTGTTGGTGGGGTTTACAATATGCTGATTGTATCCCCTGCAGAAGATACTGCCCTTTAAAGGATTGTAGTGGGTAAAACGCTAAATTACATATGAAGGTGTCCTTCCATTTTCAAAGATGTAGATAGCACAATCATTGCCATGTTCTAAGTCTGCTTTGACTCAAAGTTTTTAAACCTGTTAAAGATCCGACATATGGGTCAAATAAATCTATTTCATAATTTTATTTGTGTACAATGAGATCGTGAGCAAAATGACTTCTGAAGAAACAGCAACACGGAAAATGTACTATCAACACGATTACCGAGAATCAACTCATGATATAACGTTAGACCGGTTGATATGCGGTTAAAATCAATCAGTAAATCGATCTTATTCGTCATATTAAAAGAGTCTCTAAGTGTTTGATAGAAAATGTGCGATCAGAACTTTGTCATTTGTCAGCCAAGTTTAAAACTGCTTAAAGTTTAACACTTACACTTGAGGGAGATGCTGATTGAAGTCGTTGAAATCACTCATTAAGTACGAATTGAAGCGTCTTTTCTCCTCACTGAAAAAGTGTTTTCGAGACTTATCTTCATGATCATCACTTATTTCGTTATGATGAGGTGGAAAAAAATCGAAATGAGAAAGAAATGCCTTTTCTTTTTTCCAGCAGGACACAGGGCATAACGGATTTATGTCTCTGTTTAAAGGATTTCTGAGTGAAATCAACAGGAGGTTTTAGCTTCAATCCTGACTCCAGATAAATAGCAAGGAATACTTTCTATTGCTAAACACTCATACCAAATTATGATAAACGGGATTAGAGCAATCTACCCCCACCCACGTGGATTAAATAAAGGGTTCGGTTCGTGTAGTCTCCCAAGTTTGACATAAAGCAACAGGGCAAAACGTTATGAATATAACAATAATTATTAGGAACATCGTTGAAATATACTAAATAATAAATAATTATCAAGTTTCATCTCAGAAATCTAGACAAACAATATCCCTTGCCTTGTTATACTGAAAGTTCATTGCTGATAAAATCAGCCTTATTTTTCAGCTCTATGTGACCGAAAAAAGAATCTAGGCAATCAATTTGACTGAATCCTGTGCCACTCTTTCGATCGGGTTCATTTTACTTCTAAATCTACAGTCGAATGAAATTGCTTGCTTTCAGTTTTGTAACAATTTTTCTATAGGCCAATTTTATTTTAAAGTGTCAGAATCTACATCGATTGTAATTAAATCGATCGTAAATAAATTATTTTGCAAAGTTTCTAATTGGGTCGTGTTAGATATTAGGGAATAAAGATGATTATTTATGGGTTTTATAGCGATATATTGTATAATCTTTTATAAAATCTACACGTACTTGGAAAATTCTAAATCAGAGATTCAGAATCAACTCATTCAATCTCATTAAAAACAAATTTTTGTCAGTTGCAAAAACTTTCTTGACTTGTGTTATCATTAACATCATATATAGTTTAATTGCTCTAGGTAATATTTACCAACCCCTCCGCTCGGACAGGATATGACACAAGGTCAATTTTAAAGCAGAGTTTAACAGGTTTGAATTCAGAGTTTTCCTTCTCCTAGACTAGTTGCCTAACCAAGGCTGAAGAACCTAGTCTGTCCTACTATTTACCCATAGCTGGAGGGAGAATAATTGGATTCATACCTTCCCCAAGGGTATTAGTGCTATATGAAATGCAATCAGTCATGTCCAGGATTTGAACTCGTGTCGCCGTGTCCATTCCCAACGACGATAACGACTACACCACGGGCACCTCCTTAACACCACGGGCACCTCCTATACACCACGGGCACCTCCTTTCATTGCTCTAGGTTGGCTATTTTTTTTATATTTAATGGCAAATAACCTTCGTGGGTTATCTAATCTCAAATCCATCCTTGTAGAATAGTAGTGGTACCCCTTAACCCGTTGCTGGAGGGATAAGGGATTTCATATATTTCTGAGGGGCATTAGTCCGAAATTGGAATATAAAAGCTCTTCTGGATTTTGTACTCTTTTACTATGATGTCTCAGTCCAAAACTTTAGCTACACTGTCAGGGGTCCTCTCCTATATTTTGCTGATAATGATGAAGGGAAGAAACATTTTGCCGATAATGATTAATGTGAGAAATATTTTGCTGATATGATGAATGGAAGAAATATTTTTCTGATAATGATGAATGTAAGAAATATTTTGCCGATAATGATGAATGTGAGAAATATTTTGCTAATAATGATGAATGGAAGAAAGGTTTTGCTGATAATTATGAATGTAAGAAATATTTTGTTGATAATGATGAATGTAAGAATATTTTGCTGATAATGATGAATGAAATAAATATTTTGCCAATAATGATAAATGGACAAATATTTTGCTGATAATGATGAATGTAAAAAACATTTTGCGGATAATGATGAATGCAATAAAAATTTTTCCGATGATGATGAATGGAAGAACCATTTACGAACATACCTCTTATGTGAAATAAAAGAATAAGAATTAAAATTAAAAATAAATAACTGCGTGAATAAATCTTGATAAACCAACACAAATGAATAAAATCATAAAGTGTTTCAATATGAAATTCTTTGCCGTTAGGTTCTATTGAAAATCAAGCACAGAAATTTAAAATCAAAATAACTTTCAGCTTCTACTCTCGTTTCTTAATAGAATATTACTCGCAATGTTATTCACAGAAACATGGCTCTGAAGATATATAACTCATTCTAAATCCATGAGATAATGTCCACATGAGTATATAAGCTGTTCTAAGAGTAGATATCTACGTTGCGTACCGGTAAGATATTGAACACGACAACCAGAGTTTTAATCCTGAAAGAGACTGCTTGCATTTTCTTTCCTTGGGAAGGGAATGGATTTTGATATACTCTCATCATCTATGAATAAAGGATAAGGCCAATTATGTTCTCTTGCATTGCTAAAGCAACAAGTCTCGAGAAAAATAAAACTCTGAATTCAATTGCTCAGTCACCTAGGACTGCAGAATACTCCGACAGCACCTCTGCAGAGGGGTAAGACTCCCTTAACGAGAGTCCAGGATATGACACTAAACAATCTGAATGTGAGGCTCTCGTTATGCTAGAGCTTTGAGGAATGAGGAGTACCCCTTTATTGCCATTGTTCCCAGGTAAACTCTGGCCTGGAGTGGTAGCACTTGAGAGAATCCTATCTATGGGTCTAATAAAAATAAACTCTGTACTTATGCAAATAGAATAGTTTGAAATAAAATCGTTTTGACATTCAACCGTGAATAAACAAATAATTGAGTAATTATACTAAACTGAATTGTTTTAGACCTTTAAACTGTGTACTTATGTTGAACTGAATTGTTTGAAATAGAACCGTTTTAACATTTAACTGTGTGAAAAAACTGTACTTATGCTAAACTGAATTTTTTTAGAATAGAACTGTTTTTACATTTAACTGTGGGAAAAAATGTACTTATGAACAACTGGATTGTTTGAAATAGAATTGTTTATATTAATAAAAATGGATTGGGCATTAAATAACCTACAGAGGTGATATGCCATAAAACCAAGCGAAACCATATAAATTCAGACCAGTCATCATCATTATCAAATCTTGCTAATAATATGGAATCACTTTACTCTCCACCCTCTCTCTCTCTCTCTTTATATATATATATATATATATATATACATCGATCCCAATCATCCATTGCTCCGGATTGGTTTTCATGAGTGATTCCCGTCTTCGCACAAAGCTTATGAACTTAAAATAACACTAGTGTGTTCAGGTGTTGGAGCACATAAGAAAATACCATTTATGAGTTTGTCCTTCTCTTCCAGTTGAGCCTAGTGTGTCCTTTTTGTTTTACTACGACCTTTCGTAAGACAAGAGTCGAGTAGACGTATAATTACTGTTTTGTGGGGCTTTTCTTTCAGCATTCGTTCATAACACCATGTATTATTATTGCATAGTTATCGTGAGTAAACTTGGTGACCCTAGTCGATGGTGACACGAGGCCTCCCTTTTCTATATCTACAACACAGAGATGTCAGGGTGGGCGCTACTCCATTCCATTTATCGAGTTATTTGACTTTTTGAAAGGTTCTTATTTTTATAGATTGCTACTTAGACCTGTCGTCGTAGATTAAAATAGACCAATTCCTTCCTCTTTAAAGGAGTAAGGACGCCCCACACCAAAACCTGTTTTCTAGATATGACACTTAACAGCATCACAGGCTGACGCTTTACTTTCTGGATCTCTTGGACATGTAGAGTACTTCTTCATTGTCATAAATCCGAGTTTCATTCTGAGTCAAAGTGGAATAACATCACCATTATAAGCTAGTTGCCGTGATGGTTGATGGTATGAATTTTTTTTTATATGATTTGGTTGGGCCACGAGTTTTTCAATTAGCTGTTACGTTAGCTAAAGTATTTGAGAGGAAATGTCAATTAAATTGGAAAGTTCAAGAGAGTACAACGAGCAACACAAGAAGACCAAATGTAAACAAAATAGATTCATGTTTTGTTATTATATAATTACAGAATGATTTTTTTTATATATTAATCATTTTTGGTTAATTATATTTTATCATTCGGTTTGGTTGGGCTTTGAACTATTCGGCTCTTAGTGCAGGTGAGCACACATTGACTACAGTTCATGCACACGTGCTGAGGATATGACAATCACAAATGTCATAATAAATAAAATCCCCTGGGGTGTGAATGATGTCATGCCCGGAAGCGATGGGCTGAGAATTTGGTGATTTTGAAAAAGAAGTTAGTTGAGATTCGTCCAGCTAGGGGGTTGACTGTGGGCGATGTAGGAACAGTCAGCATAGTAAATTCTCTCTCTCTCTCTCTCTCTCTCTCTCTCTCTCTCTCTCTCTCTCCGTACTACTGTATGCAGTCTGAATATCGAATCGTAAATCTGTGTAATGACGCGGCAATTTCTATAAATAAATTGGACATATTATTGCAACACCAATATTTTTCCAATAAATGATTGTTAACTGTCGACAGAGAGTTTTTTTTATGGACTTTGAGTTGCAAACACCCAGGCAACTTTGTTTCAAAGAATCACCCCAACCATTAGATGTTCCGGATGAATTCTGTCATTCTCTAACAGTGGATCTTTCAAATAGCGTGGGCACAGAGAAAATTGATAAACAAACTATCTTGAAACGCGTTTGGTGCCGTTACTAGGGTAAGACAAAAGTAAAAGTACCGTGAAAACCATAGTACCGCATTTGTGGACGTTAGCAGGAAAGACCTATCATTATGATTAATATTTCTACCACAATATTATCGTACACAACGGTATATGCTTTGGCACTGGTATCGGCGTTGGAAGTCATGATTGCAATATTGATACGGTCGTACCGACTCCAGAACATAGTATCACTTTTGGTGTTGGACCAAGCGTTAGTGTTATAAATGGTGACGGACCAAAACATAGTCTTACATTATCATGTCAGGCTACTAGCCTGGGTTTCCCTGACTCTCCCCACCTCTCTCTCTCTCTCTCTCTCTCTCTCTCTCTCGCCATTCATCTCTATCATCTATCAATTCCGGTAGGTCTTTTAGACTACATCTTGTGATACATAGCAATACTTGGATCCATTTAACTTTGACTTATGCTAAATTGAATTGTTAGAAATAGAAATATTTTATCATTTAACTGCATAAACAAAAGTTGATATTAAATTGAAATGTTAGTGATACATAAAAATACTTTAAACCATCTAATTTTGGTTGAAATGAATTATTAGAAATAGAACTCTTTGATCATTTCACTGTGTGTGAAAAAAGGACTCATTTTAGTGATATCTAGCAATACTTCGAACCATTGAACTATGTTGACTTACGTTTACAAATCATATATATCTAATATGAATGAATAAAGCGGATTTGGCATTGAATTACAGACAATGGTTGTAGATATTCCATAAAACCAAACCAAAACAAACTAAGCCAGTATAACACACGAATCTTCTCTTCCTACAAAGGCATATATATATATATATATATATATATATATTGAGCTAGAGTATACTTCTGATATATATATATATATATATATATATATATATATATATCAAAAGTATATTCTCGCTCAATATCTCCTGAATATTTGCTGAATATTCAGTCTGCTTCCTTTACAAAACAATGTATAACTCTATTTATTGATCTCTGTCTCTTTATATCTCTCTTCTAACTCCCTTTCTTCTTTCTCTCTCTCTCTCTCTCTATCTATCTATATATATATATATATATATATATACATATCAGTCTACTTATATCAATGTATCTACCTCAGTATATCTATATTAATATATATACAAACAAATAACTATATATGTTTATATATATTAGATATTTACTATCTACCAGTATTTTCATTTTTTCTCTGCGTGTGTCCTCTCCGTATCTCTTACAAACCGGACACTTGCGTGCTTCCCCGCTGTGCAGGATATCAAGAACTGAAAAACCAATTAACTTGGTGGGTGGGTCACCCGACACCCCCGGCCCAATCCCAGCTTCCAATACTGACCTCGCTACAATGTGCTGCATGCCCGTAATTTTGGCAGTCTTCCGCGGACACCAGCGGTCAACCAATATGTTCGGTTTGAATGTGGTTCCTGATGTTGAATCCTAGACTCCTTGTTGGTTCGTTACCATCCAACCCCTATCGACGACCCGGGAACACGTTCAAGAAACAATTTGCCCATCTTAAGTGGCCCCTCGATGGTGCGCTAATTCAATAAAATCACGTGACCTAATCTCGGCTTTGTGCGAGAGCTGTTTAGCTTAGGAGTGAGTGGTGGGACTGAGTTTTCTGTTGTTCCCTAAAAGTTCGACTGTTTTGACGCTCCGTGAAAAGGGTCGGGAGTTCATAAAGACTGGAATTTAGTAAGAAAAAGAAGTAGGCATTTGGGGTGGGGAGTTTTCAAGTTAAATAAAAAAAGAAAATAGATATAATGTCTAAGAGGAAATGAATGAATTGGAAGAATCAAGTAAAGTGCATATAGGAGCTATGTAAGAATTGTGGCAGAGGGCAAAGTTTTCGAAAAGCTGAGGATAGGGAAGAAAGGATATAGAAGAGTTAAGTATTCGTAAAGTAGATACAAACAGCTGGGATGGTAATTGTCCAAATATATGGACTCATAGCTTTGGAATTAATGTATCCAGTGTTGTGTATTTGACAAGTTGAATATAAAAATATGCAAGAGAAAAAAAGAAAAAGAAAAAGAAAAGGGGTCTCTTTCAGTTAGGGTTAGATGGCCCTGACTATATCACCTGCACAAGGGTGAGAACCTCTCCCACAAAAAAGATGTCTTTGGTATGGCACAAAACTCTATCTGTGGTCGTGCTTCCAGTTCTGGAGAACTGGGGAGTGTAGAGTACCACTTCATTAGTGGCGCAGTCGGCTGGGGCTGTAGAATGCTCTGACTACATTTCTTCAGGGGGGTTAAAGCTTCCCCAACGAGTATCCTGAATTGACAATAAGAAAATTGATGTTGAGACTTCAGTAATTCTGGAATGTGTTCTGCTCCTTTTCATGGCCATTGATTCTATGTCCATTTTTATCCAGAGTGCCAGCACCTATCGGTCTAACAAAACTCTTTGACATTTAAACTGCGTAGTTATGTTTAACAGAATTGAGTAAAATAGAACTGTTTGAGCAATTACCTCTGAGTAAAACAGAGGACTGATAATTAATAGAATTGTTTATGATACATAGCAATACTTGCAACTATTTTATTTGTTGACATTGATAGAATTATTCGTATTAGATAGACATAAGTGAAACCATTTAACAATGTGAAGAAATGAGCTCGTGCTTGTTTAAAAATGCAATTAGACATCGACAAAATGTTTTAAGAAATAGTATATTTAATATAAACGTGAAAAAAGAATTTGGCATTTGACAGCCTTCAAAATTTGATATGATATAAAACCAAATGAAATCAAACCTTTCATTCCTATTGCTCCTGGATCCACTCGGATTTAGTATCCTGTTACCAATTAGGGCCTCATCTTCGGTTTAAATACATACGTCTTAAAACGTATGTGCACACACATTACTTATGGTGGATAGTAATAGTTAATAACATATATATGTGTGCAAAATATCTTCTTAAGAAAAAATATACTACTCAAAAACTGTACATATAATTTTACAATTAACGAGATTCCTTAACTTCGAGGAATAATAATTTGATCAGCAATTGTGTGTCTTTTAATAATTTTATGAAAAAAATAAGGGCTCACTTTTAAATATATTTTGCAAAACAACCATTACGTAACCCTTCACCACAATGGGGCCTCCTACTGATGTTTCCATACATCAATGTACAATAATCCACAGACAGCCTATAGAAAAATTCCTTTACATTGAGCAATAAAAATGACTTCAACCAGTTTGATCTTTTTTAATAACATGTTATTAAAACAGATCAAACTGGTTTATATGCCATAAAACTAAATGAAACCAAACCTTTCATTGCCATTACTCCATGATCCACTCTGATTTAGTGAATTGGTACCAATTAGGGCCTAATCTTCGGGTAAAATACATACGTCTTAAAAGGTATTCGTATTTAAAAGGAATACTTAATGGCATATAATCATAAATTATTTGTATCAAGAAAAGTTACTTGAAATTACTCATTAAATAGAAAGAAATACATGAAACCTAATAATTATTAAAGGTTGTGTAATTTGCTTGAAGCATTGCACAAATTATTTTATGTTATTGTATTGTATTAGCTTAGAACATCCAACTTTGTCTTCATTTAAATAAGTTTCTGACGATGAAGTTTTTACTTTGAAATTAATTAGACTCAAATAATAATTATTTCATATTGCAATAGCCCTGTAAAAAAAGACTATATAATAAAATAAGATAATCATTTGTATGAAAAAGAAATTCTTGAAACAATACTAAAGCACCTGTATTCTTTATGGTAGATTGTAAGACGTAATGTCTTCTTAAAAAAATAACTGACTCAAAAACTGTACATATAATTTTACAATGAACGCGATTCCTTAACTTCAAGGAATAAAATAACCCCGAAAGTTTTGACATGTCATTAAAACAGATCAATCAAATCAATCATATGTAAAGAATAGATGTTTTGCAAGAAAATTCCAGGGTGTTAATTCAAATACATCAAAAACTCACTTTATTAAAAATGAAATGAAATAAACCGAAGAATCATGTTGAAAAATCAACGTTATATTGTTTAACTTTTTGTAAGCAGTGTAAACAGGTAGAGTGACAGTTTTTGTCATTTTTATTGCTCAATGTAAGGGATTTTTCTATAGACTGCCTGTGAATTATTGTACATTGATGTATGGAAACATCATTTTGAGGCCCCATTGTGGTGCAGGGTTACGTAATGGTTGTTTTGCAAAATATATTTAAAAGTGAGCCCTTATTATTTTTTTTTTTTTCATAAAATTATTAAAAGACACACAACTGCTGATCAAATTATTATGTTTTTTTGTTGTTGTTGTTTTTTTATATAATTAATTGACTTGTTAAACATTCGCGCGATACTGCAATTCATCTTAAAATAATTCAGCCACTCTACAAGGATTAAAACAATAATCTGCTTGCAGAAGGGTAATCATGTGAAACGGGTTGGAATTAACCCTTTTATAAAGCTGAAACTGAATTTCAAGAAAAAAACAAAAAAACAAATTGGAATTTAAAAAGCAGAAAAAAAACTATGGAAGCCTTCACGCAAGCCAAATAAATCAATTTCCATACTCATGTAAACTTTTCTCAAGTGCAGCTTTTTGTTCATATATAAAACTATTATCATTTATCAGAAAAAGTCTCAACCTAAACTCTTTCCAGCTTTGGATGACTCACTATTTTTCTTTTCTTATAGTAGTTCATACCAGTAAAAATTATAGACTGGCATTATCTGTATTAACAATGTACCATAGCAATGATATAGCTATGTGTGAAACGTACATTGAAAGTCCATAAAGATAGAATATAGAACATAGGAATCTCGAAATTCGAAAAACACGTAACGACTTCTCAGTTCAGGTACGAAACCTTTTATAACCTTTGAGTTTAAAGGTTTTTCGACATAAGGAGAGAGAGGCACAATCTTTCTATTCTGGCCTTTTTCAATGCCCACCCCCATTTCATGTGGCACCTGCCCAAGGCCTCCGCGATCAAGCGAAAGTCAACCGTCTCGTCCGGTGTCTAGTCTCGACTGTCTGACATTTTTAAAATCTCCCAAAATCCTCAACGCACTTCCGGTGCGTGACGCCATTCGCACTCAGTAGCCCCCGTTTCCCATCTCGGGCTTTTGTGACATCTCTGAATGACACTTATGTTAATGTTTCACCAAAGTAACCCATGCACTGAGCCAAAATGTTCTTAGCCTAACTAAACCCAAAGGCATAAACCGAAATCCCTCAGCCGTTATATTACAACAAGTCTTACATGTCTATTTTATGCTAATTTGTTTAAGGGCATACCAATCTATGTGTGTAGTTTAATACCAATGTTGTCCTTGTAGAATAGTAGTAGTACCGTATATTGGACCGCTGGACAAAGAACAAAGGATTCGTAGATCTATAAAGATATAATCTATATTTTTATTCTTCGATGGCAACGATTGTGTATAGTAGGAATGCAGTCAGAGAGATTTTGAACATATCTTTCTTCTGTTGCGGGGACCCTTATTGTAAATTAGTGCAACGGCCAGAGAACACACACAGGGAGCTGACAGGTCTGCTTGAGTGACCAGCGGGTTTCTCCCTTCGTTTGACTGACCAGCGGACCTTTCCCATTCGTTTGAACGACCACTGGATCTCTGCCTTCAATCCAAAATTACAGACCTTATATTGCCTCTCAAGTCCCCTGCGGAATTATAAATATTCTCTTCGCCCAAGTATTTTTCTGTTTATGGGTAGTTATCAGAACTTACATACTTCCGTTTTTTTTCCCGTAATTTGTTGATTTTATCTACGAACGAAAATATCTGTCAATCTATCGATAGGGAATAAATTTTAATGTCGCCATCATATTTTATATTTCTCTTTCCTGTGAAAACCACTTTGTTGATGTTATCTTGCGACCGCATTGAATCTTCTAAGTTCATCTACGGCACTCTGTCGCTAGCTAAGCAAATATATTACAGTGGCATTATTTAACCCATAACTCAGGGCTCAAGGTTTCATGCCTTTCTCAAGGGATTAGTTCGAAAGAAAGGACAATAGCATGACTGGAGTTCAAAATCATTTAATACGATGTCCCAATTCAACACGTTATCAATTACGTAATGGAGACTCCTCTCTTTTCCCAGTCAATGCCACAGAGTATTTGATAGTTACAGTTTAGTATCATATCCAAGACACTTAATATTTAACACATTTCGATGAAATACCAAAGCATTGTTAGGCATTTGATGTTGCTAGATATATCCCAGTGAAAAAGATGTCAATGTATTTGACCGAAGGTTTATATAGTATAAATTGCGATCAATATTGAACAAGTTCTTGAGACAATAACCCACAAGCAGCAGCTGTACGGTCAATTACCACCCATCACGAAAACTATAGAAGTTAGACGAACCAGACACGCGGGACCCTGTTGGAGAAGTAAGGACGAACTCAAAAGCGATATTCTTTTATGGACCACTTCAAAAGGACGAGCAGAGGCAAGACGACCAGCTAGAACCTATATACAACAGCTCTGCCGATACAGGATATATTCTTGAAGACCTACCGGGAGCGATGCACGATAGGAACGGGCGGCCGGAAAGGGTCAGGGAGATCAAGCTGGTAGCGCGACATGATGATGAGTTTCATCCAAATATTTTTTAAGATCAGGGCAATTTTCTTTAAGCGGACCATTGGCTTACTTAGTACAGGGTTTGCTAATAGTCTTGGAGGCCGGAGTTCAATCCCAGGTCGAGTCATACCAAAGACTCAAAAATGGTACTAGATGCCGCCTTGCTAAATACTCAACATTATAAGCTTTATTATTAGTAAGGTGGAGAAATCCAGGGAATGGATTAGCGCCCTACTCCGCGGTGTAGTGGCTATTTAAAAAGGACCCTTCGTGTCACCTTCGACTAACGTCGCCAACTTTGCTTACAGGTATTAAGGTATTTCCAGTTTATTTGCTTGTTCTATGTCGAACCCAGTAAAACAATTATAGTCCCTAATTACGCAGAAAAAGAAAAATGTATTTTTACAATCATTCTAAATATGTAAATAATTCCTACTTATTTTCCCTTGTAATGTTTTCGTAGCCATTATCTTAATGTAGTTCAAAATCATTTTAATTATTATCTTACACAGATATACAACTCATTTTTAGGACCCGGGGTGTGTCCTCGTGGTGTAATGGTTAACTCATTTTTAGGACACCTGGGGGTGTCCTCGTGGTGTAATGGTTAAAGCGATGGACTGTGGAATCGTAGTACGCGAGTTCGTGCTCCAGTCGCGCTATTACGTTCACTTTCGGACAAATACCCTTGGTAAAGGTATGAAACCCCTTATCCTCCCAGCTATGTGTTAAATAGTACCACTACTGTTCTTCTTGGAGAATGGCTTTGGCATTAAATAACCTACCAAGGTTGATATGCCATTAAACAAAGAAACCAAACCAAACCGAACAGATAATGTCACTCTACATCACATGTGGTTATTGGCGATGAAGTGGTAACTTTAGTCACAAGAGCTCTAGAACTTGGAAATTATAACCAGACTTTGTACCTAATAACGGCGAAAGAAGTCATAATTCAGTCTACTTTTTCGAGCATGACTAGACTTCAGCACTTCGTCAAATACCAAGTACAACGTATCAATAGCGATTATCGTGATTTTGTAAACTTACACTGTTAATGAATTGTTACAATAGGATGGGTTAGATTCAAAACTTGGACCATTCTCTGTAGACTGGATATTTTCTGCAAGTGATGAACACGTGATTGATGGGTTCGGTTGAGTTTTGAGAGTTAGAATCAGATTAGTGTTCGTCTAAATCTGTTTTAGAAAAAGCGAAAAAAGATGCGGTAATGTAATAAAAGAAAAGAAAATATAATTCCTGAAGGAGGAAGCGAAATACACAAGAGTGTAAGAAAAAGAAGAAAATAAAAAGAAGAAAGAATCGCATACAAAAAAAAAGGAAAAATTACGCGTGCTATATTCTCAGAAAAATACTGCCGAAATGGAAAGCATTTTTAAGGCTTCAACGCAGCCATCCAAACGGCCCAAGTTATTTTGTAAAAAAAAGGAAAAAAAAAATACGACCTTTGATATCTTAACCCTTTGTATTCCCACTGTGAGAATAGCTGAGAAAGAAATTGTATACGTTATGCTGAAAACATTTGCACAGATGTCAGTGGTATGTTCGAATATTGAAACGAATCACTAGAAAAGAAATATATATTATTTATTATTCCATTGAGATTGCAGAGTATTTTTATCCCCCTTAATTTTGTTATAAGAAGCCAGCATATTATTTTATGCATAGACACACTTCCTTATGTATCTATTTATTGCAATATCTTGTTTTTACCCATTAATCGATTTTCGGTGTGTGTGTGTGTGTATCTGAACGAAAACTGGTCTTACTTTATAAGCAAATCATATAACGTTTTAGCATTCTGTATTCTTTTTTAATTTTTAAAATATAAATTAAAACAATCTGTCACTCTTTATCTATCTATCTATCTATCTATCGGTAGAATACATCGACTGCACCTCAGTAAGACCCCCGCCAACGAGTGTCCTGTTAATGACACTAAACAATCTGATGGTGACATTCCAGCAATACTGGAGCTTTAGGGAATGCAGAGTATCCCTTTATTGTCATTGCTCCCAGGTCCACTCTGGCCCGGCGTAATAGGACCTGATACGGCCCTGTCTATGGGTTAAATAGAACTAACGGCATACTTATGCTAAACTGAATTGTTTGATTAAACTAAATAGCTTGAAATAGAAATATTTTTGATAATTAAACCGTACTTACATTTAAACTGCGTTCTTATGCTAAACTGAATTATTTCAAATAGAACTGTTTTTTGACATTGAAACTGTATTTACACTAAACTGAATTGTTTAACATAGAACTGTTTTGACATTTAACTGTGTACTTATACTAAACTGAATTAGCTGAATTAGAACGGCTTGACTAAAATGAATAGCTCGAAATAGAAATGTTTTTCACAATTAAACTATACTTACATTTAAATTGCATGCTTACGGTAAACTGAATTATTTGAAATTGAACTGTTTTTGACATTGAAACTGTACTTACACTAAACCGAATTGTTATATATAATCGCTTGAATAGTTAGAAATAGAAATGTTTTTGACAATTAAACTGTGTATTCATGCTAAAATGAATTGTTTGAAATAGAACTGATTGATTTCATAAAATGGATTTGGCTTTATATAACCTACAAAGGTTGATATGCCATAAAACCCAACAAACCAAACCAAACCAAACCTCTCTCTCTCTCTCTCTCTCTTTCTCTCTCTCTCTCTCTATATATATATATATATATGTATGTATATATATAATATTTTTTCTATTTATTTCCAATAAATCGATCTATCTATCTAAAATCTTTATATCTCCCTAGTTATTTGTAACAATATATTCAAATGTCATATATTCCATTTCCATGAATAAATATAAGTGCTTATATCATGCCACTCATCTCTGTCTGCGTTTTTCTTAATTCTTTCTATCTACCTTCTTATCAATAGTAGTCAGTTCAAATCCGATCCTATGCATACAGGAGGTGTCCTCGTGGTGTAATGGTTAAGGCGATGGACTGTGGAATCGTAGTAAGCGAGTTCGTATTTCAGTCGCCGTATTACGTTCACTTTTGGTCAAATACCCTTGCGAAAGGTGCGAACCCCCTTATCCTCCCAGCCATGGGTTAAATAATTCCAAATCCATTTTTATAAGAAAAATCTATTCTATTTCGAACAATTCAGCTTTGCTTGAGTAGTTTAATTGTCAAAAATATTTCTATTTCAAGCTATTCAGTGTAGACAAACAGTTCCAATTCAACCAATTCGGTTTAGTATAAGTATAGATTATGTTAACAGACAGTTGATTGGTCTAATGTGTAGAGTGTCCGGGAGACAGGAGTTCAATCCCAGGTCGGTTCATACCAAAGACTCAAAAAACAGTACTTGATGCTGCCTTGCTTAACACTCAGCATTATAAGGTAAGGATCAAGGGAAAAGTGGAGCAATCTAGGGAATAGAGTAGCGCCCTCCCCTACACCACGGTGTAGTAGCTATTGAAAAGGAGCCCTCGAGTCATCCTCGACTTAGGACGCTAATGTTACTTTACTTACTTAACTAAATAATTTTTGAAAATTCATAATTTATATTTGGTGGGTAAATGGAATTGCTGTTAGGGTAATGTTGTTTGTTCGAGAAGAGGCTTACTTGGCTTTGTTTTAGTTTCTTTATTTAATGGCATATCAAACATCATGGTTTATCAAATACCAAAACTATCTTTTTAGAAAAAGATTAGTTGTACTATTTAACACATAAATGAAGGGGTAAGGGGCTTCATACCTTTTCCAAGGATATTAGTCCAAAAGTGAACGTAATAGTGTGTTTGATAGAGAAGAGGATCAAGATTGATAACAAAACTATCCACATTGGAAATAATAATAAATATTTTTATCATTAAGGGTATTCGGATTATTGTCTTCATCTTTATTGTTATTTCCACAACGTTTCGACCGATATGCCTTCCAACCTTCTTCAGGTGTTTGTCGAACTCCGGAACCTTCACAGAACTTCGAACTACGTCTTTTATTGAATCCACTGGGGTTGCCTGTTCTGATTCTGTTAGCCATAAGCGGGTACAAGTGTTAAGTATTCCTGTATTCTTACACGCCTGCAATCAGAATTGAACCTGCTACCACCTGCAGAAGGCCAGAGGACATATCGGCCGAAACGTTGTGGAAATAACAATAAATATGAAGACAATAGTCCGAAAACCCTTAATGATAATCATCATTAAGCTTCGTCCCAGAAATTTAGACAACTAATTATAAATACTTCCAACAAAACAATTACTTACATTGTCTATTTCTTTTCAATTTGCTGTGGTCTGTATTGTAAGTTTCCCGGTTTAATTTTTCATGTTCGATTTCCACTTTTCCTGTTTTTTTCTTTCCTTCTTATTTCTATTTCATTGTCTCTTCATTCATCCATTTCTCATTGTGTGTTTTTGTTTCTTTGGGATCAATACCATTTTTTTTAATTAGTTTATTGTTTGTACTTGTCTTTTCTTTACTGTCTATATGTCTTTCTATCAGTTTTTTGTTACTTATTTTGTTTTGTTCATCTCTTTATATATAATTTTATACGCATCCTACATTGTAGAGCAACTGCGTCTCTTTCTTTCTTTCCTTCTTTTTTTTTCTTTCTTTCTTTCTTTCTTCCTTTTTTCTTTCTTTCTTTTCATCCATTTTTTTCCTTTTTAAAATTGATATATTCACTTGATTTTGAGAATAAACAACTTTTTAGCTTTATTCTTTCTTTCTTTCTTTCTTTCTTTCTTCTTTTACTTTCTTTCTTTTCTATTTTCTTTCTTTCTTTCTTCCTTTCTTCTATTTTTTCCAATAATCTTTATATGCCTACTACATATTTGCCTATTTTTTTATATTTTGTATTCTTGTGGGTTTTTTTTAAATTATTTCTCCCATTTATTTTTTTTATTCATTTATTTATTTTTATTTGTTTATTTCATTCTTTTTTAAAATTGATCTAGTTACTTGATTTTGAGAAGACAACAACTTTTTAGCTTTATTCTTTCTTTCTTTCTTTCTTTCTTTCTTTCTTTCTTTCTTCTTCTATTTTTTTTCAATGTTTTTTATATGCCTACCACATATTTGCTTCATTTTTTAAAATATTTTGTATTCTTGTGGCTTTTTTAAAGATCATTTCTCTCATTTATTTTTATATTTCAATTAATTAGTTTTTTTATTTATTTATTTATTTATTTTAATTGTTTATTTCATTCTTTTCTTGTTTTCCATTATTTATTTCTCTGTTTCTCTTTTTTATTGTTCGCTTTACATCTACCTTTTCAGTTCCCGTTAATAATTTTGTCCAGAATCATCATTCTTTTTTTTTTCTTTCTTTCTTTCTTTCATTCTTTCTTTCTTTTCATCCATTTTTTTTCCTTTTTAAAATTGATCTATTTTCTTGATATTGTTAAGACAACTACTTTTTAGCTTTTTTCTTTCTTTCTTTCTTTCTTTCTCTCTCTCTCTCTCTCTCAATATCAATATGTCTGTCTTCTGTATTTATTTATCGATGCATCCTATCCTACGTTTCAACACTTTGTCCATTATAGACTCTTTCTTTTTTCTTTCTTTCTTTCTTTCTTTCTTTCTTTCTTTCTTTCTTTCTTTGTCACCCTCTCTCTCTCTCTCTCAATATCAATATGTCTGTCTTCTGTATTGATTTGTCGATGCATCCTATCCTACGTTTCAACAGTTTATCCTTTATAGACTCTTACTTTCTTTCTTTCTTTCTTTCTTTCTTTCTTTCTTTCTTTCTTTCTTTGTCACCCCCCTCTCTCTCTCTCTCTTTAATTTATTTGTCCTCGCCTATTTCGCTTTCGCTCTTACTTTTTCGTTTATTTATTTCCATATATCAATCTTTCTTACTCCTATATTGAATTTGACTTGGGTTAATTTGTCTCTGGCTCAAGTGTTTATGATTAAAACAATGATTAGCATCGTAAATGCTAATTTGCTCAGCAAACACAACTGCTTGAGAATTGTGACGTTTTACAATGCTTCTCAAAACCAAGAAGTTTAATTTCAAATCGACAATAAATTACATATATTCCATTAAATATAAAAACATATTAAGAGACTTTTTTAAATTATATAAATAATAAGGAAGAACTTTTTGCCTATCCTCTTTAGACAGTCAAGCAATTTGATAGAAAGCTAATAGAATTGATTACGTATATATATATATATATATATATATATATATATATATATATATATATATATTGAAGCAAATGTAACGTGTTTGCAAAAACAATAGACCTTCGTCGAGAACGAAAACATTCCTTTCGGGAGTGGTTTTGTAAAAATCAATAATAATATGCAGGAAATAATGATGCCAAATGAATAGAGAATCGCATAAAATTTTAAAACCTGTTGATAAGATAAATGTTGACAATGTGCCTTGTTATAGATAATGGGTTTTATTTCTACCTCTTCAAGATGTAGATGTAAAAAATACTTAACGTTGCAAACACACACACACACACACACACACACACACACACACACACACACACACACACACACACACACACACACACATATATATATATATATATATATATATATGACAAAAGTTATTCGACGAATTATAATATGTCATGTGTACTATTTGCTTTCATCTAGTTTCTATCTTAAGCCATCAAGAAAAAAATTATGTAACTGTTTTCAGAAAGTTTTCAACATAGATTTAAAGAGAGATTTTATTTTGTAAAAGAAGTGACAAAAACGAATTGGTTACATTGTATATCCATTCTTTAAATATATATATATATATATATATATATATATATATATATATATATATATATATATATATATATATATATATATATATATATTCTTAAATATTTATATATATATAACAAAAAGTATTAGACGAATTGTAATAAGTCATGTGTGGTATTTGTTTTCAACAAGTTTCCATCTTAAGCAATCATTAAAAAAAAAAATTTTGTAACTATTTTCAGAAAGTTTTTAACATAGATTCAAAGAGAGATTTTATTTTGTAAAAGAAGTGACAAAAATGAATTGGTTACATTGTATATCCATTCTTTAAATGGAAAATATTCTTTTGTATCGTCTTCAACTGACATTCGCATGATCTCTGCTATCGTAGACATTTTACATTGAACTCTGTATTTTATTTTAAGTTAGCTGTAGCTTCTTGCTTATGTATTTCTTTATTGTATATCCTTACTATGTAAACCCGCTTATTTTATACTTCTAGGATTGGTAACTGCGGACCTTGTTCATTTATATTTTTAGTTTTGTTTCTGTTCGGGTTCTTTGTTAATGGCATATCAATCTTCCAAGATCATTTCATGCCAAAGCCATTAAAGTAGAAATTCAGTTGTGATACTAAGTAACTCATAGCTTGGAGTATTTGGAGTTCATACTTTTCCCTAGGGTATAATTTCGAAAGTGAATGTGATAATGTGACTGAAGTTCAGTAGGATGTAGCAGGTCAGTACGTTAACCAGGACACCAAGGGAACTTATCCCCATATACATTTTTGTTCAGTTGTTGAAGAACTTACTTATTTTTAATATTTCATTTTAATGACATGTGAAAATTTTATGGTATATATTTGGAATACTTACATTTTAAGGTACTAATCATATTTACACTTATATTTGGTCTAACTTTCTTCCCCTTAAATACAAAATGTCGCTCATGTTGACATTTTCAAACAGGTCCTTTTTTTATTATTTAAGTTGAAACAAGTAGTCCAATGAGTGCAAAGTTTTTCTTTCAATAACGGAATATTAACCGTGTAGGGTGTTTGACTCTATGGCTGTTTTCTTGCTTGAATATGAAGAAGTGCATAAGTCTTGGGTAACCAACGTTATATCAAGATAGAGTGACTTATTCTATAGATTTTCAGACGGATTTGGTTTTAATGTATTTGTCATGTATGGAAAATGATAGACAAAATGTTTTCTAAACATACTGAACCTATATTTTATGTCAGAATCTTCATAAACAAGAAACTTAAATTTCCTAAAGAATTAATTGCTATTTTCGAACAAGATTAAAGGGAATAATAATATATTCCTGATATAATGGAATATATATATATATATATATATATATATATATATATATATAAATAGTCATCAACAGACAGATCTGTTCGTTCTATCAGAACTCATCAGTGTGGCTAGACAGTATCTTCCGTAGCTGGGATCGAAACCCGGCTGACTCAAACGTTAAGCCAAAGCTTCTAAACATTTAGCCACGAGGAAATAGTAGCTGCGAAGTAAATTTTAAACGGTTATGAATCACAATTACTATTGTTTACTTATATCCATTCAAACGGTTGCCGAGACCTAAATTCATCTATGAAGAGGCTTACTATAAACGCTAATGGCAACACGATTACTGCTTCACCAGAGAACTCAACGCTACGGAGGTAGGGGAGTATATATATCAATACCCATCCACAGACAGATCTGTTTCGTTCTATCAGAACTCATCAGTGTGGCTAGACAGTATCTTCCCGTAGCTGGGATCAAACGCCAAGCCAAAGCTTCTAACGGGGATAGGAGAGTATATATATATATATATATATATATATATATATATATAATAAAAGTACTAAAAGTACATAGACTCCTCTACTTGCATTTAGAATCACATAGAGTTTTATTTAAAGGAGATGCATAATAAAGCAATTGTAGAGAACATTAAAATTTATTGGAACTGTCTTTTTTTACCTTTTTTTCCTAAAGATTATATACTACTACTACTACTACTACTACTACTACTACTACCACAGCTGCTACAATAACTACTCCAACTACTACAACTAATAATAATAGAGATGGTGACATTTAAATTGATGCGCACGGAACAATCCCTCAAAGATTGATAAAGGGCCTGGAAGATTTAAAAATTAGAGGACAAGGGAAGACTATATAGACTACAGTATTATTAAGATCCACCAAAATACTGAGAAGAGTCATGAAGTTTTGGGCAGACTTGTTGTCACTCCACACAGGCGTGAAAAACTATCAAGGAATGGAATTTGGCTAGAAAAAATGTGCTATGCTCCTCATGAAAAGTGGCCAATGACAGAATAGAACTACCAAATCACAAAATTAGAAAGCTTGGAGAAGAGGAAACTACAATACTTGGGTATCTTGGAGGTTGACACCATCAAACAAGTGGAAATGAAAAACAAGATCCTGAAAGGATATCTCAGGAGAACTAGAAAACTATTCGAAACAAAACACTCCAGCAGAAACCTCTTCAAAGGAATAAATACCTGGGCTGTGCCCCTCATGAGATATTCGGGTTTCTTCTTCAAGTGGACCAGAGATGAACTAAAACAAATGGATCAAAAATAAAAAAAACAAAAAACAACTAATGACCATGCATAAGGCATTACATCCCAGAACGTCGTTGACAGACTATTTGTTTCATGAAAAGGAGGAAGTAGAGTTCTCCTAGCATCGAAGACAGCATTGACGCCTCCATACAACAGCTCGAAGATAACATAGAAAAACACGAACGAGGACTAATTACCGCCAATAGAAACGATACGGACAACACGATAGACGATAGAATGACAACAACTAGGAAACAAAAATGGGAGGAAAAACAACTCTATGGCTGCTTTAAACGACAAATAAACAATATCTCACACCAGAAAACCTGGACCTGGCTAACGAAAGGAAACCTTAAGTGAGAAACGGAATCTCTGCTAGTGGCAGCATAGGACAACGCCATAAGGACCAATCATATCAAAGCGAGAATAGATAAGGCGCAACAAAACACTAAATGTAGGCTATGCGTTTACAGAGACGAAACGATCAATCACATAATAAGCTAATGCAGAAAATTAGCACAGAAGGAGTATAAAGGCGAGACACGGTTGGGTTAGCAAGTTGATCCACTGGGAAATGTGGAGGAAATTTCAATTCGACCATACTAACAAATCGTATATGCACAACCCGGCACCTGTCCTAGAAAATGACACGCAAACACTCATAGGGTACAAACGGATCACCTAATCCCGGCCAGAAAATCAGACCTTTTAATAATCAACAAAAAAAAAAAAATCTGCAAAATTGTCTACTTTGCTGTTCCGGCAGACCATAGATTAAATCTGAAGGAATGTGAAAAGAAGGATAAGTACCTCAACCTTGCTAGATAATTGAAAAAGCTGTGGAACATGAAAGTAACGATCGTGCCAACTGTGATGGGTGCGTTAGGCACAATAACTAAAGGACAATGAAAAGGCCTGGAGGACTTGGAAGTTGGCCGACGGGTAGAGACTATCCAAATGACAGCATTGCTAAGAACGGCCAAAATCTTGAGACGAGTCTTGGTGACCTAAGGAGACTTGCTGTCACACAGACTCCAGTGAAAAACCATCAGCTAACACGATGTGAAAAACTCTAGACTAAATAATAATAATAATAATAATAATAATAATAATAATAATAATAGTAATAATAATAATAATAATGTACTTAGAATATACAGTCAGGTCATAGGAATGGAATTTGACATAGAAAAATGTACCATACTTGAAATGAAATGTGGCAAACGACTTGTAACTGACGGAATGAAACTACCAAACCAAGACAAGATTAGAACGATCGGGAGAAGGAAACCAACAAATACCTGGGCATTTTGGAGGCTGATGCCATCTAACTAGGGAAGATGGGAGAAAAAATCAAGAAAGAATATCTCAAAGTACTAGAAAACTACTCGAGACAAAACTATCAAGCAGAAACCTTATCAAAAGAATAAATACGTGGGCTGTACTCTTCGTTAGATATTCTGGACGCTTTTTGAAGTGGAACAGAGAAGGACTAAAGCAAATGGACCAAAGAACAAGAAAATTAATGACCATGCATAAGGCATTACATCCCAGAGACGACGTTGACAGACTATATGTATTAAGAAGGAGTGGGGAAAAGAACTTGCCAGCAGTGAAGACAGCGTTGACGCATCGATACAACGACTCGAGGACTACATCGAAAAACACGAAGAAGGACTAATTGGAGCCATCAGAACGGTACTTACAATATGATAGACAATAGAATGTTAATAAACAGGGAACAAAAATGTGAAGAAAAAAAATCTCTATGGTTTATCTCTCTAAAGGTGACAATTTTACCAATCGTAATTGGTACTTTTGGTACAGTCATCATCATCATCATGTCGTGCTGGTAGCACGGATATCCCTGACCCTCTCTCGCCACTTTTACTTATCGTTCATCGCCTCAGGGAGGTCTTCTGGACAACATCCTGTATCCTCACATAGCTGCTGAATGTATGTTCGTGCTGGTCGTCCTGCTTTTGCACGGCCATGTGTGGGGGTCCATAAGAGTACATCCCTTATGAGTTCGTCTCTGCTTCTCCAGCAGTGTCCTGCATGTCTGGTTCGCCTAACTTGAATAGTTTTAGTGATAGGAGGCAAGTGGCCGAACTGTTGGTGTCTTGTGGAGTGTTGCCGCCAGGACTTGTTCAGGATTGCTTCCAGCATTCTTGTGTAATTGCCGTCTAGCTTCTTCTCCAGCCGTTTTGTTAGAGTCCATGTAGTGCATCCATATAGCACTATCGATGCGACCGCTGCCTGGAAGAAACTGCGTTTCATTTTATCGGTTAGGTCTGATTTCCATATAATCGATAGCCTATTGATAGCTGTACATGCTTTCGTTAACCTCGTGTCGATGTCCTTTTTGGTTGATGCGACGCTGCTTCCTGGAGTGCTTGGAGTTCGGATTACGTATGGAGACTATCCAAACGACAGCATTATTTAGAACAGCTAGAATACTGAGAAGAATAGTGGAGACTTTAGGGGACTTGCTGTCACTCAGGTTCCAGTGAAATACCATCAGCTAAAACTGAAGTAAAAACTCACAATGAGTAAATAATCATAATAATATGAATAATAAAGAAGAACAACAAGATATCAAATCTCTGAAGCAAAAGAATATGATAGAATCACACACACACATACACACACAAACAGACACTCACACGAATACACACACAAATTAAAATTGTTTAAGAGAGGTGTCTGTTCCCTCGTTTAAAATCCTAATCACTATTTCTTCATGGGAAATTACGATTACGAATTCTGGTGAATGAAATCTTCCCTATACAGAATGTAGCGTAAGATTATTTGGCTCGAAATTTCGTGAACTCTTAGTGAAGTAGCTAGTTGCTAAATCAGGTTGACGGTATGAACTAGCAAGGACACACGGTTGGAAAATGCATCAGAGTGAAATCAATCGAAGGTTGCTGATTCAATCCTACCACCAAGTCATAATAATAAGGGGTACTCACTATAATTTAACATTTGTACCTGTTCATAGTTAACAGAATTCAAATAATCTACCATTGTGGTTAAAATAAAGGGTCCAGATCGAGATTCTGTTGGGACACCTGCATGCAATGTCAAACACCAGAAGAAAGCCGAAGGACACACCGGCCGAGACTTTGTGAGTATGACAAAAAAGATGAGGTCAATATTCCAAATATTCAAAGAAATAACAGTCAATTAGATGATTGCCTATCATGAGTCTTTAAAACCAGATAACCATGCCCAAAAGCTCAAGAAACTTCATAGAAAATTTAAATGGAATATGGACATAAAATGACTTTAAAACGGGAGACATGCTCTTAAAATCAATCAGTGAATCAATCAAAGGAAACAAGTCGTGTTCGTAATACGATCGTTTGTGTAAATGTGCTTAATATACCGATACGCTTTTGTCAAAATGTTCTTAGAAATTTGTTGTAATCATCTGGTCATGTTTATATGATTGAAAAATTTAAGTGAATCAGAATTTTTAAATGGCTTCTCTACATTAATGGTACGGAATTCTCTAAAAAACGTGTCCGCTTGAGTCATTTCATGAATTTGAAAGAATAGAGAAGGTTTCATTTAATGCATTTTTAGACAATTCCATGAAAGTAAAAAAAAAATGTTTCGGTCGAAAGAATTCCGTACAGACCGGATTAACAATGTGAATTTAAGGCTAAGAAACAAAGAGGAATCCAGATTTTTGTCGTCTACTCTAGAGTCATTTCGTGAAATAAACTTGAAGAAAATATTCAACATCTTGTTCATACATCAGCCAAATTGCAACCATCCACGGATGGTAGACAAATGCAGGAAAATATGAGCCATAAAATCTGAAGAAATATAAAGAAAAATTACTCATTTTGTACGAACAGTCTGAACTCGTGTTAATTGTTGAGATTTATATCTCTCAAGCGGTTAAGAGAAACATTGAACTTTACACTGTCACGTTTATTTTAACAGTTTTGTTCTATTATTCGTTTTTCTAAAGAATTTGTGTGGTTATTAAATCCTTTCTTACATGTTCATTCAGTTGCAACGATGTTAAACATGCTTGGTCCATTTAACAAAAACTTTTGGAGTCAAATTGTTGTTATAGATTTGGATTCTAACGGACAGATTCTTTCACTTTTTGCGTTTTGGGTGATTAGTATTCCTTTTTTTAATAATCTGATGGTTATATTTTTGTATTATACGGAGAAGTTTCAGATTTGGAATGGTTTTATGACATATCAACTACTGTTGGTTATTTAATGCTAAATACTGTTTTTAGATATATGAAATGATTTGAAAGCTCATTTGGTAGATACATTTTTAATCGAGCCTGAGCTTATTCTTTTGTACACAGTTAAATGGTTTCAAGTATTTCAATCTAACAAACATATTTCTATTGATTATCTATCATTTGCTTGCTAACACTTAAATGGTTCCATGTATTGCTATCTAGCTCGAATATTTCTTCTGAGTATCTATGATTTACTTGCACACAGAAATGGTTCCAAGTATTGCTATGTATCACTAAGAGCTTAAATTAAACTGTTATTTGTTTACGCAGTTAAATGACCAAACTGTTCTATTTCTTCAATTTACCATGAGTCATTTGTTTGCATACAGTTTTCATATCAAACTGTTTTATTAGGCCAATAGATCGGACCCTGTAAGTGTTGCCCCTCCATGTCGGAGTGGACTTGGGACCAATGGCAATGAAGGGGTACTCCGCATTCCTTAGAACTCTACTGACTGGAGCCTCGCCATCAAATAACTTAATGTCAGATCCAGGATACTCGTTGAGCGGGGAGGTCTTACCCCTTTGCAGAGATGCAGTCGGTGTATTCTACAGCCAAACTGGGCTGATTATAGAAAGAATAGGTTTTAGTGTTACTGTGTGGATGGACATCTCGGATTTGAACGGACGCTGAGTGATTTTTTCTACAATCAGGGATGGTTATTAACTATATTAGATAATTATTGTAATTGTAGTACGTTCACCAGATGGAGACACGGAATACTTCGACATTGTTGCAGGAGTACTACAAGGAGACACACTAGCCCCGTACCTCTTTATCATCTGTCTAGACTATGTGCTTAGGACTTCGATCGACAAAATCAGGGAAAATGGCTTTGAGCTGACTAAGAGAAGAAGCAAAAGGTACCCCGCAAAAACAATCACGGACGCCGACTACGCTGATGACTTGGCGTTACTAGCGAATACGCCTAATCAAGCAGAGACACTACTACATAGTCTGGAACGAGCTGCAGCTGGCATTGGCCTACATGTCAATGCAAACAAAACCGAATATATGTGTTACAACCAAACAGGCAACATTGCCACACTAGACGGAGCCTCTCTGAAACTAGTCGACAAATTCACCTACCTAGGAAGCAGCGTCTCATCCACCGAGAAGGACATCGACACACGACTGACGAAGGCATGGACAGCTATCGATAGGCTCTCGATCATATGGAAGTCGGACCTAACAGATAAAATGAAACGCAGTTTCTTCCAGGCAGCGGTTGTGTCGATACTGCTATATGGATGCACCACATGGACGCTTACGAAGCGGCTGGAGAGGAGGCTGGACGGAAATTACACAAGAATGTTGAGAGCAGTATTAAACAAGTCCTGGCGACAACACCCCACGAGACTCCAACTATACGGACACTTGCCCCCCATCACAAAAACTATACAAGTTCGACGAACCAGACACGCAGGACACTGCTGGAGAAGCAAGGACGAGCTCATAAGCGATGTACTCCTGTGGACCCCCACATATGGATGTGCAAGAGTGGGACGACCAGCACGAACTTACATACAGCAGCTATGTGAGGACACGGGTTGTAATCCTGAAGACCTGCCGGAGGCGATGAATGATAGGGAGAAATGGCGAGAGACGGTCAGGGATATCCGCGCAGGCGGCGCGACATGATGATGAGTTATAAATTGTCAGCTTGGCAGACATTTTAACTTCAAGTGTAGGTAACATTGAAGAGTCAGAACCCTTACACACGTATTTCCAGTTGACTGCTTTTCCCCTTCCCCTTTCTCTGGTAAATATTTTATGTATTTACTTTTGCTGCTTTCATTTAAAACTTCACCAACCTTTCTCTCACAACTACTTTTTTTTTTTTCTTTCTAAAAAATATTTATTTATGGACATCATAAGACATAGATTTAATTTTTGATATTGCGATAATTAGTTCTTTACCTATGTTAACTTGTTTCTTTTTCATCCCTTTTCTCTTTCCCTACATTCCCCTGCCTTTGTCTTCTATTTCACTTTCTTCCATTTTTCCGTTGTCTTCTTTTCTACCTTCTTCTTCCTCCTTCTAATTCAATATATCTCATGATGATTCAATATGTTCTACAGCATTGTCTTAAACAGTCACGTGACATGTTTTTAAACATGAACGCTGATTCATTGATTAAACAGTTGCCCCATTCACTGTCTATATAATATTTTCTCCTTGTTTTGTATCTTATTAAAAATCCTTTGGTGGTTTGATATCACTCGATATCATCCATTCCTAGCCCTGATAATGGTTTATTAGAACCGAAAGTTATATCGTTGACTTTCATAAAAATTTTTTTTTTTTGGATAACTTTGTTTTTTTCAAACTCTCTCTCTCTCTCTCTCTCTCTATATATATATATATATATATATATATTGAATTTTTGCAAAGATTTTTGAAAAAGCGCTCGATGTATTCTTCCAGTTACTTTAAGTTTTAAGTACAACCATAAACATTAAAGACAAAATTAGGTCTCTTGGGGTTTGTCTTCTCAAATCTTAAATATACAAAAATATGCGAAGTTGGGAGAGACAGTATGCGTTTACGTAACTTTAGTATTTGAAGAACCATTTGAAGAACCAATAAAAAAATGCCCATAAGTCCAAGAAACCATAACTTTTAAGTACAGGAAACTTCTAGCTCAATGATGATATGCTATTGATTGTGATTCATAAAACTAACAACAAGATGACAATATCGCGTTTAGTCGGACTCATAAAACTTCTAAGAAAGAATATTGAAATGTCTCAGTCAGCCACTCCGGAGTTTATGGTCTACCTCTTATATTTGTGACGTGCATATTCATTCACTAGTAATCCGTTACTGTCTCCAGTTATATTATCGGTACTATAATAATTAAACCGGAACCTAAGTAGGCTGATGGAATATGTTTCCGTAAGTATATATAATATTATATATATATATATATATATAATATATATATATATAATATATATATATTCTAACACTTCTCAAAAATACTTTACCATCAAATTAAAATATCCAAAAAACACCTTTTTGACATCGGATGGGATAGATTTTGGCTGTCAAATAAAAACCAATAGAAACTTATGCCTGATCAACTACAGTAAGAGCTAATTTTGAAAAAATATCTCATTCATGCTTAACATATGTCTCCCAAATTGAGAACAATCAAATATAAAGGACCCAAAAATAAATATTCCTTATTCGTATATATATATATATATATATATATTATATATATATATATATATTATAATATATATTACGGTCGTCGTATATATATATATATATATATATTATATATATATATATATTATATAATGTCAACTTTTTTCATATATACAAGGTCCATACGATAAGTTTCCAGACTTTTTCGTATGGGCACTTTTCTTGATAGTACACATAGGAAACTCTAGTCCCCTTCAAAGTAATCTCCTCCGGCTGTAATGCACTTGTTGTACCGTTCCAAAAACTTATGGAATGCCCGATGGAAGTCCTCTTCTGTGAGCATGCCAATGACCTTCGTCACAGCCTCTTTCATCCCCTCTATTGTCTCATAATTACAGCCTCTGAGGTTAGGGAATAACCAAAAGTCACAGGGAGCGAGGTCTGAACTATAAGGAGGCTGAGGAACTGTCTTTTTGCCCATCTTGGTCAAAAAGTCTCTGACAAGGATGGAGTTGTGGACTGGTGTATTGTCCTGGTGAAAATACCACTGACCCAATTTAAAGAGTGCTGGCCTCTTCTGACGGAATATCTTGCTGAACTCCCTTAAACCTCAACATAGTAACCCTAACCCGAACTCAAACCCTTTGGCCGATCAACTCTGGTATATTGACTTCCTTACTCCTCCCACACCTTTCATCATCCATCACAGACTCCCTGCCTTCCTGGAATCTCTTATAGCACTCAAAAACTGATGCTCGACTCATGCAAGATGGTCGAAAAGCAGTCTGAAGCATTGCATAAGTTTCTGTGGCATTTTTTCCAAGTTTAAAATAGAATCTTATTGCATATCGTGCATTTTCGAGAGTCTACGACAATTTTCAATGCCCATACGAAAAAGTCTGGAAAATTATCGTTTGCACCTCGTATATATATATATATATATATATTAAAGTTGGCGACCGTAGTCAAGGACAACTTGAAGGCTCCTTTTTTCAATAGCTACTCCACCGAGGTGTTGGGGAGAGTGCTTCTCCTTTCCCTCGATTGCTCCGCTTTACCCTTGATCCGTACTTTATAATGCTGAGTCTTAAGTTAGGAGTTATGAAGTACAATTTTTGAGTCTTTTGTATAACACGACCAGGGATGGAACTCCGATCTCCCGGGCCATTGTCGAATACTCAACCAACTAGGCCAATATAAGGTTAAAGATTCCAGTCTGCCTCACTAATTACGCATAGCTTTTGGGATTCATTTATTTTTTGATGGTTATTACGGCTTTGTGAAATGGAGTCACATACAGGATTTGAACTCGTAGCACCTTGTCAATCTCATGACGATAAGCATTGCTCCACGACTGCGCCTACACACACACACACACACACACACACACACAAAACAAAAACAAAAAAAACTCCCATACACGCAAACACACACACACAAAAACACACACCAACACGCAAAAACACACACAAACACACAGAGAAAAAGATCCACACACAAACACACATATACAAACCACACAACCACACAAACGCACACACACACATACACAGAGAAAAATTACACACTCACACACAAATACACACAAACACAGAAACACGCATACACACAATCACACACATACACGCAAACACACACCGAAACACACACACACACACAAAAACGCACACACACTCACACACTCTCTCTCTCTCTCTCTCTCACACACACACACACACACACACACACACACACACATATATATATATATATATATATATATATATATATATATATGTATGTATGTATGTATTGTTTCAACACATTTTTTTAAAGACCAGTAAACTTAATTTTTTCCCTAGCTTTCTTGCAAGTGTTTTTTTTATTTTTTTATTCGTTCTGACTTCTATTTTACACATTTAAATATTGGAATCAATTTTTAGAGGAAAATAATTCCATCATCTGAAATATCTTATTCCAAATTTTCGGCAGAATTTTTGAAAAAATCTCACCGCATTTTTGTTTTAGTTGCTCTACTTTTTATACGTATCTGATTTTGTTGGCTTGCAATGAAATAGTACTGTGTACTATGCACCCCTCCACCAGCTAGCTTAGGCCATGGATATGCAAGCTATAACAATAATTCAGCCACGAGATTTGGAGATTTTTGAAAAGGGTCAGTCTATTCATGAGCAATTATCAAAGAGATAAGATTGCTTTAGTTTCGGGTTAAGCTAAACGACCCTCTAACTGCGATCTTCATCAGCTCTAGAATGCCTGGTACGTTTTTCTGCTTAAGAGACAGGTATTTTTTTGTCACGAGTGGTGTGATTTTTTTCTTATCCTGGCCTGATATCCTCATCATCCTTACATATAGATTTTGTCTCTGCAAACTTCACTAAATGCTGGATGTGTATTCAGATATTCTGCATCTCCTTCTCTCTCTCTCTCTCTATATATATATATATATGTGTGTGTGTGGGGGGTTCAAATGAAGTTTTTATCATATAATTAGATGAGGTATTTAGGAATGAAGCTGACATGACAAGGAAAGATAGAAGTTTCCTTTAAGTTTTATCCATCTCTCTCTCTCTCTCTCTCTCTCTCTCTCTCTCTCTCTCTCTCTCTCTCTCTCTCTAATCCTGTAACCTAGTATTGGTCGTGTGGCACGTGCTCATGTAGCATGACTTGGGAAAGACAGCCAGTGGGATCCCATCTCTATCCAGGTCACCAAATGATTTGAATGATAAATGTTCTTGATCATCTGCCAAGCCAAATTTAGATAACCTAGTCTACTATTAACTAACCATAACAAGAATAGCATTTGGGGAAATCGTCACTTTTCCACGGGTTCTGGTGATGTGTGAATTATAAAAGGATTTCTTCAGTAACTGAAATCTTCTTACCGATTCCACTTCATACGATAAACGTCACATCAAAAGTGCCTCCTGTTCTTTGGGCAATATTCGAGACATTTCTTTGATAAAAATCAACCATTTTAATATATACATTTATATTTTTTTTTACCAACCCCGCCGCTCGGGCAGAATATGACACAAGGTCAATTTTTAAGCGGAGTTTAACAGGTTTTAATTCAGAGCTTTCTTTCTCCTAGACTACTTGCCTTAACAAGGCTGAAGAACCCAGTCTGTCCAACTATTTACCCATAGCTGGAGGGAGAATAATTGGATTCATACCTTTCCTAAGGGTATTTGTGCTATGTGAAATGCAATCAGTCTCGTCCAGGATTTAAACTCGTGTCACCGTGTCCATTTCCTACGATGATAACCATTACACCACGGGCACCTCGAACATTACACCATAGGCATATATATATATATATATATATATATAGTCTGAAGTAGGTACCAGGAGGCATTGGTGCACATGTGAATACAGACAAAACAGAGTATATATATTTTGATTAAAAAGAAAACATCTCTGCACGTACCTCGGAAGCGACGTCTCATCTACTGAAATTGAAACCAATACGTGACTTGCGAAGGATTTGACCACTATCGATAGGTTACTGATAATATTGAAGTCAGAGTTATCCGATGAAATAAAATGGAATCTTTTTCCAATTCTATTATATGTATGCATCAAAAGGACAATGACTGAGCATATGGAGAAAATGAACTTGACAAAAATGCCTGGGGCTATATTGAACAAATTTGGAAGCAACGTTTCACAAAACAACAGTTGTTCAGCCACCTACTTCCTATCACCAAAATCACCTAAAAAGACGAACAAAACATGCAGGTCACTTCAAGAGAAGTAAGGACGAAATTATGAGCCTCTTTTATTGAAAGATTTTCGACAGAAAATAACTTATGTGGTAGATACAATTTATGCCTGAAAGAAAAAAAAAGTAGCAAATTAGAATACAAAACCACAAGACATCTATTAAATGATCGAAATGAATTAATATGCGAATGTCGACTTAAAAATAGGTTTAAATTAATATAGTCGTGGTTATGAATAGAAATAAGTTTAATATAAATATGTCGGCCATAGTTATAAATAGGATGAATATGGTTAGAAATATTAATTATTTATTGTATAATACGAGTTAGATTAAAACAATAATTTAAAAATATAACCCCATAGTTATGATAATAAACAGATAAATCAAAGTGAAGATGAATTATATCAGTTATTTATTAGAATGAAATATTAGCTTATATAAATAACTTTTAGAGATTAAATATGATATAATAGCAGTCGAAGATTATTATTGAATTATTGGTATATTAAGAAAATAAAGGAATTGAGCATATAATAAAGATAAATTGCGATAAAAGGGAAATGACAACAAATGTATTTATCTCAAGTTAGAATAATCTAAAATGTAAAACATAGTAATTAAGAATTCTCAATTGAAACGAAAAATTTAAGATGAATAAAATCTTTCTTCTTTTCTTTTGGCGACCGTAGTCGAGGGTAACCCGAAGGCTCCCTTTTCGATAGCTACTACACCGAGGTGCAGGGGAGGGCACTACTTCTTTGCCTGAATTGCTCCACTTTACCCTTGATATGTACCTTATAATGATGAGTGTTAAGCAAGATAACATCAAGTACCATTTTTTGAGTCTTTGGTATGACTCGACCTGGGATTGAACCCAGATCTCCCGGGCCATTGGCGAACACTCTAACCATTATGCCAATGTCAAGGGAACAAAATAAATGAAATATGAAGTTAGTTGATAAATTAGAAAACATGTGAGATATAAAATAGTTTTGAAATTAAGATATTAAATAAGGGATAATTTTAATTATGTCATCGAAATTAAAATCTTGAAAAAAAAACGAAGACTATAATTCACTTTAATTATTCTCTGGGTGTTATAAACGAAGTTTTCGATATTTCATTTATTTTTCAATAAGATGTATAAAAAAGTCATCGAATTTTTAAGAAAGTATTTTCCCTGAATAAACTGGATTTTCTTTTTCAATTTGCATTTTTAGGAATTCATCTAAGGAGACAGGATGCATTGCGTTTTGTCGAAATAAATATATAATGGTATAATATCTGTTGAGTTTTCTTTGATATTATATACTCACACACACACACACACACTCACACACACACACACACACACACACACACACACACACACACACACATATATATATATATATATATATATATAAAGTAAAGTTAGCGACCGCAGGCTTCCTTTTCAATAGTAACTACAAGGTGTAAGGAAGGGTGCAACTCCTATCCCTGGATTGCTCCAATTAACCCATGACCCGTACCTTATACTGCTGAGTGTTAAGCAAGGCAGCACCAAGTACCATTTTTGAGTATTTGGTATGGCTCGACCTGGAATATAATTCCAGTCTCCCGGAGAATTGGCTACACTCTACTCAGTAGGTCAATGATATATATATATATATATATATATATATATATATATATATATATATATATATATATATATATATATATATTATCAAGTGGCATTGCTTACATAGATTCCCCTTATTCTCTCGCTATTTGTCCATATCCTCCATCGTTCTCACCCGGTCTTCTAGACTACATCCTGTTCCCGTAAAGATCTGTCGTTGGTAACTTCTGGTTGGTTAGCCAACACTGACATGTCCATGTGCTGGAGTCAATGGGAGAATGTTAATTTTGAGATCATCCTTGCTTCTACCGCAATGACCAGCATGTTTTGTTCGTCTTATTTATTATATGATATGTACTCTTTCTCTCTAATACAAATAATGTGCAAAAAGTTGAATCGTTCAACATTTTCTCATCTAAAAATAATTATATGATTTCAACAAATGTTTTCCATTCAATAACAACTACTTGTGTGCATAGAGCTTGCATTGGACATTTGTGCTCGGGGCACCTGGCTTTTTAGCCGAGAAATCTGGCATTCGTGCCAGATGGTGCTCAAGGTCAAAGATAGATTCGAGGCCGAATGGCCTCCAGCTTCGGCTGGGACACCTGTAGGTCATTGACAGCACAGTATAGCACAAGACTTTCGGGTCAAGTTCAAGCTATGAGCAGACATACATGCTGGACTCACGTTACATCTAATAATCCAAGTCAAGCGGGGTCATCTGGCTCATATTCCACCTAATGGACCTATGACCAGCATAGTCTAACAGGGTGGGAATCTTGGCTCGTTCCTGACCTTCTCCTTCCCTTAAATCCCCGATATGAATAAGACCTTGTGTCAAATCGTGTCTGTAGGGAAATAGATATACACTACTTGTTTGCACACACTTTTATAGCTTCAGGTAACTAATAATGATTCTTTGTAAACAATTAAAACTTCAAGTAGCTATTCTTGATATAAATAGATTACAGTTATATGTTCTCAAGTTTTCAAATCGAATAGGAATTCTTTTTAAAAATTTCTATTTGAACAATAGATGGGACTTCAAGTAATTCCTCTCAGAGTCAGGGTGGGCCTGGAAGTAATTACAATGAAGGTGTACTTGAGACTCCCCAGATCCTCAAACGAGGAACCTCACCAATAGATGCAGTTTAGTTCGATTACCATGCTGCTGGCTTGTGAGGTGCTGCTTCTAGGATTTGTTCTAAACAGCACTTTTGTAATTCCCATTTACATTCTTCTCCCCAGAATTCCATTAGAGTTTCAGAAGTGCTTCCACACCGCATTATGTTCCCATTATAGTCACCAAGAAATAATATTTTGTTGCAACTCCTTTGCTTTCGAAGACTAATAAGTGTATATCTATTATTTTTTTCTTTGAATTCTTAAAAAATTGCTTGACCGATAAACTTTTTGAAGTCTCACTTTTTCTTAATTTCCAATTTTGGAACTTATACTTTTTCTTGATTTCTGATGTCCGCCTCCTCATCACTGAGTTTTATCGACTTGTTTATTACATGGTGTATAAAACAAACATTGACTTGTATAAATTAATTAGAAGAATAGGAACAAAGGTCTTTTTTTAAATGTTCATTAAATCGTGTATGTATCTAAACTGTCTTTTTCAAAAATTAAAAATATCCCAGACGACCAAGTTAATGAGCTTGTTAATACTAACTTTCTTTTATCTCAAAATACTTACCATTCCTGTCCAAAATGATATAAATAGGATTTTGCTCGATATTGAATTATACCTTTAAACAGATTTTTAAAAAGTTAATATCATTATAAATAAGAATATTTTGTGTCTGCGCTATCCAAGCTTAGATACATATACACTCTCACGGATACTGAATGCCCTTATTGATAAAATCATTGTTTTTAAAACACCCTCGGCAGCGTTTAGAAAAATAATTATACGAATAATTTAAATAACTTAATCTAATTCAATGTATATTTTAAGGAAACCAGAATATTCTGATATCTGATTTGCATCTTATCTGATTTTTGTTTTGTCATTGCTAAAACAACTGTCTCATAATATATTAGTGAAATCAATTATTGAGAGATGCTGTAGCTTTAGTTATAACCGTTCAACTTTGGAAAAAAATAACATCGTGAATCCCATCAGTTTGAATTGACAATTGATGAACCCGAGGTCGAATGAAAGCTTGGCGCTGGTAGTATGATTTTATTCAGGAGACTTAAACGGTTCTAGAAGTTTAATAAGGTAATAAGCCATTTAGAATGTCCGAACAGAGAGGTCAAGTTTCCACCACTCATTGTTCGTTGGTCATGAGTAATGGAAGTCGTCAAGTAATATAATAAATATGTGTTCAGGTAAAGAAGTCCCTGATTTGTACTTCATCCTAGCACAAAAGAATAACGAACGAACAACAATGAAAGAACAAATGACAGAAAACAGAGTGACACAATAACACAACAGAAGTACAAATTGAGAAAATGAGCGATGGTGTTGCATATTGACCATTGATCAAACTGTCAATCAGAGACACACCTTCGTAAATAAGCGGAAGAAGATCACATGATCTAATTGGAAGTTGTAGGCGTTATGAAATAATATATGTTGATGCGTGATCTGAGTTGGGGTCAGGAAGGACCGAATCAGAGCCAGCTTGCAGTCACTGAGAATGCCCCGTTGGGGCCTCCAGCTGAGCAACCCCGGCCGAGAAGCAGAATAAGTGCTAAGTGGGGTCGTGAAAATAACAGAGCATGCTATGGTAAAAAAAAAGAAGTTATGGGTCAATATAGCAATATGTCTTGTCTTTATCCGTCCTTCTGTCCCACAGACCACAGAAATTTCAACGTCTTACGAAAGATTAAAAAGACAGATATATTTTTATAAGAAAGTGTTGTCCTTCATCCTTCAACCAAGGTATATAACACTGATACTGGTAGATAGTCCAAGTAAATGTTATGTAACAAGGTGACCATCCTCTAAATGAGCCGATACGTCTAGAATACACATGGGGAGCCTTTTTAGAGAAGCAGGCCACATGAGACATGACGCGGGCCACACTGCAAAGAAAATTCAGTGTAATTTTACATTAAATGAACCTTAATCAGTTTCACTGTAAAAGGCCATACGCGTAAGAATTTGTCTCAGAAACATGGAATTTAATGTCTTTCCTCTGAGGTAGAAATGTATTTTCTTTAAAAATTTAAAATCTTAGACAAGCCATTCATAAAGCAATGGGGGTCACGTGAGACCTGCAGGTGGCACGTCGTCTACGGACTCCAATTTGCTAATGATTGGTCTAGAACATAGAGATAGATATTATGGAAATCGTTTTAACAAACTTTCGTTTCTATAAAGATATGAATATATGCGGCCTATAAGACTTCCCTCTGAACAGGTCTATCATTCATTATTTGCCACAATAGATCACTAAAGCCACACACACACACACACACACACACATATAAACAAATATGCATATACACAAACGCGTATGCACGCAAATGCAAACAGATGCACGCACGCATACGAACATATTGATGCACGTTCATACACAAAAAAGCACACAACACACACACACACACACACGCACACGCGTGCGCGAAGACACACACATAATACTGCCTGTAATATGCGTATACCAATTTTTTTTATTGTTGTTAAAAACCATTTGCTCAGTCGGCTGGAGCTGTAGAATACACTGACTGAACTTCTGCAGAGGGGTAAGACCCTCCAACGAGTGTCCTAGTTATGACATTAAACAATCTGATGGTGAGGTTCCCGCAGTGCTGGAGTTTTGGGAAATGCGGAGTACCCCTTCGCTGCTATCTCTCTTAGGTCCACTCTGGCACGGTGTGGTAGCACCTGATAGGGCCTTATCTATGGGTTAAATAGACTAACAGTATACTTATGCTAAACTGAATTGTTTGAGTAAACTGATTAGCATAAAATAGACATTTTTTTGATAATTAAACCGTACTTACATTTAAACTGCGTGCTTATGCTTAACTAAATTATTTGAAATAGAACTGTTTTTCGAGATTAAAACAGTATTTACATTTAACTGAATTGTTTCATACAATAGCTTGAATAGTTTGAAATAGAAATGTTTAATCTGTGTACTTATGCTAAATTGAATTGTTTTAAATAGAACAGATTATTTACATAAAAATGGATTTGGCGTTAAATAACTTACAAATGTTGATATGCCATAAAACCAAACAAACCAAACAAAACCTTAAAACCATGTTGCTTCTAAACCAGAAATTCCCAACAAGAAACAAAATAATATTTTGGTGGGACACGTAATATTTTGGCGAGGCTTGTTTTGAGACAAACTTAATGGCCTTTTAAACTTCTCCCACGTGAATTACAGTAAAAATTTTAAATATGTAAGAAATAAAAATTACGAGTAGGGCAGTCAGAATTTTTGAAATACCAAAATGAAGCATAGCCCAAAATAACCTCGGAACCACTGTTCTAAACCAAATAATATTTCAAATGCAATGGATATCATTTATTGATATGTATTAGCAAATACTCTAGCATTGAAATATAGTAAGGAATTGAGATTTCTCAAAAACCGTTAATAGAAAAATATATATAAGGTGTCTTCTTATTTTTGTATAATAATATATTTATATGTTTTGTTAAATAACTTTGATGATTTAGAGTTGGTAGTTACTAAGACCAAATAATAACTGTTCTGATTGTCAAATGCTTCAGAAGAAATAATAACGTGTGACTCATAATAAGAATGAAATTTATCACGAGATGTTATGGCTTTTGGTTTTAGTTCTTTTTTTATCTATTGGGATTTCAAACTTTAAAAAGCATTAGTCTTACCTAATAATCAAGTATATATACACACACACACACACACACACATGCATATATATATATATATATATATATATATGGAGAGAGAGAGAGAGAGAGAGAGAGAGAGACTCAGACAGACTGAGAAAGAAAGACAGAGAGAGGCAGTGACTGAGACAGAGACAAAACAGACAAAGGGAACGAAAGAGAGAGCGAGAGAGAGCGACAGAGACAGAGACAGAAAAGCATTAGTCTTACCTAATAATCAAATATATATCTACACACAAACACGCATATACATATATATATATATAGAGAGAGAGAGAGAGAGAGAGATAGACCCAGACAGACTGAGAGAGAAAGACAGAGAGAGTCATTGACTGAGACAGAGACAAAACAGAGAAAGAGAGCGAGAAAGAGAGACAGAGAGAGAGAGAGAAAGAGAGACAGAGACAGAGACAGAGAAGCATTTGTCTTACCTAATAATCAAGTATATATCAACACACACACACACACGCATATATATATATATATATATATATATATAGAGAGAGAGAGAGAGAGACCCAGACAGACTGAGAGGGAAAGACAGAGAGAGCCAGTGATTGAGACAGAGACAAAACAGAGAAAGAGACCGAGAAAGAGAGACAGAGAGAGAGAGAAAAAGAGGGACAGAGACAGAGACAGATAAACTGATTAAAAGACAGGTAGACGGAGATTCCGGTTGCATTGCCGTTAAAACCAAACGATCATTTTCTGTTCTTTGTCCTTTTCACTTCCTCTCTATCTCTCTCTTTGCACTCTCTCCCTCTTTCTTTCTATATCTCTTTCTTTCTCTCAATCTCTATCTCTCTAGTACAAGCACCCCCTCACACACATATATAAACACACGCATACGCAAACACACACATACATTATGTCATTTTAATGCATCCGATTTTCTAATCTCAAACAAATTCGAAAAGCTGTTCACGTGTATAGTTTAAACAAGACACTGTTTACAATCTTATCTTTTTATTTGAGAATCACCAATATTTTTTCTTTTATTTCATTTAATTTGATTTGAAATCGAACAATTTTTTTCTATGAGTTTCTTTTGTTTTTCCTTTTTTATTAATTTTCGCTATTTACGTATCATTTTTTTTTTTTTGGCTGTCTGTTGAATTCTTTATCTTTATAACAAACAAACCCAAAAGCAAAGAATTATCTTTTATTTACACTGCTGACATTCTCTTTGATTCTTTTAGATTACTGCAGATATTTAGTTTCACTCTTCTTGAATGTTTTCAAGAGTAACTGTTTGATTCCTCAATATCCATAAGAAATCTGTCCAAATATCGATGGCCCAGTCGGCTGGGGCTGTAGAATACACAAACCGCTTTTCTGCAGAGGGGTATGACACCCCAACGTGTGTTCTGGATATGACACTAAACAATCAGATGGTGAGGTTTCAATAATGTTGCAGCTTTGGGGAATGCAGAATAACCCTTTGTTTTGTTATCGCTCCCAGGTTCATTCTAGCACGGAGTGGTAGCACCTGATAGGGTCTTATCTAAGGGTCAAATAGAAATAAACTATATATTTATGCAAAATTGAATTGTTTGAAATAGAACTGTTTCTACATATAACAGTGTGTAAATAAATGACTCATGTTTAATTATATTGATAGTAATACATAACAATACTTCATCATCACCATCATCATGGCACGCCGCCAACACGCATCTCCCTGACCCTCTCTCGCTACTCGTCTCTATCGTCCATCGCTCCCGGTAGATCTTTAAGGCTCTATCCTTTATTGGCATAGAGCTGTTGTATATAGGTTCTAGCTGGTCTTTCTGTCTTTGCTCATCCATGAGAAGGGGTCCATATGAGTATGTTGCTTATGAGTTCGTCCCCACTTCTCCAGCAGTATCCCGCATTTCTAGTACGTCTAACTTGTGTGGTCCTATAAGTGCATGTCGCGCTGCGAGCCACTTATAGGTCGACGTTTCTGTAGGGTCTACTTGTCCGGATATAAACTCCGCTTAAAAAATTGACCTTGAGGCATATCCTGCCCGAGCGGAGGGGTTGGGTAAATATGTTCCGTATCCACGATACGTTGTTCAACCCACAGGGAAGTTGGGGAAGAGCTGATTCGCATTTCTCTTTGTTTTGGCTGGGTCAGAAGACAGCCAACTATACCGATGCAGTTAGCTGGTCAACTACTTCAATATGTCAGGAACGCTTGTTAACAGTTGTAAATAACAGCATTTATTCATTATACAATGATTAAAGAAGTCATGTAAAACTATAACAGCAACAACGGGTTTTAGTTCGGAAACAAATTGACTGGCGATAACTGTTAAGCTCGAGTCCGTATTGAGCAAATTAATGTAGACGGTCAAGTTGAGGGTAAAGCAGCAGTGGTGGCGAAGAGGGTAGCCAGGGCTTCAAGTCTTCGGTCTGCAGAACCAGCCTTCAATCTACCTATTCTTTTTTCTAGATCTTCTTTTATGGGGATCCAGACAATTGAATACATGGCTCTCATTGGCTAGCCGATAGGATCGCTTGACCAATAGCCCCAGAGCGCAATCATAGGGTGGGAGGAACCCTCACCTCCGAGGCCCATGTTTAACCGGACAGCCAATCAAAAACTATGGCCCCGCATTGCACGTCTTGCCAAGGGGAGGGAAGCTCCACTCAGCTTTTCTTTGATTAGTGCGCCACACTATAATATTCTAATATTGTGTAAATGGCCTTGTGCCGGGCTTTTAGCCGTAATTTTCCGTAGATTCGCACTTGAATTTGAAATAAAATTTTGTTTTCTATCCCATTAACCAAAAACCAGATCAGCCGATTCGACTCGTACAGTTAACACTCTTGATGTCCTTATCAACTTAACCCATTCTAGCGCATCGTGTCGCCAGGTGCGAATTCATTATTATTAATGATATTATTATTATTATATTTTTCTACACTACCTTACCAAAAGACTATAACTAATCTTCAACAAATTATCCTAATTAGTTCTAAGTATTTAATTTAATGTCGCCAGTGTAAGACTATCGTAGCGTTACACTCTGATAGTTTTCTTGATGGGTGGTAGGTGGCTTTACAGCTGCTGCTTTGTGGGGTGCTGCCTCCATGACTTGTTCAGTATTGCTCTCAGCATTCTTGTGTAATTGTCAAGATTTTTCTCCATGCGTTTTGTTAGCGTCCACATTGTACATCCATATAGCAGTATCGGTACAACCCCTGCTTGGGAAAACTGCGTTTTATTTTATCGATCAGGTCTAACTTCCATACGACCGAAAATATATCGTTAGCTGCCCTTGCCTTTGCTAGTTGTGTGTTGATATCTGTTTCGGTTGATGAGACATTGATTCCTCGGGAGGTGAACTTATCTACTCGTTTCCGAGAACTACCGTTTAGTGTATAGATGTCTCTTATTTGATTAAAGCTCACATATTCCGTCTTGTCTGCGTTGAAATGGAGGCCTATGCCAACAGCTCCTCGTTCCAGACTATGTTGCAGATATTCGGCTTGGGCGTGTGTATTTGCCAGAAGTGCTATGTCATCGGCATAGTCCGCGTCAGTAATTGTTTGTGCGTGGTATTCTTCCATTGCCAGCTTGAAACCGTTGTCTTTCATTTTGTCAATCGACGTTGTAAGCACGTAGTCTAGACATGATAAAGAGGTATGGGGCTAATGTGTTTCTTTGCAGCACACCTGCTACAATGTGTCTCCATCCGGGTAGCGGACTTTTACTTTTGTGTTTTTATATTGCATCATTATGGCTTCGACAGTTTCTTTTAGTAGGCTGTAGGCGAGTAGTATTTGCTCCATCTTCCCTCTGGGAATGGAGTCAAAGGCCTAAGAGAAGTCGACAAATAATATTGTTGCCTCTAGGTTTTTTTGCTCGTACACCTTCAACAATTCGACGGATAGTCAAAATTTGTGATGTCGTGGATCGATTTCTCCGAAAGACATTTTGTTTCTTCCTAAGTATCTTCTCAATTTTGGGTTCTATGCAGTCGCGTAGTAGATCATTACTTGAAACAATTTAATTTTGTCGACTAAACTGATGTTATCCTATTTACCAACCCCTCCGCTCGGGCAGGATTTGACATCATGTCAATTTTTAAGCGGAGTTTGACAGGTTTGAATTCAGAGTTTTCCTTCTCCTAAACTGATGTTATGACGGATTATTACGGGTCAATAAATAAATAACTCAACGCGGAGATATGAGGTGCCACATTAATCTATCCAAGTCTCTGAGGAGGGATTCCTTGGTTCAACGTACAGGAAGACAGGCAAGGTGCTTACTACAGCTGCGACTCCCCGCTCTACTACCTTAGTTCTTGATTAATATACCCTTTGGGTAAGTCCATTATTTTGGTCATAGTTGAATCACCTACAACAACTGAATTGCTTGAAATAGAAATGTTTTTGATATCTAAACGGTGTACTTATGCAAAATTAAATTGTTTTCAACTGTTTATATATATATATATATATATATATATATACTCCCCTACCCCCGTAGGGTTGAGTTCTCTAGCGAAGAAGTATTCGTGTTGCCATTAGCGCCTTTGCAAGTCTCTTCGTATTTGAATTGAGATCTCGGCGGCCGTTTGAACGGATGTATGTAAACAATACTAATTGTGATTCATAACCGTTTAAAAATGTACTTCGTAGCTAATTTCTCCTTGTAGCTAAATGGTTAGAAGCTCGGCTTGGTGTTTCAGTCAACCGGGTTTCGATCCCAGCTACGGGGAGATACTGCCTAGCCACACTGATGAGTTCTGATAGCACGAAACAGATCTGTCTGTGGATGACTATATATATATATAAATCGATTTTTCATTAAAAAACGTATAACGGTTTATATGCCAGAAAAAACAACCCAACCAAGGACAATATCGAGATATCGGTGGATCATATTGCATTTTGTCTTTTCTTCATTCTTTATCTCCTTTTCTTTTTCACCATTCTATCTGACACACTTTCACACATTCTTTTTTCTTCCTATTATTTCCCAATGTTTTTATTTTTCTCCTTTTTTTTCCTTTTCTTTTTTTTTCTTTTTCTCTTTCTCTATAGCCTTCTTATTCTATTTCTCTCCTAGCATATTTCTTTTTATCACGTTCTTTCTTTTTCTTATTCTGTTTCTACTTTTAATTTTTTTCTCTTTCTCCGACTCTCGCTCTCTCTTTCTCTTTCTCTCTCTCTCTCTCTCTCTCATTTTTTACCAACCTCTTTACTAATCTCTATTTCTATATACTTCTTACTTTTTTCTTTCTTTTCACTTTCTATTTTTATATTTCTCATCCTCTCATTTCTTTCTTTTCTTTGCCTTTTCTATTTGTAGAGTTCACTTTTTTCTCTTTTACCTTTCACGCGTTGTTTTCATTTAATTTTTTCCTCTCGTTCTTTCTCTCTCTTTTCTATCTCGGTCACTTTCCTTCTTTCTCTTTGTCTTTTTCTATTCCTTCTAATCTCTTCTCATTCCTTTTTGTTCTTACTTCTTTCACACTATTCTCTTGGATATATTTTCCTTTATTTTCTCTTTCCTTCACCTGTTCTTTTACTCAAAATTCCCCCATCCATCATATATATATATATATATACGAGGATCATTAAATAAGTTTCCAGACTTTTTTTTCGTATGGGCACATTTTTTAATAGTACACACATTAAACTCTAGTCCTCTTCGAAGTAATCTCCTCCGGCTGCAATCCACTTGTTGTACCGTTCCAAAAACTTATGGAAGGCCCCATGGAAGTCCTCTTGTGTGATCGTGTCAACGACCTTCGTCACTGCCTCATTCATCTCCTCAATTCTCTTATAACGATAGCCTGTGAGCTTAGGGAATAACCAAAAGTCACAGGAAGCAAGGTCTGGCCAATATGGAGGATGAGGAACAGTCTTGATACCCATCTTGGTTAAATAGTCTGTGACAAAGATGGAGTTATGGACTGGTGTATTGTGCTGGTGGAAATGCCATTGACCCGATTTGAAGAGTGTTGGCCTCTTCCCAAGAAACTCTTGCTGAACCCCCTTAAAACATAAACATAGTAACCCTAACCCTAACTCTTTGGCCAATCAATTCTGGTGTATTGACTTGCTTACTCCTCCCACACCTCTCATCATCCCTTTTAAATGCCTGTACAAAAAAGTATGTAAACTTATTGAATTCACTACGTATGTATATATATATATATATATATATATATATATATATATATATATATATATTCTCATTCTATATTTCTGTTGCTCTTAACTGTAGCTTGTTTTTTTCTTCCTCTCGTTTTCGCAATCCTTTCTTTTTCTGTTAACTATTTTTATCTTAATTAATTTCTCCTTACCTTTTCTCTTTATTTCCCTTTTTCTTTTTTCTCCTAATTTTCTTTCCTTCTTAGACTTCTCTCACTTCTTTCAATTCAAATCTTGCTTTTTATTTCTTTCTACTTTTTCTTTTCCCTTTCTTTTTTATCACTCTCTTTCTCTCGTTCTTTCTTACACACTTTGTTTATCCGATTTTTCTCTCTATCTTTATCCATCAAACTCAGGTTTTTCATCTCATCCACTTTATGTTTTTCACTTTCTCCGTCTTCTCTCTCGCTTTTATTTTCCATCGTTCGGTTTTTCTATTTACTTCCACCTCTACCAAACTAAAGTTTCTTTTGTTCTTTCCCTCTTATTTTATCTTTCATTACCTCTTCTTTTACTCACCTTCATCTTTCTCTTTGCCTCCTTCTCTCAGTCCTATTCTCTCTCTCTCTCTCTCTCTCTCTCTCTGTCCTTTTACTCACACTTGCATTCTATGTACCTCCATCTAACTTTATCTATATCGTCTTCTTCGACTATATATTTTTGTTTTCTACTTCACTTCACCATAACTTTCTTACTTTTTCTACATATAGCCGTGTCGTCGTCTTCGAGGTTTCCATTGGTCTTGTGGTCCGAGAGACCGGGTTACGATACCTGGTTGGGTTATACCAATGACTAAAAAATGAAATGTTATACCTCCTTGCTTAACACTCGGCATCATAAGGAACGTATCAAGGGTAACGGAATAGCATCCTCCCCTATGCCTCGGTGTAGTAGCTATTGAAAAATGGAATCTTCAGGTCACACTTGACTATGGTCGTCAACTTTACTTTACAATATATATATATATATATATATATATATATATATATATATATCCAACAATACACCTCGGTGTACTAGATATTGTAAAGTTAACCTTCGGGTCACCGTCGACTACGGTCAGCCAACTTATATTTATCGGTATAGTGAGTAGAGCGTTCGCTAATGGCCCGGGAGACCAGGGCTCAATCCCAGGTCGAATCATACCAAAGGCTCAAAAAATTGGAGTTCATGCCACCTGGCTTTACACTTAACAATAAGGTACGGATCAAGGGTAAAGTAGAGCAATCCAGTCCATTCCTTGGATTTCTCCAATTATCCTTGATCCATACCATAAAATGCTGAGTGTTAAACAAGCAGGCATCAAGTAAATTTTGGAGTTTATGGTATGACTCAATCTGGGATTGAAACCCGGTCTTCCGGACCATTGCCGAATACACTACCCACCATACCAATACATATATATATCTTTCACAATCTCTTCTCTTTCTCCATCAATGTTTGATTCGTTCTCTCTCTCTCTCTCTCTCTCTCTCTCTATCAATCTCCCTCTCAGTGAATCTATCTATCTATCTATCTATCTATGTTTTCCCTTCACCCTCAACATCCTTTTTCTTCCTGGATTTATCTTTGCCGCCAATTCATCAGTGCCACTTCCTGTTGTTGCCAGTTCTCTGATCCAAAGTAAATATTTCTTTAAAGGTTGTTCGAAGCCGAAACTTTCGGATCCTCCATTCGGTCCAGATTAGACACGCTCTGGACAAACAGGAACTAAATTTTCTTAGATTAATCAATACTAGTGATGTAGAATCGAACTTCTGATGCCCTAGAATCCGCCTCAGATCATTAACAATCTATAAATGGATTTACAAAAGAAGAAGATCCTATAGACAGAGAATATAGGGTTAGTTCTCTCTCCATTCGATTTTTCTCCTTGTTTTTTCATTTGTACCTCTATCAACCCGTTTTGACGTTTTATAACGCCTTGTCAGCGAGGTTTAGAATACGCTCATTGTATTCCCCAGCAGATGCGTAAGACCCCCACCCAAAAAGGGAGCGTGTTATGTATGACACGAAACTGTTTTTGATTGTGAGGTTCCAATTCTGGAAGTTGTGGATTACACCGTTATTTCTGTCACACTCAGTTCCCATCTGGCCAGATTGATAATACCTATTAACTTCTCCCCAATTGGACTGAAAGAAATAGTTCACATTCAATAGGAACGGGAGCCAAAAAAAAAACACCTAGGAAACTACGACAGAAAAATATAAATATGAACGTACAATGAATACAATTCCCTAACCATAAGGCATAAAATAACACAAGACAGGTTGACATACCGTTAAAATTAATCAATTATTCAATGTTTTCCTTTAGAATTGATTTTTTTTATGTAAAGAAATATTTTGATTTCAATCTCTAGCATTAGTTAGTATAGCCGTATCCTATTTGTTTCCAAAGTTACCAATGAATCTCTATCATCCAGTCATATCTATCGTTTTTCTTAGCCGAATTACAGCATCTGTTTATTATATGAATGGCATACAAAAGAAAAGCTGCAATTTTTTTTGGATTTTGAATGATATATTTTCCTTTCTGTTCAATAAGAAAAAGAAAGTCCTGTTTCTGTCGACAGAAACTACAAAATATACAAAAACCCAATAATCAGGCTTTAGTAGGGTGTATTCAGACTCTTGAAAATTCACTATGTTATTGCTATACATCTTATGAGATAACTGACCAATTTTTATGATTTCAGGTTCAAATGAACAGCTACAGAAGCAATTGGGATACATCCTATTAAAACCTGATTGTCACAGCTGGTGAATTTCAAAAATGGATTGAAGAGGGTTTGTTTTTTTTAATTAGAAAGCATTATTTCCAACATTGTCACAAAAACTGTCTTTACAAATTCACTGGAATCTGACTTTGAATGTTATTGCTCTTACTCAATAACCTTGTACCACGGCTCAAGTAGTTTAAATTGATGGTATGGCAACAAACTTTCCTATCAATGCCGTATATCATTTTGTCTTGTTACTTGGTTAAATACAGTATCTAAGAGTTTGAGGGGTAAAACACATAATCATTCAACAATATTATATTAAAGCTTAACCTTATTAGATAAAATACTGAATTTTATGGGTCACAAGTTTTAAATTTGAAATTTAGTTCAGAATCGTCTATATATGCTTGTACAAGAACAATCTACTTTATAAAAATATCTACAAAAGTGATACTCAAGATTCTGTAAATTTTAACAGAGTAGGCAACGGTTGTGTATATATTACTCTATGAATGCACCTCATAGACGCTGACAAAACGTATAGAAAAAAACGCTTGACGGGAAGAGCACAAGAATGTTACGAGTGATATTGAAAGTTTCCTTGAACCAACATCCTTTAAAACAACTGCTATAGGGCTAATTACCTTCCTTCTCAAAAATCATCCAAGTAAGACGAATATGAAATGTGGGACACTGCTGCAGAAGCAAGGACGAACTTATAAGTGACATTCTCCGATAGAGTCCTTCTCTTGATGGTGACAGTGTTATATGACCAACACACTTTTACATATTACAGCTCTGCGCGGACAGAGCACATAGCTTCGAAGACCAAGCGGGAGAGATGAGTGACTGGGACGAATGAAGATAGAGAGAACCAAGGAAATCCATTCAACCAGTGCGACTTGAGGACGATAATGTGAGAACCAAACAAAAGATTGGATCTTGCTGAAACCGTTTATATATATATATATATATATATATATATATATATATATATATATATATATATATCTTTAAGAAAAAAAAATCCGGTCACTTTAGCGTTTTCTTAAAGGGATAGTTGCTCTGTGATGTCAATTACATTGAGTTCTTTACCAGGAAGATTTAAAAGTTCGAAGTTTGAATAATTGAATTGTCCTGGCGGATTTATTCATGGCTCTGGTTTCACTGGAATAAAGAATGCATATATATATATATATATATATATATATATATATATATATATATATATATATATATATATATATTCGAGGATCATTAAAAAGGTTTCCAGATTTTTTGTATGTGTCCTAACGTCAAGATTCCATTTTTGAAATTCACCAGCTGTGACAATCAGGCTTTAGTAGGGCGTATTCAGACTCTTGTAAATTCACTATGTTATTGCAATACATCTTAAGAGATGACTGACCAATTTTTATGATTTCAGGTTCAAATGAACAACTACAGCAGCAATTGGAATACACCCTACTAAAGCCTGATTGTCACAGTTGGTGAATTTCAAAAATGCAATCTGACACTTCAGAAGAACGATATGCAATAGAATTCTGTTTTAAATTTGGAAAAAGGCTACAGAAACGTATATACTGCATCAGACTACTTTTTCGACCATATTGCATGAATCGAGCATCAGTTTTTGAGTGACATAAGAGATTCAAGGAAGGCAGGAAGTCTGTGAGGGATGATTAGAGGTGTGGGAGGAGTAAGCAAGTCAATACACCAGAGTTGATTGGCCACAGGTTTAGGGTTAGGGTTATTATGTTGAGGTTTTAAGGGAGTTCAGCAAGAGATTCCTAGGGAAGAGGCTAGCACTCTTCAAATCGGGTCAGTGGTATTTCCACCAGGACAATACACCAGTCAACAATTCCCTCCTTGTCACAGACGATTTGACCAAGATGGGCATCAAGATAGTTCCTCTGCCTCCCTATAGTTAAGAACTTGCTCCCTGTGACTTTTGGTTATTCCCTAAGCTCACAGGCTGTCGTTATGAGAAAATTGAGTAGATGAAAGAGGCTGTGACGAAGGTCATTGCCAGGCTCACACAAGAAGACTTCCATGGGGCCTTCCAGAAGTTGTTGGAACGGTACAACAAATACCGGAGGCGATTACTTCGAAGGGGACTAGAGTTTCGTGTGTGTACTATCAATAAAAGTGCCCATACAAAAAAAGTCTGGAAACTTATTTAATGATCCTCGTATAAGTATGTACTTTTATGGAAATATAAAACTGACATCAATATATACGGAATAAATATTTTTTTAAAATTAACTCAAAAACAAATTCAGAAGGATGACGCATTTATTTTGGAACAAACTTAAGATTATTAGGCGCTCAGTGAGACTCAAATTGATTGTTACCTGATGTAATATGTAAAATTGATTGTTACCTGATGTGATATGCTGAAAAAAATGGAAGAAGAATAAAGTAGAAAATAAGTGGAAAAAATCACTTCAATAAATTAATGATTTGTTTGATATAAAATCGAATATCTACCATGCAAGAAATCAATCAATCAATCAATCAATCTCTATATATATATACTTTTTAGATAATATGAAAAAAAAAAATTCACTTCTTTGCTGTCATTATAAATTTTTTTCAGGTGGTAATGACCACCATCAGATGTTTTACGAAAGAACATTTTTATCTGGGTGCTTTTATATAGTTTCCAACGAGAATGAGATTTGAACCTTTTTTCCATTTTTTTGGTTAGGATATTTTCATGATTAAATTAATTCTTTTATAGATTTTTTAATCATGTTTTTTAATCAAGAAGAATGTTTAGGGTGGTGATATTATATCTATTATCATTTTTTATTTATAAATGTTTAATCTTGTTTGAATAAATTCATAATGACTCCAAAGTAGTGATTTTCGTCTTTTTCTTTTTAAATAAAAAAGCATGCTGAGCTTTGATGTATTTTTAATCCCAAATTAATTATACATGGATAGCCGTTAACATTGAGCACTCAGACTGGATATCGCTATCCCGTGGAGTTTCTATTCGGATTATATATATACATATATAGAGATAGAGGGTGGGGAGGAGAGGGATAGAGAGAGAGAGAGAGAGAGATAGGTACTAACGGGGATAGAAACAGTGTAATAATTCCTTTATTCCTCTTATATTAAATCGGAAGTTAAGTATGTTATTCAAATTATTGATTTTTCTTATATTGATACATTTATTGTACATTGCGTCATTGTTATTGGCTTATCACTGTCATTGTCACTTCCTTTATAAGTGAGGAAACAATCCATGCCCGTTCCGTAAAAAATTGCTCGCGTCTTCTGTTGAGCTTTGACCGTTAATGTCTATGTTGCACGTATGGTTAGCAAGGTACTGATCTTCAACAGGTCTGAATTAAAAACTAATCTAAAGCAATAGTCCTTTTCATTAAGGCAACATTCCTTTGTGCCAAGTAGCAATTCCCTCATTGCAACAGTTTTGAGCTTCTATATTTTAAAAATGCCAACAATATTTGTCCGGATTACATATATTTCTATTATAACTTCACTATTAATGTTGTTGTTTTTTTAATTTTTTAATTTTTTTTGCTTTGTCTTCATTATAAGCCTAATTCAAGTTCAGTCGCTTTCTCCAAATTGAAGGGCGTACTTTTTTACCCTAACAGGCCAAATGGTGTTACATCCTTTCTAAATTAAAAATATTTTCATCAACTTATTTTTAAAATAACCGAGTGGTTTCCATTGATACATATGCTACAATGTGAGCTGAGATTTAACTCTCTCCTTATATTTAAAGTGGGTCCCCACACTTATAGATATTGACAGAGAAAAATTACGAAAACGTCAAATTAATCAGACTCTGCAATTAAATTTGGAATTTTGGGTCAGTACTGGGATACTAGCAAGGAGACGCACATTGATTTTTATCGTGTTTTTCCGTCAGACAGTTTAATGATGCAGTGCCCGGCCAAAAGATGAGACCTCAGTAGAGAGAGTTGCACAGAATCAATATTCTTAAGTTAGCATAAGCAACAGGTAACAAACATTTGAAAATATTTTAAATGCACTGATACTACAATCTGATCATTGAAAGTATCACAGATCCAGATGTAAATAGCCTCCTCATTTTAGACAGAATATATACATATATATATATATATATATATATATATATATATATATATATATATATATATATATACTTAAGAAATTAGATGCCATAATGATTAAACTAATTACACTAGTATGACTCAATCATAGCACTTCAGCTTACCATTCCGTGTTAGATCACGTACCACAAGAACCTTCCATTTTGATTGATTAGGCGTGTAAATTTCTCTCTGGTTTAACAGGTCATGGAGAAGAGTAAGATCAATAAGCTCATTGTAGATTATACAGATTCACCTTTACATGGGTGGATATAAATCTTATTGACCCATGAAAATTGAGGATTTGTATGCATTTAAAATTAACATCCATCATTCCTATCTTAACTCAGATTCGAACGCCGACAAGTTTCTTCCTCGTTTATTTTTATGTTGGAACAAATTTCATTCTGGTGCATTCTGCAATCATAATCAAACAATGTGAGAAGTAAGCAAAATAAAGTAATATATGTTGTGTTCTGGTGCACAGACGACTCCTTACATACCGGCTGTTCGACAGAAAACGATATTCGCCATCATTTTAGAAAAAAAAAACTATAATATATCCATTGGTCAAGTGAATAGAGTTTTCGTCTATGGCCCGGGGGACCGGGGTTCAATCCCAGGTCAAGTCATAAGAAAGACTGCAAAAATAGTACTTCAATATTGATATTCCACTTTCATTTACACTTCTCTATACTGGATCCCAACCCTGACTACAATATTCTATATGAGGTCATGTTAGTGTTCTTTATAACTTTAACAAGTCCAGTTGCTTGGCGTTGGTGAATATACCCACTGCATCGCTGCAGAGGGGTCAGACCCCCCCCCCAATGATTGTCACAGATATGATATCAAACTATCATATGGTGAGGCTCCGGTTATGCTTGGTGTTTAGGGAACACGGAATACATCTACATTGCCATTACTCTTTAGTCCATTCTGACCTGAAGTACTAGTACCCGATATGGTCCTATCTATAGGTCAAATCGAACAAACTTTTAGTGCAAACAAATGACAGAAGTGAAATTATGACTGTTATATAGCGATACTTGAAACTATTCAACTGCGTGCAAAATGGAACTCAAGCTCGTTTAAAAATGTTATCGACAAAATGTGTTTCCAGATCATATATATATATATATATATATATATATATATATATATATATATATATATATATATAATATGTACGTATAAACGGGATTTGCATTAAATAACATAAAATGGTTGATATACCATAAAGCCCAACCACACCAAATATTTGTAACTTTAAATCAACATTTATCTCTCTTGAAATGATAGTCTTTTTCATCCAACAAATCATTTTACTTTTTCTCGTTGCAATAGACAATACTTTTCAGCTCTAAATCTATCATTTAAGCCAACCAAATAGTGGCAATAATAATTTTAAAAATTCTGTGACTTTTCCCTAGACTTAAAAAGCATTTTTATTAAATGTTTTACGACTTCATAGAAACTGTTTTACGAATTTCTTCATAAAAAAAAAAGTGTTTTCGAAAAGCCTTTTAAATAAGAAATTCTCAAATGTTTAAATGTTTACTCCTAACAAATTAAGTATGGTATGTGTTTTCTTGGGAACTTTTTAGTTTTAACTTGATTTGCCTTCACAACATAAATTTATCAAAGTAAATTTAATAAAGAAAAGGTGTGGGAAATAAACCCTTCATGAAAAAAAGAATAATTACTTTTAACTTATACTGAGTAAAAAAAAAAAAAAGATAAAAATTATCTAATACACTTATCCTCACCGACTTTTACAGTAATTAAAAACAAACATGCATTTATGTGTGTGAGCACACACACACACACACACACACACACACACATATATATATATATATATATATATATATATACGGTTATACATCAACTTAATATCGGTAATTTATTCAAGGAGAGACGACTTAATTTGTCTCCAAATCTACTTGTCAGTAAGCCTAAACTACAAAAAACCATTCCCAGTTCTGTATTTTATTTATAAATGCATTTTTAATAATATATGATCAATGCAAATCTTTTTTGAGTCAACAAATACATTTTAGTTTTTAATGGGGTGTACAATAAAGTAATCTAAATTTACGAATAAACTTACTTACATCCTTGTAAATGATATCGTTTACAATTTGTCGATCTCTATGGTATATCGTCGATTCTTTATATATGAATGTCAACCCCAACCCTTCGTGGATCTTGCAAACACAGTGTGGGCACGAAAGGATTTGACAAAGCAAACAATTGGAAGCTTATGTGGTCGTCATGAACACAATAGCAAGAACATAATAGCCACTAGTAGTCACACCATATTGGTCTCCGTAACTAGCATAGGACCATAAGTGTCCCGAAGGCGCTCATTTAAATAGGTGTCACCAAGACTTTCAACTTCCACAGCATTTAATTGGCCCAGATGTACCATAGCCAGATACGGCTATGTGTGAAACGTACATCGAATGTCCATAAATATATAACACAGAACATAGGAATCTCGAAACACGAAAAACACTTGACGACTTCTTTGTTCAGGTACGAAACCTTTTATTGCCTTTGAGCTTAAAGGTTTTTCGACTTAAGGAGAGAGAGGCACAATCTTTCTATTCTGGCTTTTTCATCGGCCCCACCCCAACACGTGTGGCACTCACCGCATAGGTCTCCGCGAGCAAGCGAAAACCAACCGTCTTCCCCCAAGGCAGGTCTCATCTCAACTCTACTGACTTTCTTCAAATTCCCAAAACCCTCTGCGCGCTTCCGGTGCGTGACGTCATTCGGACTTGCTAGCCCCGTTTCTCATCTCGGTCTATTGTGACATCTCTGAGTGACACGTCTGCTCCGCCCGCGCACGCGCGTGAACACATGTGTTAATGTTGCACCTAACTAACCCATGTGCTGAGCCGAAAGGTTCTCAGCCTAACAGAATCCAAAGGCATAAACCGAATTCCCTCAGCCATTATATTACAAAGATTAGGGGATCATAGTATATTTCAACATTCCAGAAAAATTCAAAGACTGTTTTTTTAGGTCAAGTTCTTTTTTGCACACATAACGTTTCTTTTTATGGTAAAATTATCAATCTTTCACAATATATTGTGGATTACCTTAACGACTGAGTTTTGCCTAGTCTTATATTTCCTCTTTTTTCCTGCATCTGCTTATTCCACAAATAAGGAGTTTCTTTTTTTACAACTGGTGGTCTTTCAATGGAGTCTGAGCTACAGCAAGTCACTTCATGTCTTTATGACCCTTCTGAGTATTTTTGCCGATCTTGACTACAATATAATCTCTATGGCCTCGATTCCTCCTCACAACTACAGTTCACTCAGTCTCTTTACCTTGTTATTGGAGACTTTCCTGTTCCATAATTTTTTTCTAGTTCTCTAGTAACGTCAAGGTATTTATATTTCTTTTCACTTTCTTTCAGTTTTAGTCAATGATCATCCGGAACGGCAAAGTCTATAATTCGGCAGGTTCTCTTCTTTCTGTTGACTCTCACTAAATGTGGTTGCCAGGCCAAGATTCGGTGATCTGTTTGTCTCAAAATTCCAGAGAAGTTTGTGTGTCTAATTCTCTCGGACGGATTTTTGCTTGTGCATATACTATTTGTTCATATTGTGAAATTTAGATTTCTTGCACAGTTCCCAGTGGAGCAGATGGCCCAGACATTCATGTCAAGCCATATACACTTTTTAATTATAATAAAATTTTTAGTTTATTCTCTTTTATCGCATTACCAACAGTTTCTATTTTGCTGCGTCTTAGCTGTTCTTTCTTTGATATACTTGATTCTTCAGGCGTTTTGAGCAGCTATCGGTAGAGATTCCGTGTCTTTCTTAACCGTGTCCAAATTTTCTTGTGTCAGATTTCGTTTGTTTGTCGCTTGAAGAGTCCATAGAGTTGTATACTTTCCATTTTTCTTTCCTGTTTATTCCAGTTTTGTTGATGATTGTGTTGTCTGTATTGTTTTTGATGGCTTTAATCAGTCTTTCTCCGCACTTGTGTATGTAGTCTTCTAGTCGTTGTAAAGATGCATCAACCCTATCTTCATTGCTAGATTCTTTTATTTTTCTTGGCACAGGCATTCTGTCTCTATCGTCTCAGGGATGTAAGACTTAATGCATCGTCATTAGTTTCCTTGTTTTCTGGTCCATTTTTTCAAAGTTCTTCCCTCGTCGACTTCAAAAATGGTCCACAGTATCTCACAGGGGGAACAATCCAGGTGTTTGTTTCTTTGATGAGATTTATTCTATATCCTTTGGTTTCCAATAACTTACTCATTTTCCGGAGATACGCTTTTAAATTTTTTTCTTCAATCTCCGCTTGTTTGATGTTGTCCGCTTCCAATATTACAAAGTATTTGAAAGCTTCCTTTTCTCTCAGCGTTCTGATTTTGTCTTGAGATGGTAGTTCTATTCCTTCTATCATTTGTCGTTTCCTACTTCTCATTATTAGCATAGAACATTTTTTCGTCGCCAAATTCTATTCCTATGTCCTGAGTGTATTTTAACTCTTTTAGTATAAAGATTTCCAATTATTTTTCATTTTTGGCAACTAGTTTGATATCGTCCATGTACCTTAGGTGATTGATATTTTCTTGCAATTCTTTTTGTTTGTATCCGCCTGCGAATTTCCTGAGTATGTGATTGAGTGGCATCATCGTTACCACAAACAGCAATAGTAATAGCGCATCACCCTGGAAGATTTCTCGCTGGATTCTCTACCTCAGCTAAACTTTTACCAGCCGCCGTCGATTTCACTCTTCAGTCCTCCCTGGTGCTTGCGATAAACTTTTCGTCGGATATCTTGTACAATTTTTGTCTGTATAATCAAACTTTGAGGGGCCGTATCATAAGCTTTTTGTAGTTAATCAAATAATCAAAATTTTCAGGCTCTTTTTACTCTCGGGTAATTATTATTTATCCACTAAATACATTCTAGGTTTTATATTACTAGGATACTGATCAAAATAAATCTAATGATTATTGTAATTAGTATAATTATTTTCATCATCTTTCTAAGCTGAACTCGGCGGGGGTGGGTATTTGTTGGGTAATGGATAAAGCGATGGATTCAGCAATCGTAGTATGCAAGTTCAAAATCCAGTCGGGCTATTACGTTCACTTTCGGACAAATACCTTTGGAAAGGTATGAACCCCCTTATCCTCCCAACTATAGGTTGAATAGAATCACTACTGTTCTTCTAGAAAGGTTGCTTTTGCATTAAATAACCTACAAAGGTTGATATGCCATTAAAACAAAGAAACCAAACCAAACTAAGTGGAAATCTTTCTACAAATATTTTCGTCGTAATCAGTTTCTCAATTACCGCTTCTATTTCATCATTGATATTTTTTCTAATCATTTAAAAAAAAAAGTTTCGTTACTTTTCTTTTCTTTTCTTTTTTTTATTTTATTTATTTAATATCATCGTTTATCCTTATCTTTTTCTCTTCCCGAAAGTCACAATTAACTAAAGAAACGCCTTCTGGCTTTCGTGATAACCGGTCGATATTCCAGGAGAATTAATACCTATTAATCACGTATTCAGTCTAAATATCTGATGTTAAGTTATTCTTTATTCTTGTGATATTCGTTCTCTTTTTTAACTTTATTTCCCAGCCCCCACTTTTTTATTTTTATTCTTATTATTACTTTTCTTCAGCGTGATATCTGATTTGATCATTAAATTAACTTGAGTTTTTGCGCAAATTTCCGAAACTTCTTTTGTCTATATTTTCCTTATTTAATTTGCTTTCCGAAATTCTCTTTATTTTCTTCTTTTTCTCAATAACTTGATTAATTACTGATTTGTTTATCTCTTTTCTTTCCACGTTCAACTTATCTATCTCATACTCTCTCTCTTTCTCTCTTTCCTTCTCTCTCTTATTGCCAGTTATCTCCCCTGATACCGGTGATAAGCTGGTCACCACTTAATTCATTCGTTTTTTGTTTTTTTTTACTTATTTAATTTTCCTTCCTTATTAACTATTTTTTTCGTTTTCTTTTTACTAATTGGGTAACACGAAAAGGAATAGACATTCACTTTGTCTATCATAAATGCAATAGACGTGATTGTTAGGTGAATGATTTCAGGTAAACTATCTCTTAGTTCTCGAAATATTTAATTATTTAGTACTTTTTTTATTCGATGTCAACCGGTTTCCCACCCCCACAAGAACAGATTCAGAGACACATTAATGCGTGCACACACACACACACACACATGAAGTAAATAGGAATAGAAAATAATGCCAAATTTTGGGAACTTATTATAAAAGAAAGTCATTATTAAAACGTGTCTGTTTTAGTAAACCTTTATCAAGACTTGTATTTACTTTTACACACACACACACACATATATATATATATATATATATATATATATATATATGCAAAAGTCTTCGCCTGTATCTTCTGAAATTTTCATATGCATGACACTTTAAATAAGTATAAACGCGAACACTTACGCTCCCAACAAACATGTATACGAGGATCATTAAATAAGTTTCCATCCCTTTTTCGTATGGGCACTTTTATTGATAGTACGCACATGAAACTCTAGTCCACTTCGAAGTAATCTCCTCCGGCTGCAATGCACTTGTTCTACCGTTCCAATAACGTCTGGAAGGCCCCAGGGAAGGCCTCTTGTGTGATCGTGTCAATGACTTTCGTCACAGCCTCTTTCATCTCCTTAATTGTCTCATAAGGACAGCCTGTGAGCTTAGAGAAAAACCAAAAGTCACAGGGAGCAAGGTCTGGACTAGAGGGAGGCTGAGGAACTGTCTTGATGCCCATCTTGGTCAAATAGTCTGTGACAAGGATGGAGTTGTGGACTAGTGCATTGTCCTGGTAGAAATACTACTGGCCGATTTGAAGAGTGCTGGCCTCTTCCGACGGAATCACTTCCTGAACTCCCTTAAAACCTCAACATAGTAACCCTAATCCTAACCCTTTGGCCAACCAACTCTGGTGTATTGACTTACTTACACCTCCCAAACAACTCATCATCCCTTACAGACTTCCTGCCCTCCTTGAATCTCTTATGCCACTCAAAAACTGATGCTCGATTCATGCAAGATGTTAGAAAAGCAGTCTGACGCATTCCATACGTTCCTGTGGCTTTTTTTCAAAGTTTAAAACATAATTTTATTGCATATCTTTCTTCTAAAGTGTCCTCACGTTCAGATTGCATTTTTGAAATTGACCAGCTGTGACAATCAGGCTTTAGTAGGGTGTATTCGAATTCCTGCTGTAGCTGTTCATTTGAAGCTGAAATCATAAGAATTGGTCAGTCATCTCATAAGATGTATAGCAGTAACATAGTGAATTTTCAAGTGTCTACAACAATTTTAAAAGTTTTCACAAAAAAGTGTGGAAAGGTATTGAATTCACAAAGTATATATATATATATATATAGAGAGAGAGAGAGAGTGAGACAGAGACGGAGAGAGATGGGTGTGTGTGTGTGTGTGTGTGTGTGTGTGTGTGTGTGTGTGTGTGTGTGTGTGTGTGTGCGAAAATCTGCATGTATTTTCTGAAGATTGTATTTTTCAATAAATGAAACTTTTAATGAAGAAGTTTTTTTTTTTGGTTTAATGGCATAACAACCATTATTGTTTATCTAATGCCAAATCCATTTTTATTCATATAGACAATTTTATTCCAAACAATTTAGTTTAGCATAGGTATAGTTTTTTTGTTTACTCACAGTTAAATGTAAAAATAGTATGATGAATGTAATGGACTTTAAGTATTCACAAATATATATATATAAATATATATATATATATATATATATATATATATATATGTGTGTGTGGGGGGGGAATGGTAGACTTTAGCGAATCTTTCAAGATGTTGAAAATAAGTTGAAAAGTCGATAAATCAAACACTTATAACGTGTTTGGTGATAATATTTCGTTCTTTATTTAAAGTCTGATGAAGTTCTTCAGTTGAAAAGTTGAGAATAAAAGAACTTTTCCACTTTGTTGCATTACAGAACCACGTAAACGTATATGTTGCGTTACCGGTCAGGTAGAAATTTCTTAAATATGAAAACATATTGTGGTCGGCAACATTCATTGTAGTCATCACGTAACGAGAGACAATAGAATAAAGATTTACGTCAATTGACTTAATTTCTGCTTCATCCCAACGAAGCCTCACCCCCTCAGGACTGCTTGTCATTCTTTCACTACTAACTTCGACTGGAAGTGTCTGACCAACTAACTAATTCATTGACAGACTTACAAACTTCCGACTAACATCAACTGGCTCTTCTAATATACATTTTGCTAATTACTCTCTTAATCAATGTGCTAATAACAAGTATCATTTAAACTTTCAGTGATATGTCATTCTAATCTCTACTGACATCGTATCCAAATATTTATTTTAACATATCGCCCATAATCGACCTCAAAACAAACCAGTCAACTTTATTTTGACATCCGTTGTAATATGTGCGTGCTTTTTGATTTTTCCAAACTCGAACTTGTAACTTCAAATTTATAGCAAAAAGAAACTTGAATTTTTGTTTGCCGTGTAATTTAATTTGACCGTTAGAGTCGCCGAACATTTTCACCCAATCCGGATGACTTGTTCTATTCAGCCCGAACCATATTTCCTAGCAGTACTAAAAATTGAAGAAAGCCCGCGAATCTCGCTCAGAAATCCCCAACGGGAACAGACGTCTATTCGTCTGCTCCTGAATAGAGTAGCAGCATCATACACTCTGAGGAGAGCCATCTAGTTAATGGATCCCTTGGGTCTATTCTTCTAGACAAAGGGATTCTAGTTAAAACAGATTAGATGATACACTCTAACAACTTCCTACCTTCTTTCCTTACAACGAGACCTCGAAGCATACCAGCGTAAACACCTTTACTTCATGCTGCCATTAAAACCTTGATACAAAAACCTATCGACGTCTTCGTTCTTCTCCACCACCTTTATTTTCCATCAAAATTTAGCGAGGGGATAACAACCAACGAAGTACCAACGAAATACCAACGCAACCAACGCAATACCAACATAACCAACGCAAAACAACTTAAACCTAAAAACCCAAAAATAATAATAATAATAATAATAATAATGTTATCTCCATCCTATAAATGACGACCTTCCAACTTATGAGAACACCCAACCATATTTAAAAACAAATTAAATTTACCACTACAAAATGGAAATTAAAAACCTAAAAACACAATATCCCCTCCTACAAATTCAAAGTTTTTACCTTTCTCACAATTTATCACTAAAATAAAACAATTAACAAAAATAATTAATTAAAATCCTTAATTATATTTCTATCTAATCCCTGGGATTTTTATCAAATTTCAACTGGTGCAGCTATACAACATTAGTGACACCTCCAGTGTTAAAAAAAGTATACCCCTCATGCAGAAAGAACATTATAGACCAAACACTCTGACCGTTTTTTTAGAACTAGAAAAACCAGCTCAGAAGAATCCCCACTTCATTTTATCTGAGAATTTAGATTTCTATATGATCGATAACCTGTCAATTGTAGTCCACGCTTTACGCTTTCAATCGATGAGATACTGTTACCAAGGCATATGGTTTAGTCTACTAAATCATGATGCTTGCTGTGTAATATGACAGCACCAACTTTATTAAAAGGCATTATTTCTGTTTTATCTAATTTCACGTTAGAGACAACTGCCTCTTGCTGCCTGCTCTTTGTTATGCAAAAAGATTTAGATTGAGCAGGGTTTTTTTTCCAGAAGGACGAGATCATCTCCGTTGTTTGTAGTAGTAATGTTTTGGCTGAATATCATCAACTTCTTACTTAACTTTTCATGTGAACTACTTTTTATATTCTTAAAGAATTCAATGACATGATTTATTATATTATTTGATCGTTGTGTTAATATATTAATTATACTGCAAAATGGGTGTTTATTTCACTTTTGACAACGAAAACAATAGGGTGAGAGATCATAATAATTTAAATTTAACCATTCTCTTATCTGAAACTCGTACCAACTATCAGAAATAACACAACAAACCAAATTTGAATAAACAACATTTCAGACAGCAAACACTAATGCAGATATTTTTTTAAGCTTTGCGAATTGTGGTACAAGGCTGTGGTAATTTACTAAGCTTTTTGCTTAGATGTGGCACAAGGCCATATGAAAGGGGCACCCAATGAGACTCGAACTCACTCGTGTAGGTTTGCTAGTCGAGCTTGCTAACCATTACACCACCAGAGGCGCCTATTGTGGTACAAGGCTGGTTGTAACGTCCACTCTTTCAGACTCAAACTCATTAGTAAGTGCTTGTGAGTCTATCTTGTTATCGATTAGACTACGCAAGGCACAAACAATTTATTGGTAACTTATTATTGTTTTTTGGAATAACTAACACTAGTTTACATTCTGTTTAGAAAATAGATAACATTTCTTAATATTTATTTACAAAAACAGGTGCTTTGTTTATTATTCACTATAAACTTAAACCGAATTCGAATCATACTTTTCTTATAAAAACTTTCGACCGAATTTTAAACTGAAATTCGTTGGTAGTAAATATATAATTCATAGTAGGAAATAAAATATATTATTCCCACTATCTCTAATTATTAAAATATACTATTTCCACTATCGCTAATAAACAAGTATATTCCAATTTTTTTTTCAAGAATAGAAATCAATTTTCTTTAAAATCAAAGATACGCCTATTGTGTCTTTTCTACTTGAATATTATTAAACCATTAAGGATATTGTTACATATTAAACATCACAAATCATCAAAGTATTGAAATCCTGCAATATATATATATAGATAGATAGATAGATAGATAGATAGATAGATAGGCTATGACCAGAAAAAACAGCGAGTGCAACGCGCGACATACGAAACCATTGGACTTATTTATCGACATAATTAGGTCTCAGAATCAGTACATACCGTGATCTCCCCCACTGGAGATCGAACAAGCGACAACAGAATGCAGAGCCAAAACTCCACCACTGAGGTACTGGTACACCACGCACAGAAGGGATGGCCAATTACCTAATCATGCAGTAGTAGTGCATCCTTATAGTAGTATCGATACAACCGCTGCCTGGAAGAAACTGCGTTTCATTTTATCGGTCAGGTCTGATTTCCTTATGATCGAGAGCCTCTCGATAGCTGTCCATGCTTTCGTTAGCCGTGTGTCGATGTCTTTTTCGGTTGATGAGACGCTACTTCCTAGGTAGGTGAATTTGTCTACTAGTTTCAGAGAGGCTCCGTCTAGTGTGGTAATGTCGTCTGTTTGGTTGTAACACATATATTCAGTTTTGTGTGCATTGACATGGAGGCCAATGCCAGCAGCGGCTCGTTCCGACCTATGCAGTAGTGTCTCCGCTTGGTTAGGCGTATTTGCCAGTAATGCTATGTCATCGGCGTAGTCGGTGTCGGTAATTGTTTTTGCGGGGTACCTTCTGCTTCTTTTCTTCGTCAGCTCGAAGCAATTTTCTCTGATTTTGTCGATCGAACTTCTAAGCACGGAGTCTAGACAGATGATAAAGAGGTATGGGGATAGCATGTCTCCTTGTAGTACTCCTGCAACAATGTCGAAGTAATCCGTGTCTCCATCTGGTGAACGTACTTTCACTTTTGTGTTTCTGTAGAGAATCGTTATTGCTGCTACGGTTTCTTTTGGTTGGCCGGATGCTAGTAGGATTTGTTCCATCTTCCCTCTGTGTATGGAATCGAAGGCCTTGGTAAAGTCGACAAATAGTAACGTCGCCTGGAGGTTTTTAGCCCGAACGCCTTCAAGGATTCTTCGGATGGTCAATATTTTATGAGGTTGTGGATCTATTTCTCCGGAAGCCATTTTGGTTTTTCCTAAGGATGTTGTCTATTTTGGGTTCTATGCAGTTTCGTAGTAGAGCATTATAGATTTTGGCTGCTATGGATGTAAGTGTTATCCCTCGGTAGTTCTTGGCTAATCCGAGGTCGCCCTTTTTAGGGAAAGGGAGGATTCATCCCTTCGTCCATCTTTCTATCCTATTTTGATTATAGACTGCGTTGAATTGTCGGAGAAGTATGTCGTCGAATCGTCTGCTCTTCCATACTTCTGGGGGAATCTCGTCAAGTCCTGAAGCTTTCCTATTTCTAATTTTTCTAAGAACCGAGTCGAGTTCTTCTTTGGTGCAAGGACCTAGTTTAATGTCTAATTACTTACTGATTATTCTGGTGATCGGTTCATTCGTTACTTTCGGTGGGTTTCCAGTAGATTTTCGAAATGTGTTTCCACAGTTTTACTCTTTCTTGTTGGTTTGAGCTTTCAATTTTGCTTTGGTTGTGCTCTTCCTTCTACTCACTTCGTTTATTGTTTGCCAGGCTATCCTAGATTGTCTATCTTCCACCGAGTCTCTAATCTTATCTATCTGATTTTGTATGTATTCTGTCTGTTCTTTTTGATATATTCCTGTTAATTGATATTGTGCCTTTTCTAGTTTTCAGGCATTTGTGTTTGTTGGGTTCTTCCGATAGCTTTTGGAGGCAGTTTTTACGAGTGCACGTATTTCTCTAACCGCTAACGTTTCCCAAGGGACTCTATATTTAGTTCTAGGTTTTGTTGGAATACACTTTGATGCCGCCTCACGGTGTCCTTCAACAAAATTCTCATATTCGTCATTTGGGGTACCTTTTTCTGTATTCTCAACAGTGTTTCGAATCTGTTTCTTAATTCTAATGCATATTTGTCTGTAATTTCTCTGTTGATAATAGGGCCCAGTCGTAGTGCTTAGTTGTCGCTGTTCGAGTGGCGTTTATTCGTCGGCTTAGTCGTAATTTGACCGTGACTATTCGATGATCGGAGGACACACCCTCGAAAGAGGAGTATGCCTCGCAATTCATCGCACTATTTTTCCATTCCCTGTTTATAAAGACGTAGTCTATATGTGCTTTATTGTTGTTCGCGTATGTGTAGGTCCATAATTTTCCCTCCCTTTTTTGATAGTTTGTATTGAGGCATGTTAATCTATTTTCTATCATGAAATCAGTTAGATGTTGTCCATTCCTATTTGACGTGTTGTGTAGGCTGTATTTTTTGTTCCTGTCTTTCCCGATATGTGCATTCATATCTCCGCCAATGACTAGTAGGTTGTGTTTCGGAATGCTACGCACAAGGGAGGATAGCTCCCCGTAGAAGGTAACTAGTTCGGTTTCTTCACTAACGTTGGTAGGGCTGTAGCAGGAGATGATTGTTGCTTTGGGGTTGCCATTAAACGTTGCGGCCATCATCCTAGGTTGTATTCTGTCAATGCTATTAAGTGTTGGTCTTGGTCCTATAAGCATTCCCACCTATATATATATATACTCTCTCTCTCTCTCACACGATATATATATATATATATATACGTGTGATATATATATATATATATATATATATATATATATATGTTTGTATTATTCAGTCCAGTTAAACCGAAGTCGGGAATAATTCCGTCAGGACAAAAAATCATTCAACTATGAACATTTAAATTTTCCAGGTAAAGAACTCTATGTAACTGATTTCACAGAGCGATAAAGTAAGTAAATGTAAAGTTGGCGTCCGTAGTCGAGGGCGACCAGAAGGCTCCCTTTTCAATTGCTACTACACTGAGGTGTAGGGTAGGGCGCTTCTCCTTTCCTTGGATTGCTCCACTTTACTCTTAATACGTACCTTATATTCATCATCATCATATCGTGCTGGCAGCACGGATATCCCTGACCCTCTCTCGCCACTCCTCCCTATCGTTCATCGCCCTAGGTAGGTCTTCAGGACAGCAACCTGTATCCTCACATAGCTGCTGAATGTACGTTCGTGCTGGTCGTCCTGCTTTTGCGCGGCCATGTGTGGGGATCCATAAGAGTACATCTCTTATGAGTTCATCTCTGCTTCTCCAGCAATGTCCTGCATGTCTGGTTCGCCTAACTTGAATAGTTTTCGTGATAGGGGGCAGGTGGCCGTACAGTTGGTGTCTTGTGGGGTGTTGCTGCCAGGACTTGTTCAGGATTGCACGCAGCATTCTTGTGTAATTGCCATCTAGTTTCTTCTCCAGCCGTTTTGTTAGCGTCCATGTAGTGCATCCATATAGCAGTATCGATGTGACCGCTGCCTGGAAGAAACTGCGTTTCATTTTATCGGTTAGGTCTGATTTCCATATAGTCGATAGCCTATTGATAGCTGTCCATGCTTTCGTTAACCTCGTTTCGATGTCCTTTTCGGTTGATTCGACGCTGCTTCCTAGGTACGTGAATTTGTCTACTAGTTCAAGAGGGGTTCCTTTTAGAGTGGAGATGTCCCCCGTTTGGTTATAGCACATATATTCCGTTTTGTGTGTGCATTAACATGGAGGCCTATGCTTGCTGCTGCTCGTTCCAAACTATGCAGAAGTGTTTCGGCTTGGTCAGGTGTATTTGCCAGTATCGCTATGTCATCGGCGTAGTCGGCGTCGGTAATTGTTGTTGCGGGGTATCTTCTGCTTATTTTCTTCGTCAGTTCGAAGCCATTCTCTTTGATTTTGTCAATCGATGTTCTAAGTACGTAGTCTAGACAAATGATAAAGAGATACGGAGCCAGCGTGTCCCCTTGTAGTACTCCTGCTACAATGTCGAAGTATTCTGTGTCTCCATCTGGTGATCGTACTTTTACTTTAGTGTTTCTATAGAGAATCGTTATTGCCGCTACGGTTTCTTTAGGTATGCCGTACGCTATTAGGATTTGTTCCATCTTTCCTCTGTGAATGGAGTCGAAAGCCTTGGTAAAGTCGACAAATATTAATGTCGCTTGTAGGTTCTTTGCCCGTACACCTTCAAGGATTCTGCGGATGGTTAATATTTGTGAGGTCGTGGATCTATTTCTTCGGAAGCCATTTTGGTTTTTTCTAAGTATGTTGTCGATTTTGGGTTCTATTCGGTTTCGCAGTAGGGCATTGTAGATTTTGGCAGCTATGGATGTAAGTGTTATGCCTCGGTAGTTTTTGGCTAATCCGAGGTCCCCCTTTTTAGGGAAGGGGAGTATGCATCCCTTCGTCCATCTACTGAGTATTAAACAAGGAGCTATCAAGTACCATTTTTAAAGTCTTTGGTATGACTTGACCTGGAATTGAACCCAGGTCTCCCAGACGATTGGTGAACATTTTACCCACTAAGCCCACTAGACAGAGCAATAAACTATAGACAAATATCATAGAAAATGTTTAATTAACCAAAAACTAGGATTAATTTGAGATTTGAGATTTAAAAAATGGGAAGATGCCGTGTGATGTGTACGTATATTTCAATGGATTAGTCATCATCATCATCATCATGTCGTACCGCCAGCACGGATATCCCTGACCCTCTCTCGCCACTTCTCCCTGTCATTTATCGCCTCCGGCAGGTCTTCAGAGTTTCATCCTGTGTCCTCACATAGTTGTTGTATGTAAGTTCGAGCTGGTCGTACTGCTTTTGCACGGCCATATGTGGGGGTCCATAGGAGTACATCACTTATGAGCTTATCTTTGCTTCTCCAGCAGTGTCCTGCGTGTCTGGTTCGTCTAACTTGTAGAATCCTTGAAGGCGTTCGGGCAAAAAACCTTCAGGCGACATTACTATTTGTCGACTTTACCAAGGCCTTCGATTCCATACACAGAGGGAAGATGGAGTAAATCCTACAAGCATACGGCCTACCAAAAGAAACCGTAGCAGCGATAATGATTCTCTACAGAAACACCAAAGTGAAAGTACGCTCACCAGATAGAGACACGGAATACTTCGACATGGTTGCAAGAGTACTACAAGGAGACACGCTAGCCCCGTACCTCTTTATCATCTGTCTAGACTACGTGCTTAGAACTTCGATGGATTAGTAACTTAGTTAATTGGCACGAATATAAATTTTGAATTTTAAATTTCAATCTTAAATTTTCAATTCAATTTAAGATAAGTATTACTGTAATCCTATCGTAAGGTTATTATGGAATGTTGTACTTCCCTTAAATATTATTAAATCTGAACTTTTACGTGGAAATGTATATAGAATTTAAAAATTAAAAAAAGATTAGTACGATTCCCACCGGTAATAAGAAATGAAAAAGAAAAACCGGAAGTGGGTAAATGGGGAGGAAACTATTAACCCCTTTTCTACCCTCTCCCACCCTTTCCTCCTGTGTCTACTCTGACTGTAATTATTTCATCCATTAGATCTGAAGAAGTCCTGTTATTTTTGGTGTTATTGATTCATAACAATACCCATAGCAGGATGGAAATAAAATTACAATCCTAAAGTCACCGGTTTTTGTCTTTGTTAAAGAAATATATATATATATATATCATGTTCTGCCGCGAGCACGGATATCCCTGACCCTCTCTCGTCACTTTTCCCAATCGTTCATCGCCTCTGGCAGGTCTTCAGGGCTACGTTCCATATCCTCACAAAGCTGCTGTATGTATGTTCTAGCTGGTCGTCCTGCTTTTGCACGGCCATATGTGGGGGTCCATAGGAGTACATCACTTATGAGCTTATCTTTGCTTCTCCAGCAGTGTCCTGCGTGTCTGGTTCGTCTAACTTGGATAATTTTCGTAATGGGCGGCAGGTGGCTGTATAGTTGGTGCTTTTTTGGGTGTTGCCACCAAGACTTATTCAATATGGCTCGCTACATTCTTGTGTAATTGCCGTCTAGCTTCTTCTCGAGCCGTTTTGTTAGCGTCCAAGTGGTGCATCCATACAGCAATATCGACACGACCGCTGCCTGGAAGAAACTGCGTTTCATTTTATCGGTCAGGTCTGATTTCCATATGAACGATAGCTTATCGATAGCTGTCCATGCCTTCGTTAGCCACGTGTCGATGTCTTTTTCGGTTGATGAGACACTACTTCCTAGGTAGGTGAATTTGTGTACCAGTTTTAGAGAGCTTCCGTCTTGTGTGGAAATATCGCCTGCTTGAACTACCGAGGTATCACACTTACATCCATAGCAGCCAAAATTTACAATGCTATATATATATATATATATATATATATATATATATATATATATATATATATATATAATGGTTGTTTTTATATTGTACTGCTACATATCAATATCTTTAGTTGCTGAGTTTACGTGCAGTAGAATATATTAAATAATACCTAATAATAATTGTTTTGATTTATTAATTTCACACAATAAATTATAAAATCTTGTAATAAAAGATATTTAATACTTATCAATCGAATTTAAGTCGTCTACTCATGTATCGATGATAGTCTATTCATTTATTTATTTGTTTATTTATTCATTTATAGAATTTATATATTTGAGAAATTGCCGACCAAAGTGTGTAATGGTATTTTTTGAGAAAAAAATTAAACGAACAAAAATCAACGAAAAAATAAATTTTTACAAAACTAAAGAAATAATAAACGATAACTTTGTCAGATAAAATATATTCAACTTAATTAACCAATAATTTCTATCGATCTGAAATTTTTATATAGGGGAAAAAACATTATTCTTTTGTATTATGAAAGACTTCTGTCCCTACAGATGTGATCGATTAAATGAAAACTAATGTGGAATTTATAAAACGTGATCGTAAAGGAAAGACAAAATTATGAATTAATCAATAGACACTACTTCATCGATAATTGGCTTATTCCCTTTCCCCATGCATTTCATTTCTTTTGTCTTGATAAGATCGAAATTTGTTTTATTTGTCTACTAAAGTCAATCACTTTTCCTTTTCACATTTCATTCATCCATTTTAAATACAGTCTCTATCATTAGATAGATCTATTTCCAATACATGAAATTGTATCTACCCCTACTTCTCTCTTTCTTTCTTTCTTTCTTTCTTTCCCTCGATTTATCACTCTATCTATATATCTATATATCAATAGATCTCTTTTTCCTACTCTATTTTTACATACTTTAATTAACACAGCGCCACACACACACACACACACACACGCTCGTGCACCTAGATATATACACGTACACACACATATACGCCCACAAACACCTAAAATGCAAAAAGGGATATACATATACGTGGACACTCAAACAGACAGATAATTAATGTTCGGAGATTTGAATAAGCTAATTTAAGGCGAAAAACAAGTTTGTTTAAGACGATAGATAAGTTTACATCAGACGAAAAATAAGTTTACTGAAGCCGAAAAATAATTCTATTTCATACGAAAAATAACACTCGAAGAGAGAGAGAGAGAGAGAGAGAGAGAGAGAGAGAGAGAGAGAGAGAGAGAGAGAGATTTCCTTGATTTGGTCAGTCTATCCCTTCCGTCATGAGTCTTTTTCCACTTCTCATGATTAGCATGGCACTTTTTCATATGCCAAATTACATCCTCATATTCTGCGTGTACATTCTTATAGTTTGTATTATATTATCCAATTCTTTTACATCTTTTTTGGAATCAGCTTGATATTATCCCTGTAAACTAAGTGGTTAATCTTTTCTTGCGATTTAGCAAATTCATATCCCCTGTGCATCTTCTAATAAGTGATCAACTGTCATCATCGTTATTACAAATAATAATGGTAACAGCGCATGTACCTGGAATATACCTCTCTGGCTTTTAACTTCAACAAAGCTTTTCTTCCTGCTGTCGATTTCACTCTTAAGTTTTTCGTACATTCCTTGGTAAACTTTATGAATTCATAGACTCTCTTCTACATTTTGAGTCAGTCGATTATCCATCTTTACAGGTGCGTACGTATCTTATGCCTTTTTTAAGTCAATTCACGCCAGAGCCACATTCTTCGGTCTCGTTTGGCTCTTCTTCCGACTGCATTTATCAAAGTTCAGTAGATCACCTGTTCCCCTCGTTCCTTTTAGGGTCCTTCATATCCTTAAAGAAACAGTCCGTAGCTTATAATCGAGTGATAAATTTCCTCACTAACCAGTACTCATAGTGTTTACCACATCATCGTTAGATACGTTATCGGTCTATAGTTGTGACGAGGGCTTCCTTTTCAGGGGAGCTTTTTGGATCAGGATTGCCTCTGTTTTAGTGGTCCGTTCGGTTGTATATGTTTCTTATTTGAATCTGTTCATTTTGACGGCCAGTGTGTCGTGGATGGAAGGGAAATTTTTTAAAACCAGAATTTATATTTGCCTTCATGCCACAGATTTTTCCAATTTAATAGTTTTTTTTTCATTGTTTCCTTGAGTGAATTCAGGCGTATTTCTACCAGACATTATAATTATTCTATTTATCCCTGCGATTTTTTCACACTAGCGTTAAGTGATGGTCTTTCTCTGGAGTCTGCGTGAGAGCGAGTCTCTTCAAGTCACCAGAACCATTATTCTCGCCCACCTCAACAATGATATATTTTGAATTGTCTCTGCTCGTCCCTCAATTTCCCACTCCACATTGCTTTTTAATAAGCCTTTGGAAATCGTTCCAAGTGCACCGATTACAATTGGTATCACCGTCACATCCACGTTCCACGTTTATTTGTTGTTTTTTTTTATTTTGTTTTTTTTCAGAGGTCTAAATATTTGTCTCTTTTTTACTTAACAAAAAAAAAGTATCTAGCTGGGATTAGGTAATCTTTCGGTATCTCAAAATCCTGGAGAATTTAGTGCGTCTCATTCTACAGGATTGGTTCTGGTTTGTGCATATAACATCTTGCAGTGTGGTCAAATTTCCTGCGCAATTCTCAGTAGATCAAGTTCCTCACCCTGTCATATCTACTCTTGTACTCTTTTGTGCGAGTTTACTCCATTGACTTATTATGTGATTAATCGTTTCGTCTCTATCATAACATAACCTACACTTGTTATTCTTTTGCGTCTTACCAATTTTAGCTTCAAAATAATTAGTCCACATAGCATTGTTTTGAGCTACAATTAAAATACATTATTATTATTATCATGAGTGATTTTCAATCAAGCTTGAACTAAGGGTTTCTTACTAGAGTGATAGTAAATCTCCTCAAGTCTTCAGGACTCTTTTCTGTATTTTGGCCGATCTCAATAATGCTGTAATTTGAATGTTCTCTACTTGAGACAATCCCCAAAGGATTCGGAAAGGGTTTGGAAAGATTGGAAATAAGAGGAAATATAAGTAAGTAAGGTTGTTGACCGTAGTCGAGGGTGACCCGAAGGCTCCCTTTTCGATAGCTACAACACCAAGGTGTAGGGGAGGCCGCTACTCCTTTCCCTGGATTACTCCACTTTACCCTTGATACGTACCTTATATTGCTGAGTGTTGAGAAGGTAGCATCAAGTAGCATTTTTTGTGTCTTTGGTATGACTCGACCTGGGATTGAACCTAGGTCTCCCGCGCCATTGGCGGAAGTGGTTCCTCTGTTACTGTTGCGACAGAACTTACAGGCAATGTCAACAAGTTGATTATGTATTTGTTATACTGAGAACAATAACACGAGAGCAGATGTAACATCAGTTGTATGAGAGTTATAAAAATAATTGTAATATCACATTCTGTGTCACAGTAGGTATAACAAGTGATAATCAACAAACTCTTTGCTGCCCGTACACTTCTTTCCGAAAATTCTATGCCTTGTCAAGAACAATTAAAAAAAAGACACTTAAAACTATTCTCAAGAAAGACATCCAATGTGCAATATTTTATCTTCTAGATTATAAACGTAATGAATCCTACCTCCTTTCAGGATCATAATTTCACGTTTTTCTGAACTAATCTCGTATAGATATAAGTGTACTATATTCTTAATGATCAAACATTCAACCGCTTTATTAAAAGGCATTTCTTTATCATTAATAGGCGTTTATTTCTATTCAACTGAATTTCTGCCTTATTATTATAGTATTTCTCAGTCATTAATAGGCTTATATTTCTATTATAAAAGGAATTTCTGTATCATTATTTGAGTATGTTACCATTTTAATACGAGTGGAAGTTATCTCTCTTTATGTAATTAAGTATTTGCCGCAATGCCTTTGCCAAAGGAACAAACGTTTAATGTGTGCCACTTTTATTTTCTAATGTCAGAGGATGGATTGTAAATCGTGTACAGGAGAGAGATTGTCTGACACAGAAAGTGAAGAATGTTGGTCAAGAATTTGTAGAAAATTTTCGTCGACACAGCCTCTATGTCTAAAGAGATAGATAAGGGGAAAAGAATGTGGGAAGTTCACTCCTTTTATACCTTTTTTTACATTCTCCATTAGTTTATTTTTCCTTCAAATCACTAAATTGTAGAAAAACTAAAAAAAAAAAAGTTTAATCTGATGAAGTTATTCTGTTAATGAAGAACGAAATATCACAACTAAACGCATTGTAAGTGTTTGGTGTATCCACTTTTCCACTTATTTTTACCAAGATGAATATTATATAAATTTATTGCAATAAATTATTGACTCTTTTTATTATGTATTATTATGATATTTTTTTACAATATTCATCTTGTTATAATTGTTGTGTTCTGGTTAGTGAACACAAGTAGTAGTAATAGACAAACCACGATATGTGAGGGAAATAGTTATATTTACAGGAAAGAGTATTTACAAGAGAGAGCCTGTTAGTAATAAGAACATAGGATTAGTGATCGAGTAAGGATATACTTAAAAAATAGGAACCGCTCTTCTTGTCTGACTCGTAGGCTTATTGATTGATCTCCACTACTGCCATATATGGCAGATGGAACAGCTGGTTATGCTGAAAAGGTAGGTGATACCCCAAAATAATAATTCTTAAATGAAAGTAAGATCATGTGACCCAGTCTTTTTGGTTGCTAGAATACACCGACTGCTTCTCAGGAGAAGGGTACCTCCCCAAAACAAGTGTCCAGGATATGAGAGTGAACAATCTGACGGTGAGGTTCCAGTAATGCTAAAGCTTTGGGGAATGCGGAGTTCCCCTTTTGTTATAGCTCCCAGGTCCACTCTGGCCTGGAGGGGTTGCACCTGATAGGGTCGTATGAATGAGTAAGATCGAACAAAACTATGTTGGTTGAGATGAGACTGTTTTGACATTTAACCTGCGTATTTATGCTAAACTGAATTGTTGAATTGTTGAAATGGAACAGTTGTCGTATTCTAAATAAAATTGCCTGACTAAGCTGAATAGCTTGAAATAGAAATGTTTTTGATGATTAAACTGTCTAATTATGCTAAACTGAATTGTTTGAAATAAAACTGTTTATTTGAATAAAAATGGATAAAACATTAAATAACCTACAAAGGTTGATATGCCATAAAACTCAAACACTCAAACAAAAGTTCAAGATTATGACAGAAAACAAGGTTAGCTTTGACTTTTCAAAAACTTATCTCTTGTAATGAAGGAACCTATTTAATTCAGGGAAAATTGATTATAAATTTTATAAACGGTAATTTACGCAATGTATAATTTATAAAATAAGAAAAATATCATTAAACAATATTATTTTTCTAAATAAAATTCATCAAATATCTACACCTGTGCAAGTTTTCGAAGATGATACTTGTAACTGACCATTCTACAAAATTCAAAGCGATAGTTTCTCTTTATCTGCTGTCCTTATCAAAACAAATGTCTTCGAGCAAGTTTAAGCGCCTGTCTCAGTCGCTTTTAGAATCTTTGATGTCTCAGAAGCGCTCAGTGTCTGGGTCAGCGAAACAAATTACAGAATCACATGCGCTCACACACAAACATGTATTCGGACGTATTTAAAACCACACACAAGCATACACATAACGTTGCAGGAGTTTGAATTCTTTGGGTCCAATGTCTTCTGATTAAAATTATAATAATATAATAAAAAGAAACATATTTACTCTAAAAATCTACCTGTTTAGTAAAAACTAAATTATATTCTAATGAAAACAGAGAGTAAAACATATAATGAAAAGGTGCATGTAATAGACCCAGTAATTTTTTTTTAATTTGACATGGTATTCTTACATTTTCAATTATGCGCACATAATTATCCATCCTTCGCGTCACTGTCAGGATATAACACAAGGACAATTTTTAAGTTGGTTAAAGTTGGTTTAATTTCCGTTTCTTTCTCCTAAACAGGATGCATAAACAAGGCTAAATAATCCAGTGTGCTATACTATTATTGATAGCTGAAGTGAATTCATGAGACGTGCATACGATAAGTCTCCGGACTTTTTTCGTATGGGCATTGAAAATTGTCATAGACTCTTGAAATCTCACTATGTTATTGTATATACATTTTATGAGATGACTGACCAATTTTTATGATTTCAGGTTCTAATGAACAGCTACAGCAGCAATAGGAATACACCCTGATTGTCACAGCTGGTGAATTTCAAAAGTGCAAACTGATAGAAGAAGGATATGCAATAAAATCCTGTTTTAAACTTGGAAAAAAATGCCACAGAAACGTATAGAATGCTTCAGACTGCTTTTTTGCATGAATCGATCATCAGCTTTTGAGTGGCATAAGAGATTCAAGGAAGGCAGGACGTCTCTGAGGGATGACGAGAGGTGTGGGAGGAGTGAGGAAGTCAATATACCAGAGTTGATTGGCCAAAGGGTTAGGGTTGAGGTTTAAGGGAGTTCAGGAAGAGATTCTGTCGGAAGAGGCCAGCACTCTTCAAATCGGGTTAGTGCAATTTCAATCAGGAAAATACACCAGTCCACAACTCCATCCTTGTCAAAGACTATTTGACCAAGATGGGCATCAAAACAGTTCATCACCCTCCCTATAATCCAAACCTTGCTTCCTATGACTTTTGGTTATTCCCAAGCTCAGAGGCTGTGGTTATGAGACAATTGAGGAGATGAAAGAGGTTTTGACGAAGGTCATTGACGCGCTCACACAAGAGAATTTCTATGGGGCCTTCCAGAAGTTGTTGGAATCGTACAACAAGTGCATTGCAGCCGGAGGAGATTACTTCGAAGGGGACTAGAGTTTCATGCGTGTACTATCAATAAAAGTACCGATACGAAAAAAAGTCTATAAACTTATCGTATGCAACTCGTACATTTCGAAAAGACATAGACACGAAGTGAAATTTTAAAAAATGCCTCATCCTGAATTTGAACTCAGGCCGAAAATTTTATTTCCTTCGACGATAAACGTTATGTTAATCGCGCCTCAAATATGCCAATACCTTTGTATGTCGAGATGATAGGAGAGAACTTATTATTCTTTTATAAAACACTTGGTCTATTGTTCGTAATATAATACGTGAATTGTCTCCCTTGTTCATTTTTCATTCATTAATAAGAATCAATAATGCTTAATGATAAAAAGATTTTAATAAATGTTAACTTTATTGTTGCTTTGACATTTAAATTCATCCAGTTCATGTCATTTCTATAATAATGATTGACTGAACCTTTTTCAATTTTAAAAGCTTCAGAAGAATTTCCGGTAGAGCAATTCGTTAAGTGAAATGTAGATTATTTATTCTTTACATGAATCTTTGCATTTGGGTAATAATATATCGAAGTATCTCATATAAATTACTGTGTCGAGAGTTATGCTGTTTTTCAGAAATTCTTTCTTTAATTTTCATTTTGTTTTAATAGCATATGAAAATTTTTTGATTAATTAATGATAAATCCATTTTTCTTTCAAATCGGCAGAGGTACTATTTAATCCCTTGGTGGTTGGATTAAGGCGATTCATACGTTTTCGATGTGTTATAATCCGAAAGTGAACATAATAGCACGATTGTAGTTCGAACTGGCTTGCCACGATATTAAATTCCGGCACGTTAGCCGCTATACCAAGTAAACTAAAAGTCTAGACATCAAGTCTGCTTAAAATCTTCTGAGTAGTTTAGAATAAATTAAATAAGATAGAAGGACTAAAATAAATTCAAAAAACTGTTGAAATTCTCAGAAACCCCTCACAGGAAGTAAGGGCGGTGCATGCTAGAAGAAAGGACCGTCCCTTAGCAAAAGATAAATTCTACCTCACTTCAGCTTCCACCGTGACACTGAACGGACCTTCTTCCACGCGGTCGCAGTCAGTGAACAAATGTGCTGATACCTACCTAGCTATGTCTACTGCTAGCAAGCCTACACCACCGAAACAAACATTATAAAAAAAAGCAGCCACCGGTCATGACCACAACGAAAACAACTATTATATTTTAACATTTTGTCTGGGAGACGCAATCATTTCCATTGGTTTCAGGAAGAATTTCTACACCCCCAGAATGGTTGTTGAAACTAGAAATAAATTTGAAATTTAAAAGGCGTCTATTTTCGTCTACTTCCCTTCCTTCCTTCGGTAATTCTTTTGCAGCTTTCACAGACGCAGAAGCCAATGAGTTAAATGGGGTATCTAAACTGACTACTATCAAACAAAACAAAAAAATTACACTAGCAAATAACACCAAGTAAATCTCCCTCTCCCCATAGGCCTTTCAATTCAGCTATATTACAGTATAGACCTTTGAATTGGTCGAATCTCGCTGATCTTATTTTGTAGCAGATATGTTCTATGACCAAACATGCATAATATTTGGGCATCTCATTACTGAGTAATGGATTTAAGCTAGCCCTGCTGACTATTTCAATTATGGAGACATTGAGACAATCTTGATGCATTCATCTACGCTATAGTTCACGCTCTCTTCTCTTTCTGCACTAATGAGACACTTCTTTCTTTTTTATAAAATTTTATTTCAAACAAACTATTCTGCAGAGTTACCTTTTTTTTTGTAGATATATACTGGTTTTATGTATGTATGTATGTATGTATGTATGTATGTATATATAGAGAGAGGTATTATATATATATATATATATATAGGAACTTTACATATATATATATATATATATATATATATATATAGGTATTTTATATATATATATACACCTTCAAGAAAAAACGAAATTCGGTCACTTTAGGATTATAAATATATTTCCATCCTGTTTAGAGCATTGATGTGAATCAATAACTACAAAAGGATTTAACAGGACTTCTTCAGATCCAACATGGAGATAAGGAATACAGGTGGAATGGAGGTGGTCACGGGAGGAAAGAGGAAGGAGTCTCCTTCCATTTCGGGTACCTCCGGTCTTTTTTCATTTCCGTTTGGGACCATAACAAAATAACTAGACGTGAGTTTTGATTTACATTCTACAATAATTCAAAATTCATTTTAAAGTAATTCTTCAGGTTTAACAATAATTTAAGGAATTACAACAAAACTAAAATTTCTATTAACCAAAAGCAAATACTGCAATTTAATCAATTACAGGAATACATATCTTGAACATCCATTTACTATATATATATATATATGTATATATATATATATATATATATATATATATATATATATATATATATATATATATATACCATTGGCGAACACTCTATCCACTAGTCCAGTGCCGGTAAATATCTATAAAATTCATATATATATATATATATATATATATATATATATATATATATATATATATTATCCTACGCCAAATCAGCCAATGGTGTAAACGATCCAATTTTTGGATTTTATTTCTACAATATCCATGTAATTCAAACCCTAAAAGAGAGCTCAATGTAAAATAATAATAAATTAAATTACCGAGTAAATAATTCCATATAAACGAAAAACCTTTAAAATTACTCATATTTTTTGTAATAATATTTATTTCAACAGACCCTAAATTTTTCAGAATGTTACATCTTTATCTTCAGACAAAGAAATAATGAGTAATTTCGAAAAGAAAATTTGGAAAAATCCACAAAATTCATGCCACCCTATCTTCCTCACCCAAATTTTATTTTCATTATATAAAGACCAAGCCATTTATTTTCCTTTCTGATTGACAAATGACATTCAATTCCAGAATCAAGATGTATCAATTCTTTACTTCTTTTTCCTTTTTCACCCCCACTTTTTTAAATATATATTTTTTTTATTTTTATTTTTTTAAATATCTAATGGCAAACAAACTTTTAAACCCGAATAAAGTAAAACATATTGAATAACGGAATAAACGGATTTGGGGTGAGAAAATTATCTTCTATAAGCAACTTACATGGGTATTAATAACCTCTAAATAAAATCATTTTATAAAATATCATATTGTATATTAATATTATTTTCTCAAAGAAATTGTCATACCATTATTTTTATACTATTAAATATAATTAATCACACTAAAATTATAAAAGTATGTATATATACTAGTTAGTGCTGAGACTATTATCTAAAATTATAAATAAATACAACATAATATACATCCTCAAGTTTACAATTATATTTTACACGTTATCATATAATAATATTCATATTATTTATAAACCTCAGATCATTAAATTTAATAATAAAATCATTCCAAGTGTTATTGATAATACCATATTAAGACTTATCATCACAATTAATATTACTATTGCAATTATTACTAATCGTCATCAAATCTATTAATATTATAAAATAACAATCAACACATTATAATTATGAATATTAATAACATCAATGCCAACAAAAACAACAGACTTCAACCACTACCACAATATGTTGTTTGGGGTGTCCTCGTGGTGTAATGGTTAAAGCGATGCACTGCGGAATCGTAGTACGCGAGTTCGTACTCCAGTCGCGCTATTACGTTCACTTTCGGGCAAATACCCTTGGGAAAGGTATGAACCCCCTTATTCTCCCTCCAGCTATGGGTAAATAGTAGGACGGACTAGGTTCTTCAGCCTTGGTGAGGCAACTAGTCTAGGAGATTCCATAATTCCATATAAACGAAAAACCTTTAAAATTACTCATATTTTTTGTAATAATATTTATTTCAACAGACCCTAAATTTTTCAGAATGTTACATCTTTATCTTCAGACAAAGAAATAATGAGTAATTTCGAAAAGAAAATTTGGAAAAATCCACAAAATTCATGCCACCCTATCTTCCTCTCCCAAAGGAGAAGGAAAACTCTGAATTCAAACCTGTTAAACTCCGCTTAAAAAATTGACCTTGTGTCATATCCTGCCCGAGCGGAGGGGTTGGTAAATAGCACCACAATATGTTGTTACTAAATATAATAATTAACATTTGATAATTAATACCAATAACAAATCAATCTAATCGATATTAATAATCATTCTTATATGCTACAACATTATAACAAAATATCCTTCATAATATGCACTCTGTAATCAATACAAGATAATACCTTTTATTGCAAATTTCATAATTCAACTAAATAAAACTAGTTGTTTAAAATTAATGAATTAATTTAGATCAAAACTTAAAACATGTGTACTCAAATCCTATGTTCATTATCTTTAATTAAGTCAATAAATATATTAATATGGGAAGGGGTTGTTTGTCTTTATGGAATAGCTTTAAAAGCTATTTTCAGATGAATTAAAATTAATATCTAGGATATTCACTATTAGATTAGTCATTATCTTAATTTTAAATCCCCGTAATTTAAACGCCTTTAAAACATTCTTTTGAATTCTTAATGATTTTAGGTCATTATACAGAGGATTAAAAATGAGGCCATCATCTCAGTCTAAGCCTATCGGATTTGGGTCGATTATCCTGCTCAGACTATCTAATATGTATATATCCACCAGTTCAGATATTTGTACAGAGTCAAATGCACCCAAGGTGACATCAAAGTTGTCAGTAGTACTTTTAATCCAAGTGGAATTATTTTAATGAATAGTGGATTTTCTACAATTTAATATAATTTCTAATTGTTCTTCGGTTATATCAATGAAGCTCGTAGTATGATTTATACTATTAAACAATAACTTCTTCCTGATAGATAATAATCGATAAAAAACAAATTGAATAAATCTGGCATTTCTTTTGCTGTTAATATTTTAAAACCATTTTATAGTATCCTAACGGTTCTTCCAAAGGTTATAAGTAGAGTTTTTTGAACATTCAATACAATATTTTTATGATTTTTTGAAATTATTCCTAGTTCAGCTTTTGGTGCCTTAATTAACGTACATTGATTTTGTCGTAAAAATTAGGCTTATGATCCTTAAAGCGAATGTAAGCATTTCTTCAATCATTTTTCCCATTCTATCTTCTATGTTTAGTTTGCGAGCAAATTTATCGATGTCATTATTAATTTGTGATAAAGTGTTATATCTATCAAGTTTGTAGATGTCAGTAAATTTGTTCTTTATGATTTTATTATAGTTTGAAGGTTCAATCTAATAAAAATTATTAGTTTTGTCAGTTCTAAGTCAAAGATTTTAATGTTTTTAGTATTTTTGTTAATTTTGGTCTGGAAACTATTAAATTGTTTTCTAAATTTAATTTTCCTAATTAATTTCAGTAAATATTTTTGAAGGGATACGATACTGGCAAGGGTAATAACATCGAACACAATAATAGAGAGAAATATTTCATTGGTTCCTGGTGACATTAGGTTTATAAGTTCCCAAAATTCTCTCGCAGTTTTGTAGCAATGACACAATATGCAATGCATAAGGCGTTTGATGGAAAGGGCTACTGAAAGAAATTATCTAAAGGATGCAGGTTTAATCCGGACAAATTATAATAACAACTATGAATAATTACTATAGTTTAACTCTTGCCCCCAGTTATAATTAATAGAATTGGAATAGTCAATCTCCCGTGGAATAGATAGAGGGTTCAGTTCGAAATTTTGTGTAGACTCCCAAGGTTGACATGAAACCCCTGAAGAAGAGCATATCAGCCGAAACGTTGTGAGTGTAACAATAAAGATGACGTTAAATTTTCGAATATTCCAAGGGATTTGAATAAACTGAATAGGTTTTGCTTGTATGAGTTTTAAGTTTTTTGATGCACAGCGTAAGAAATGACTCGTTTGTCTGAAAAGGAAAGCCATTAGGTTGCAAGATTATTTTTTTAATGTTTTTAGATTTTTACCCGAAAGGGATAAATATCGTTAAACTTGTTTAGTTCATGGTCCCAAGTAAGAGGGGTTTAATGAAAATCAAATCGACTAATAATTTTCAGTTACACAAACTCGCAAATCCTTACATCACACGAAATGGTCACCTCAATTACTGAGCTAGTCTAGGAGAAGGAAAACACTGAATTCAAACCTGTTAAACTCCGCTTAAAAATTGACCTTTTGTCATATCCTGTCCGAGCGGAGGGGTTGGGTAAATAGTACCTCAATTACTGAGCTTAGTGTTTTATCACAAGGCCTTAGATATGGAGCAATCAATACGAATCGCACACACTAATACTTGTCTACAAGTTAAATATACTAAACTTTATGCCACTCAAAGCACCGGAGATAAAGTTTACTACTATCTATGGAAGTATATATTTCATATCTATTATTGCGAGTAGTTGCAGAGGAGGAAAAAAGAAAGAAGAAAATAAAAGCCTTCGTTCATATTGCTTTTATATATTCGTGAAATTCATATCACGCAATAAGGTCTTTTCTAGATCACTCATCCGTGATAGTTTATAGGTATGTTTTCGCTATACGGCCGGGTAATGATCGTTGCGTTGGCTGGCATATGCAAAAAGAACCAGGCACCCAAACGCCATCCCATCATTTGAGAGGCAGACAATAAACCAAGTCAAAATTCGTTATGCATTTTCTTTAATTTCAAATCACTGAACACATCAGAGACACTACCCATTCTTCACTCTTTGTCAAGTAAAATATCAATTTTTATCCAGAATAGACATCACTTAAAAAGAAACATTAAAACTAGATACAACGCTGATACTAGGAACTTGCATTAGTTCTTGTCGAGTAAACTGGCTTTTTAATTCAACTTTCAACGACGATGACAACCTTTTTTTTCTTATGCCACAGCTCTTTCATAAAGGAATTATTGTTCCCCATTTTCTATTAAGTAATTCTCAGATGCTCTCATAAAATACAGCCTGCTTTATATATATATATATATATATATATATATATATAATTGTGTGTGTGTGAAAGATGACAATCATGTAGGCAGTGATCTCTCAACACAAAAGATATGCATTAGCAGATATGAATTAAACAGTTTTTCTCTCAATTATCAATGTGTGAAGAGGGAATTGTGTGTGTGTGTGTGTGCGTGTGTGTGTGTGTGTGTATGTGTGTGTGCGCACGCGCGTGCGTGCTTTGATATTTTACAGATTTACCGTCTCTTTATACATTTAAATCTTGATAAAAATGTCTACCATTGTTTTCGATGTGCTAATATTATTGTTTATTTGTAATCTTTTCCGGGTGATAATTAGAATTTGAATTGACTCTGTTCATCCGCGATACATATATTAAACTTAAACAGGGAATGGTTGAATCCATGTATAACAGCTAGCCACATATAATTAGTTAATTTTTTATTATTTTATTTGAAAAACATCTTTGTGAATATTAGAATACACAGATCGTATCCTCTACAGAGGGGTAAGATGCCCAAAGAAGAAGGATGTCCAAAGTATGACTAAACTAAAATGGTGAGGCTCAAATATTGGAGATCTAGGGAGTGAGGACTACCCCTTTATTTCTAATTACTCTTGGGTCCAATCTGACCAGAAGTGACCCATCTATGGGCCAAATAGATCTGTTTAAAACTTATTCCTATCTGATATGACTGTGTACAAAAAAAAAAATAATAAGAGACAACGCAAAAATGTAGATATTCACTTACAATGAATACAATTCCCTAACCCCTAGGTACAGAATAACACTTAGCCAGTTGACATGCCATTAAATTCAACTGATTATTTAATTCCTCAATTTTGAACTACACTCATTATGGTCCCACAATCAATAACCTAAATCAGTTTTGGAGTCTCTTTGGATGGAGAAAGTCAACTATGTATCACAAATGTCAATTATCCATAACGTGTGGATCCATCCACTTCGGCATTAATTATACCCAGTGTGACCCATGAATTTTCCTTTAGTAAAAGCTTTTTTTTTTTCAAACATGCATCGATACGAGTTGTGTTATCGAAGTTGCATAGGTTTTGATTCCACATATTTACACCTTCAAATTTCTTAAAATAATGGTTTATTTTATTTTACACTTTGTCGGGACAGAAGCCCATTAATGGCGATATTGTGAATCACGTCTAAATGCACATAATTTCGTATTCATAATAAGAGGTTTCTTTGAAAAGTTCTCGATCAAACCAAGAGTTTACTATTTTTCTGCGTGTAAACAGCGTACTTATTTTAAACTGAATTGCTCGAAATAGAACTGTTTTGACATCTTAACTGTGTACTTATGCTAAACTGAATTATCTAAAAAAAAACTCTTTTGACATTAACTCTCTGGCTGGGGCTGTCGAATACACAGACTGCACCTCTGCAGAGGGGTAAAAAAAACCAATGAGTATCCTCGATATGACACTAAACACACTGATGGTGAGGTTCCAGTTATCCTGGGGCTTTAGGGAATACGGAGTACCCCTTCATTGCCATTACTCTCACGTCCACATGGGTCCGGAATAATAGCACCTGCTAGGGCTCTAAACAAGGGTTAAATAGGACAAACTGCATCCTTATGCGAAACTGAATGGTTTGAATTAAAATTGTTTGACTAAACTGAATAGCTTGAAATAAGAATATCTTTGACAATTAAACTAGAAACTTACATTTAAACAGAGTACTTATGCTAAACTGAATTGTTTAAACTGGAACTATTTTTGACGTCGAAACTGTACTTACGCTAAATTGAATTGTTTAATATAGAACTGTTTTGATATTTAACTGTGAGTAAACAAATGTATACTTACACTAAATTGAATTATCTGAATTAGAACTTTTTGAATGAAAATGAATAACTTGAAATAGAAATGTTTTTGACAATTAAACTGTGTACTCAAGCTAAACTGAATTGTTTGAAATAGAACTGATTATTTGTATAAAAATGAATTTGTCATTAAATAACCTACAAAGGTTGGTATGCCATAAAACCCAAACCACCAACCAACTAAGTTTGGTATAGATTAGCATCGCTCAGAAATATTGAACTCTGAGAGAATGAAACCAACAATCAATTGTCTAATTTATAAAAAAATGGAACCTAGGAAGGGAGACAACTCTGGCATGGAGTTTATGTACCATTTATATTGTATAGTGTCCGTCTGATATATATTAATCTGAAGATTTATATATTGTTAATCTTTATATATATATATATATATATATATATATATGCTCCCCCATGGGGGTTGAGCTCTCTGGCTTAGGAATTGCCGGTCGCCGCTAGCGTAATGCAAAGTTCTTCGAAAGAATTGAGCACTGATAGCCGATAGGGTATGAAAAATGTAAACAAAGGCTTCTGCTGCTGTTTCTAAAAATGAAAAATACCTTAAAATTCCCTTAGCCAACGTGGTCCGCTTGGTGGACGAGTGGTCTGAAACACAGTCTAACGTAAAGTTGGACGGGTTTCGATCCCGGCTTCGAGCTTCCTACGTGTCTAACCACACTGAAGAGTTCTGATAGAACTAAACAGTCTGTCTGTGGGTGAATATATATATATATTAGTAAAAGAAAAATGAGCGAACGTAGTCGAGGGTGACCCGGAAGTTCCCTTTTCAATAGCTACTACAAAGTGGTTTAGTGGAGGGCTATAGTCCTTTTCTTGGATTGCACGACTTTACCATTGAGCCATACCTTATAATGATAACAGTAAAACAAGGAGAAAAAATACTATTTTCAGGGAAAGATTATAGAAATTATAGAAAAAAAAGATTAAGAGGGCATTTTTCCTAACAATTGGATGATTTACTTAAAATTACCTGTTCTGAAAATATATCTTTTATTAACAGGTTATATATTCAGTGCAAAGAGCATATGCATCTAATCAACCCACTAAGACGGTATGTAACCATTCATACAGGTTGCCACCTAAAAAATTATCAACAATGATAATGCTTACTTCACCAGAAAACATCAGCTGAAACCATACAGCTATACTTAATATTTAATTACCAACAGAAGAATCACCGGAAATTATATACAAATAATTGCACAAGTAACGACCATACCTAACAAAGAACGAATAAAACATAAATGACTTCGATATAAAATGACCCAAAGGCTGACATGTCGTAAAAACCATGTAATCTGGCCCAGTCAGCTGAGGCTGCAGAATACACCGACTGCATCTCTGCAAGGAGGAAAGACTCCGCCAATGAGTGTCATGGATATAGCCCTGAACAATCTGATGGTTAGACTCCAGTAATATGGGAGCTTCGGGGAATGCGGTTACCCCATTATTGCCATCGATCCCAGTTCCACTCTGGCTCGGAGTGGTAGCACCAGAAAAAGTCTTATGTATGTTTTAAATTAAACTAAACTCTGTAATTGTGCAAACTGAGTTGTTTGAAGTAGGACTGTTTTCGACATTTAACAGGCGTAATTAGGTTAAAGTAAATTATTTGAAATAGAAATGTTTTTACATTTAACCCTGTTTAAACAAAAACTATAGTTAAGGTAAATAGAATTGTTTGTAATAGAACTGTTTTTACAGGTAAAAATGGATTCGGAATTAAATGGTTGATATGCAATAAAACCAAACCAAACCAAGTAATCTAAACCTTTTCAACGAAGAAGTAGTCTTCATCCGACATGAACTCTCCCCAATTTCTCCCAGAGAAATTAACCGCTTTTACCTTATTTATATCCTTTTTTAAAGAATTAAATGCTCACTTTTTCAAGTCTGCCTGTAATGTCAGGTACTCGGTATACCTGGTAGTATATTGGTAGTTGCTACAGCTAACACGTTGTGCATTACTTCAGTACAATTCTGTTTTAAAACGTCTCAGATAAATCGCAAAGGTACTTTTGCTCGAAAGCTTAAGCTTGGCTTGTTCAAACTGGGCTATAAGCCCGAGAAAGCCAACAAAAAGCATATTTTTTCGAAAGGTATAGGCTCAGTTGTTCATAATAAAGTAACTAGATAGTTTTAAAAAAATATACTCTGTTTGCAAGACCTTTGTCGATTAGTTAATTTCAGCTATGACTAAAACCGTAGATTCCGAGGCAGCACACCAAGCCATTGAGTAATCTTGGGGGATTTGTGACTAGTTCGGCATCTTACAGTCCAGTGTGCTCCGTTACTGTTAAAACATCGTCAAAGTATATGAAGCTGTCAAATCATGCATTATGTTTCCAAAATATTGCAAAACTTTTGACTGACCCGAGTATTTCAAATAATCAATCGTAGTAAATCGTGAATTAGATATGCGGCGATATGTTTGTGTGTTTATTTGTTGTCGTTATTGTTTTTTTTTTTCAGTTATTTTCTAACCAAAGAAATCAATATATTCTTTCCGAGAAAAAAATTACAAAGTTATTATTTCTTGAAAATATTAAATTTCGTCACTATATGTTATAAATTCAACATGAATCAATCGACATCTAAATTGACTTCAGCAAATCATATTCGTTTAATGTTGGTTGATTATTTATTCCTTGATTTATTTTATTAATTTTGTCTGGAAAGAAGAAATAATGAGGTATTTGCGTTGTTAGTAAAAGACAATATGGTAGACAGTATTTTGAAAAACCTGTTTAAATATATTAATATATTTAAAACTTGACGAACATTTATATCTATATTATAAAACCAAATAAATATTTTAATATATTTAAAACTTGAACTTATATATCTATATTATAAAACCAAATAAAAGAGATTAATTTGGGTAGCATTATTTTCTTAATTTCTAATATTAAATATATAAGTGAAGGCGTTTGAGACCCAGGGGCTCCACAAAGGAAGAAGTCGCTGAGGCAAGAAGGAGGGGCATTATATATACCGAGGGACACAGAGAAATCTATGAAATAAATAAATAAATAGATAAGAGTGCAAATTGAAAACGTTTTTTAATAATTAATTTTCTTAGAAAACTCCATATTCGTAAATATAGTTTCGCCTCGTATAATATTTTACTGAACTATATACGTGGTGCATTTAATAAGTTTTAAGCCTTTTTTATACAGGCATTTAAAATTGTCCTAGACTCTTCAAAATTCAGTATGTTATTTCTATACATCTTATGCCATGACTGACCAATTTTTATGATTTCAGGTTCATATGAACAGATACAGCATGAATTGGAATACACCCTACTAAAACCTGATTGTCACAGCTGGTGAATTTCAAAAATGCAATCTGGACGTGAGGACATTTCAGAAGAAGGACATGTAATAAAATTCTGTTTTAAATTTGGAAAAAATGCCAAAGAAACGTATGCAATTCTTCAGACTGCTTTTGGAGCATCTTGTATGACAGTTCCTCACCCTCCCTATAGACGAGACCATGCTCTCTCTGACCTTTGGTTATTCCCTTAGCTCAGAGGCTGTCGTTATGAGACAATTGAGGATTTGAAAGAGGCTGTGACGAAGGTCATTGATACGCTCACACAAGAGGACTTCCATGGGGCCTTGCAGAAGTTGTTGGAACGGTACAACAAGTGCATCGCAGACGGAGGAAATTACTTCAAAGGGCACTAGAGTTCCATGAGTGTACTATAAATAAAAGTGCCCATACGAAAAAAGCCTGGAAACCTATTTGATGATCCTCGTACGTTATTAATTGAATTAATAAATGAAATTGAAACAACAGTGCATACTGGGGGCGCCTGTGTCCTCTCTACAGCATGGAGATAGGCATCATAAATTCCTGGCTAAAGAGCTTAACTGTAGCTTTGATGAGAGTTCGAACACCAGTCGGTCTAAAACGTTCACTTTCGGATAACTATTTTTTAAGAAAGGCATAAGATCTCTATTCCCAACCCCAGAAATGAGTTCAATCGTATCACTGCTGTTCTACAACGGTGGTTTTCACATTATTTAAACCATGAAGGTTGGTATGCCATTAACAAAAAAAGTAAGCCAAACGCTTTACCGGCATAAATTTGGCGACCGTTGTTGAAGGCGACATGAAGGCTCCCTTTTCAATAGCTACTTCACAGAGGTGTAGGGAAGGGTGTTATTCCTTTCCCTTGATTACTCCACTTTACTCTTGATCGATAGCTTATGATGATAAGTGTTAAGCAAGAAGGCATCAAGTAACATTTTTTGAGTCTTTAGTTTGACTTAACCAAGGACTGAACCCCGGTCTTCCAGGTTATTGGCGAACAGTCTACCCACTAAGCATTTGACCGGTTAAACAGATATTTACCCAAATTTTGAAAATATTGCCGGCTGTTCGAAGTTAAATATCCATATTTATAGTTTTTTAAGCTTAAAAAATAATAGAGTATTCTTAAAGCAGGATTCCATCTCGCATCGTCCAAATATTGTTTATTTATTTCTAATTATTTATACGGCTCATTGGCCTAGTGGGTAGAGTGTTAGCCAATGGTCCGGGAGACCTGGGTTCAATCCCAGGTTGGGTCATACCAAAGACTTTAAAGATGGTACATGATACCTCCTTGCTTAACACTCAGCAATATAAGGTATGTATCAAGGGTAAAGTGGAGCAATCCAGGGAAAGGAGTAGCACACTCCCCCCGATGTAGTAGCTTTTAAAATGGGAGCCTTCTGGTCGCTTTCGACTAAAAGGAGACAACTTTACTTACTTATTTCTAATCAAATATTTCCTCAAAATTGTACTGAAATTAGATCATTAGAAAAATAGTGATACTATTTAGCTCATAGCAAGATAAATAAGAGAGTCCATGCTTTTCCCCAAAGATGTTAGTCCACAAGTGAACATAAGAGTTTCAATATTGATGGGATATGATATTTTAATGGGTGTATGATAATTTAATGGGTGTACGATAATTTAATGGGTGTACGATGATTTAATGGGTGTACGATAATTTAATGTGAGTATGCAGATTGTATAATTCTCTCCTATTTTAAGATGTTTTCGACTGCATCCTAGCAAACTATCTTCAAGTTTCTGTTACATTCTGGAGTATGCAAAGAATCACGTTTTATTTATAACAAAATTATCAAGGAATTATAGACGCGATATTTCAGAATAATCTCAAATATCAGGTGTTCTGGCTAACGTACTGAACTCTAACATAGGAAGAAGCAAGTTCGACCTCCAGTCAGGCGCTATTACGTTCAATTTAAGACCAATTCTCAAAGGTATGAGCCCTGTTTCCCCCCCAGCAGTGAGTTTGATAGTACCATATCTGTTTTTCTTTGGGCAATCGGCTGGGGCTGTTGAATACACTGACTGCTTCTCTGCAGAGGGGTAAGACCCTCTAAAACGAATTTCCTAGATATGACGCAAAATACTCTGATGTTGTATTATAATTCAATGCATGTATGATAACTGAATGGGTATATGCAGATTTTATGTTGTATAATTCTCTCCTATTTTAAGATATTTTCGATTGTATCCTATCAAACTATCTTCCGGTTTCTGTTACATTCTGGAATGTTATCGAATATTGTTCTGAACTGGAGTTTGATACAATCAACGACAAAAACAAGGTCAAACAGTGCTCGAGTGAAGCTTAAAAAAAACAAAAGGAAAAAAAAAATTCTTCATAACCAACTCAAACAAAATAAAGAATTTTCCTCTATCTAAAAATAAAAAAAAAACGGCCGATTAGACGACAGTGAATCGGGCTAAGCCAAAGGATTTTGAGCAACTCTATTCAATCGGAAACTTCGACTTCCGCTGTGCATAAAATCCCAGTCAAACTAATAATCTTATTTTGAATAAAATTTTGACTTTCATTTAAAGGGATACTGATAAAGATATCATTACGCACACTTGTCACCAGTTATTTGGTATATATATTACATATATATTACATATACATTGCATATATTACATGAGATAAAAATGTCAGAAATGTCTGGCTTATGATAAATCACCAACGGCTTGTGTAAGATTCTAACAGAAAGATCTCAGCTTTTAATCTAAATTGACATGTCATATCCTTCAGAGCCTCGACCAAAATACCCGGGCATCAGACAATATCTTCACCCAGTTCACGCGTATATTAATAATATTTCGTTATGTATCGCCCCCTCCTTATCTCTCTCTCTCTCTCTCTCTCTCTCTCTCTCTCACTTGCTCGCTCGTCCGCTCTTTATTCCTATCTATATCATTTTGTTTAAATCGTTCTCAGTCGGTTCATATCTGGAGAGAGAGATAGAGAGAGAGAGAGAGAGAGAGAGAGAGAGATAATCAGTTGTCGAAAATTAAAATAATTCTTCTGAGAATCAAGTCGATTGCATTATCAACGTTAGGTAAAGGGTTGAAAGACTTAATTACAGACAACCGTCTTAGCACGTTCTCCTTTTTTTTTATTTCAGATAAGAAAACAGATATCAATCATTAAAAATCCCCTTAGCTGTGTTCAGTCTCTATAAGAAGGAGTATATATGAGATCATATTGTTGAGGAGACCTAAAGACGTACCACAGAAACTGGTGTTACAGATTGTATACTCTTTGAGTTTAGCGAATCACGTTTTATTTATAACAAAATTATCAAGGAAATGCAGAAGCGATATTTCAGAATAATCTCAAAGGTGTTCTGGCTAACGTACTGAACTCTAACATAGTAAGAAGCAAGTTCGAGACCCAGTCAGGCGCTATTACATTCAATTTAAGACTAATTCTCTGGAGAAAGTTATGAACCCTATTTTTTCCCATCAGTGAGTTTGAGAGTACCATCCGTGTTTTTTTTCTTTTTTTGATTTTTTTTTTCCCAGTCGGCTGGGGCTGTAGAATACATCGACTGCTTCTCTGCAGAGGGGTAAGACCCACTAAAACGAATTTCCTCGATATAACGCAAAATAATCAGATGGTGAGGTTCCAGTAATGCTGGAGCTTTGGAAAATACGGAAATGTGGAGTACTCCTTCATTGTCTTCGCTTCCAGGTTCACTCGGACCCGGAGTGGTAGCACCTGATAGGGTCTTATCTATGGGTCAATATAACAAAGCTGTGAACTTTTCTTGATTAAAGTGCTTGAAATAAGACCGTTTTGACATTTAAACTGCATACTTATACTAAACTGAATTGTTTGAAATAAACCTCTTTTTACATTTACCTTAACCCGTTTTGACATTTAAAAATGTATAAACAAAAACTCAACCAATACTAAACTGGATTGTTTGAAAGTTAATTCGGCGTTAACTGAGCTGAAATGGGTTGATACACGGTAAAACAAAACAACTAACCAGCCAAACATGGCTTTGGTATTAACTAACCCACAAAGGTTGATATGCCAATAGACAAATAAACTAAACCAAATCTAACGAGTTAAGCATGATGTGCTGTTATTAAGGATTCTACGTCCAGCTTTGAACTAGTCCTGGAAGCAGCAAACGAAACAACAGCTGAATGGCAACTTAACACCAATCTAACAAACAATCACAGTAAGATTGGCAAAACATGACGTGCACTACTACAAAAAGTAAGAACGAAATCTTACACCCAGAACCAACAATTTTGTCTGGCCAGCACACACTTTCTTTTCGCAACTCTGTGTGGACACTGAATAAAATAATTAGAGTGATAATTAATCATATTGATTATTTCATTGGTAATTAATTGAATTGGTCATTTTATTATTTAGTTTGGTGAGGATAGGGACCGGCAAGCACGTGCGGAAGGATACGACAATCACCCCTCGTTATAATAAGATTTCGGGACAAGAATAGAAAACTAGACAAAATTGCAGTCATGTTTTATTTCAGTTCAAAAACTAATGATGCAATATTTTAGTGAAATGACGTCACACCGAGGAGTTTGGCGGACGCTATACTTTATTTTGGAATATATAAACAATAGAGAATTAGAAAAGAAATCAAATAAGTTGAGTTTTGATAGTTGGTTATGGTAACTGAGTTGCGATTTGGACGAGATGCGTTGGCCATGCGTAGTGGGGGGGTGACTGCAAGCGAGATATGTTGATAAACCCTAACGATATTTCTCTCTTGCTCGAGTTCCGCGGACAACTTAGAATAAACGTTCCAGGCCAAAAAAAAAAGGCTTTCGTATCTGATGCAACAAAGTCGCCCATTATTTTTTGAGAACAATGCTACCTTAATATTTACGATGGTCTTTTAACATTAGAACTCGGCTATCGAGAAGGCCTGCTGAGAGTGGTGCGCTATAAGGACGAGAGAGAGAGAGAGAGAGAGAGAGAGAGAGAAAGAGAGAGAGAGAGAGAGAAAGAGAAAGAGAAAGAGAAAGAGGGAGAGAGAGATGAATCCTTGCTGTCGGCATACCTTTATGATGATGAGGAGGAGGAGGAAATTTATGAAGAGATATTATACGCAAATATGGTTGTTGAATAACCGAATTTTAAAAAAAGCATATAGAAAAATTCATCTTGACTAGATGCTGTGTATGTATGAATCCAAATCCTCCGTCACAGACAGGATAAGGCACAACTTCACTTTTTAAGCGGAGCTCAGCTGGCATGAAATTCAATATTTTTCTTCGAATAGATTTGATCCAGTCGGTTCGGGCTGCAGAATACGCTAACTTCATATCTGCAGAGAGATAAGACTCCAAAAACCAGTGTGCTGGATATAACACTAAACAATCAATTGGTGAGGTTTCAGTAATGCAGGCCTTTTTTTGAATGGTGAGTACCCTGTCATTACCATCACTCCCATGTCCACTCTGCCTCGGAGTGGCGACACATGATAGGGCCATATCTATGGGTCAAATAGAACTATTTGACAATTAAACTGTGTACTTATGCAGAACTGAATTGGTTGAAATAAAACTATTTTTACATTTTACTGAGAGTAAACAAAAACAGTTTACTTATGCTAAATTGAATTGTTTGAAAAAGAAGTGTTTTACAAAGCTCGTCACAAGTGTTCGTGATTCTGGTGTTTTATACACTCTTTTCAGTTGCAGAGACCGAGGAAGTTGTTGGAAATATTTAAAGAGCTTGACATAATGTCGACATTGTTCGCTTTAGTAGGAACCAGTTCTTCCCGTATATTTGGAAGGTTCACTCACACATGCAAACATTTTTGTTCTCAGTCACAAAAAGAGTGAAACTCGAGAAACTTCACACCTTTTATTCGAATTCAAATTTACAGAACACAGACCCTCGACTTCCGCCTTGCATGGGTGACACCGTCCAGCTTGCCTCTGCCAGAACTCAGAGTGTCAATCGAGTCTGGTAACCTTGATAAGTCACGATTAACTCTAGTTTTCATTCTGGGGTGTCCGATAGAACTTAGCTTCCAACCCACGTCAGGATATGTTAAATTTTGACAACACGTATTTCTTCCAGCTACTGACATTTTATAAATAACTTATCTAGTCTCATCTCGGTGTTATTCGCTAAGAATTTTACACTTGGACATGGGAAATTAAATAAATTCATACTTTTTCCCAGAAAACATTAGTAGAAAATGTTTTCCCTTATAAAAGACACTGAAAATTTGCTTTTGGTTTATTTGTTTGTTTTTGTTATTTTTTTCGTCTTTTATTTTCATCTCGAAGACAGCGACATTCCCTACACAAAAACGAAATATTCGATACTGGATTACTTTTAATTAGCCTCTAGACATCATATTAGCAGTTTTCTTGGAAACATTTGAAGTTGTACATGCATGGGAAGAGAGAAATTGACGGGGTTTCAGGCTCTCCCTACAAAAAAAAAATTGGAAAAACAATTGAACTTACAAATGTTTATATACTAGTTGTTCAAAAGTAGTTTATCCTTAACTTTTTTGATTTAATAAAAAATTAACTTGGAGCTGTCTTCGTAAAAATGAAGGACTTTACTAGTGGTGAAAAATGATGAGGTCAACGAGATATATATATATATATATATATATATATATATATATATATATATATATATATATATATATATCGTTGACTTAATCATCTTTTCGTTGTATACTTATAATTTGCTCAAATCTTCTCAGCAAGCATCCATCGCTATTTTGATATCCAAGTCCTGATGATAGTTTCTGAAACCGAAACGTTAACGTCGACTTTACATCATATATTCACCTATTTGGATTACATTTTTCTGCTACCTTCATACTGTCGGATTTTAATCCATATTTACTTTCATACTGTCCTTTCGGAAAATAAATACCAAATACAATCTTACACGATATTTAACATGGATGATTCCAAACGATCTCTATATATGAAAACGTACTTGTCGTTGCGTATTTCTCAATAAACGGGACGTTTTGTCTCGTTTCATTGGGAAATTCAACATTTTCAAATATGTTTCCACGTGCCAGACACGTTCTTATGACTTCTGAACTATGAACGCTATGTGCACGTTTATGAATCTTTTCTTTGTAAATTTCTCATTTGCTCTTGTCAAATCCGCAAGTATCCCCCTCGCTATGTGAACTATTTTGATATCCAAGCCCTGATGATGGTTACTGAAACCGAAACCTTATCGCCGACTTTACATCATAATATATTCACCTATTTGGATTATGTTTTTTCTGCTACCTTCATATATACATACTTATATATATATATATATATATATAATATATATATATATATATATTGTCATCCACAGACAGACTGTTCCGTTGTATCACAATTCTCCAGTGTAGCTAGACACGTAGGACACATAAAGCTGGGATTGAAACCCGACCAACTTTACGTTAGACTTAGTATCAGACCGCTCGGCCAAACAGCGTACCACGTTAGCTAGGGAATTATAAGGTAGCAGCGGCAGCAGTAGCGTTCGTTTGTTTACATTTTATACCTTACCGGATACCAGAGGGTTCAGTTCGATCGAAGACCTTTTCATTATGCGAGCGCTAGCGGTAAATTCCTTCGCCAGAGTACTCAACCCCCATGGATGAGCGTATATATTGTCATCCACAGGCAGACTGTAAATATCTTACCTATATTAACTGCAAATCCTTTAGATTTATTAAGTTATAATTCAAAAGAATCTAAACCTGAATATTAAGCAAATATGCAGGTTTAAGTTTTGAAATTTTCCGAAAATTCCGGAAAATACTATTTCTTTTACCTATGCGCTGTGAAGATTTTCATGATATAACCGATGAGGAATTTGATACATTGATTTACGAAGGGAAAGCTTTTGCTCAGTATCAATTTTGCTATATCACGGATTAATTCTGAGTATGATCATATGTTGAACTTTATCGACCAGACTGTTAAGTGTCATACTTGTCACATGTGACTAGACCTATCTTTCTCCATCCCTGTATGTAAATATATGTCAACATCTATATATACATATATATATGCGCGCGCGCATGTGTGTGTGTGTGTGTTTCCATTACACTGCTTATCTGTAGATTCTTTGTTTATGGCTAAAAGAAAAGCCATTTTTGTTAGCATTACTTTCCGGCGTTTTTCCTACTCCGTTTTTACAGACTGAAAAACTCTACAGCAATTTGGAATCCCAAAGTATTCGCGCCAATTTTCTGCGTTACTTCCTTTTTCCACTTTGGCCCTTTCTACTTTTTTTGGTTTTTAGCATTTTTTTTTTTTTTTTTTGCTTTTTCTGGCAATAATTCTCTCGCTGCCAGAGTGAAGAGTTATTCACTTGTTTTTCTTTTTTGTTCTTCTTTATTTCACATCTCTTTTACTTATTTTCGTTCCATATCAAATTGTGTTTATTTGAAAATTTCCAATTAGTCATTCTCATTTGATGACTTTCCAATCATTTAATCTTGTTTCCTTTCTTCCTTATTTTTCTGTTTTTGCTTTTTCTTAAAAAATTATTTTATGCTATTTTATCAATTTCTTTAATTTTTGTCTTGATTATGTCTTTTTTTTATTTTTTCGCTTTTAAAAACATTTCCTGCACATTTCATTTTTTGATTTATTTTATTTTTGCCTCCCTAAAATTTTTGATTATCTTTATCATATTATGTGGTTAGTTTTTCCTTCAGCTCTTCTCCAAGTTGTCTGGTTTTTCATCGTCTTTTTTCATTTTTCTTTCTTTTTTGAATTATTCCTGTTCATTTTCAGTTTTGCCTCATCCTCAAATTTATGTTTCGAAATACTTCTATTTCTTTCTTTCCGTTCTTTTTTATTTTCTACTTTCTTTCCTGAATAGTATCAAGGATTTTTTTGACATTAATTTCTTCACACATTTTAGCACTCCGCGCCATTTTTCATCTTTTTATTTTCCTTTCGTTTTATTTCTTATCCCGTAATTTCCTTTTTTTTTCTTTTTTTCCTCTGTCCTTATTTTCATACAGTTTCTTATTGTCCTTCTCTTTTTCTTCCTATTTCATTTTTCCTTCATCTTCACATTTTATTATTGAACAGTTTGACGTTTCTGTTCCTTCCTTTTCCGTGTCGTCTGCTATCAGCTTTTCTGTTTATTAGTCGAGAAATTCACGCATCTAGATCGCCTTTTTTTAAGAAGAAAAATGTCGAACCCATTCTAAAAACATTTTATGAAATTGTTCATGCGTCGTTCTTCCAGAGAGATGGGTAACAGAGATACTTATTGACAAAATAAGCTCAGAAAAAGGAGAGAAAATTACATTGGACATCTACTTAAAGAAAATCGACAAGCAGATTTAGGGGTGTATTTTCATCGAAGTTTCATCGTCGAGTAGAAGTATTTGTCAGCATTTATTAGAAATGGACAGCGATTATGATTATTTTGCCTTATTTTTCCGCGAAGCCTTATTATACGGATGGTGAATTCTTAAGGATGGCTTTCAATATGAATATTTCATATTCTATGAAAAATAGTCATTCTTGTCGATATATATATATATATATATATATATATAGATAGATAGATAGAAAAGCAGATGCAGCTTCATGTTTCATGTGAATCATATTTAACAATTATCATCATGATCATCAACAGCATCGGCACAGCAAGCTAACCCCGTGGGTTCGTTTAACTCTCTCTTGCCGCCAGTTTATATGGTCCATCACTGTAATAAGTCCAATAGTAAGTAAGTAAAGTTGTTTCCCTTTTGTCGAGGGTGACCCGATGGCTCCCTTTTCAATATCTATTACACCGAGGTGTAGGGGAGGTGGCTACTCCATTCCCTGGATTGCACAACTTTACCCTTGATCCGTACCTTTTAATGCTGAGTGTTAACCAAGGCAGCATCAAGTACCATTTTTTAGTCTTTGGTATGACTCGACCTGAGATTGAATTCCGGTCTCCCAGACCATTGGTGAACACTCTACTGATTAGGCCAATGGCCCGGTTACTTAATAAGTCCAATAGTCAGCATCAAGTTTCCACACAGAGGTGATTTATATAGTTTTTTAATTGTCAGACCATACTGGTATGTCCATCTGTTGTAGTCCATCGAAGAAAATCACTTATAAGTTCCTTCTTGGTTCTTTAGCAGTGCCCGGTTGACCGTGTTCGTCTTCTACGTATAGTTTGTATGATAAGCGGTAATTAACCATAGAACTACAGTTTTATGTGATGTTCCTTTCAGGCTTTATCATGAACTTCATGAAGCATCCTTGTGTAGATCCTGAAAACATTTTGGTAGATTCCACGTGGTGCGACCATGCTGTACTACTAACACAGCAACAGTTTGAAAGAATTCACATTTTCTTCTGCCAGGGAGATTAGATTTTTCCGAAAAACATTAGCTAATACCGATAGCAAATTTCTTGAATAACAAACTTTAATAAAATTGCTGAAATGATGTTTAAAGATTTTACAGTAATTAAAATTCTTAATTAATTCAATCAGTTTGTTGCATACTAATCACTGACTTATATATATATATATATATATATATATATATAAACTCTTTGCAACAGGCAGGTTGTGATACAAGGTAAATATTTCAGTATAGCGAAGTTTGAATTAAGAGTTTTCCTTCTTGACTCGTTTTTAAAGTAAGTATCAAGAAAACCAGCCAATCATACTATTCATAGTATGAAAACGTAGAGAAGGGAAAGGCAATCGGGTCGACCAATGATCAAAACTCTTGTTGCTGATTCAAATATCTTTCGATGATTACCATTACGTTAAGCGTACCTGCTTCTTTTACACCTCTATGGCGAGAAATTCTTCGAAGCGTAGAAGGTGTCGATAAAAATGGGCTTAGTGACACGAATTAACTCCTTGATGAGGTTGTTAGTATTTTTCATAGAGCTTATTCTCTTGGGAAATTTATGAATCTAACCATTCCCTCTCGAACCATAGGTCAGATATTAGGACAAACTAATGTCATCAACCGTCTGATGACAACAGGTCAAAGAAATTCCTGAATTAATCATATTTACCAGCCCCTCCACTCGAGCATAATATGACACAAGGTCAATTTTAAGCGGAGTTTAGCAGGTTTGAATTAACAGTTTTCCTTCTCCTAGATTAGTTGCCTCACCAAGGCTGAAGAACCTAGTCTGCCCAACTATTTACCCATAGCTGGAGGGAGAATTATGGGATTCATACGTTTCCCAAGGGTAGTAGTGCTATGTGAAATGCAACCAGTCTCGTCCATGATTTGAACTCGTGTCGCCGAGTCCACTTCCTACGACGATAACCATTACACGGCGGGCACCTCCCAAAAATTCCTGAATTAATACTAGTTGTACTTTACTTCAGTCAGACCTTTTGTCACCTCCTACTCCTACTTAAAGTTTGGATAAATACATTGTATTTATTTTACAAGTTATTTTGCACGAATATAGCCATCTTTATTCCATAAGTATATTCTTCAGGGAAAAGAATTACTACAGTTCTGCGTTGAACGTATGATATTATTCTAGAAGACTTGGTTATTTCATTAGAATATTTCATACAATTCCTTGTTCAGATTTGTCAGGCTTATGTTTTTATTTACGCAAACCATTAGTCACGAGCAGGGGCCAAAAAAAGTTTAGTTTTCAAGCGAGCCCAGTTGTCTATAGGTGTAGAATACACCGACTGCATCTCTGCAGAGGGGTAAGGCTCCCACCACTGAGTAGCCCAGTGGCCTGGGGCTTTAAAATACACTGACTGCATCTCTACTGTTGGGTGAGGCACCCACCGACGATTGCCCTGATGTGACACTAAACAATCTGATGGCGGGGATCCAGCAATGCAGAGTACACATTCATCACCATTGCTCCCAGGTCCACTCTAGTACCTAAATGCATCCTACGGGCCAAATAAAATTGTTTTAACATTTGAATCGAGTGCAATCAAATAACTTATGCTAAACTGAATTGTTAGAAATAGATCTGTTTGATAATTTAACTGTTTGCAAACAAATGCAGATGTTTAATTGAACTGTTAGGGATCCGTTTGAATAATATGAACCACTTAACAGTGTTTAAACGAATAAGTAATGCCGAGTGCAATCATTAGTGTTAAATAGCATTACTTGAAACGTTTTAATTGCCTGCCTGAATTTGAATGACAGGTAATAAAAAACAGTACTTGGAACCATTTGACTATGTGCAAAAAATGAATAGTGTTGAATTGAATAATTTATATTAAAAAAAAATTATTGTAAACTCTTCACTTTGTGCAAACGAAAGATTAATATCGAATAGAATTATTAGTATTAGAAAACAGTAATTGAAACCATTACACTGTGTGGACAAATAGCAATTCTAGTTGGCCAACAAATTAGTTGTAACTCATTTAATATATGAAATTACTAACAGACTATGTGATAGCTGATGTTAAATCGGTATATTTATATATCAATACTTGAAACAATTTAAATGTGTGCAAAGAATGAATTCAGGATCTTTTATAAATTTTATTATGAAAGTATATTTACAAATTATATATATTCAATATATACATTTCAGCAGTATTTGGTATTAAATAACCCAGAATAGTTGACATGCCATAAAACCCAAGAAACCAACCAACCAGCCGATTTCAGTTGAAATATGTAAAATTATAAGATGTCATCATTTTTTTCTTTTGTTTTTATGTAAAAGATTTTTTAGCTCTACACGTTGAGTGTTGATGTATCCTTTATCTCAAATTAATTATAGATCAATAGCCGTTAGTATTGAGCACTTATATTTGATACTCCTACACATTGGATTTCCTCCGTGAATATTTTATATATATATATATATATATATATATATATAACAGTGTTTGTTGTCACTAAATCACTTAGTGGATTTGTATCGAACCAAGTGCAATATAACATGGAGAGTGCTCAATATCTAGGACAGGGCTATTAAATAATAATAATAATAATAATAATAATAAATATATATTAGATAAATATATCTAATTCATGGAATTTAGACTGCGACCCCTGGGTTTCATGGAATTTTTTTACAAAACAACAATCATCAGGCAGTTAAGAAAATGAAATGAATCGAAAATTGAAAAAATACCGTCAAAATTTATTGTGATTTTGTATGATTTTTTACGTGTGGTTGTAAGTGTGTGAGTGTGTGAGTATCCTTGTGTGGGTCATAGTTGCATATTAATGTGTGTTTGTTTGGGTTTTGGTGAATTTACAAACATACACCTCTACATGAAATGATGATGTTTTGTTCTTTAGCTATAGTCACCTACACATACAGAAATAAAATAATGTAGCGAAATATTAAGATACACCTAAGAATTCACATCCGCTTATACAACGCGCTGCGTTTGTAAATTCACCTAAAATCATACAAACACACATTCATACACAACTATAACCCATACACACATATGCACAAACGCTTACACACTCACACACTTACAACCACACGTAAAAATCTTACAAAATCACAACGGATTTTGACAGTAATTTTTCAATTGTTGATTCATTTCATCTTCTTAACTGCCTGATGATTGTTGTTTTGCAAAAAAACTCCATGAAACCCAGGGTCACATTCTAAATTCCATGAATTTAAAATGTAATAATAATAATATATATATATATATATATATATATATATATATATATGTATATATATATATATATATATATATTAGCCAGTCATCTTTTTCTGAAGAATGCACAGATACCATCTCTGCAAAGGTGTAAAACCCCTCTCCATCAAATGTTGTCATTGATATGACACAAAAAAATCAGATAGTGATGTTTCAGTCTTGGAGATTTCAGGAGTGTCGAGAACCCCTTCATTGCCATTACTCCCTGGTTCACTCTGACCCGGGGGTGTTAGGGTTTGGTGTATGGATGATTTAGAACTTTTAAACATTTAACTGTTGACAATCAAAAGGCTGATGTTAAATTGAATTGTTAATGCTTCTTTGCAATTCTTTAAATAAATTAGCTGTATGCAACAAAATGAGCAATAGTTTCTTTTAACTGTTACCTACAACTATTAGTTTACACACACACACACACACACACACACACACACACACACACATATATATATATATATATATATATATATATATATAGTGTAATCGAATGGATTCTTATACATGGTTAAGTTGTCATCATCAATTTATTTCGGTAGGAGTTACCCATGGTGTAATGGTTATCATCGTAGGAAATGGACACGGCGACACGTGTTCAAATCATGGACGAGACCGATTGTATTTCACATACCACTAATACCTTTGGGAATCCAATTATTCTCCCTCCAGCTATGGGTAAATAGTAGGGCAGATTGCGTTCTTCAGCCTTGGTGAAGCAACTAGTCTAGGAGAAGGAAAACTCTGATTCAAACCTGTTAAACTCCGCTTAAAAAATGACCTTGTGTCATATCCTGTCCGAGCTGAGGGGTTGGTAAATATGATAATCATAGGCATTTTTTCTCCAATCCACAACTTAGAAACCAGACAGCCTAATCAAAATATTTTTGGACCTTTAAAGATCTGGGACTGTGTCCACAAATTAAGTGGAAGATAATCAGACACTCTTCTACCGGGAATAGCTCCAAAGGTAGATGTATCTTATGTATAGATGAGAAAATTAGTATTATTAATTTCAGAAATCAAAGACTACTGCTGAACGAAAGGAATGAGCTCGTATTTAAATGTAGGCATAGAGGAAAATTCAAATTATCCTGACTGAGAGCCACGGAAACACCGATTCCTATGTAATTGCAAGGACAATGATGTGGATTTATTTAAAATTAGTAACGATCTATTCAATAGTGGATATATTCAGGGCGGGGAGATTTTAAGATAGATGATGATCCGATGAACTTCGGATATTAATCCAAAAATTAAGGCCTTGGACTCTGAAGTAGTTAAAATCCCTTGACCATTTTTAGGGTCAATTAAATTCATGTGATAGCCACAAGAAAAAAGTTCTCTACCTTTATCATATTTAATTATCTATCTCCTAATTAAATAAGGAGGAATATCTAAGATCACAAGAGCTGAGATAGTAAACAGATGTATTATGAGTAAATGTAAAATATATATGGGGAGAGTCATTTGTACTACGATCGTTGGTTGTTTAGAAAATCCCACTGCTACGAGACCCCCGACAAGTGCGTAAATTAGGATGGGTTGACACACGGAGACGCCCCACTCCTGTTTCTTGATGCTTCTAACACCTAATATTTTGACCCCCTCTGCACTGGACTGTGGATTTTTTTTTTCAAATACGACCTGTAAATCCACATTTGTAAATTCGAGTAAAGCATGTAAAAAGTCATTTGGCGCGACGTAGAGTATAGTAATATTCCCCACCGAAATAAATCTATAATGAAAATTTAACCAGGTTTCAGTTTCAATCCGATCACACTGCATACGCTGTGAATGTAAATGTTGTTATATCCCTGCGAAGTAATGAGGGATTAACAATAGGCAAACATCGAGCTCTCATTTAGACTGATATGATATTCCTCATATATTCTATAAAAGTATAATCCGCACCCACTGTCTTTGGACGCTTACTGGTTATTATAAATATATATATTTTGTCATCCACAGACCGACTGTTTCGTTCTATCAGAAGTCATAATTGTGGCTAGACAGGCTAGATTCCCGAAGCTGGGATCGAAACCGGGCTGACTGTAACCGTATTTACCAACCCCTCTGCTCGGGCAGGATATGACAAAAGGTCAATTTTAAGCGGAGTTTAACAGGTTTTAATTCAGAGTTTTCCTTCTCCTAGACTAGTTGCCTCACCATGGCTGAAGAAACCAGTCTGCCCTACTATTTACCCATAGATGGAGTACGAATACTTGGATTCATACCTTTCCCAAGGGTATTAGTGCTATGTGAAATGCAATCAGTCTTGTCCAAGATTTGACCTCGTGTCGCCGTGTTCATTTCCTACGACGATAACCATTACACCACGGGCACCTCCAGGCTGACTGTAACGCCAATCCAAGATTCTACAACACAACTACGAGGAAACCAGCGCCAGCGAAGGAAATTTTTAACGCTTATATATCACATTTGTTTACATATATCCGCTTAACGGCTACCGAGAGCTCAATTCATTTGAAGAGCCTAAGCCGTAGAAATCAAGTAACCAAACAACCACCCATTATCATTGTCATCATAAATCGTCCATATATGTATATATAATAAAAACAAGTGGGAAAGAGGATAAACCAAACACTGACAACGGATTCAATATTTCGTTCTTTATTGAAAATGGAGCTTCATCAGAATAAGAAAAACGATATATTGAATCCCTCGTCAGTGTTTAGTTAATCCACTTAGCCGCTTATTTTTATCATCTTGTCAGATTTACCAAAATATACCATTTTCCTTTATATATATATATATATATATATATATATAGGTATTATTCGGTCCAGTTAAACCAGAGTTGGGAGTAATTCCTTCAGGACAAGAAATCATTCAAGAGCTGAACATTTAAATTTTCCTGGAAAAGAAAATCATTCAAGGGCTGAGCATTTAAATTTTTCTGGACAAGAAAATCATTCAAGGGCTGAACATTTAAATTTTTCTGGACAAGAAAATCATTCAAGGGCTGAACATTTAAATTTTTCTGGACAAGAAAATCATTCAAGGGCTGAACATTTAAATTTTTCTGGACAAGAAAATCATTCAAGGGCTGAACATTTAAATTTTCCAGTCCTGTTATATTTTTCTTCCTGTTTTTGCTTTACATCAGAAACGCAAAACAGGATGGAAATAAATTTATAATCCTAAAATAACCAGTCTTTGTTTTTTTTCTTTTAAGAAAGTATATATATATATATATATATATACATATATATACAATTATCATCCTAATCACCATTATATTAATATTGAAATTCTAGTCAACGTCATCACGCGGAAAACCTAATTGTTTTAATCAACACTTTGTGAAAGAAAGCATTATTCATTTCTCACTCAATTTTGACATTTATTTCAGGTTTTAAAGCCTACAGGTTTGGAAATTTAATAGCTTTTTTTCGTGCAATTTTTTTTATTTTTTTATCAGTGCGACATTATGTTAATGTCTAATCTCTTGCCCCCATTAAAAAAGTTTTATGTATTTATCCCATTTAACGCTAAACTAAGGATTTTAGGCCTAAAGCAAATAAGCAAAAATTAATCGTTAAGAAGTCACGAACTGTATGGAAAGTTGATATTTATAAATTCTATCTATTTTTAAATCAACATTCATTTATATAACTGATGCTGTTTATATTTGAGCTTTCTCACTGAACAGTTTTTGTAGCCGCTGAAAAATAATCTATCTACTTATTCAATATAATGTAATTTCACACACACGCACACACACACACACACACACACACGCACACACATATATATATATATATATATATATATATATATTTGCTTTGAGTGTGTAACCTAAAATACTTAAGAGGCATGCGAACATTCATGGTTATAGCAACCGCAGATATATCTCAGTACGAACTGAAGGTAAAGAAAGAGAGAGGGAGAGAGAGAGGGAGAGACAGAGAGAGAGAGAGAGAGATAGAGAGAGAGAGAGTCACGAGGAAATCTACCCTGTACAATCTTTCCTTTTCTTGTGTTGTTTTACATTTAAGTCGTCATTTCTTTTTCTCCAGTTTCTGCATCATTTTCCAGTTGTCTCTTCAACGTTAAAGCGTCCAGTCCGACCAATCGTTTACAATACTAAAAGGGTTGATAGTTGCATTCATTAATCTTGATGATTTCTTAATTTTTGTAGCATCTTATGTGAGTTATCTCCCTTTTTCACTTAAAAAATACTTTCTCTTTGTTTTCTTATGACTGGACTTAACATGTCTCCAGAATAAAAATTATTTCTTTCTTTCTTTCTTTCTTTCTTTCTTTCTTTCTTTCTTATGCAATCTTTTTTTTTTCTTTTCCTTCTCTTTGCTCTTTATTCGTTATCTTTCTTTACATCCCCTATTATATGTTTTCTTTTTCTTTCTTTTTTTTTCCTTTCTTTGATTTTTATTTTCATTCTATGTTCTATTCTTTCTTTCTTTTTCTTCTTTTTCTCGATGCAGTTTCTTCTTTCTTTTTATCATCTTTTCAATGATTTCATTTTTTTTTCTTTTTATTCACTGTGCCAAATATGAATTTGTAGTATTTTGGTCGTCTCAGAGAATGTTGGCGAAGAGCAAGTGACAAAGGCCAAATAAGGCTATGACGATGATATGACTCAGTTCATATCCAAAAAAGAAAATTGAGATATATGTAGGGGAAAAAAAATTCCGCTCACTTTATATATACTTACATAACACCTCCTCTTGACTAGAATGTAAAACAAGTAATTTTTTTAAAGTTGTGTTTAACAGAATTGTTTAACAGAACTGAATTCTGAGTTTATCTTATGCTAGAATGGCTGCCATATCATGATTAAAGAGTACGTGGTGTATTCAAAAAGTTTCCAGACTTTTTTTTGTACTGGCATTTAAAATTGGCGAATTCACTATGTTATTGCTATACATCTTATGAGATGACTGACCAATTTTTATGATTTCAGGTTCATATGAACAGCTACTGCAGCTATTGGAATACACCCTACTAAAACCTGATTGTCACAGCTGGTGAATTTGAAAAATGCAATCTGGACGTGAGGACACATTAGAAGAACGGTATGCAATAAATTCTGTTTTAAACTTGGAAAAAATGCCACAGAAACGTATGGAATGCTTCAGACTACTTTTCGACCATCTTGCATGAATCGAGCATCAGTTTTTGAGTGGCATAAGACATTCAAGGAAGGCAGGCAGTCTGGGAGGGATGATGAGAGGTGTGGGAGGAGTAAGGAAGTCAATACACCAGAGTTGATGTACCAAAGGGTTAGGGTTTAAGTTTACTATGTTGAGGTTTTAAGGGAGTTCAGGAAGAGATTCCGTCGGAAGAGGCCATCCCTCTTCAGATCGGGTCAGTATCATTTTCACCAGGACAATACAACAGTCTACAACTCCATCCTTGTCACAGACTATTTGACCAAGATGGGCATCAATACAGTTACTCACCCTCCCTATAGTCCAGACCTTGGTCCCTGTGACTTTTGGTTATTCCCTAAGCTCAGGGGCTGTCGTTATGAGACAATTGAGGAGATGAAAGAGGCTGTGACATTGGTCATTGACACGCTCACACAAGAGGACATCAATGGGGCCTTGCAGAAGTTGTTGGAACAGTTCAACAAGTGCATTGCAGCTGGAGGATATCATTTCAAAGGGGACTAGTGTTTCATGAGTGTACTATCAATAAAAGTGCCCATACGAAAAGAGTCAGGAAATTTATTTAATGATCCTCGTATTTTCCCCTACTATTAGCCCATAGCTTTAAGGAGAATTGTTGGATTCGTACGATTGCAAAAGTATTTGTTCTAAATGGAATGTTAACAGCATCGTCCAGGATTGAACTTTCATCAATGGGTCTATATCCTAGGATGTTACTATTACAGAACGAACTCCTCCAACACTTTATTGCCTCTGGATCGAAAAAAAAACAAAAACTAAGACATGAAATATCTTTTAAGTTGATCAGGGAACAATCTCTTCTTTGAAAAGTCAGTAGCCAACCCCTAATAAGGAGGGGCGTATAAACCCAAAATTGTAAGGCTTTAATTAATTGCTGCTCTGTCAGTAAATGATTAGAGCTTTTCAAAAAACAAAGACTCTTATTGGACTGTCTCTCGAAATGTAAAACGAGGGTTCTTGTGATTTAAATTTTATTGCCGATCACACATCTGGGCATCAAGTAAATTGGTGGTGGGACGTGATCACTAAATTATTATTCTTTCTTTATTTCTTTCTTAAAGACGAGCAATCTAATTAAGATAGTATCTAGAAAATTCAAATTAGATTGCAATGTATGAAAACATAAATTCTGAAATGTTAGATAGTTTTCTAACACACACACACACACACACACACACACACACACACACACATATATATATATATATATATATATATATATATATATATATATATATACATATATCGTAATTAATACATATATATATATATTATCGTAATTAATACTTTAGCAGTTTCACGTTGTCAATCCTCAGTTGAGATTTTGTTAAATGCGTTAGAGGATCAATAAAGAGAAACTATGTGTCATATGTCCTTATATATATATATATATATATATATATATAAGAGAACATACGAGCCAAAATTCAAATCCTGGGCGAGATTGATTGAATTTCGGATAGCACTATTAATCTTGGGAAAGGTATGAATCCAATTGTTCTCCCCACCCCAGCAATGGGTAAATATTAGGACAGACTAAGCACTTCAGCCTTGGTGAGGCAACTCGTCTAGAAGGAAAACTCTGATTTCAAACCCGTTAAACTCCGCTTAAAAAGTCGACTTTGCGTCATATCCTGCCCGAGTGGAGGGATTGGTAAATATATATATATATATATATATATATATATATATATATATATATATATATATATATGCATGTGTGTGAGTGCGTGTGTGTTTACTAAAGCTGAAACGTTTTAGCGTTGACTCTCCTCAGTAATAAATTCATTATTTCTGGATAAATCTATTTTTTCTATTTTCTACATACTGTCGGATTTCCTTGCAGCATTTACTTCCATATATGTGTGTAGGTGCTGACCTAAAGACGCAAATTGTCATATCATTGAAAGACAAGTTTCTATTTATTGATAAAGAGAATTTAATTATATCACGGACCCTCAATGGTGATTTTCATGGCAGTGTGTCGCTGTGTGGAAGATTCTTTTCTTTATTCCTTACAATGTGCCCTGGTGTCGCAACGAGCTACGTAATTATCGACGATGACCGTGTTATGCCATACGTTGACAATGCGTGTCAGGTCACGCGAGTAATTCTAATGCAACGTCACATGAATTTGAAAGAAAAACGAAAACAAATGAGAAACTCAGCCGAACTCTTACCTGCACGCGGCAAATGGAATGTAAGTTACATTTATTTCTTAATTGTATGATCTGTATAGCATCCTCCTAAAGAAATATCACTTCAAAGAGAATTACATATGTTGCTAATATGAAAATAAAGAAAGAAAGAGAGAAGAAAATAAACAACGGAAAATTAAGAAAATCAAAAAAAAATATCATCTTACTCCCATTTCACTGATTTTTTCTACTGTCTTTATATCAGTCTAAATTAGTGGCCGTTGGGTTTTCGAGTGTTAATTCAGATAATGTCGTCTTCCCCGTTTTTGGAACCACAGTTTACAAAGCGGAATAAACAAACTTTATCCTATAACAGTATAATATATGTGGAAAAATGCCATATTCATTTTGAAAAAAAAGTAAGTTGTTGGCAACCGTAGTCCAAAGGCTCTCTTTTCGATAGCTGCTACACTAAGGTATAGGGGAGGGCGCTGCTTCTTTCCCTGGATATCTCCATTTTACCCTTGATCTTTACCTCATAATGCTGAGTGTTAAGCAAGGTAGTATCAAGTACCATTTTTTGAGACTTTGGTATGACTCGACCTGTGAATTTCTTTAAAAAGCAAAATAATATGTGTGTGTGTGTGTGTGTGTGTGATTGAGATCATGTCTCATCATCATCATCATGACGTGCGGCTAGCACGGATATCCCTGACCCTCTCTCTCCACTTCTCCCTATCATTCATCGCTTTCGGCAGGTCTTCGGGGTTACATCCTGTATCATCACATAGCTGCTGTATGAATGTTCGAGCTGGTCGTCCTGCTTTTGATTGGCCATATACGGGGGTCCACAGGAGCACATAACTTACGATCTCGTCTTTGCTTCTCCAGCAGTATCCGGCATGTCTGGTTCGTCTAACTTGTATAGTTTTCGTGATAGGTGGTAGGTGGCCGTACAGTTGGCGCCGTGTGGGGTGTTGCTGCCAGGACCTGTTCAATATTGCTCTCAACATTCTTGCATAATTGCCGTCGAGCTTCTTCTCCAACCGTTTAGTCAGCGTCAAAGTAGTGCATCCATCCAGCAGTATCGACACGACCGCAGCCTGGAAGAAACTGCGTTTCATTTTATCGGTCAGGTTTACTTTCCATATGATCGAAAGCCTATCGATAGCTGTCCATGCCTTTGTTAGCCGTGTGTCGATGTCTTTTTCGGTTGATGAGACGCTGCTTCCTAGATAGGTGAATTTGTCAACCAGTTTCAGGGAGGTTGCGTTTATAATCGGTAAAATCTTTACAAGGCTCAGTACAATTGTTACATAGCCATCCATAAATATGTGAAATGTACATAGAATGTTCATAACTCATATACAGATAACATAGGAATCCCGAAACACAAAAAAACACTTACGACTTCTTAGTTCAGGTACGAAACTTTTTATTACCTTTGAATCAAAAGGTTTTTCGACATGAGGTGGGAGATACACAATCTTTTTATGCTGAATTTTTCCATCTACTCCCCAAACCACGTACGGCACCCCCCGCAAGGCCTCGGCGAGCTCCGAAAGTCAACCTTCTTCTTCGGACGCTAGAACTCAACTCCCCTGTTCGGAGGTAGGAACTCATTGACTTTCTTTCTAACCCCCAAAGTCCTTCGTGCATGCTTCCGGTGTATGACGTCATTCACATCCCACGGTCACATTTTCTACCTAGGGTTTCTATTGTGACATCTGTGAATGACACATCCGCTCCGCGTGCGCGTGAACACCTGCGCTAATATTGTACCTAACTAACCCATGCGCTAAACACAAGGTTCTCCGCCTAACTAAACCGGAAGGCAAGACATATTAAACGAAATCCCTTGGACATTATGTTACACAAAAAAAATTCAAGACAACACCGAAATATATTGACAAAATGGGATGAAAGTGTACGATTTAGACTTTCCCGTCGTCTATCATCAGGTGAGATAAACACTTGATTATCGAATACTTGTCCATCTGAGAATTAACCTTCTGAATATATGTGCACTTAGTTTTTAGCGTGTTTTATCATCTTAATATCTATGGGTTTTGTTAGCGTCCTTGTCGCGTATTCAGACAGTAATATCATTGCAGCTACAGCTTGGAAGGAATCCCATGTTATTATATCGGACAGATCTGATTCTCATATGATCAATTACTTGTCAAAAGCATTCCTCACCTTCGCTAGGAACATGTTGCTTTCACTTACTCTGGATGTTGCTGCCGAGATAAGGGAACTAATTTTAGAGGCTTAGAAGCTAAAAAGGAACTACACAGAAATGTTGCGTGTTGTTTCGAAAAAAAAAACAAAAAACGAAACAACTTCCCGCAAAAGAGTAGTTGTATGACCACCAATATCCCAGCTCACAAACAATCCAGGCAAGACGACCAAGATATACGGGTACTGCTAGAGAAGTAAGGACCAACTTACAAGCGACATCCTTTTAGATGACTGTACCAGGGTTGACCAACTAGCTAAGACTTTCAAACTTCCGGTCTGAGCAAACAGTGTTTGCAGTTCTGCGCATAATTCTGTTTTTTAAATGGTTTTGTAGCTGCTTTGCTGTTATAGAATCGAGCATTCTTTTAATATAAAAAAAACTATTTGTATTACTCCAATCATTACACACACACACACACACACACACACACACACTCATATATATATATATATATATATATATATATATATATATATATAACTTTTGATAACTTTTCGATAACTAAAATCTTGAAAATATCAGTGCTAATCCAAATTTTTCATTACTGAACCCGTTAATTAAAGAAATCATGTAATCCGCTCATTTGTCTCAGTCTGTCTTTTTCTTTCTCTATCTGTCTGTCCGTCTCTCTTTCTCTCTCTCTCTATTTATATATATATATATATATGATCAAAAATTGTTACCTCACTATCTTTCACGGTTCTATTTCTAAAACTTTCCTCTCTCTCTATATATATATATGTGATCAAAACCTCTTACCACACTATCTCACTATTCATGGTTTTATTACTAAAACTTTCCTGCGTAGATGACAACAATGTTTAGACCGAAGTTTTAGGGGATTAAATGAAAAACAAAATAAACTATTTATACTGATAAAAATACATGTGTATTGTAAATTATTTCTTTTAGAGTAAATTCTTTGTTGATGGATTTAACTAATGAGGGTTTCAAGGTATTAAACCAAAAATTTTTAAAATCGACGGATTTTAAACAATTATCACAATAATGTACTTCGAACATACTAAAGTATGCAGGAGCACAATAAACTATTTTTAATACATAATTTCCCATGAAGCAATAATAAATATATCATTAAAAGCTCAAGTAAAATTGAGAACAGTATAATAAAAGGTGTTGGTATAACCTGCAATAGGAGAATAAATGGAATCAGCACTATTTTTGGAAAAAAGGCCATTCGTTGTCCTGAGTCCACTATTATTAATCTGGCAGAAAACCCTTTTGAGGCATGGCTGAATATATATATATATATATATATATATATGTGTATGTGTGTGTGTGTGTGAGTGTGCGTGTGTGTGTATGTGTGAGTGTAAATAAATAATGGAAAAAGAATCTGACAATCTGGAGAAAAATGGAAAAAACAAGTAATCCAACGTGAAGAATTTAATATGAAATACAGCATTATAATGTTTCAGTTTCAATAAGCTATCAATAGGACTTCGGTAAGATGTTATCAAGAGTATTTTCTTTTTTCTACTCTTCCCTCTATTACTCTTCTTCTTCTTCCTCTTCTTCTTCTTCTTCTTCTTCTTGATGCTTCCATTTGTTTTACATCGTTGCCTTGCACAGTAACTTGATATATTTAGTAATATGAACGCTGATTTACTGATCAAACGGTTAATTCCCACTCTTTCTCCATATATATCCTCCCTAGCTTTTTATTTTATTAAACATCTCTCGGTGATCTAACATCACCTCATAACAACTTTTTTAAAGTCCTGATGATGGTTTATTGAAACCGAAACGTTATAACATCGTCCTTTTTATCATATTGAATTTTTCACTTTGGATTTATTTGCTTTTCAATTTCTCTCTCTCTCTCTCTATATATATATATATATATAGTGAGAGAGACAGTGATAGAGACAGAGAGTAAGTAAAAATGTTAACACCCTTATGGGAGAATCTTTATCATATATTTTCGGTGTCCTTATTTTCAACTTCTCATCCAATATATTGTTGGATTCTCCCTTAGGTAATTAAAAAAATATAACATTTTAATGAGAGTATCTTCATTAATTAAGCAAAAAAATATAATTGAAACCACCTGGGGAAGATTGCAAAATTGTGTCGTAAGAGATCGTGAACTAGTGGAAATTTTAAAATCATACTCTCATAATGTAACTCCCAAGGTAATGTTACATTTTTTGTCATCCTATATCTACTTAGTATCGTTGATTATATCTGTCAGTTTGTGTGACTGAAACCTATGGATTTCCAAACCGCTGAACATAGCTTCAGTATGGATCGAAGGAACACTTTTTAATCTATTTTAGTTAATTTTATCACTAATTCATTGCGAAGCTATAAAAGACATTATAAAATTAGACTACCGGAAAAATTATTCTGATTTATATTTTTTCCCAGGTAATAGCTATTTTCTTCCTCTTAACATTAGATTATTTTTACTTCCTCAGTCAAAAGTGACAAAGAAGAGGGATTGTGTTTGTAATCAATCAAATCATTTAATAAAAAAATCTCGAATGAAATTTAATCTTATGTGATTTTTAAAGTTTAATGATATATTTCTGCGTATTTTTTAAAAAGATTTTAGAATAAAACCAAAATAAAAAATTTATTTTCGCATATACGTTTTCTTTTTTCTACATATATCATCAACAAACTCTCAGGAATAAAATTGAATAAATCTAAAAAAAAAAAAAAAATAGCAGCTTTATTCAACATAAAGAACCTTACATCTTACAAGCTCTGAATCTATGTGTTAGTCTTAAAGTCACCAGTATGCTCTTTCGAAAAGGGAGACAATTATATGTAGTAGACCTCGGCCGGAAGAAAATTCATTTTACAGGGGAATAACTATGATAAGAAAGCTTATAACATATTCCTCTGCCAAATAAATTTACCATCCAAATTATTCCGGTTCACAACTCTCTCTTTTGGAACAAATAAGAGGTGTTTCCTCTTAATTGGCTTTATCAAGACTTTATTCCAGAAAAGATGTAGAAGGTACATCAGCATTGTTCTGTTTTCTAGGAATGTGATTGTCAGATAGGGGAAATGCTGTCGTTTTCTAGAGTCTCACATTAGTTCCTCTATCTGCACTTATGTACAGTCACTGTGACATGCAGGGTGCTATATCATTTAGTAACACATTCGACACACACAAATCACCATGTCTGATGTTTGTAGACGTGGGATTTACGTCTAGTAGATCAACTTTTGAAACAAAGGACCATTCTTTGAAAGTATCACCAAAAAAGACTGGTTCGGACTTTAGCAGCCAGGAAGGTAGAAACATGCTTATTGATGACTGTCTAAATGTGGGAAGAATGTCTCGTTTGTTGTTATGTTTGTAGACGTGGACTGGCAAGACTAGATAATGTGTAGAGTATAAGGTAGCACCAGCTTACTCTGTGTTAAAGGTATGTTCTGAGATTTCAGGGTAAGACAAATGGTTTTCTAGAATATTCCAATGTATCATTCTACCTGATCATGGGCTCGTGGGTGATAAGGGGTTGTTTTGTTCAAAGCAACTTCATGCAGCAACTGCTATTCTTTTACATCACGAGCTAAGAGACTTAATCCTCTATCTTATTGCAAGTAATTAGCTGCTCTGTATTTGGAGAAGATCGATCCTAAATACCGAAATAATTGTCATCCATGAGGTTTCTTGGCACAGAATTGCAAATGGAAAACAGAAAAATTATCTATCGCAACAAACAGGTATTTCTTAAGTACCCTTTATGATAATAATCTCTTGAAGTCTACATTCAAGTGATCTACTAGTTTTGTTGCCTTGATAAGTTAACTTTTGAGATAAGGTACTGAACTGCGGTTTCAGTTCGGTATATGAGCATGCTTTCTTCCGTCTGCAGAAAAGAGCATATCTTTAGAACGTATAAAATACAAGTGTCGAGTAACACCTTGGTGACAAAAGTCAAGTTTGGATATCATCGTTTTCGATTTTAGACCATTTAAGACTGTCAATCCTAAAAGTCTTGGATATTTAATCCGTTACGATAGACTAACGTTCGCTTGACCGAAAATGAGACCATTTCCTGATGTCTTCATTCACTGCAGTAGGCACAACAGCTAGGTAATATTCATAATGATTCACTGTTCGTGAAATAAATGGAACTGATTACTCAGACTGAGTTCGAGTAACTGATATGGCAATATCTGTTGGATTGCATTCTATAACGCTTGACGTAATGTTATTGGGGCCATGTGGAAGAGGTTCCTTGAGTTCTTGTATAAGGTTCTGGATGATTCACATGATCCAGTATCCAGTGGATAATGCTTTTCTTGGATAAAAGGCTGAGCGCAGTCTGCTAAACGAGAGATCCTTTTTGGACGATTTGCAAACTTGCCCAGAACTCATCTAATTACGACCATTTTGGTCCACTTCCTCCTTTTTTTTTTCTTGGCTCATATGGTCTGTCTACGTCATTTCTGGGATGAAAGGCCTTCATTGTTATTATATAGTAGCATATAAGAGATGGGGCAAATTATCTGACATTCGCTTACCGTTCCGCAGTGTTCTGCAGGCAAGACGCATATTTTGTATTAAGCATTCAACAACTGTAGAACAAAATGGCAACTCGAGCTCTAACAACGCCTCTTCGAGTTTTTCACAACACCATTAGCTGAAGGTTTCTCACTGGTGTTTGAATGAATGCAAGTCTTTGCAAGTCTTCCAGACATTCCTCAGTATTCTAGCCGATCTTAATTATATTGTAATTTAGATGGTCTCCACTCGCCCTGTTATTTTCAAGTCATCAAGTCACTGTATCAGTTTATGGTAACGTTACCAAGAGCAACAATTACAGTTGGTATCACCAGCACTTTCATGTTCTTCAGTTTTTTCAATTCCTTAGCAAGGTCGAGGTACTTATCTTTCTTTTCGTTTTCTTTCAATTTTACTCTGTGGTCAGCCTGGACAGCAAAGTCCAAAATTCGAGAAGTTTTCCTTTTCTTGTTGACTATTTACTAGTTCGGGTCGTCTGGTGGAGATCAGATGATCCGTTTATATGGTAAAATCCCAGAAGAGTTTGTTCTTCTCATTCTCTGGGACAGATTCCGGGTTTTGCATATACCGTTTGTTCGTATGGTCAAATTTAAATTGTTTGCACAATTCCCAGTGGACCACGTTACGTATCCAGTCGTGTTTAGTCTTTATTCTTTCTATGTTACATTGGAACATTCACTTATAATGTGATTGATCTTTCCGGCTCTGTCACCACATAATCTACATTTGCTATTTTGTTGCGTCTTATCTAATATTGCTTTGGTATAATTAGTCCTTATGGCGTTGTTTTTTACTGCTATTAGAAGAGATTCAATTTCTCTTTTAAAGTTTAATTTTTTTTTTTTTAACTACGTCCAAGTTTTCTTCAATGAGGTGTCACTTGTGATTGTTTAAAACCTCCATAGATTTGTTTTTCTTCCCATTTTTGTTTTCTGGTTATTTTTGTTCTGGTGATCCTCGTGTTTCAGTAATGCTCCTGGTGGCTGTAATCACTCTTCCTCCGCACTTTTTTCTGTGGTCTTCTTGTCGCTGTATCGATGCGGGTTATTATTATTATTATTATTATTATTATTATTATTATTATCTCTTGGGAGTTTTTGCGATCAACGTTAGATGATTGTCTTTTATCGGAGTCGATATGTCAGCAAGTCTGCTCATGTCTCCATGACTCTTCTCTGTATTCTGGCCTCTCGCAACAACGTTGTTATTTGGATGGTCTCAATTCTCCCCCAATTTCCAAATCTAGCGGCACCTCCCTCCGAGTCAATCTCATCACATATACAGGACTCTTGGATATTATTTACCTGATTCTAACTGCATTGTAGTCTGAACGCTCTAGATATTTCCTCTGATCTCCAGTTAACTATGTCACTGGGTTGAATTTAATCAACTAAATACAGTAGATAGGTCACAATTCGGCCGGCCGGGTATCAACGGTATGGATCTGGTCGGGTGTGTCTCGTCTCTGGACATACCTCGAGCCTCAGGTGGCCGTCCCACTCGACTTTAACCTTCCTTGGAGATTAGGTTTATCGCCTGTAATCGCAGTGAAAAAATATTAACGCATCGATACAATGGCTCGAAGACTACATAGAAAAATACGAATGAGGACTGATTACAACCATCAGAAACGATACGGACAACACGATACACGAAAGAATGACAACAACTAGGAAACAAAAATGGGAGGAAAAACAACTCTATGGCCACAATAAACGTCTGATAAACAACATCTCACACCAGAAAACCTGGACCTGGCAAAGAAAAGGAAACTTTAAGAGAGAAACAGAATCCCTCTTAATAGCAGCACAGGACAACGCCATAAGAACCAATAATATCAAAGCGAGAATAGATAAGACGCAACAAAGCAGTAAATGTAGGCTACCCGGTGACAGAGACGAAACGATCAATCTCTTAATAAGCCAATGCAGCAAACTAGCGAAGAAGGAGTATTAGGCGAGACACGATTGGGTCGGTAGGGTGATCCACTGGGAAATGTGAAGGAAGTTTACATTCGACCATACAAACAAATGGTATATGCTCAACCCGGCACCTGTCCGAGAAAATGACTCGCATAAACTCCTATGGGATTTTAACATACACACAGATCACCTAATCCCTGCCAGAAGACCAAACCTCATTATAATAAACAAAAAAAAAGAGAATCTGCAAAATTGTGGACTTTGCTGTCCCGGCAGACCACATAATATACCTGAAGGAAAGTGAAAAGGAGAATAAGTACCTCGAGCTTGCTAGAGAATTGAAAAAGCTGGGGAACATGAAAGTAACGATTGTGCCAATTGTGATTGGTGCGTTAGGCACAATAACTAAAGGATTATTTAAAGGCCTGGAGGACTTGGAAGTTGGCGGACTGGTAGAGACCATCCAAACGACAGTATTGCTAAGAACGGCCAGAATTCTGAAACGAGTCCTGGAGACTTCAGGAGACTTGCTGTCACTCAAACTCCAGAGAAAAACCATCAGCTAATAGTGATGTGAAAAACTCTACGGGAGTAAATAATAATAATAATAGACTTGCCGTCCCAACAGACCGCAGATATAAAGTCAAAGAAACGAAACAATAAATGAAAACTTGGACCTTGCCTAAGTACGAAAAAAGCAGTAGAACATGAAGGTAATGGTGATACTAACGATAATTGGCACGCTAGAACCGTATCCACAGGATCAGAAGGTGGAACGGATGAGTTGGAAATCGGTGGACGGATAGAGACAATCCAAACTACAGCATTGTTGGGGAGATCAGCCAGAATACTGAGAAGATTCCTGGAAATCTGTGGAGACTTTCTGTCACACTGACTCCATTGAAAAGCCACCAGGTAAAGGCGAATAATAATAATAATGATCATGCCAACAAAAAGTATATGCACAACCCAGCACCTGTCCTAGAAAATGACACACACAAACTCCTATGAGACTTTGATATACAAACAGATCACATAATCTCGGCCAGATGACCAGACCTTATAATAATCGACAAAAAAAAAAGAAAAGAAAATCTGCAAAATTGTTGACTTTGCTGTCCCGGCTGTCCATAGAATAAAACTGAAAGAATGTGAAAAGAGAGATAAGTACATCGACCTTGCTAGAGAATTGAAAAAACTATAGAATATGAAGGTGACAATTATATCAATTATGATTGGTGCTTTTAGCACGGTAACTAATGGATTATTAAAAGGGCCTAGAAGATTTGGAAGTTGGCAGCCGAGTGGAGACCATCCAAACAACAGCATTTTTGAAAACGGCCAGAATACTGAAAAGAGTCCTGGAGACTTGAGGAGACTTGTTGTCACTCAATATCCAGTGAAAGACCATCAGCTTACGCTGATGTGAAAAACTCTAATGAGTAATAATAATAATAATAATAATAATAATAATTAGAAGAAGAAGAAGAAGAAGAAGAAGAAGAAGAAGAAGAAGAAGAAGAAGAAGAAGAAGAAGAAGAACTTATATCAAAGCAAAACCTTATAATACTCAACAGAATAGTATGTCTAAGGATAAGATTATTACATTGTAAACGAATGCATCTAACAAGCTAAAGATTAGGAACAATAATAATAATAATAATAACAATAATAATAACAATAATAACAATAATAATAATAAGAAGAAGATTAATAATAATAATAATAATATTGATAAACTTAGAATATAAATGAAACTGTTGAAGAAGACGTAACACGGAGTAACAAAAGGTAAAACACACCTCAAACTTTTTAAAAATTTATGTTCGTTGATTTCCTGAAAATTGGTTGTTGTTTCTAAGTATTTCCAAAAATATCTGCGATACTATCAAAGTAAAATCTAATGTTAATCATTTTTATTTTCTGTCATTTAGAAGAGGAGAAAAACCGGAAAATTAAAGAACATGAAGAATGAGTCACGTGATTAGAATTCTTATGACCAAACGCAGTTAGACGAAAAGTGGTTGATATTGGAATACTTGAAACGTCGAACAAAGAGCAGCTATAGGCAAATACGACAAACTGGTTTTAGATTTTAACAAGTGTAGTATCGGTTATAAGCCAATCCATTCACTAAAAAAGGCGCTAGTAAGTAAATAATGCAGATTTGAATTGACAAATTTTAAGAATGATTGCAGCCGTTGAACTCTTATAAAGTTAAAACTTAGTAGACGTAAAGCCAGGTTTTTGGCGACCCTCTTAAGTGTCCTCTTTCTAAAAAGAGCACCAGCTCATATCTGTGACTGTATAACAGGTTATAATCAACCTATAATAGTTACCATTTACTAACCATTAAACATGAACAATCAAAATCTAATTCGATTTGGGGCCGAGTCTGGGGGTCGTGAGCTGCAGATACTCTTTTAATAGCCAACGTAAGATACCCAGTCAGCATCCTGCGAACGTTGGCTGTTCTAATTTCAGGTTCAGTAACAACGACCAAAGCAACAACTCAAAAAGGACGAAAAAAGACAACAAAAATATAGTTCCCTGTTATTTAAAAAAAAACGATCCTACAAAAGATGCTTTAGAAAAAGAAGGATAGAAATTTGGGCAGAATTTGTTAGAGTTAATACAACAAGCGAAAGACTTGCTGACCAAGCTGGAATAATATATCAGAAAGGAGAGTTTTTTTTTTTTACATCGACATATTACAAATAAGTGGACATGAAAATAGTCAGCAAGATACCCCTACCCGAATCGAAATAAATACTGAAAAATCTGGTACCAAGAAAGGAAGAAAGTCATGGAATAAACCAAAAAGGCAAACAAATTATTATCAAATATCCTAACAGGCCACATCACAGTAATAAACGAGGTAATTTATGTGGGAGCGAAAGTAATCTGAGCTAAAATCTCTATTCCTCTAAGGAACCCGAACAGAAATTTAAAAACGGATGTAAAATTAGATTGGTTGGTTGGTTGGATTTTATGGCATATCCACCTTTGCAGGTTATTTAACGCCAAATCCATTTTTATGTAAATATGTTCTATTTAAAACAATTCAATTTAGCATAAGTACACAGTTTAGATGTCAAAAACATTTCTATTTCAAACTATTCAAGCAGTATATATATATATATATATATATATATATATAACAATTCAGTTTAGTGTAAGTACAGTTTCAATGTCAAAAACAGTTCAATTTTAAACAATTCAGTTTAGCATAAGCACGCAGTCAAAGGTAAGTACAGTTTAATAGTGAAAAACATCTCTATTTCGAGCTATTCAGTTTAGTCAAGCAGTTCTAATCCAGCTAATTTAATTTTGTATGAGTAAAGATTTTGTTTACACACAGTTAAATGTTAAAACAGTTCTATGTTAAACAATTCATTTCAGTGTAAATAGATTTTCAATGTCAAAAACAGTTCTATTTCAAATAATTCAGTTTAGCATAAGCATGAAGTTTAAATGTAAGTACGGATTAATTATCAAAAACATTTCTATTTCAAGCTATTCAGTTTAATCAAACAATTCAGTTTAGCATAAGTATGCCGTTCGTTCTATTTAACCCATAGACAGGGCCGAATCAGGTGTTACCACTCCGGGCCAGAATGGACATGGTGAGCGATGGCAATAAAGGGGTACTCCGCATTCCCCAAGGCCCCAGCATTACTAGGACCTCACAGTCAGATAGTTTAGTGCTATCTCCAGGACACTGATTGGTGGGTCTTACCCCTCTGCAGTGGTGCCGTCAGTGTATTCTACAGCCCCAAAAAATTAGATTAGAATGACAGGTAAAAGAAATACGACAATAAATAAAAATGCTAAGAAAAGAAAAACACAATACAAAGAAAACAGGATATTCCAAAATAAGTAAGGAACAGTCTACAAAAAAATAGACGGAAAATACACGAAGACAAACCAACAACAGGATGTACAGGCAGACATACACCCAGAATTGCTGAGAGAAACACTCCAAGGGCTGAATTGGAAAAGGACAGACCATGATGGCCAGCGTCAATTTTGATTTTAAAAGATTCATATCAATCCATGCCAAGAAGATGCGAATATACCCAAGTAAATGATTAAAGAGAAGACTTCCCTGATTCAGAAAGTCACCCCCACAAAAAAGACCTACCCCCAGCAACTATAGAACAATAAAATTGCCTATAATGTGGAAAGTTCTGACAGTACATATTAAGGAGGGAATCAATAAGAGCAACACTCCAAATAATGAATTGTAAAAGGGCAGACCATGATCTCATGCATGAATTCTGTTTTAAAAGATTCATATCAATCCATGACAGCCAGGTTTTTCAATTGAGTGAATGCCAAGAAGGTGGGAATATACCCGAGTAAATGATTAAAGGGAAGACTTCCCTGATCCAGAAAATTCCCCCACAAAAAAGAGAACCAATCCCAGCAACTATAGACCAATAAATTTGCCTATAATGTGGAAAATCCTAACAGCACACATTAGGGAGGAAATCTATTACACGGTTGAATGCCATGGAATTTTTCAGGAAGAACAGAAAGGATGACACTGGGGAATAAGAGCGGCAGGTGATTAATCGTACACTGATCAGAAGATCCATACGTAGTGCAACGCGAAGCGGAAAAACATAGTTGAAGCCTGGATAGACTAAAAAAAAAAACGCCAATGTTTTAGTCCCGCAATTCTGCATTCTCGATATTCTATAAGATATCAAACAAAGTTTAAAAAAATTCATCGTGGAAGCCATGAAACACCAGAAAGGGGAATAGGCAGAAGGGGGAAAACCTTCAGTGAAAGTGAAAATCCAGAGAGGAATCTGCCAGGGAGATGCTTATTAACTATTAATATTTATAATAACAATGATGAATAGGAGGTGCCCGAGGTGTAATGGTTATCGTTGTAGGAAATGAACACGGCGACACGAGTTCAAATCATGGACGAGACTGATTGCATTTCACATAGCACTAATACCCTTGGGAAAGGTATGAATCCAATTATTCTCCCTCCAGTTATGGGTAAATAGTAGGGCCGACTAGGTTCTTCAGCCTTGGTGAGGCAACTATTCTAGGAGAAGGAAAACTCTGAATTCAAACCTGTTAAACTTCGCTTAAAAATTGACCTTGTGTCATATCCTGCCAGAACGGAGGGGTTGGTAAATATGATAATAAAAATGATGAAACTCACTCACATACGTTGGCAATGCCATGGGGACCACATATTCACAAAATTACAAGGCAATATTCATTCCCTCACGTGCATAGTTGCCCAGTCAGATGGAGCTGTAGAATACAGTGACTGCATCTTTCCTGAGGGCTAAGATCACCTCAACGAGTGTCATTGATGTGACACTAAACAATCTGATGGTGAGGTTCCAGTAATGCCGGAGCTTTGGAGAATGCAGAGCACTTCTTCATTGCCATCGCCCCCAGGTCCAATGGTAGTTACTGATAAGGGTCCTATCTATGGCTGAAATAGAAGTAAACTGCTTAAGCTAAACTGAATTATTTGAAATAGAACTGTTTTGATATCTAACTGGTGTGTGAACAAAACTATACTTATACTAAACTTAACTGTTTGAATAAGAACTGTTTAACTAAACGAAACAGCTTGAAATAGAAATAGTTTTGACAAATAAACTGGTTACTTATGCTCAACTGAATTCTTTGAAATAGAACAGTTCATTTGTATAAAAATGGATTTGGCATTAAATAACCAACTAAGGTTGATATGCCATGGACCCAAGAAAATAATAAAACAATCGCGTCAATTGAAAACGTCAAGATTTGGATATTTTGAAACAACCAATAAAATATTCAGCCTGTTTATAGAAATGGAATAAGGCATAGAAAAATGTGCCAAACTCATAATGAAAAGTGGAAAAAAGACAAAAAAGGAAAGGAATAGAACTGTTCAATCGTGATGAAACAAGTATGCTCGAAGAAAATGAAAACTACAAGTACTTCGGAATGATGGAATCGGACTCGATCTACTAAACAGAGATGATTTTGAGGTGCCCGTGGTGTAATGGGTATCGTCGCAGGATATGGACGGCGATACGAGTTCAAATCCTGGACGAGACTGATTGCATTTCACATAGCACTAATGCCCTTGGGAAAGGTATGAATCCAATTATTCTCCCTCTAGCTATGGGTAAATAGTTGGGCAGACTAGGTTCTTCAGCCTTGGTGAGGCAACTAGTCTAGGAGAAGGAAAACTCTGAATTCAAAACCTGTTAAACTCCGCTTAAAAATTGACCTTGTGTCATATCCTGCCCGAGCGGAGAGGTTGGTAAATATGATCTCCCAAACAGAGATGAAAGAAAAAAATAAAATAAATAATTCAGAGAATCGAGAATATCTTCTCAAAACCAAATTCAGCAACAAAAATATGGACAAAGGAATAAACAACAGCTTAATCTTCCATTTAAGATTCACGGGGCAAATCTTAAAATGGGCGGTGGAAGAACTCAGACAAATGGACTCGAGGATAAGAAATTCGATGACGATGCACTGGGCCTTACATAAAGATGATATACACAGGCTGTCAAAAAAGTTGGAGGAAGAGGACTCGCCAGCATTAAAGATAGCTAGGATGCATCCATACGAGGAGTCAAAGACTATATTTAGAAGGACAAAGAAAGATAAATTACATCGATCAGTAACAGCAATGAGGACATTAGAGAAACATATCAACAATAACTAGGAACAGAAATAGGAATAAAAACAACTTCATGGGTATTTCGAAGGACAAACAAACGAAATTTCTCCCTAGAATATCTGGTAAGTAGTACGAAAGAGAAGCCTTAAGAGAGAAACTGAATCTCTTCTATTAGCTGCAGAAAACAACTGAATACGGACTAATTATGTTAAAGTCAAAATCGATAATACTCAATAGAATAGCAAGTATAGATTATTTGGTGATTGAATCAAAATGATTAATCACATTATAAACGAAGGTAGCAAACTTGTGATGAAGAATTATACGACCCAACAGGACAGGTTGGGAAAAAAGATCCACTGAGAATTGTGCAAGAAATTGAAATTTGACCATACTATTAAATGGTAATTGCACAAACCATAATTCTTCCAGGAGAATCAGGCAAATAAAATTCTCTGCGATTTTGAGGTAAAAGCAGAATACCTAAGAATAATTTTTAAAAAGTGTACCTGCCGTATACTGAACTTTCTAGTCCCGGGAGACCATGGCATGAAAGTCAAAAAAGGAAAAAAACAGACAAGAACTTAGAATATGACAGATAACTTATAAAGCTATTGAACATGAAGTTGATAGTGATACCAACGGTAATCGGTGCACTTGGAACGGTCCCTAAAAGATTTAGAAGAGGGTTGGGGGAGTTGGAAATCAGAGGAAGAATCCAGGTCAACCAAACTACAACATTGTTAAGATCGGCTAGAATACTCAGAAGAGTCCTGGAGACATGAGAAGACTTGCTGTCACTCGCACTCCAATAAAAACAAACGCGGCCTAGCACTGGTGTGAGAATCTTGAAATAAGTTAATTAATGATAAATAATATTAGTTGGTAATCGTCTTAATACGTGCCGTATTGTGGCAATAGCTCTACTCATCGCAGTAAAATCTACGAAGTACATATATATATATATATATATATATATATATATATATATATATATATATATACTCAGTAGATTTTAATGAGAAAAGTAGAACAATATATACATATATACTCAGTAGATTTTAAAGAGAAAAGTAGAACGATATATATACATACATATATATATATATATATATATATATATATATATATATATATATATATATATATATATACTCAGTACATTTTAAAGAGAAAAGTAGAACAATATATATATATATATATATATATATATATATATATATATATATAGTAAAATGTCATCAAACAATACTTAGTCGTACATGACGATAATACGCCATAATTCTAACACAAATTTATTTTCATATTCATCAACAAAACACCTCTTTTTTTCCTTACTTGTTCAAACGATTATTCTTGATCTAATAAATAATAACAGTTGTTATTCGTTTTCCCTTTCAAATCAAACCGCCCTAAAAGTGAACCAGTTCTCTTGAGAAACAAATATGTAAAAGGAAAAGAAAAAAGCGTAAGAATCGTTCAAAAGGAAGTAACAAGCTGCAAGTGATACGTCATATCCGGTCGATATGTTCAGCTAGTTTCCGCTACTTGTTTTCAGAAGTCCACAGTTGAAATTTAATTTCCGTTTTCAACAAGAAATTTTTATTATTCTGGAGAAAATTTTGTCCAGTCCATTGCAGATATTTTATATATATTTTTTTTAGATTTGTTTCTTGCAAAATATTTCATTCATGATATTTTTTGGTTTGTTTCGTTTTGTTTTTAATTGCTGTTTAACGTCTAAGTTCTTTTCACACAAAATACCCCTCGGCAATAACAGACAACTTTCATAAAATATAATCGAAAAGTTTATATTTTTCATTTCCCTCAATAAATCCTTTTCTATGACAAACTCAGTGAAATATTGACCCAGGCTGCTTTTTATTTTTTTTTCTTTCGTTTTTGTTTTTCTTTTAATTATTTTACAGGAATTGCAATAAAAAGAAATTTGCTGATAATTGGAAAACTGCATTTTCACAATAAATCAAATATTTTTATTTGAAATTTTAATTGTAAATAACAAAAGCAGTTTTTTCTCTTTCAAAGCTAATATTTTTCATGGAGAAACATTACAAATTAACATAATTTTTTACAAGGTGACTCTTATATAAAATTTACTTCATGTTGACTTCGCAAAAATATTGACAAAGAATTCCTTCAAAATATCAATTAATATTTTGTTCAAAATCTCTCGTGGGAACAATCATTAGTTCATTAGACGAAAATAAAATCTCCACACCACAATCAGGCTGTATCTTAAATGAAAAATCCATTATGCTTTCATTTGACAAACATTGGAATATATTGAACCAAAGTTGAATATATATTGTACTAACAATATGAACAATGAATATATTTCACGAATTATCAAGTGTCTTCTACAAACAATGAAATATCTTTTACGAACAAAAATTTATTTTGTGAGAAATGCTTTATATTTTGCGAAGAATGTTGAGCTTTTTATGAACAACTGATATCTTATAAGAAAAATGCTGTATCTTTTATGGACGATCAAATATATTTTATGAACAATGAGTTTCTTGGAGGAAGAAATGAGTATATTTTACGAATAGTTAAGTATCTTTTAAGGACGATGAAGAATCATTCACGAACCAGATTGTACTTTTAACGAACGATGAAATATCTCGGATGAACAAGGAATATATTTTATAAACAATAAAGTAGCTTTTAAAAACAATGAATATAAGTTACGATCGATGCACTATCTATTACGGACAACAAAGTATCTTTTTACGAAGAAAAAATTATCTTTTACGAACACTGAATTTATTTTTACGAACGATTATTATTTTTCTACGAAATTAGCAATATATTCTACAAATAATTCAATATATTGAACAATGAAGTATCTTCACCGAGAAACGCAATATCTATTATGAACAATGTTATATCCTTTAGTATGTTAAAAGAGAAATGCAATATCTTTAACGAACAATGCAATATATTTTACGAATAACTCAGTGATTTCAGTAGAAGGTGGAATATGTTTTTTTTTAAAGAACAATGCAATATATTTTATGGATAATGCAGTATCTTGTACGAACACCATATTATCCTCTTACGGATAATGTGACATCTTTTACAAACACTTAAAATCCTTTTTATGAATCATGAGATATGGTTTACGAAAAATGGAACTTTTTTTCAATATAGAATAGTGTACTGTACGGACAATGCGATATATTTCATGAATAATGCAATGTCTTTTACGAACAAAACACTATCTTACAAGCAGAATTCTTTATGAACAATGCATTACCTTTCTCTGATAATGTTAAATCCTTCTTCGAAGAAGCCAATACATATTTGGTGATTATGATTATTTTAGAAATAAGTAATCAAGTATATTAACAAAATTTGCCGTATCTTTTTAAATAAAATGATTCCCCACGAAATCTAATTCTCTTAAAGATCAACAATTGTATTTTCTAAAAGCATTGACACAAATATTAAAACAGCTTCCTTATACGTTAGTTTTATTAATAAAAAACAAACAAACTAAGGCTGCATTAATTCTAAATCAACGAAAATTCATCAGATATTTTTCTGGTTAAATTTCATGATTTTTCTTGTTCTTTATATGTATTATTGTATTTATTGTATGGAAGCTTTGAGGTATCAAATTATTTCTTACAAATAAATCAGTCGTGCATTTTTCATTTTAAAATGAATATCAATTGAATTAAAAAATAAGTTTTCCATAAGGAAACAATCAATGACTTCTCTGACGGTACAATATGCTGAATGTCTACAGAATTGGATCATAGAATAATAAAATAGCTTTCACTATAGGTCAGTGTTTTCATGAAGAAGTAGTACATCGGTAAAAGTGTTGACGGATGTGCTGATATCAAAAAAGAAATTAACTGCTGACACAGTGATTAAATGAACTACTTATTTCATTTAACGAAAATGTAAACACTTTTTTTTTGCATTTTAAAATTTATACGTAATCAATATGAAGTTTATAAAAAAGCAAATTGAAGATTTTACAATAATGAATTCCATGTTTGTTTGTTTGGGTTTTATGGCGTATCAACCGTTGTAGGTTATTTAACGCCACATTCTATCAATATGTATATATATATATATATATTCAACCAAGGATTTCTGGAAGAATACTAAGAAGGTAAAATTTTCTATATGCAAGATTTCATTTGTTTGCACATGATTAACCAGTTTTAATTCGTCATATTTTTCGTACAACCCTGTCTGTTGCAAGAAGGACAATTATAATGAATGAGAGATGGGACTTAAAATTTAACATATCATGATTAAATCTGCAAGAATATCGTTTCAGAAGCATCCTTATATTTATGAATACATTGTCTCTTATCTTTTGGGGGGGGGTTCTTCGTAGATTAAGTTGAAGTGTTAGCCATTGATGACGCAAACTATTCAAGTCTACATCTCATTGTCCCAGCACATTTCACTCGGAAACATCTCTTCAAGCAAATACCACATATCTAACTTAAGGCATGTTGCTTCTCATAGATGAAACTTTTGGTAACAAATTAATCTCATCCAAACGGAGAAACTTGAAAATTTACATCGAAATGTTAACAAAAATTTCCTTTGTCGATACTTTTTTTCTTTTCTTTTTTTTTAAACAAAGAATTTGCCTGCGATGCGGTATAATGTTTTGTTTTGAAAATTATTCAATTTGATTTGCTGAAAGATAAAAGACACAGACAGTATGTCTTTTATATTTCCATAAATCAGACTGAATATTTATTCCCCAATCGGATTTCAGCAGTCCTGCATTTCTGCCAAAATATTATGGAATTCATTTTTCAATGCTGTTGTTCTTCGATTAATGTAAACTATACTTTAATTTATTTCCCCACGATTTTTCAACTGATGAAAATTCATTGAGCAATTAACACTTTCTATGTTAATGCTCATGAAATTTAACACTGAACTTAATTTGTTTAAATTCAGAAGGGATTAATGTCACCACTTTAAATTGCGGCGTAATTTAATTGTTGAAACCTCAAATATATTAAAATGTTGTTGTTTTTTAAATTTTATACTCTTTCAGAAAAAGCAAATTAATTAGTTTCATTTGAAATTCAAACACTCTCATTTCAAACAAAATAGCCAGTGAATTGATTCATTCCAATCCTCATTGTAAGATGTGAAACAGGACGTGAAAGCTATCACAAAAAATGCTATGTTTGTTTCCACATACTGCAATTAGCTATCAAAGTATTTATGCAACAGCAGATGTTGCATAGCGAATAAATTAAGAATTTAATATGATAGTTTAATGAAATAAATTCAAACCTAATTTACTTTCTTAAGATAGTGACCTTGATTCTCACTGAGTGGTCTGATATTGTGGATTAAGATGAGCTTACTATATATCAACATTAAATCGTATTAAATGTATGCATTTCCCAAACATCTGCCACGGGCTGGGTGTGGCAGTAAGAAAATTTTTATGTGGAGGACAGCTAGTTTAAACTGACCAATTAGCCTAGAGGGCTGATTGTTTGCTAATGGCCCGGGATACGGGAGTTCAAAGTGTAGCGCCCACGACTATGGTCGCCAATTTACTATTACATTTGCTTTGAATTCAGCTTTTATAGTCGTCCTTACTTGATTGCCGTACAAAAGCTAAAGCGGCCAGTATAGCCTATTATTTTTCTATAGTTGGCGAGAAAACGAGTCAATTCATGCCCTTTTAAGGGTATAAGTGGAAAGGTCGCTCATAGCGCTACGGGTATTATGTAATCCTATACTACCTGTTTCACAGTCGAGTCAAATGCGACTAAACCGGTACACCTACTGGTGAGGAGGTTGGCTATATAGCCAGCAGGATGAAAAACCAAACATGTTAGAGGCCGGAGGAAGCTTATTGCTTAACAACTACCTTGCACATTATAGGAGGTGCCCGTGGTGTAGTCGTTATCGTCGTAGCAAATGAACACGGCGACTCGAGTTCAAATCCTGGACGAGACTGATTGCATTTCACATAGCACTAATACCCTTGGGAAAGGTATGAATCCAAAATATTCTCCCTCCAGCTATGGGTAAATAGTAGGACAGACTAGGTTCTTCAGCCTTGGTTAGGCAACTAGTCTAGGAGAAGGAAAACTCTGAATTCAAACCTGTTAAACTCCGCTTAAAAATTGACCTTGTGTCATATCCTGCCCGAGCGGAGGGGTTGGGTAAATATTACCTTGCACATTTCGCGGGGACTTAGAAATATATTGGTTGGTATCCAAGCGCGTATCAAGACCACCTGACGTATTCTTGTCTTGCAGTTTCGTCGAGTTTGTTCGTAGATTGCATCGATGACTCCGAATACCGAAAAGTAGAACTAATTACGTTGATTCCTGGGTGAGACGTAAAACTGCAACCAGTGGTAAGGTCCTGGTTCGGGAGTGCCTGAATTTGAGGGAGAGTTGAGTGACCCCTTTATTACCATTGCTCCAAGGTTCACCCTGTCTCTGAGGTGATAATATCAAATAGCTCTTAAATACCAAGAGCACATGGACCTCGACAGCCTTGACAGGCAATCCATCTTGGACAAGAGCAGTCTGACATAAAATCTACGACCCAAAGACCTTGCTATAACCGTCCCAGATTGCTTAACCATGACATATGAACCAGGGATGTATAGGGTGTGAGCAGTACTGCGCACACTGCCATCTACGTAAAAACTTGATTGCGCAGGCTGAAAAGACAAGTCCCCATCCGCGACACCACCAACATTTCCAAGCCCTGGAGCGATGTTAAAGGAGTGAAACAGCCAGTGAAAGATATCACTGGAGGCCGCAGTCCCAATCCTGCATGCCTGCGGTTCAGGATATTGGTCGTCTGATATTGACCTGAGACAACAGCATCACCTGTCATCACCCAGAAAGATCAAGCAGTTCTCCTTAGGGATAGCACTGCTTGGTTCCCAAGGAGATAGGCCAAAAATAGGGGGCTTAACCGAAGCTGGTCTCTCATCTCCTAGTTGGCTTGCTGCAATCAACGGGCATCTTTTCAAACGGTCCAAAAACATTAAAACAAGGAAGGTACGCACCCTCCTCCAAGAGCGCAAAATATACGAAAAATTGCATGCTCGAACGTCAGAACCATGCTTGCCTCAGCTCACAGCAACCGACCTGAAAGTCACTCAGCTCTGATTGCGCATAAACTTTCCAGGTTAAATATTAACATTTGCACCCTTAACGAGGTCAGCTTCCAAGGAGAAGGTGGCCTCCAAGAGCATGGCGCCGGATACACCTTCCTCTGGTCAGGGAAACCTACAACTGAAGGGCGCCTTTCAGGTGTCGATTTCATGATCAGCACCTCCATCGCACTTCAGCCAGGAAAATCTACCAACTGGTCGTTCCGACCGCATGAGGTCCATGCACCCATCACGGAAAATAAGCGGTATGCCACTCTTTTCAGTGTGTACGCATCCGCTCTTAGAGCTGAACCAGCAGCAAAAGACAAATTCTAGTCGGGGTTCCGGAGCTATGTCCAACACACTCCTACAAGCGACAAAGTGATAGTCCTTGATGATTTCAATGCTAAAGTGGGCCAAGATGCAGATTTCTGGAAAGAAGTACTTGGCAGACGTTGATAACAGCAACGACAACGGGTGCTTCCTGCTGCAACGTTGCACTGAGCTGCAACTTGTCATCACCAACACCATCTTCGAGGAAAGGACATACCTAAAAAAACCTGGATGCATCCTCAATCCAAACATTAGCACCTCATTGACTACGTCCTTCTGCACAAGCGTGACCTCAAGAACGTCATTCACACCAAAGCGATGCCCGGTGCTGAATGCCACCCCGACCATCGACTAGTAAGTACTCTGCAAACTTAGGTTGCACTTCAAACCGAAGCCAAGAAAATGAGGTCTCCCCAAGAAAAAGATTCATCAAAAAATTCCGTCTTCTGACGGGAAAGATAACTTTCAAGCAGGTTTACAGTCCAAGTTTGAAAAGAAGCGACTGCCCAGAATACACTTCTCCTGAAACACTTTAGGATCAACTGATTAGTGACATTCTGCAGACATCTAAAGAGGTTTTGGGGTTTACTACCAAAAAGAACAAAGACTGGTTTGACGAAAACAGCTAAGAGATTCAGGAACTGCAAGCAAAGAAGAGATCATCCTACCTAGCCCACCTGGCTCATCCTGTTATGAGGGCTGCCTTTTGTCTCATTTGCATCATCCTACAGCGCAAGCTTTAAGGGATCCAAAATAAGTGGTGGGCTAATCTTGTAAAGAGAGCTCAGCAATACGCAAATCTAGGTGACTACAGAGACTTCTACAAAGCCCTCAAGGCAGTATATGGCCCGACTCGCCGGGCCCAGAGTCCCTTGCACAGTGAATATAAGGAAGTACTTTATAGAGACGAAGTCTACATTCTGAATCGTTAGTCTGAGCACTTCTAATCCCTCTTTAGCGCTGACAGTGTGGTCCAGGACCCAGCTGTACAACATATCCCCCATTAATAATTCAAAACAGAATTGGATGAAATACCCTCTATGAAAGGCATAGAGCACTTGAGGAATAGCAAGTCAGTGGTAGTCGACAGGATTCTACCAGAGATTTGGCAAAAAGGCGGACCAGTATTGTACAGTATGCTCCACAAACTACTTATCTGTTGTTGGTAGCTGGACAAATTTCCAAGTGATCTCCGCGATGCAATCATCATCACCATGTACAAAACAAGGGAGAAAATTTAGGTTCCTCCAACTCTCGGAGGATCATTCTGCTCTCGATCGCAGGAAAAATCCTTGCTTGTGTAATCCTAAACAGATTGGTACCCACAATCGCTGAAGAGCATCTACTAGTTACCCAGTGTGGTTTTAGAGCCAATAGGGGCACCACAGACATCGTGTTTGTCTTCAGACAGCTCCCAGAGAAATACAAGGAGTGAAAAAAAGGACAGTATGTAGCATTTGACAAATAGAGTAGAAAATAATTTGTGGGTGATCATTGAGTGCCATGGCTGCTCCCAAATTTCATCAGCAGGGTTATCCAATTCCACAAAGATCAGCGTGGCCAAGTTAGGTAGAACAGCGACTTTCCCATCGTCAACAATGTGAAATAGGGTTGTGTTCTGGCACCGACTCTGTTCTGCATCTTTTTCAGCATGATGCTTACATAGGTCATAGAAGACCTTGATGATCACCAGTTCACTTATCTGGAGTGTACCAGCAAATTAGACGCCAAGATGGACCGGGAAGTAGACAGACTGACCAATGAAAACAACGCTTTTGGCAGAATCTACAAAAGTGGATGGAACAAGCATCTGAAGAGGGGCATTAAGATCAGCGTCTCTCAAGCCGTCGTCCTCACAACTCAGCTGTACGGATCTGAGTCATGCGTAACCTACCACCACCATCTACGACTCCTTAAGCGCTTCTATCAGCGCTGTCTCTTCACCTTCCTCAAAATTCAACGAAGTAACGTCATCTCCAATGTTGAGGTCCCCGATCAGGCAGAATTCACTAGCAAAACGTTATCTCTTCTTCGCTAGCAGTTCCTGAATCTCTTGGTTGCTGAAGTAAAGACTACGATGGGCAGGGCATGTTTCCAGAACGGGGGGGTGCTTTGCCTGCTCAAGATAGCTCTGTATGGTGAACTCTCCTCTGGCTACTGTGACAGAGGGGCATCAAAGAAACGTTTTAAAGGCTCCCTCACGAAAACCCTCGGTAATTGCCACGTTGACCACCATCAGAGGTGGACACTTGTTGCTGACCGTCAGGCCTAGTGCTGCACCATCCTCCAGGTCGTGTCCACCTTTTAAGACCCCCGCAGAGCCAATTTCTGGGAGAAACGCCACAGGAGGAATATCCAGAGAGCCACTGATGCCATACCAGACCAGACCATTAACTGCAGTTGCTTCGGCCGGACTAGCCTGTCTCGCATCGCCCTAGTCAACCATCAGCTTGCTTGCAGTCGACGTGAACAACCTCCTTCATAAATATTCGTTCGCGAAATCTAGCCAAGAGGAAGAAGAAAGAGCGCATTGTGAAATGCAGACATCTGCAAATTTCCTCAGCCACAATGGAAGTATTTATACAGCACATTTACATGACCAGCATGTGACGAAAATTCAATTGTAAACAAAGTTTAAAATGTTTGGAAATCAGAGTTTTCCTTCTCCTATGCTGGTTACTATAGTGATGCTAAAGAACACCCTGTCCTACATTTTTTCGCATTTTGAAAGAGAATAGTTGGATGCATACCCTTCGTAAATGTATTGGCACAATGTGAAATGAAAAAACCTCCCCCAGAATTTTAACTCTGACCACCATGACATTTTTCTATGACGATAATCATATACCACAAGTGCCTCTATCATAACAAATGAATAAAATATTTTTCTCGTTTGCTCCGGTTTGTAAGATCAATTTCTCAGTTAAGCATTTCAAGAATGCATTTTCATTTACTAGAAGCAGAGTGCCAACTCTAGGAAGACATTGATAATAATAAAGTTAAAATTTCTTCGGTACTTGGCTGCATTTATATGAAACAAAGGAGGGAAACGGTATATTTCACTAGATAAGATTTAAACAAAAAGAAAAACTCTAGAAAAATGTATATCATTTATCGGCAAAGCTTCAAGTTTGTAAACTGGAAGATAATGAATCTCTCTTAAAACCAAAACGACCTTCCCCCACAAAAAAAGAACAAAGCAGTATATCCGGTAAGAAAATAATTTTCACAAAGAACCTCACTGTGCTCATTGGCACATATTAATCGCTAATTGTTTTTGTTGCCTTTTTACAATAAAGAAATAAGAGACAGACATAGATCTGTTTAAAATTATACATTCTCGATAGCACTGCTTGCAAAATATATATATATTAAGATACAATCACAAAAAAGTGAAGTGAACGTAGAGGGAACGCCATTCCTTAACCTCTAAGGAAAAAATAACCCAAGATAAAATAATGTGATGACTTAAAATTGGCGAAACCTAATATGAGAAAATCTGCAGTCTCAAAAATAATTTAAAAAAAAATGAAAAAAAAAAAAAAAAACTCTATATAAATACAAGTCTAGTAGGATCGATAGAAAATTATATCCTTTCTTTGGAAGCAAAAGAAAATATTTTTCACCGAATTCCAAGGACCAAATTAAAGAGAAAAACAAAGAAAATAAACAAACATCGGGTTTTAAAAGAAACACTAAGAAATTAATAGCATCCACCAAATAAAGACGGATGCCTTGTGTCGTATTTTCTTTTGACCAACAGAAATAAATAACTTGTATTTGGAGTTCGTTTCAGCCAATAGAGATGGATGTTAAGCTGTCTTTGTTTGCAGCCAACCAATGAAAACGAATGTCCTTTGTGCAGGATCCACTTTCCGCACGCAGAATGAATCTCTAGCGTCAGTACTGGAGACATTCTTTGAAAATAAATGTTTCATGTAATTTTTTTTTGGTTTTCTTCGTTTGGATAATAGAGACGAATGTCTTTGCTCATTGGTTAGAATTTCGTGACGAAAACAAAGAACCCCAAACCTGGCATAGCTTTTCTGACATGAAATATCATTTTTATGGTAGAAATTCTCGTAAGCTATTTCTGTTTAATTGTTGTTAGATTATATAGTGTTAGATTTGATGTTTAAAAATCTTGAGTTTACCTGAAATCTAGCCTATGTATTTCTAATTATGACAATTTAAAACCATGCGGAAATTAAGACATAAGACAAGTTCTTTTGCACATCTACAAGGGTAAGTAAAAGTTTTGAAATACTATTGCAACTTGAAGGATTGTTTGACAGACCATGTGCGTTTACCGAGACTATGTAGGCGACGAAGCCGACGAGTCTGTAAGACGCCAGGCTTCCCTCAAATTAGTAGAGTGCTGCTTGCCGGAGGCCTAAGAAAATAGCCTCGGAATCTACAGTTTTCGACCTGTTTGAACATATTTGTTCTTCTGGGTTTCTTGCAATCCGATGTATATTTCTTCAACAGTTGGGTTACTCTACTGGGATCAACTGCGCCTTCACCGTTCACACAATAAATGTTTTGGTTGCTTCTGCTGTGTTATTGCTAGTTCGAACTCGTAAACATAAGTTTCGATTTAGACTACATTACACATATATCTGAGGCTTTAAAATTATACATATGGCATATTATTTTTGTTTTGTTTTACCCAACCGGTGTTAATTAGGGGCAAATTATGTGAACTATTATATAGAGTATATAGGTAAGCAAATATTTAAAAATTTTAACATTTTGAATGTATATATATATATATATATATGTGTGTGTGTGCGTGTGTGTGCGTGTGTTGAAATGATAGATTGTTGGGAATTTTATTATGAGAGAAATATGTGGAAGGTTGGATAATTCAAACACTTAACGTAGGTTTAGAAGGTGTTATATTTCGTTCTTTTATTCTAAAAATTTTTCAGGCTAAACTATTTTCTGTGCTGTTCTATATATAAGCAAATAAGAAACACGATGAAATTACGGAGAGGATATATGTGTAGCAGGAAGAAAGAAAGGGCTTAGAGTAAAATGTATCGAGTTTCATTAGAGATTTTTGGTCGTATGAAGGTGGAAATAATTTTAGTGAGCAGACGGGAAAGAAATAAAGAAAATGGTGGGGTGGAAGAGGTTTCGGCATATTCTGCAGTGATGTCTATGTCATTGACTATAATGTGATGTATTGGTGGAAAAGGATCAAAAAAGTGATTAGGAATGAATACTCAAAAGTATGGTGGTAAAGAGTGAAAATGGCCTTTTATCCGTTTGTATTTTTGATATTTCTTTCGTGTAGTTTGATGTCCCCGAGGTGTAGTGAAAACTGATAGAATCCATGGCGTTGTCTTATACGGTTTGCTTTAGAAATGTCTTCAGATTTTAATTGTCTTCGGGATTTTTTACAGTGTATAGGTTTATTTAGACTGGATTTGGAAAAATTAAAGCTGTGTTTGAGCTCTAAAAGGGCATTTCGATCGTCATTTATTTTGAAAGCAAATCACGATCGAAATCAATGAATGAAAAATACAATAGGGCAATGGCAGCATATGCGCAAAATCTAGCGACTTACACCGTCGAAATGTTTGGGAATTTGAATATTCATCTCAAGTAATTCGATAAAGCAGCTTAACGCCATTAGGGGTTTTAATTTTGATAAAAAAAAAAAACTCGAAGAAACGTGTGAGTGTCAGGTTCTATTTTTGACAAACCTCATGTTTCAGGGGTAGTTTCCCTCACAGTGACTCCTGGCCAAAAAACGATTAGGTCTGAGATCATTGTCCGGTTCATAAGACACTTTTTAAGGAGAATACCGAAGGAACTAAGAATCTCGTCTGTAAGTTCTCCTTCCTGCCGGGTACCCCATACTAAACAGTTCTTGTATGTTATTTAAATCTTGTGGTGAGCTGTATAAATCCTATTGCTATTATGAAGAAAATAAACGTTTCCTTTATTGTTCATTACTGTTTTGGTTTAAACTATCGAAACAGGCCTCATATATATACAAGTTAGTAAATTTGGTGACCGTAGTCGAGGGCGATTCAAAGGTTCCCTTTTCAATAGCTACTACACCGAGGTGAAGGGGAGGGCGCCACTCTTTTACATGGATTGCTCCACTTAACATTTGATACGTAATCTATAATGCTGAAAGTTAAGCAAGGATGTATCAAGGGCTATTTTTTGAGTCTTTCGTAGGACTCGAACTGAGGTTGAACCTCGTTCTCCCGGGCTATTGGTGAACACTCTGCCCAGTAAGCCATGACCGGTATAAAACAGTATAAAGGATAACAGTCTTGAATGATAAGTATTGGGCAACGATAATTACCCTCGAAGAAATAGAGATCACTGAGCCTGTAACTTCCAGTTTCACGGTAAATGATCTTTAGGAAAGTATAGGAGTTCATCTTTATTATTGATATTTTTCTAATGATCGTTTTTTTCATTACATTCGAAGTTGTTAGTAATGTGTTAGTGCGTTGTAATATATATATATATAGAGAGAGAGAGATGGAGACAATGCACATGTGTTTGAGTGTGTGTGTTAAAACATCACAATACTTGAGTAATAAAGCTAGTATCACTGTGTTCACTTCCAACGACTATACGCCTTACACCGAGAATGCCCTCTCTCTATCTCTCTCTCTCTCTTAATATATATATATATATATATATATATAATCTCTCATTTTAACCGGATGGTGTCAGGACGTGAATACTTTGGGAATAAAAAGAAACTACAGGCGAAACAGAAATGAATAGATAAAAGTTCATCATCTACTCTACAAGACAAGATGTAAAATTATATGCATGCTGAAGAACTTTTGAAACACAGTATATATCTATATATATATATATATATATATATATATATATGTTATGAAATAGCCGGTTATATTTCGGTTAATGCCTTTGAGTTTAGTTAGGCTGAGAACCTTTCGGCTCAGCACATGGGTTGGTTGGATGTAAGATTGAAGCAGGTGTTAACGCAGGTGCGCGCGAGCGGATGAAGGCGTCACTCAGATGTCATAACAGTCCGAGACGATACTGGGTGACAAGGTGCGGGTGACGTCACGCACCGGAAGCACGCGGAAGTTTGTGTGAGAATTTTAAGAAAATAAGAGTCGGGTTTTAGAAGCCGAACGAGAAGGATCAATTTTGGAGCTCGCAGGCGCGAGGCGAACTTGCGCCCTATGGGGGGCCGCTCGAGTTGGGGGCCAAATGAATAAGACAGCATAGAAGATTGTGTCTCTCCTCCTTACATCGAAACCTTTAACTCAAAGTTAAATAAAAGGTTTCGTACCTGAACAAGAAGTCGTTACGTGTTTTCGAATTCCGGGATGCCTATGTTCTTTATATAGTCTATAGTAATGAACATTACATGTCTATTTCGCACATGGCCATATTCGTAAATATGGCTACGCAACGTAGACATATTTGGTGCCAGAACTTGGGCATATCGTTCATGATATGGTTTTCGATTGGGTTACCATGGTTCCATGAAGACGATCAGAGAAGCGGCTAAGAACAAGTAGGAATCTATTTCGGAGCGGCTTGTTCAGGCGATCGAGGGAGAGAGAGAGAAAACACAAGGCCCCAGAAAATAAGAAACAAGGAAAAGAGACCAAAAACACGAAGAACAAATTCGGCGCCCCCCAGAAAGAAAAAGGAAAATGTCCAGCACCGAAAAAAGAAGAACAGCGCAACCCCAAAAGAAAAAAAAGGAAGGCGTGAAAAGAAAAGAAAAAAAAAGAAGTAACACAACTCAACTCCAAGAAAAAAAAAAGGCATGAAGAAAAAAAAAAGAATAAGAAGGTATTTGCTCATTTACGTCTGTCATAGTTTAATTTACGAATAGAGTTTGAATGGTTGTGGAGGATAGATTTGGAAATAATTCTAAAATTAAAAAAAAAAAAAAGAAAAATCGTTGGTAGCATAGAAAATTATTATTACTACTGTATGTGACTTTGTACCGTGGTGGGAGGAGAGAAAGAAAGAGTAACAGAGAAATAAGCTCGCAGTGACAGAGAAGAAAGAAAGGTGGTCGCTGTGGGGACAGAGGATTGTGTCGAGCTCATGATTGACAGCAATAGTAAACAATATTTTGTAAAGAAATTTTATAGTAATAACGTATTTTTATGAATGGATTTTACGATAGACGGGGTCATTGTCGGTGAAGTTTGTAGTAAATAACGTTTTTATGAATGAAAACTTGTAACTTGTTTGTGGTCCGGACTAATAATATTCGGAGATTAGAATTTTGATTCGAGACCTTGGAGATTTCGCTCATCGATGGGATTGCCGGAAGAATTTCGCATATCTGTAGTTAGGACCTTTGGGACAGGTTTCGATGTTGGGGAATCGATGTTTTGGGCGCTGAAGAAATCAGGCCAGGTTTTTGTTTAAGTTGTCGAATCCGAAAAAGTCGGATGTACGGTGGAATGTCTGTATCGACTGGAAAATTGGCTCAGATATCTTGCCAAAGAGGCAGATCAACGAAGAGACGGATGTTTATTGTGTCTGACAGGGCAGACGGTTATTTTGTGAGTTCCCCCTGGAGTGGGACTGTGAGGTTTTGTTGAGGAAGATGTTCGGAAAAACATGGGTTTGGAGATTAGATATTTAAGATGTGCGCAGAGTTTTGGTGGTCTCATTGGATGTGTTTGGAAAATTCGCGGACTCGATTTTGTGTCGAGGGAGAAATTTTATTGAGTGAGCTGATAAAGGTTTGGGTGGTTTAGAGATGAACACCCGGTATTTTAAGGGCGAAAGAAAGAAAGAAGATAAAAAAGAGGGGTACGCGTAAGCTGTTGAAAAGATGTAAGATAGACCGTTTGACGGTGGTCAAAAGTTGGAAAAAACGGGGAAACATGTATCTTGGTTCGATTACGAGCTATGCTTGGTTGTGGAAGGTTAAAATATCATGGGAGTTGTAAATAAATAACACCTAATGATATATGTTTGCATGATATACTGTTTAGTTGAAATAAAGTCTTGTTATCTTTAGTTTGACGGAAATGAACATTTTATAAATATATTGGCTCGTGTGTATTTTTTTCATGGGCGATACTCTGTATAGGTAATTAACTTACATACATTAGAATTCTATCAAAAGCTTTATATCTATTTTTTTAGGCATCTTCGCAGGTATCTAAGATTTGTTCGTCGATCATTTGCAAAAAAAAAAAAAAAATCCACTCTCAGTGGTAAATCAATATTGTACCAATTGTATATCCAACTCAAACTGCTTTTCTGTGTAAAACTTGCCAATATGTTGACCCAGTCGTTCATTTTGTATAATTTGTTTTTGTTTTTTTTTTTCTGTGGTCGAGCTTAAGTGAATACATTTTAGCACTGGATTAGGCTATCCATTTATTTCCCTACTTTTTTAAGTTTTATTATTTTGTATTTTTGAGATAAAAAAAAATGAAGAGCGACATGGAGCAGGAATCTAAGGAACCTCAAGAGAACGTTCGTTTCAAGTACTTGGACAGATGATCTGCTTTAAGGTGACTTTCAGAAAGGAGTTTTTGCCCGAAATAGAATTGAAGTTTTTGATAGACTTGGCATCTATAAACAATAGAATACAGGAGTGGT
>OY757928.1:12092142-12544642 GCA_963585895.1 Sepioteuthis lessoniana | reverse complement strand
CAGTTCGTACCAAATAAACAAAATCAAAAGAGAAAGACATTAAATCAGAACATTTATTTTCATGTATTTAAAGCTTATGTGTTCGTTTTGAAGGTTACGTACTTTTCAAAAGACAGATAAGAAATATTAAAGAAAGAAAGAATATATTTTCTTTTAGGTAAGATCAAAAGTCTAAACAAATCATTTTTAATTGCATAATTTCTGATATAATTATTGTCACTTATCTGGTTGTTGTTGTTGTTGTTTTTTTGTGGTGGGGAGGGTTGCTTGTTTGTTTGTGTTTATTATATTTATTGATGAATTTGTTAACCATTTTTTCAACGAAACACGTTAAGCTATTGACAACAGATGAATCTTCAAATATTACATCGAGTTTTGATTTAAGAAGTGATATTTTAGGGTGATTTTTATGCCCAAATACAGAAAGGTTTAAATTAGTTTGCTTATTTAAAGACATATCAAATTCCATGGGTGAATAAATATCAAAGCCGTCCTTGAAGAAGAACAACAATGTTATTATCTAACCCATAGCTTATAGAGGATTTGCAGGTTCAGTACCATTCGTAAAGGTATTTCTTAAAAAAAAAAACCTGGAATTCGGACCTTTTTACTTCAAGTCTGTTGTCCTGCACGTTAGCCATTACATTACGGGAACAATCCAGAGAAGTGAAGGAAAAAGTTGCTGATGCTTTTAGGGTCACCTTATATAAAACAATGTTTTCTTTACGGATTAAATTTAGATGTGGCTTGATTTCTTTCTTTAATGGTATATCAAGCTTTTTGGGTTATTTAGTGCACATATCATCCTCCTGGAAGGACAGTAGTGTTGCAACTAAAAGAATAGATCGGGGTAGATAGGAGTTCCTCACATTTACAAGGGTTATTGACAGCACGACTGGAGTTCGAACTCACGATCATTTAGCACGTTAACTCACGATCGAACTCACGATCATTCAGCACGTTAACCATTACGCCAGGGAGACTCCCACATAAATGTTGATTAAATCAAATGTGAGAAATCGGAATTTCATGTGAATCAACAAAACACACACACACACACACACACACACACACACACACACACACACACACACACACACACACACACACACACATATATATATATATATATATATATATATATAGTCAATATGTTCTCTCTTCTATTACTCAGCACCTATTGGCTAATAACTGTAACGTCTGTGTCTACAACTCCAACATGTTTTCTATACGAGACACTGCTAAAACCGATTTACGAATGTCTGTCAGAGAGGTACTTTAAATAACGAAATATGAAATGCTCTCTGCAAGCCAAAAGAATTCTATAATCTTTTGTTCAACTCAGCTGATTATATTGTAACTAAACCTGACTAAGTCCATGAAAAACAACATAAAAGTCCTTAATAATCCTTCCATGTTAACTTTTTCTTTCTTTTCTCTCTTGAATTCTTTTTTATTTTTTTATTTTTTAGTCATCAAGTACAATTTGGTTTATTCCTCTTTGTTATTTGCTTTTATCACCGAGTTCTCTGATGAGACATGACGGAAAAAAAGAGTTTGATTGCAGCCGAATGAGATTACTTCGAAATTGTTAGAAAATACAGAGAGAATTTCAGACCCTAGAGACCTCAAATGTAAACCCAGAGTTGCAGGACATCATGCCCCACAATGAAACTCAGCAAACTAATAGACATTTTTCGATAACAATTTCTAAATAAGATAAAAAGATAGATTAAAGATGACATGTGCATTTTAAATTCCATACCACAGAAACTGATCCCATCACAATGATGGTTACATTTGACGATATAAACCTGTACAGTAATATTCCCAATGAATAAAGAAAAGAAGCCACCTAATTTTGAATAGAAAAAACCTACCCCCAATATTCACCCAATGCTATCGCAGATGGTCCATAACCAACTTAAATAAACAATTCTTTCTAATTGAATAAATTAAATTAAATCCAAACCAAGGAAGAGCTATGGAAACAAAAAATGGCATCAACATACGCCACCCAATCTTAGGATATTTTGAAGAATCTCTTATTTAAACGAACAAAAATTAGAAATAGAAAAGTAATTTGGTTTAACCTGCCATTCTGTAAACTCAACAACATTAACATAGGTAAATACTTCCAAAACCTCCTTGATAAGCACTTAATAGGGACAATCCATTAAGGAAAATCTTTAATAAGAACACCGTAAACATTGTTACTCTTGTACAAACAATAAACATAGTATTTTAAACATTCACAACAGGAGGTTTCTGTACGAATTAAATAGGAATAGAAGGAGACTCGATGAGGTGTCCTGTAACTGTAGAAGAAAAGGGGAATGTTCCTTCCCCGAACGAAGCAACTTGAAGAAAGTCGTATACCAAGCGTGAATTTCCCCCATGGAACATAGTAATGAGGGAGAGATGGTTTATATAGGTATATGTGCTGGGAATTGGAAACAAGGACTGTATAACCACATATATTCTTTCTCCAATCCGCAACTTTGAAACTAAACCGCTTACTTAGATATTTTGGAACCTTAAGAATTACGATCTAACCCCACAAATAAAGTGGAAAATAGTCAGACAGTCTTCAAATGCGAATAGCTTCAATGGCTGATGAAACATATGTATCGATGTAAAAATTAGTATGATTAAATTTAAATGAACTTAGCGAAATTGTGTTTAAATGTGGACATAAAAGTAAATTTAAATTATCCAGACTGGAGGCCACCGAGGCCCCTACTCTTGATAAAAACAAAGGTACTGATTTTGAATTATTTTTCTTGGAAATAATTATATTTATTTCAGTAATTACTCGTATTATATACCGTATATGTAGTGAAGGAAATTTTTGGAAATGTATATTTCAATTCACAATTAAGGTTTTGTAATTTCTGGAGTAGTTAATTCTCTTTGACCATTTTGGGGTTAACTAACGGCACATGGTGGCTGCCGAAAGTTTTTTTTTAGGAGATGGATGATGGCTCCATTAGCTGAGGGACTTAGCATATGTAAAACGAGTAAACATAAAAATATATGAAGATAATCGTCTACTTTAAAAGGAGGTGCCCGTGGTGTAATTGTTATCGTCGTAGGAAATGAACACGGCGACACGAATTCAAATCCTGGACGAAACTCATTGCATTTCACATAGCACTAATACCCTTGGGAAAGGTATGAATCCAATTATTCTCCCTCCAGCTATGGGTAAATAGTAGGATAGACTAGGTTCTTCAGCCTTGGTTAGGCAACTAGTCTAGGAGAAGGAAAACTCTGAATTCAAACCTGTTAAACTCCGCTTAAAAATTGACCTTGTGTCATATCCTACCCGAGCGGACGGGTTGGTAAATAGAATAATCGTCTACTTTAAAAGCTTACATTATTCATAAAATGTCCCCTGCTACAAAAAATCTAGCATATGTTCCAATAAGGATGGGTTAATTTACAGGCAATCCCTTTTCCTGGATTCTTTATATTTCTAATACCTTATTGTTTTAACCCCCTTTATGTTCGCCTGAGAATTTAAATTCATATAGGTTTTTTTCTTTCTTCTTTTTTTCCATACGTATATATATATATATATATATATATATATATATATATATATATATATATTGACTGTTATCCATATATTTGCTATTTTTGAAACCTCAAATTAATGCATAAAGTCATCTGATGAGACGAAAAGTATAATGATGTTCCTTGGCCATAATCAGATGTTGCTGACAAATGTGAATATTGATTTTTAATTCATTTATTTTTAATTGCAAAAATTACATAAATGTATTGTGATATTAAACTGTGATTCTAATGACATAGAACGAATCTAAAACAAAATACTATCAATGGAAAAAGAATTGTGATCGAGAGAAATTGAAAAGTTTAATTTTTTTCACTTCTTTAATAACTCATTGTCACTAAATCACTTTGTGGGTTTGTGGCGAACCAAGTGTATTATAATATGAACAGTGCTCAATATCTAGGATAGAACGATTATATAACACTAGGGGACCAAAAAAAACAGATCCCATTATTACTTCAACAAAAATATATGGGTTCTGTTTTTTGACGGGGTCACCCAGTAATAATAAGTAAATATAAATTAGATATGTATATTTAATTCCATAGAATTTAGACTGCGACCTCTGGGTATAATGTTTTTTGTTTTTTTTTACAAAACAACAATCCTCAGGGAGTAAATAAAATGAAATGAATCGAAAATCGAAAAATACAGTAAAAAAACGTTTGGACTTTGTAGGAATCTTTACGTGTGATTGTAAGTGTGTGTGAATGTGTATGTGCGTTTGTGCATATGTGTGTCTGTGTGGGTTATAATTGCGTATTATTGTGTGTGTATGTGTGAGTGGCATATAGTATATATGTGTGTGTGTGTGAAGGTACATGTGTAACACGTTGTTTTTACCGGATGTTTATAATTTTCCGTATCTTATATTGCTACATTATTGTTGAGAAAGAATATTTATCTAATTCTGTATGTGTAGGTGATTATAACTAAGGAACAAAACATCATCATTGCATGTCGAGGGAAATAAATAAAGATTTGATTTATAAGCGTATTTAAACGAGTATAGTATCATCATCATCATCATGTCGCGCTGCCTGCGCGGATATCCCTGACCGTCTCTCGCCATTTCTCCCTATCATTCATCGCCTCCGGCAGGTCTTCAGGGTTACATCCCGTGTCCTCACATAGCTGCTGTATGTAAGTTCGTGCTGGTCGTCCCACTCTTGCACATCCATGTGTGGGGGTCCACAGGAGTACATCGCTTATGAGCTCGTCCTTGCTTCTCCAGCAGTGTCCTGCGTGTCTGGTTCGTCGAACTTGTATAGTTTTTGTAATGGGGGGCAAGTGTCCGTATAGTTGGAGTCTCGTGGGGTGTTGGCGCCAGGACTTGTTTAATACTGCTCTCAACATTCTTGTATAATTTCCGTCCAGCCTCCTCTCCAGCCACTTCGTAAGCGTCCATGTGGTGCATCCATATAGCAGTATCGACACAACCGCTGCCTGGAAGAAACTGCGTTTCATTTTATCAGTTAGGTCCGACTTCCATATGATCGAGAGCCTATCGATAGCTGTCCATGCCTTCGTCAGTCGTGTGTCGATGTCTTTCTCGGTTGATGAGACGCTGCTTCCTAGGTAGGTGAATTTGTCGACTAGTTTCAGAGAGGCTCCGTCTAGTGTGGCAATGTTGCCCGTTTGGTTGTAACACATATATTCGGTTTTGTTTGCATTGACATGGAGGCCAATGCCAGTTGCGGCTCGTTCCAGACCATGCAGTAGTGTCTCTGCTTGATTAGGCGTATTCGCTAGTAACGCCAAGTCATCAGCGTAGTCGGCGTCCGTGGTAGACCAAAATCACAATGAATATCAAGAGCTAGGAATATATTCTATTACAATATAATATGGATAATTGTACAATGATGGTATTATATGTATTGAAAGGTTTTGGGCTACAATATAATAATAAATTGATGAAATGTTGCGAAAATATAATATATCCTATTGTTATCTGTGATAGTACGTGCGTAATGAAAATAATGATGGGGTTACAATAATCATCATCATCATCATGTTGTTCTGGTAGCACGGATAGCCCTGACCCTCTCTCGCCTCTTTTCCCTATCGTTCATCGTCTCAGGCAGGTCTTCTGGACAACATCCTGTATCCTCACATAGTTGCTGAATGTATGTTCGTGCTGGTCGTCCTGTTTTTGCACGGCCATGTGTGGGGGTCCATAAGAGTACATAACTTATGAGTTCGTCCCTGCTTCTCCAGCAGTGTCCTGCATGTCTGGTTCGTCTAACTTGAATAGTTTTCATGATAGGAGGCAGGTGGCCGTACAGTTGGTGTCTTGTGGGGTGTTACCGCCAGGACTTGTTCAAGATTGCTCGCAGCATTCTTGTGTAATTGCCCTCTAGCTTCTTCTCCAGCCGTTTTGTTAGAGTCCATGTAGTGCATCCATATAGCAGTATCAATTGACCGCTGCCTGGAAGAAACTGCGTTTTATTTTATCGGTTAGGTCTGATTTCCATATAATTGATAGCCTATTGATAGCTGTCCATGCTTTCGTTAACCTCGTTTCGATGTCCTTTTTGGTTGATTCGACGGTGCTTCCTCGGTAAGTGAATTTGTTTACTAGTTTAAGAGGGGTTCCGTCTAGAGTGGAGATGTCCCCCGTTTGATTATAGCACATATATTCCGTTTTGTGTGCATTGACATAGTGGCCTATACCTGCGGCTGCTCGTTCCAAACTATGCAGTAGTGTTTCGGCTTGGTTGGGTGTATTTGCCAGTATCGCTATGTCAAAACTACGTACTTAGAACATCGATTGACAAAATCAGAGAGAACGGCTTCGAGCTGACAAAGAAAAGAAGCAGAAGGTACCCCGCAAAAACAATTACCGACGCCGACTACGCCGATGACATAGCGATAGTTACAATAATAGTCTGCATTTTTATGTACAATGATGATTACAAATGAAGAACAAAGTGTTGTCATTTTAAAATTAAGGGGATAGATGGTGGGTTTGGGTAGTGTGGGTAATAGTTGGGGGGTTGTGATGGTTAATTTTAATACTTATCTGGTTTGTGTAAACGTTGTATGACTTATACGCTATTGTGGTAAAAGATGGAGTGTACGTGGTTAATAAGATAAATATAGAGCTTTGACGCCTATAATTAATGCTCAATAAATATAAGTTCAACAGATTGGGGAGTTGTATGGGGAAGGTATGGGGGTTAATGGAGAATGAGGGTACATATATTGTGGCAGATGTGATGGTTGATGGCAGAAAATGGTACTTACGGTGCTTCAGGTGTGGAGTAGTGTCGTTTGATTTTTTTCCTTAAAAGGTGTTAGATGGGTTATGTGTATGGGTCGAAGTGTAAGAGAAGGCGTTTGTTCTAGTGCCTACATTTTGAAAGGATTTTAGATTTTTTTATTACTGTATTTTCTGTTTTCGATTCATTTCATGGTTTCTTTGTTTTATGGCATATCAACCTAAGTAGGTCATTTAATGCCAAAGCCATTCTCCTAGAAGAACAGCAGTAATGCTATTTAACCCATAGCTGGGAGGATAAGGGGGTTTCATACCCATCCCAAGGGTATTTGCCCGAACGTGAACGCAATAGTTCGACAAGAGTACGAACTCGCTTTCTACGATTCCGCAATCCAACGCTTTAACCATTATACCACGACAACACCCCCTATCGATTCATTTCATTTTGTTAACTGCCTGATGATTGTTGTTTTGTAAAGGGGTCGCAGTCTAAATTCCATGGCATTATATATCATCATCATCATCATCATATCGTGCTGGTAGCACGGATATCCCTGACCCTCTCTCGCCACTCCTCCCTATCGTTCATCGCCCTAGGTAGGTCTTCAGGAAAACATCCTGTATCCTCACATAGCTGCTGAATGTACGTTCGAGCTGGTCGTCCTGCTTTTGCGCGGCCATGTGTGGGGATCCATAAGAGTACATCTCTTTTGAGTTCATCTCTGCTTCTCCAGCAGTGTCCTGCATGTCTGGTTCGTCTAACTTGAATAGTTTTCGTGATAGGGGGCAGGTGGCCGCACAGTTAGTGTCTTGTGGGGTGCTGCTGCCAGGACTTGTTGAGGATTGCACGCAGCATTCTTGTGTAATTGCCATCCAGTTTCTTCTCCAGCCGTTTTGTTAGCGTCCATGTAGTGCAGCCATATAGCAGTATCGATGTGACCGCTGCCTGGAAGAAACTGCGTTTCATTTTATCGGTTAGGTCTGATTTCCATATAATCGATAGCCTATTGATAGCTGTCCATGCTTTCGTTAGCCTCGTTTCGATGTCCTTTTCTGTTGATTCGACGCTGCTTCCTAGGTACGTGAATTTGTTTACTAGTTTAAGTGGGGTTTCTTCTAGAGTGGCGATGTCCCCCGTTTGGTTATAGCACATATATTCCGTTTTGTGTGCATTAACATAGAGGCCCATGCTTGCTGCTGCTTGTTCCAAACTATGCAGAAGAGTTTCGGCTTGGTCAGGTGTATTTGCCAGTATCGCTATGTCATCGGCGTAGTCGGCGTCGGTAATTGTTGTTGCGGGGTATCTTCTGCTTCTTTTCTTCTTCAGTTCGAAGCCATTCTCTTTGATTTTGTCAATCGATGTTCTAAGTACGTAGTCTAGACAAATGATAAAGAGGTACGGGGCCAGCGTGTGCCTTTGTAGTACTCCTGCTACAATGTCAAAGTATTCTGTGTGTTCATCCGGTGATCGTACTTTTACTTTAGTGTTTCTATAGAGAATTGTTATTGCCGCTACGGTTTCTTTAGGTATGCCGTACGCTAGTAGGATTTTTTCCATCTTTCCTCTCTGAATGGAGTCGAAAGCCTTGGTAAAGTCGACAAATATTAATGTCGCTTGTAGGTTCTTTGCCCGTACACCTTCAAGGATTCTGTGGATGGTTAATATTTGTGAGGTCGTGGATCTATTTCTTCGAAAGCCATTTTGGTTTTTTCTAAGTATGTTGTCGATTTCGGGTTCTATGCGGTTTCGAAGTAGGGCATTGTAGATTTTGGCTGCTATGGATGTAAGTGTTATGCCTCGGTAGTTTTTGGCTAATCCAAGGTCCCCCTATTAAACAAAAGTAGAAATAAATCTATCAGTACATAAAATTAAGAATATAATAACCAAAGAATTCTGCAATTTTTTTTTATATATCTATTTATTCAAAAACATTAGACATATATTTGAAGTACAGAATAAGATAAAACAAGATAAAAACTCACAACTCAGAAGTTAAGACTTTTGAATCTTTGGTGAGCTCAAATTCAACACACACACACACTCATAGACACACGCATGAACACACACTCACACACACACTTACACACACATAGATGTGTGTGCGCGTGTGTGTGTGTGTGTGCTCTCATCTAGAGGGTAGTGATCGAAACTTCTGGAAGGAAAATGAATTATTTTACCTACATAATCTTTGGCTCATGAATAAATCTTAATGTTAATTTAAATGTGAATTTTCTTAACCGCCAGGAATGTGTTAAAATCATCTGACAGGGTAGGATCGCAGAAGGATGTTTGCAGTAGATCTTTCGCTCCTGGAAGTAACCAGAATATTTTACTTTAAAACTGATCATAAAGAACTAATTCATCTAGAAAGCAAAGAAAATTAGCATCTGGAGGGTGTAAATGAACTTATCCTCCTCTTAGAGAAATACCCCTGTTTCCATTAGTATATCTAATTTCTTTTCTGTAGAAGATTATTTACATATAGGAAAACTAATTAAAAAAGTATCCTTTTGCACTGAAAATAAATATGATTTTTTTGCTTTACAAAATGTTCTTTAGTAATATTTTTAATCCTTGTTGATTTTGTTTTCTTCCGCCGGAAGTGTATGTACGAATGCCATTCATTAAATAAAATGAATTATACCTAAGAATTTGGCAATCAATAGCTTAGTTTATATTTGCACCTTTTAAAAAAATCAATAATGATGGGTCTCGTCTAGTCCGAGGAGACACCCAGCATGACATTTTTTACAATTCGCTGCATTCAGGAATTTTTTGACGGGATAGATAATATGTTTAATACTCCATGGCCTGTCTTTTCGGCTAAGGTTCATCATGAAAAGCATATTCTAACCTTTTTTCACTAAAACATGCTTCTCCGTACCCACTACACATTCTTCTGTAGATTTTAGATTGTTAGGATTTCTCAGCTCCTCAAAATTTAAGGATAAAACTCTTTTCAAACTTGGAACTCTTTGTTTGATTTGTTGCAATTTTGAATTAATTCACAAAAATAGCTTTGTAAGATGTTATAAATTAATTCAAAGCCATTCAGATCTCAATTCAAATACGAAGAGACTTGCAAAGGCGCAAATGGCAACACGATTAATTCTTCGCAAGAGAACTCGACCCTACGGGGGTAGGGGAGTATATATCTATAGTCATCCACAGACAGATCTGTTTTGTTCTATCAGAACTCATCAGTGTGGGTAGAAAGTATCTCCCCGTAGCTGGGATCGAAACCCGGTTGACTCAAACACTAACCATTTAGCTACGAGTAGATATTAGCTATGAAGTACATTTTTAAACGGTTATGAATCACAATTAATATTGTTTACATACATCCGTTCAAACGGCAGCCGAGATCTCAATTCAAATACGAAGAGACTTGCAAAGGCGCTAATGGCAACACGATTACTTCTTCGCTAGAGAACTCGACCCTATATATATATATATATTTATATATATATATATATATATATATATATATATATGTTTTTATGTGTGTGTGTGTGCGTATGTGTGTGTGTGTGTGTGTGTGTTATGATTGATGAATGTGCTGGCCATATAGAATCTAAAATAATAGAATTCTGGTGAGCATAATATAAATTTTTCTGAGTTTTATATCTGCTCTGCACTACTATAGGGTCATTGAAAACGTTCTCTTACAAAATTCTTTCGTTTTACTTTCTCTTTTTCCAGCACTTTCTCAAGAAAAAGGGTGATGTGTAGGATATATATATATATATATATATATATATATATATATATATATATATATATATATATCAAGTTTGTGTTAATCTGGGTAAAGTAGTTCATGAAAGGATTTTCGTAATATACAGAACGTCTTTTTCCCCATTCACTTCAGATCTATTTAACATCAAATAACTCAAATAACGCATTCGTTGATAATTTCGGAAACCTACTTAATCTATGCCTTAATGTTGAAAAAAGGAACAAACTTTCATTTATATGCTTGTAAATATCAATTTTGAAAGGTGTATGGATGGCCTTATTCTTAACAGCACGGAGAAGGGAATCAACGAACGGAATTCCAACTTCGGTTTGAGCATTTCGTGCTCACTTTGCAGTAATGCATTGAGGAGGATTATAAATCAACTTCTCTCTACCATTGGAAAATAGACGTTTTAACCCTTTAGCTCCGTAAGATATAAGTAATCGCCTTTAAAAACGCAAGTCAGATTTTATTCATTGTTGGCTGTATATTATAAGGCTAAAGAATTCGTTTTCTGAGACGAAGCTTGATGATTTTTATCAAAAAGGTTTTTAGGACTATTGTCTCCATCTTCATTATTTTCACACTCTTTCGGCCGATATGTCTTCCAGCCTTCTTTAGGTGTTTGTTGAACTCGGGAATCTTCACAGAACTTCTAACTACATCCTTTATTGAATCAAGGGGTTCGCCTGTCCTGATTCCGTTTGCCATAACCGGGTACAAGTGTTAGGTATTCCTGTATTGTTACTCGCCTGCAGTCAGGATTGAACCTGCAACCTCCAGATAATTGTCACCTTAGAAGCTTCGGGAACCAACGCCTATAACCGTTACGCTATGTGTTCTGCTGCGTTGGTTCCTTAAGCTTCTAAGGAGACAATCATCTAGAGGTTGCTGGTTCATTCCTGACTGCAGGCGAGTAACAATATGGAATACCTAACACTTGTACCCGGTTATGGCTAACGGAATCCAAACAGGCGGCCCCCGTTGATTTAATAAAGACTAAAGAATTGTTATTTTGCGAGGGAAAGGGTATCGTTAAATAATCTGTATAGCTATTAAAAATGAGAGGAAGAGTAATTACTATGGCAAAAACGATCAAATGATTTGCGTGGAACTTTGGTAAAATATTTTTTACAAGCAAAAAATTAATGACACTGGCTCAGTTTAAGTGCTTTTGAAGATATCTTAGTCGTTCCCAAAGAGAAATCGAAAAATAAATTTGTGAATAGGCTTTTCTAGATTTATTGTTCTGAAAAGTTTAATAAACAGGAGGGGTGAAATATTTTGTAATATTTTGGTAGGCGCTAGCTTTTTTTTGTATAGATCCCATGAACGAAGCAGTTCATGCCGTGGTAGATACATTCTGTGGTTGATATTATCGCGGTAGATGGTGTACTGATGGGTGCCTTGTGTTACTTCATATTCATGGTAGATGGTATACTATCGAGTGCCTTGTGTCACTTCGTGTTCTCTGTTGAGGGTGTAGTGACGGGTGCTTTGTATCACTTTATGCATATTTACCAACCCCTCCGCTCGGGCAGGATATGACACAATGTCAATTTTTAAGCGGAGTTTAACAGGTTTGAGTTCAGAGTTTTCCTTCTCCTAAACTACTTGCCTCACCAAGGCTGAAGAAATCAGTCTGCCCTACTATTTACCCATAGCTGGAGGGAGAATAATTGGATTCATACCTTTCCCAAAGGTATTAGTGCTATGTGAAATGCAATCAGTCTCGTCCAGGATTTGTCACCGTGTCCATTTCCAACGACGATAACCATTACACCACGGTATCACTTTATGTATGATAAAGATGCAACGTTTGGGAACAGCAACATTCAGAAAATTATGCTTTATGAGTTGAAATTGGTAGATAACATCAAGGAAGCAACCAAAACCTATGTTGTGCAAAAGTTGAATGCGTACTTGATCACAGAACATTAATCGGATATTTTATCATTAAGGGTTTTCAGACTATTGTCTTCATCTTTATTGTTATTTCCACGACATTTTGGCCGATATATCCCTCGGCCTTCTTCAGACAATCCCTGTGGATTCAATAAAGGACGTAGTTCGAAGTTCTGTGTAGGCTCCGGAGTTCGACAAATACCTGAAGAAGGCCAGAAGACATATCGGCAGAAACGATATGGAAATAACTATAAAGATGAAGACAATAGTCCGAAAACCCTTAATGATAAAAATCATCAATCTTCGTCGAACAAATTTAGACAACTAATTTATCACATTGTTGAAGAAATTTTGCTGGCGCTGCAAGAACTTCAATGATCAGGTTTGCGTAAAACGGTGGATTCCGAGGTTGTGCCTGAATTCTCAAAGGTAAATTTGGCAAATTGCTCTCGGAGAGAATCGGACGATCTCGGCATCTCCCATTCCAGTGTGGTTTGTTATCTCCACCGTGTCGTCAAATTAATCGGGAACTTCTGAACAGTCTTGGAGGTTACCAAAATAATGCAAAAAAAATTTGACTAGTATTTTAAGCATTTATTTATTTATTTATTTATTTATTTATTTGTTCAAACCGTTTGATTTTTTTACAAGTAATTATTTGCATTTGAATGGATCCATAAAAGAAAACTAAATTAATTACTTACTGTAAGAATTAAGGAGAAAGAGAGAGAGAGAGAGAGAGAGAGAGAGAGAGAGAGAGAGAGAGAGAGACCTATAGATATAGAGAAGGTGAGGGGTGTAGACAGAAGCAGACAGACTGTGTGGGTTCAATTTGATTCAGTTGCTTGTAAATGGCATATCAACCTTTTCGGATTATTTAATAGCAAATCTACCCTTCGAGAATAACATAAGTGGTACTTTTTAAATTATGTTGGGAGGATAAGAGGGTTCATGCTTTTCCCAATTGTATTAGTCCAAAAGTGAACGTAAATATGCAAGTGAAGTTCAAAATTGCTTACCACGCATTTACAATTACACCAAGAGGTCACTGCCTTGTTAAATTTGAAGTAAAAAAAAAAGTAAAATGATTAATAATTAAGACATATAAAATTACCAGTGTAACAAGAATGAATCTTTGAGTGAGAATGACGGAAAAATGATTTGTGGACTAAATTAATATGGTAAAGGGCGGTATTGTTATAAAATATAGTTTGAAGGAACGAGGGAAAAACATTAGAAGAGATTGTAAATCATCTGTGTTGATTTAAAGTGGAGAGCAATGAAGTCATAGCGTAAAGAGAAAGAGAAAGAGAAGAAAGAAAAGAAAGATAACACGAAATTAAAGGGAAAGAAGAGACAGTAAAATAAAAAGGAAAAAAAAAAAGATTAGAAAGAAACAGGAAGAGAAAGATAAAGAAAGGTAAGAAAAATATAAAGAAAGGAAAAACAAAGGAAAAACAAAAGTAAATTGGGGAAAAAAACACAAAGGACAAGAGAAAAAACAGAATGAAAAAGAGAAGGAAACTGAGGAAAGAAAAATAACGAAGAAAGGAAAGCAAACTGAATATAAAAGGAACAAAATAAGGATGTAAAAAAAGAAAAAGAGAAAAAATGTAATGGATGAGAGAGAGACAGACAGACAGACAGAGGCAAAGTGTGACAGACAGAGAAAGTCAGACTGATATAGTAGGAGAAAAAAAAGATAACCAAATAAAAAAGGGGAAAAAGAATAAAAAGAAAAATAAAGTTAAATGAAGCGAAAAAGATTTGAAAAAGAAGGAAAATAAAGAGAGAGAAGAGGAAATTGAAAGTTAAAAAGAAAAAAGAAAGAAAAAGAAATATAAAGAAAAAATTGAGAAGAAAAAGAAAGAATAAATAAAAAAAATGAAAAAGAAATAGAAAGAGAAGAGAATATAACTGGGAATGAAGGAAAAAAGTATAAACGACAATAAAGAAAAAAAGAAAGAGAAATAAAAGAAAGGGAAAGAAAAAGGAAGGAAAAGGGAAGAAAGAAAATGCAAAGGCAATTAAAAAGATCAGGAAATAAAAGAAAGTGGAAAAAAAAGTGTGAAAAGAAGAAAAGGAAAGAGCAAATGGAAGATAATGAAAAATAAATGAGAAGAAAAAGAAAGAAAGAAATAAAAGATAGGAAAAGAAAAATGGAAGAGCAAAAAAGAAGGACAAAGTAAATAGACACGGCACGGGGAAAACAATACAAAAATAAAAGAGGAAAATATTCGTTATGTGAAAAAAATGAAAATTCATCATTAAGAAAAAATGAATGAATGAATGAAATTCTGCTGGGAAGAAAACTTATGCTGCCAAGGGAAATAAGAAATAATACAAGATTTTCAGTATTGTAGATAGATTATTGGAGACTTCAAAACGCTAAATAGAAAGAAGATAAGAAAGTTAAAGGAAAAGGAAAAAGCGGGTCACGGGGATGAAGAACAAAGTAAAACCCTTAGAGAGAGAAAATCTAATGTAATCTAAACAGCTAAAAGTAAAATAAAATGAGAGATAAATAAACTGATAAAAACAGATGAAGTAGCAGGTATTTCCGCAGAAGATGAAGATAAGATTGGGGTAAAAAAAGCAAAAATAAATAAATACATAACAGAGCTACAACTTCCTATGCTGGTTTACTAATCAATTCTTTTTTCTTCCTAACAAACTAAATCAATATAAAAGTTGAGATCAAAAGAATCAAAAAGTCGAAATCAGTATAAAGGATTACAAAAACGCAAGACTGTCGGTGGCGTCAGGGTTGGAATTGGAAAAAGGCACCTTCGATATTTAAGATGAAAAGAAATAGAACCATGGTAATGTTTCCATATCTTTTAAAAAGCCTATTTGTGAAATATTGGCACGCAGAATACAGAACTAGGAAACAGCAGTTGGAAAAAAAATGTTTAATGGTAAAATAACAGAAAGTTTAAGAAATATCTAAACTTTTGATGGAAGAGATATGGTAAATAATTACGTTGGAGAAAATAAAAAATATAAATAAATATGGTTTCCAAATGAAAAAAAAAGTGATTTTCAAAAGAAAATAACCGATTCCCTTTTGAAACAATTATGATGATATTGTTCTAGAATTTAGCACGAAGGAAAAAATTCTTTGTCAAATGCATCTTTATTTAGAATATTTCACAGTTGGTCCAAAGTGATTGCTGTAGGATTTCTCTTGGACAAAGACTTTGAGAAAATTACATGTTTTCGTTATTCTTTCATTCATTTCATATAGAATCAACACCATTCTGGAAATTTCTCCACATTAGGTTGTGCAATGCTTAGAGAAAAAATACATTTTTAAATATATTTTGATTAGTAATAATTATCGTCATGATAATCTTTCTGTACGGACATGGGATGTAGTCTAGAAGACTTGCCGGAAGCGATGAATGATGGAGATGAATGAGGAGAGACAATCAGGATAATCTTTTCTATCAGCACGACATGATGATGATAATGAACACTAATCGTCGTAGGAAAGGAGTCCTGAGTTCAAATAGCAATATAGTCGTTTACTGTATTCATTTCTATTTCGAAGATTTCACAGAATTAGTTGAATAATCAGTTATCGGCATGTCAACCCATCTAAGGTCATTTTATGCCTTAAAGTTAAGGAATAGTGTTAATTTTACGTTTATATCTTAACTTTTTGTGTTGTTTCTTAAAGGTTATTTTCTGCGCACATATATATCGAATATGAGTAACTTTTTTTAACCGATCTATTTAAACTATAGGTGAAAGCATAAAAGATACTGGCACTCTGGATCAAAGTGGATCGAGGATTTATGGCAATGAACAATTATTTCGTTCTCCCGAGAGATCCCGAACTGAATCCTCAACTTCGGATGCAGTTTAGTACCATATCTAGAACACCGCTTTATTTTATGTGGTGGTGTTGTCAGCCCTCTGCAGATGTTATCAGAGAATTATTCTTTGGCCCTTCCTCCGAACAATGTAAGGAAATTTCATTTTTAGAATGGACTAATTGTTGCTGGATTTCATTTGGATTTTTCAGAAAATTACATCATGCTATTTTTTTTTCTTTTCTTGTTAGCAAAATCTGCATATTTCAATTTTATGATCGGTTATTTCATTGTGAAGTTCAACTTGGTATTAAAAATATTACTTGTCCTTATAAAATACCCAGGAGAGTTTCCGTGGTGTACTGGCTAACGTGTTGGACAGCGATATTGTAGTCAGCGTGTTCAAACTGCAATCGTGCTGTTACGTTCCCTCTCTGACTTACGAGGATCATTATTAAGTGTAAAGACTTTTTTTCGTATGGGCACTTTTATTGATAGTACACTCATGAAACTGTTGTCCCCTTCGAAGTAATCTCCTCCGGCTGCAATCCACTTGTTGTACCGTTCCAACAACTTCTGGAAGACCCCATGGACGTCCTCTTGTGTGAGCGTCTCAATGACCTTCGTCATAGCCTCTTTCATCTCCTCAGTTGTTTCATAACGACGGCATCTGAGCTTAAGCAATAACCAAAAGTCACAGGGAGCAAGGTCTGGACTATATTAAGGGCGAAGAACTGCCTTGATGCCCATCTTGGTCAAATAGTCTGTGACAATGATGGAGTTGAGGACTGGTATATTGTCGTGGTGGAAATGCCAGTGACCCGATTTGAAGAGTGCTGGCCTCTTCCAACGGAATATCTTCCTGAACTCTCTTAAAACCTCAACATACAAACCCTAACCCTAAACCTTTGGCCAATCAACTCTGGTGTATTGACTTCCTTACTCCTCCAACACCTCTCATCATCCATCACAGACTCTCTGTCTTCCTTGAATCTCTTATGCCAATCAGAAACTGATGCTCGATACATGCAAGATGGTCCAGATCAGTCTGAAGCATTCCATATGTTTCTGTGGTATTTTACCAAGTTTAAAACAGAATTTTATTGCATATCGTTCTTCTAAAGTGTCCTAACGTCCATATTGCATTTTTTGAAATTCACCAGCTGTGACAATCAGGTTTTAGTAGGGCGTATTCCAATTCATGCTGTATCTGTTCATATGAACCTGAAATCATAAAAATAGTCAGTCATCTCATAAGATGTATAGCAATAACATACTGAATTTTCAAGAGTCTACGGCAATTTATAATGCCTGTACAAAAAAGTCTGGAAACCTATTGAAGGCACCACATATATCATTAGAAAGGAAAAACCATCCTAATTTTCTGCAGCTATTGGTTAAATAGTACCACAACTTTTCTTCGCCAAAGATGAATTTGGCATTAAAAACTCACTTTGATATGCCATTAAGCAAAGAAATCAATTTAAACCATGATATACCCAACCTAGTGTTATGGAACGTAAATAGAGTTGCATATAGACATCGAGTTGTTAAATCTATTTGGCGCATCGATTCTGCGAACTTTTCTAAAGTCCTATAAAAATCTAAAATGGTCATTTACCTCTTGGTTTGGCCGATGATTTTTCAGTTATTCTACGAATGTTAACTTCTCGAGTATATAACAGATTTTCAAGCGAGCGAATCAAACAATTCCTAAGATATTGCAAAAGAACACACGATTCGTTGAGGTGGAAAATCGTACTAACTTACCTTAAAGCAAGTTACATTGGTTGTCAATCTCAGACGTAGAATCTTTAATTAGTTTTGATTAACTCTCTTTTCCCAAGATCACCTGGAGGAAAGATGTCCAATCTCCGGCTTTTCGTACTGATTAATCCCCTTTGTTTCGTCGGACATACAACAATATATAAAAAATAATAAATGAGACACACATCATTCGGCAGTGATTGAGAAGTGGGGCAGAGTTGTTGCAAAAATCTGATCGTTGAAATTTCCAGACATTCAAAATAGCTGTATCCTTGGTAATGCCAGGAGATCATCTCTGAACCTTACATTTCGGCAATAAAAATATTCATCATTCTGTTAGAGGATGGACTTCCGTTTTTTCCTTGTTCTATGGAAATTTACTGCAAATAATGACATGGAAAAATATCAAAGAACCCAAATAAAATCCAGTATGTCGTACAGATTAATCCGTTTTATTGAACGATAATCCGTGGAAAACAAAGTAGACATTAGAAATATTTTAATTAGGATCAGTTGGACTTTTTCTTAAACAATATTGTCCTTTAATTTCTCACTTTATATATATATATATATATATATATATTTATTTATTTATTTAAGAAAAAACAATAACCGGTCATATTAGGATTATAAATTTATCTCGATCCTGTTATGGGTTTTGATATAAATCAAAAACACAAAAAAAACTAACAGGACTAAAATAATTCAGAATAGACACAGGAAAGAAGGGTGGGAGGGGATAGAAGGTGTGAAGAGTTTTCTCCTCATTTAGCTCATTTCCGTTTTTTTTTATTGCCGGTTGGAATTATAGAAAATTATTTTTTTTTATATTTATTTTTTAAATTATAAATACATTTCGACTTATAACTTCAGATTTAATACTAATTTAGCTAAATAAAACTTTCTTTAATAACTTTACGAAAGGATACAGTAATACGTATATTAAATTAAATTAAAGTAAATTTAAAATTTAAAATTGTTTTTTTTTTATATTCAAATTTTATTTTCGTGCCTATTAATTCAGTTACCCTTCCATTGAAGAGTATGTAAACATCACATGGTTCCTCTTTTTTAAAAATTTTATTTTATTTTTATTCATTTACATTAAATCATAACTTAATCCTACGTTTTTCTTATTTAAGCATTATCTATGATAATTTTTCTATAGTTTAAATTTATTCCTATGTCTACATCTAGCTATTAATTCACATCCCTGATTTAGTGATTTTTCCGGGTCTGGGTATATCATTATTTATATTTTTTCCTCTAGGCATAGATTACATCAACTATCAAAACATTTTGCAGTATTTGACTATTTCAATATGGACCATTGAATCTCAGGGGTTAAACCATTATTTTTCAAACTCCTAGAATGCTTAGATAGGGCTGTTTGGCGTTTCAGATGTTCATGGGAGGAAGAAAATTTATGATTCGCCTATTTAATTTTCAATTTCGTGGAGAAAATTCCGATATTAGTTTCTTTTATACTTAATGAAACTCTTTATTTATAAAGATAAAAAAGTATATATATATATATATATACATATATATATATATATATATATATATATACTTTTTTTACCTTTATAAATAAAGAGTTTTCATGATCTAATAAAATACAATGCAGATCTATGTTCGAATAGTATAGACATAAATTCAACGGTGGGAGGTGACTCTTAATTTATCGTCTATGTGATCATTATCCTCATGATCAATTCGCTTTGAGAGCATGGATTTTCCTAACTATTATTTTCTCTTTTAGACCCACTCCCGGCAAGTCTTCTAAATTCCATCCTCTGTCTGCATTAATTGATGTACCTAATTTCTTGCTGATCCATCAAAATTGGCTAGTCTATGTGTAGTGATCCATTAAAGAACACAAACATATAAGCAAAGACGAACTTATAGCTGTATTCTTTTATGGATCACCACACACACACACACACACACATATATATATATATATATAAGAATAAAACCTATAAGTTCATCTCTGCTTTTATATATATATATATATATATATATATATATATATATATATATATAAGACTATTCAGAATATTGTCTTTATCTTATTCTGTAATTTCCACAATGTTTCGGCTTATATATCCTCCGGCCTTCTTCAAGTGTTTGTCGAACTCGGGAATCACACGGAACTTCAAACTACGTCATCTACTGTGTCCTCGGGGGTAGCATGCTCTGATTCCGTTAAATAACTGGGTATAAGTGTTAAGATTCCCATTTTGTTACTCGCCTGCTGTCAGTATTGAACCTAGAAGCTCCAGACGATTGTCTCCTTAGAAACTTAGGGAACCAATGCCTATAAATCCTGACTGCAGAATTAACACTTGTACCCGGTTATGGTTAATGGAATCTGAACAGGTGACCCCCGTAGATTCAATAAAGTACGTATGTGAAGTTCCGTGTAGGGTCCGGAGTTCAACAAACATCTGAAGAAGGCTGGAGGACATATCGGCCGAAACGATATGGAAATAACAATAAAGATGAAGACAATAGTCTAAAAACCCTTAATAATAAAATTCACCAAGTATCGTCTCAGAAATTCGGACAACTAATAAATATATATATAAATATAAATCAGTAAAGATATGTTCATATATATATATATATATATATACGTGTGTGTGTGTGTGTGTGTTCAATATATATATATATATATATATATATATATATATGTATATATATATATATATATATATAAACAAAGACGAATTCATAGGTTATGTTCTTTTATGGATCCCGAAATAATAATAATAATAATGAACAGTGGCAAATGGCAGCTAACTGACGGAATGGAACTAACAAACAAGGATAAGATAAAAACGCTCGCAGAAAACGAAACCTACAAATACTAGGGCATCTTGGAGACTGACACCATCAAACAAGCGGAAACGAAAGAAAAAATTAATAAAGAATACCTCAGGAGAACTAGAAAACTACTTGAGACAAAACTCAATAGCAGAAATCTTATCAAAGGAATAAATACCTGGGCTGTACCTCTCGTTAGATATTCCGGACTCTTTCTCACGTGGACCAGAGACGAACTTAAACAAATGGACCAAAGAACAAGAAAACTAATGACAATCCATAAGGCATTACATCCCAGAGACGGCTTTGACAGACTATATGTTTAATGAAAAGAGGGAGGAAGATGACTTGCCAGCATTGAAGACAGCGTTGACGCATCCATACAACGACTTGAAGACTATATACAAAAACACGACGGAGGACTCGTTACAACCACCAGTAACGAAACTGAGAACACGATGAACAACACAATGACAATAACTAGGAAACAAAAACGGAAAGGAAAACAACTTTATGGGCGCTTTAAACGACTACTAAACAATATCTCACACGACAAAACTTGGACCTGGCTAAGAAAAGGAAACTTTAAGAGAGAAACAGAATCTCTCCTAATAGCAGCACAAGACAGCAGCATAAGAACCAATCATATCAGAGCGAGAATAGATAAGAATCAACAAAATAGCAAATGCAGGCTATGTGGTGACAGAGATGAAACAATCAATCATATAATAAGCGAATGCAGCAAATTAGCACAGAGGGAGTATAAGGCGAGACACAACTGGGTCGGCAAGGTGATTCATTGGGAAATGTGTAAGAAACTTAAATTATACCATACTAACAAATGGTATATGCACAACCCAGCACCTGTCCTAGAAAATGCCACGCCTATGGGACTTTAACATACAAACGGATCACATAATCCCGGCCAGAAGACCGGATTTAATGATAATCCACAAAAAAGAAAGAACTTGCAGAATAGTCGACTTTACTGTCCCGGCTGACCGCAGAATAAAACTGAAAGAATGTGAAAAGAGGGATGAGTACCTCGACCTTGCTAGGGAATTGAAAAAACTGTGGAACATGCAGGTGACAATTATACCAATTGTAATTGGTGTGTTTGGAACAGTAACTAAAGGATTGCTAAAGATACTAGAGGACTTTGAAGTTGGCGGACGAGTGGAGACCATCCAAACGACAGTATTGTTGAGAACGGCCAGAATACTAAGAAGAGTCCTGGAGACTTGAGGAGACTTGCTGTCACTCAGACTCCAGTGAAAAACCATCGGCTAACGCTGATGGGAAAAGCTCTAATGAGTGAATAATAATAATAATAATAATAATAATAATAATAATAATAATAATAGTTTATCGCGGACTTTAACTAAGTTGAAACTTAATAATGAAAAACGGAGATATTTTTTCTCGAAAGCTATGGGAAGTAGCATTGTGGACGTAAAGGCAAGCGGATAAACCCTCTGACGGCTGAGCGCAATGCCTACCCGGTCTTGGGCGTATGAATCCTATGGTTCCACGGCCAAGATCGATTAGTTCGATCGGGGAACTACTGTTGCTCATCTATAAGGGTGGCTTCTGTTGATCAAAAGATAACATGACCCACACTCAAAGCACATGTCCAAATCGCATTGCTCTTCACGCGCGTAAAAAAGGTGCGCGTCCTGCTGAGGTTGGAGCCCTGGCGTCAGTGTTCGAAAGATCAGCTACAGAGCTCAAACAAAAATTATTAAAATGCAAACGAACAATAAAAATAATGACATTCAACGTCAGAACCTTAAATAAAATTAAGCGACTACCGGAGCTGACTGCATTGGCCATAGATCATGACATAGACATATTATATATTCAAGAACACAGATACACACATAGCGAGGATATTAGATGTCTCGATTCTGGCAATGGATAGACGCTAGCCACTGCATTAACATGGAAAAACTCTGTCAATGCCACGATAGGAGGTGTATGTATGCTTATAGGACCAAGAGCCCTAAAAGCATAGATAAAATACAACCTACGATATTGGTAGCTACTTTTAATGAAAACCCAAGAGTAACAATAATCTCGTGCTACAGCACTACCAATGTTAGTGAAGAAACTGAACTCATCGCTTTCTATGATGAATTATTCTCTCTTGTTAGGAGCATTCCGAAACATAACGTTCTCGTCAATGGTAGAGACAAGAATGCCCAAACTGGTAAAAACGGAAACCACAAATTCAGCCTGCAAGACTCGTCAAAGAGAAATGGACAATATCAAATAGATTTCACGATAGAAAATAGGTGAACATGCCTCAATAAAAACTTTCAAAAAACGGAGGAAAAACTTTGGTCCTACGCATACGCAAAAAATACTAAAGCAAAGATAGACTCTGTCTTCATAAACAAGAAATGGGATTATACCGCATCGAATAGCGAAGGTTACACCTCTTTCGAGGGTGAGTCCTTCGATCACCAAATTATCACAGCAAAAATATGACTGAGCCAACAAAAGAATGTCACCCGAACAACGACCACCGTACACTATGACTGGACCCTGCTTAATAATGATATTAGAGATAAATACACGTTAGCACAAAGAAATAAATACGATGCACTACAGAAAAAGACAGAAACATATACTCCGAACGAAGAATTTGAGAATTTCGTCAACGCCCACTTTGAAGCGGAAGCGGAATTCATTCCAACTGAACAAAGAACTAAATCTAGAGTCCCATGGAAGACATTAGCGGTTAGAAAAAAGCGTGCAGACGTGAAAACTGCCTCCAAATGCAATAGGAAGAACCCACCTAATACCAATGCCCTGCAAATGCACAAAATGAATTAGCTAAGATATGCCTAAAAGAACAGACAGAATACATACAAAATCTGACCGATAAGATTAGAGACTCGGTTGAAGATAGACAATCTAGGATAGCATGGAAAATTATAAATAAAATGAGCAGAAGGAAGAACACTCTTTAAGCTAAACTGAAAGGTACCAGCCAACAAGATCGAATACACGAGTGGAAACAGCATTTTGAGAATTTACACGGATACCCTCCGAAAGTTACTCATGAACCAATCGCGAATATTATAAGTAAACAATTAGACATCAAACTAGGACCGTTTACTACAGAAGATATCGACTCGGTACTGAGAAAAATTAAAAATAGAAAAGTAGCAGGGCTCGATGAAATACCCCCAGAAGTATGGAAAACCAGAAAATTCGACGACACTGTAATGCCGTATATAATCAAAATCCTATAGACAGGTGGATGAAGGGATGCATCCTCCCCTTCCCTAAAAAGAACGACTTCGCATAAGTCAACAACTACCAACATTTTTACTTCGTCTGGGTTTGAACTATTTTCACCACGAAGTCTGTTTTCTTATCTTCCACTAAAAACGTCCTGCTTATATTTATACTTATAAATACGGTGATCTTCAAGATTCAATATGTGTGTAATGCTGACTATATAAGTAAGACTACTCAGAGATTAGAGGTACGATTTCTTTTTCAATTCCTCCTCTCTACGACATTACTATTTCTCTCTTTCTCATTTTTTATAATATGATTTTCGAGAAATTTCTACCGATTGGTACTATTGAAAAGCCATTAAGTTTCTTTATTTCGTGTGTGTGTTTTATTTTCTCTTAGTTGTAGTTTAGTTGATTTTTTTAATATAAAATATAATTCCCTTCTTTAAATATATCACTAATTTATAATGTGTATATATATATATATATATAGTCATCCACAGACAGATCTGTTTCGTTTTCTCAGAACTCATCAGTGTGGCTAGACAGTATCTTCCCGTTGACTCAAACGCCAAGCCAAAGCTTCTAACCATTCAGCCACGAGGAGATATTAACAGCGAAGTAAATTTTAAACGGTTATGAATCACAATTACTATTGTTTACATGCATCCGTTCAAAGGTTGCCGAGACCTCAATTCATCTACGAAGAGACTTGCAATAGACGCCAATGACAACACGATTACTTCTTCGCCAGAGAACTCAACCCTACGGAGTAGGGGAGTATATATCTCTATAGTCATCCACATATAATTATATATATATATATATACGCTCCCCACCGGGCATTGAGCACTTTTACGAAGGAATTAACGGTTACCACTCGCATCATACAAAGCTCTTCTTACGAATTTAGCATTTTGGTATCCGATTGCGCAAAATATAATTTAACGAATGTTAACATACATGTGTTAATTCCCGTGCTGACATTGAGTGGCTGACTTGGCATACGTGTATATTATAAGCCTGACGTAATGTTAGGCAGGGTTCGATCCTGGCTTGGAGCATCTCGCGCGTCTAGCCACACTGAAGAATTGTAAGTCTGTTAAACTGTCTGACAGTGGATGACAATATATATATATATATATATAATCGTATCGAGGATATACGACAGCAGTGCAAAAAAAAATACATTTACATTCAACCAGGATTTAAACTAGGATATCTGGTGTCATGTTTTAAGATGATTTCCATTATACGTAAAGCACTTAACTCAAGTAATCAGACATATGTATGCGAGTATATATATATATATATATATAAGTGCCCCAGTGTCAATATTCTTTAGAATGCGCATGTGTATTCCTGCGATGCGTGTATACATGCATGTGCCTTCACTCTAACAGAAGACACCGGCCCAGACCTTCGTTATATAAGTATGTGTCAGTTCTAGTTTCTCTACATAATGTGCACAGGATGTAATATGCAAAGAGAAAGAACACTGCCTAAGCATATATATATATATATATATATATATATATATTTAAGGAAATGACTGATTTAAAAATCATATTGACATTATTCGAAAGATGTCCCTGATAAACGGAGGTCAATTGATTCTATCACAAAAAACGGATGTACAATTTTCTTCGTAAAATCATTTTCATTCTGGTGACATGTCAATCTGATTTTTCAATTTGTTTTTATTTTTTATTCCGTCTGATTTCATTACAAACGTTGCTCAATATATATATATATATACTCTTAATGTCCGTTGCCTAAAGATTTATGTGGATCAATCATCTGATGACATTTTTTCATTGCTTGATCGACATGAAGCTTTATATAAGAGGCATTAAATTTATATAATTTAGATATTATAGTTTCTAGACCTACTATACAATAGCAGCATTGAGCAATTTAATGTATTTTCTTTCAACCATTCTAGTTTATTTTGTTATATATATATATATATATATATATATAGAGAGAGAGAGAGAGAGAGAGCGAGCGTGAGAGAAAATAATATCTGATTTTTACTATTGTTCAGAATTCTGTGAAAATATAACATTTTTGAAGAGCAGAAAATGCAGAATTTTTATTATATCTTTGAATTGAGCTTCTTTCTACAATTTTGTCTTTGGCTGACATAAGGGAACAATGACTTAATTGCAATTACTGCTAGGGGCTTATCACCATCTATTGAAGCAGATATCGCATAATTATCATGTTTGTTGGCGTAAGACGTTGGCTTTCGCATATCGCGAACCCAACAATTAGAGGATATATTAGTCTCCAAAACTGTCCCATTATGTAACAATTACATGTGTTATGTCCTGCCAGAGCTTTCTGTATTCTGGTGCATTTTGTTGTGGCAACTAGTCAAGGTTTTCTATTTTGAAGTACGTAGAAATAAGGATAAATATTACATGTGAAGGATATTTTTTCTTGATTTAGACTATTGAAGCCTTTCAAACATTGGTCAATTGAAGCTTTTCGTATAAAAAGTCTACAAGATGAATGTAAATATTCTCTTATGAGAAAAATCTTTTAATTATTTGGGTTCGTTTATATTTATCTTCAGGATGCATCCTCAATGAAAACTTTAAGAATTACAAACGCATTATTAAATAGTTACCTCGTAAAATTTTAAGCCCTGCCAATGGGACTTTTGAATATGCTGTTTTTATCCCCTGAAGAGGATTAAGGTCCCTTCAAAAAAAGCTTTGTCTTGGCAATGGCACTATACTGAGTTGATATATGAATGCGATCTACTTAAATACAATAATTAATTTAGGAGGTGCCCGTGGTGTAATGGACACGGCGACACGAGTTCAAATCCTGGACAAGACTGATTGCATTTCACATAGCACTAATACCCTTGGGAAAGGTATGAATCCAAATCTTCTCCCTCCAGCTATGGGTAAATAGTAGGGCAGACTAGGTTCTTCAGCCTTGGTGAGGCAATTAGTCTAGGAGAAGGAAAACTCTGAACTCAAACCTGTTAAACACCGCTTAAAAATTGACCTTGTGTCATATCCTGCCCGAGTGGAGAGGTTGGGTAAATAGGATAATTAATTTAACCTTTTCATATTGTGAATGTTTTGGTTTGACTTTGCACATGTTCAATAAGAGTGAAAAATTTATCTATGTTTATCGAGAATTGTTTTCATGGAAATGAAATTCAGGTAAAATTACGAAAACATTCAAATATATTAGATTCTTATTAAGTAGTAGGTTGGCTGATTAATTGATTTTGTGGTATTTCAATCAACAATTGTTGAATTATTTAATGCTTAAGCCGTCCTTTTTTTAGAAAACAATTTAAGAACTAACTATAAGAAACTAATTGCAATTGTTTATAAACAATTAAAGTTTCAATTAAAGCATGTAGGCGTAAAAACCACTTCCAAATGTAGTAGGAGATACCCAACTAAAGTCAAACTCTTAAATTTAAGAAGGCACAAAATGAATTTATTAACGTATACCTAGAAGAACAAATTGAATACATAAAAATTAGATCAACAAGATTAGAGACTCGGTTGAAGATAGACAATCTAGGAAAGCATGGCAGATGCTAATCTAAGTGAGCAGAAGGAAAAGTACTTGAAAGTTACCAGCCAAGAAGAACGAATACACGTATGGAAGGGTGACCTCTGAATAGCCAAGAACAACCGAACTATAACCCTTATAGCTATAGCAACCAAGATCTATTATGCTCTACTACGCAACAGCATAGAACCCAAAATTGAGAAGATATTTGGGAAGAACAAAAATGGCTTTCGGATAAATCGATCCACGACATCACAAAGTTTGACTCTCCGTTGAATCCTAGAAGGTGTACGTGTAAATAAATTTGAGGCAACAATATCATACGTCGACTTCTCCAAAGCCTTTGACACAATACACAAAGAGAAAATGGAGCAAATCCTAATCGCCTGCGGCATACCCATAGTAACCGTCGAAGACATAATGATGCTATATAAAAACACGAACATAAAAGTCCGCTCTTCGGATGAAGACAGAGACTTCTTTGACATTGTTGCAGGTGTGGTACAAAGAAACACAGCCCGTACTTTTTATGATCTGCCTAGACTATGTGCTAAGAACTTCTCTTGATTTAATGAAAGAAAACGGTTTCAAGCTAGCCCATGAAAGAAGCAGAAGTTATCACGCCGATGATATAGCGCTCTTGGCAAATACACCCGCCTACGCCGAAAACCTTCAACATAGATTGGAACGAGAAGCTGCTGGCATAGGCCTCCATCTCAATACAGACCAGACGGAATACAAGTGCTTTAATCAATTAGGAGACATCTCCACACCAAAGGGTGGGCTTTTGAAACTTGTGTACACATTCACTTACCTAGGGAGCAATGGGTCATCAAACGAGAACGACATCAACACGAGACTAGCAAAGGCATGGACAGCTACCGATAGACTATCAGTCATTTTGAAGTCAGATCTAACCGATGAAATAAAATGCAGTTTTTTCCAAGCAGCGGCCGTGTCGATACTGCTATGTGGATGTACTATATGGACGCTTACTAAACGTATGGAGAAAGGGCTTGAAGGCAATTACACAAGGATGTTGCGAGCAATACTGAACAAGTCATGAATGCAACACACCACAAAAAAGCTGCTGTGCGACCACCGACCACCTATCACGAAAACTATCCAAGTTAGACGAACCAGACATGCGGGACACTGCTGAAGAAGTAAGGACGAACTCTGACGTGATATACTTTATTGGACCCCTTCCAAAAGATGAGCAAAAGCGGAACGATCAGCCAGAACCTATGTACAGCAGATATGTGCCGATAAAAGATATAGCCTGGAAGACCTCCCGGAAGCGATGAACGATAGAGACGGGCAGCGAGGGAGGGACAGGGATACCCTTGCTGGCAGCGCGCAATGATGATGATGCTGATGTTCTAAAATGTATACCATGTGGAGGTTTCAATTTCAGATCTATGAAGTTTGGTGTACTCCTTTATTGCTATTATTCCCATACCCATTTGAAGCTGTTGTGGTAGCACGTTTTAGGGTCTCTTCTATGGATCAAATTGATCCATTTAAAAAGTTTTATAGAGGATAAGACTTCTTGATATCATGTAACAGTAAAGGATTTGTGTTAAGAATACTTAGTCGAAGCTAAAATTGTTTTCTAAGGATTATAATCTATTGTCATTTACATGAAACCCCACAACTAAGTACAAATAAAATATTATTCTCAAATTGAAATTCATATTATTCAAACGGAATCCATATTATTCAAAAAGAAATCCATATTATTCAAATTGAATCCATTTTATTCAAATTGAAATCCATATTATTCAAACTGAATCCATATTATTCAAATTGAAATTATCATGATTCAAACTGAATCCATATTATTCAAATTGAAATCCATATTACTCAAGCTGAATCCATATCATTGCGTAAATCTTATTAGTGTTTGACCAAGAGTGATAGTCGATATTATGGTTTTATATTTGGATTAAATATAAGTATTTGATCATTTTCTTTATTTGAAACTATTTAACTGTGAGCAAACAAATAACTGACTGTAAATTGAATAACCAATATTGCATACCAATGTTTGGAACGGTTTAACAGTGAAAACAGAACTATTTATACTAGATACTAATAATTGAAACTATCTAACAGTGTACCAATGAGTTCTGGTTTGTCTAAATTGCTCCTTATAAACTATTAGTTTACAAATTACATCTATATCTATGTCTATAGATATACATAGATATATAGTAGTTGAGGGTTTTGTGAGTTATATAAAAATGATTTTTGACACATAACTTCCTTTTATTAAACGAGTAAATATCTTAAGAAAAAATATTCATTTTTTTTCATTCGATTCTGTAATAGCTATTGAAGAAGCTGTTTCTGTTATAGAGTCGGCAGCTGAAATTAATTTATCAAAGTAAAATGACGATATGTTGAGTTTTTTTAATTATATATAAATTTTCCCGGAAAGAAACTTGCCCAGTCGTCTGGGGCTGTAGAATACACCGACTGCACTTCTAACGAGGGTTCAGAGCCCCCAATGAGTGTCCTGGATATGACACTAAACACTATGATGGTGGGGTCCCATTAATGATGGACTTTTGGGGAATACGGAGTACCTCTTTATTGCCATTGCTTCCAGGTCCACTCTAGCCCAGAGTGGTAGTACCTGATAGGGTCCTATCTATGGGTTAAATAGAACTAAACCGAGCTTCCTTCACTATACTGATTTTTTCTTTTAAACTGTGTATTTATGCTAAACTGAATTGTTTAAAATGGAACTGTTTTGACATTTAAACAGCATACTAATCCTAAACTGAATTACTCCAAATAGAACTGTTTTGACGTCTAAAATGTATACTTACGCTATACTGAATTATCTGAAATAAAACTGTTTGACATTTCACTATGTATTGCCCGGTCGGCTGGGGCTGTAAAATATATTGTCTGCACCTCTGCAGAGGGGTAAGACCCCGCTAATAAGTGTCCTGGATATGACACTAAACAGTCTGATGGTGAGGTCCCAGTAATGCTGGGGCTTTGGGGAATACGGAGCACTTCTTCATTACCATTGCTCCCTGGTCCACTCTGACCTGGCGTGGTAGTACCTGATAGGGCCCTATCTATGGGTTAAATAGAACTAACGGCATACTTATGCTAAACTGAACTGTTCGACAAAACTGAATAGCTTGAAATAGAAATGTTTTTGACACTTAAACTGTACTTACATTTAAACTGCGTGCTTCTGCTAAACTAAATTATTTGAAATAGAAATGTTTTTTGACATTCAACTGTGTGTAAACAAAATCTGTACTTATACTAAACTGAATTAGCTGAATTAGAACTGTTTGACTAAACTGAATAATTTGTTATGGAAATGTTTTTGACAATTAAACTGTGTATCATGCTAGATTGAGTTGTTTTGAAAAAGAACTGATTATTTACATAAAATGGATTTGGCGTTAAATAACCTAGAAAGGTTGACATGGCATAAAACCCAACCCGCTAACACCGGAAAGAAACGAATACATTAATTATCATATTGAAATTTTATTAGAAACTTCTTATATATATTCCCAAATCGAATTATTCCTATTGCATCTTTGTATCTTCTTTGGATATATATATATATATATATATATATATATATATATATATATATATATATGTGTGTGTGTGTGTGTGTGTGTGTGTGTGTGTTAACAGTATTTGGCATCAGACACCCATTAAAGGTTAATATGCCAGAAAACACAACCAACCAAATAACGGACTATGCGTTTTAAAAAGAAATACTTGATATTTTATAAAAGTTCAAATAAATGATTATAGAAAAATAAACGTATAATTTTAAAGAATATAATGAAACTTTAAAAACAAAGTTATGATTGTAATCAAACTTTTAGAAAGGAATAAAATATTGGCATTTGATAATTGATAATTGGTTGACATATTATTAAACCAGTAAACAAAACTATAGTCAAATCTTAAGTAAAAATGTTCATGCCTCGCCATGAAGTGATGATAAACATGCTAATCTCGCAGATAAATTCTTCAGCACTATGTATACTTTTCATCTTACTATATGTCAACGTGCATTCAATGTCTAAAAGAAGGGTATCAGTTAGTGCATAACTCTAAAACCAACTGAGGAACATTATTTTTTCTTTGGTTGATTGTAATTCTCATAATGTGTATTAATATGTTGACAGTGAATAATATATTTATGAATATTTACCAGTTTCATTTTGAAACAGGAACCACAACCATAGTGTTTAACCTGCCAGACAACTTGGACGGTTAAACACATCCTTAAAGAAGGTAGAACTTTCGCTGTTATCAGAAAGCGATTTTTCAAAGTAAATAACTTAACCGATCTGTTCGAGAATGTCAAAATAGATGAAATTCTGTCCTTCTTGAGAGAGACAGAGTTGTACGAAAAAATATGGCAACTTAAAACTGGTTAATCTTATGCAAACAAATAAAATCCTGCTAATAGAAAATTTTACCTACTTTAATATTCGTTTTGAAATCTTTGGTTGAATATGTATGTATATATAGACAGAATTTGGCGTTGAATAACCTACAAAGGTTGATATGCCATAAAACCCAAATAACCAACCAACAACCAGTTTTTATAATTAATGTTCAATTATGCTAAAAAATAAAAGACCTGATTATTCTATATAATTTGGTTTTCTGATTGGTCGAGTGAGTAGAATGTTCGCCAATATCCGGGAATGGTATAAATTCAATTATACTTATTTCATCTATGGGTAAAATAATTGTGCAGACTGGTATTTACAACCTAAGTATGATAACCAGTCTAGGTGAAGGACATCTGTGAATTCAAACCCGTTAAACTGCGCAAAAAGAATTAACCTTGTGAGGCATCCTGCTGGAGCAAAAGACTTGGTAAATGCAAACTGTGTTCATATTTAATCATAAACATATTTTTCTACAAAGGAATGGAAATATTTCTGCTTTAAATTTTAATTTTATTCATAACTTTTATCCTTTAACAATAACATTAAAATATTAAATTGAAGGTTAAATATGCATTTCAGTTAAAAATTTTTAGGTTATAGCGATACTTCCAGAAATATAACTGAAAATAATCTTTTAATCTCTTGCAAAATTTCTCTGGGAGGCATTGAGTATTCTAAGCCCCACCGATGATATGTACGTGAAGATTTAAACGTGATGAGGTACAAAAGTGTATCAACTATTGGCGGTTTTTATGCATTTGGGGAAAAATGAAAGGAAGGTGATTCATTTCCAATATTATTATACACCAAAACACACGATAACACAAAATGAAAAACCTTATTTAAACGAAAGATTTAGCCTTGTTGATAATGCACTACTTAATATCTAATAATTCCCTTGCTGACCTGGTACGCTTGTTGGCCGAGAGCTCTGATATTAAGTCTAACGTAAAGTTGGGCGTGTTTCGATCCCAGCTTCAAGCGTCCTATGTCTCTTGCCACACTGAAGGGTCACGATACAAACTAAACATTCTGTCTATGGATGACAATATATACGCTCCCCCATGGGGGCTGAGTACTCTGGCTAAGGAATTTACGGCTGCCGCTCGCATAATACAAATCTCTTCGAACGAAATGAGCACTCTGGTATCCGGTAAGGTATAAAATGTAAACAAACGAACGCTACTACTTAATTCCTAATAATTCCCTTGCTGACGTTATAGGCTTGTTGGCAGAGCGGTCTGATACTAAGTCTAACGTAAAGTTGGGTGTGTTTCAATCCCAGCTTCAAGCGTCCTACGTGTCTAACTACACTGAAGAGTTGTAATACAACGAAACAGTCTGTCTGTGGATGACAATATATATATATTTATCAAATATACGGGATTTGTTTACGTTATGTTTGGTTTTATGACATATCAACCATTGTAATTTATTTAATGCCAATTCAATTTTTATACTTGCAGAGAGTTCTATTTCAAGTAATTCAGTTTAGCATAAGTACATTTTTTGGTTTACAGACAGAGGTAAAACAGTTCTATTTTAAGCAATTCAATTTAGCATAAGTACATTTTTTAGTTCCATATGGCCCACAGATAGGGACCAATCGGGTGCTACCCCTCCAGCCCAGAGTGGTCAGGGGAGTGATGACAATTCCCCAAAGCTCCAGCATTACTGGAACCTCACCATCACATTGTTTAGTGTCATATCTAGAACACTCATTGGGGAAGTATTACTCCTCTGCAAAGTTGCAGTAGTTGTATTCTGCAGCCCCGGTTGACTGGACCATCAAACATTGTTGAATGTAAAAACTCACGGTCATATCTTCTGCCCCAACAGAGTGTGCCAAAACTTCAGAGTAGAATGAGTGATGTTTACTGAGAAGCGTATTTTAATCAAAGAATATTTATTCATGGACTGAAAATGGGGTTGATACTTCAAGCCAGAGTCGAAAAGATTGTCAAAGGAGTTGAAACTCACTGACTCACCGAAAAAAAAAGTGCGAAATTGTCATTAAATAAGGTCATGCTGAGAGTGTTCTGTGACATGATAACGAAACGTGTCTATTGATTCAAAGTGTGGGAACTCTTTAAGCAAAATTCATCTTATTTATTGAATGCCCCTCGTATTTTTTTCTAGTGACATGTTCTTAAAACCTTTTACAGAAAAATATCCTCATTTTATATCTTCTTGGTTACAAAGATCTCTACTTGCTCGAATGATACTTTCTTCTTGTACTATATTCTTTATTTTTGTGTAGCATATAGTCACTATTTAACACACTCTTCTAAACAGAATACCCAATTCTGGAGTTTAACAAACTCCCAATCTCTGCACAATTATTCTATGATTGCAATCTAATTTTCGTAATTTAGCCAAACATTGATATTTCGGTTTTACTTGTTATTTCAAATAGAAACTTAAGCAGGGAACAGTGACTGTTGTATGCAACAAGGTCTTGTCATTTTTTTCAATTTACATTTAGTTTGCTAACGTAAATAAAGCAATATTCGAGAATGAAACTAAAGATACCACAAGATTTGAGATGCGGTGAAAAGACAAGATTGATTTTAAAATAATAAACACAAATAAAAATTATTAAAAAGATCTTTTTTGGATTTTGGAGAAACGTAGTTTAAACTGCTAATATTATACAAAATTCACTTGGAGAAAAAATTAGACAATAAAATCTGGGTAACAATAAAAATTACAACGAACCAAACTTAATGAAAATAACTGATAGCTTTAATAAAAAGCGAATCAAATTGCATAGGAATTTTAATTAAATAGAAATATTTTAAGACATTGTGATTGGCATACCACAAAGCAGTTCTAATCCAAAAAAAAAAAATTGAATAATTAGTAATACATATATATATATATATATAGTCATCCAAAGACAGATCTGTTTCGTTCTATCAGAACTCATCAGTGTGGCTAGACATACTGGCTTCCCGTAGCTGGGATCGAAAGCCAGTTGATTCAAACGCCAATCCAGGACTCTACCCCTCAGCTACGAGGGAACCAGCAGCAACAAAGTAAATTTTCAACGGTTATGAATCACAATTAGTTTTGTTCACATACATCCACTTAACGGCTACTGAGATCTCAATTCATATATGAAGAACCTTGCATAAACGCTAATGGCAACACACTTACTTCATTCGCTAGAGAGCTCAACTCTACGGGGGTAGCGGAGTATATATATATATATATATATATATATATATATATATATATATATATATATATATATATATAAATATATGTCCTGTTTAAGCATCATGCTGAAAAAGAACAGAGTTGGTACCTGAACCGCACCCTGTTTCACGCCGTTGATGATGAAGAAGGATCCAGAGAGGTCGCTGTTTAACTTAACTTGGCCGCACTGCTCTGAGTACAGTTGGATAACCATACTAAGGAACTTTGGCGAGCAGCCAAGGTACACCATGATCATTCACAGTCCTTCTCTGCTCACTGTGTCAAATGCTCTGGTCAAGTCAACAAACGATACATATTGTCCATTTTTATGTTCCCTGCATTTCTCTTGGAGTTGTCTGAAGACGAAGACCATGTTTGTGGTGCCCCTGTTGGCTCTGAACCCACACTGAGTTTCTGGTAGATGGTGCTGCATACAACCGTTACCGTCTTGACTGCAGTTTTTTTTAATTCAGGAGACATCATGATGACACGAATACATTTGAGCAGCTGCTCCGTGACCTCTTCGCTGACGACCCTACCTTTGTCCTTCCTCCTTCGTCCACGCTGAAAGAGTCCTGAAGCACCGAATTTCCTGCTTTGCAGAGGCTGCCGAACGCTTTGGACTCAAGATCACCTTGAAGAAGACTGAGGTCCTCAACCAGCCGCCACCCTAAGAAAAGTACTGCCTCCATCCGTGGAACTGAGCTGAAAGCAATTCGCCAGTTTACTTATCTGGGGTGTACCATCACATCAGATGCCAAGATCGACAGGGAAGTATACAACAGACTGGCCAGAGCAAATAGTTTTTCGGTGGACACTACAAAAGAGTAAGGAACAACAAGCATCTAAAGAATGGCACTAAAATTAGCCGCCGTACTTACCACTCTGTTCTACAGCTCTGAGTCATGAAAAACCTACTGCCACCATCTACGAATTCTGGAGTGCCTTCATCAGCGCTGTGTCCGCACCATCCTCAACATTCACTGGAATAACTACATCACCAAAGTTGAGGCCTTTGATCAAGCAGATATCACCAGCAAGGAGGTTATGTTGATGAAGTCAAGGTACGCTAGGCATGACATGTTTCCCTGTATGTTCTCATTGGGTACCCCTTTCATATGGCCTTATGCCACATCTAAGCAAAAAGCTTAGTAAATTTCCATGTCTCCCTGTATGTTGAACTCTCCTCTAGCTACCATGATAGAGGTGCAAAAAGAAATGTTTTAAAGACTTCCTCAAGGGGACCCACATTACCTGCCATATTGACCACCATCAGTGTTCGACACTTGCTGCTGACCATCGGGCCAGGTGTCGCACCATCCACCAGATAGTCTGTACCTTTTAGAACTCTCACGGTGCCGAACTCAGGAAAAACTGCCACGGGAGGAAGATCCAGAGAGCCTTAGTAGCCATACCAGATTAGACCTTTAACGGCAGTGGCTGCGGCCAGATTGCCAGTTACATATTGACCGTGTCAACGTAGATAGTCTCCTTCATAAATCTTCGTTCGTGAAGTCTATCCAATAAGTGAAAGAAGACTATCTATATATATATATATATATATATATATATATATATATATATATATATAGTCTATTTTTTGTAACAATAAGACTTGAAACAAACAAAACCTAATGAATGTAACAGATACGAGGGTCATTAAATAAGTTTCCAGATTTTTTCGCATGGGCACTTTTACTGAGAGTACACACATGAAACTCTAGTCCCCTTTTAAGTAATCTCCTCTGGCTGTAATGCACTTGTTGTACCTTTCCAACAACTTCTCAAAGGCCCCATCGACGTCCTCTTGTATGAGCGTGTCAATAACCTTCGTCACCGCCTCTTTCATCTCCTTACTTGTCTCATAACGACAGCCTCTGAGCTTAGGGAACAACCACAGGGAGAAAGGTCAGAACTATACGGAGGCTGAGGAACTGTCTTGATACCCATCTTGGTCAAATAGTCTGTGAGAAGGATGGAGTTGTGGACTGGTGCATTTTCCTGATGGAAATGCCACTGACTTGATTTGAAGAGTGCTGGCCTCTTCCGACGGAATATCTTCCTGAACTCCCTTAAAACCTCAACTTAGTATCCCTAAACCTAACTCTTTCGCCAATCAACTCTGGTGTATTGACTTCCTTACTCCTCCCACACCTCTCATCATCTCTCTCAGGCTCCCTGCCTTTCTTGAGTCTTTTATACCACTCAAAAATTGATGCTTGATTCATGCAAGATGGTCGAAAAGCAGTCTGAAGCATTCCATAAGTTTCTGTGTCATTTTTCCAAGTTTAAAACAGAATTTTATTGCATATCGTTCTTCTAAAGTGTCCTCACATCCAGATTGCAGTTTTGAAATTCACCAGCTGTGACAATTAGGCTTTAGTAGGGTGTATTCCAAATCCTGTCTGGAAACCTATTGAACGCACCACGTAGTTTTAATAAAAAGCAGACCAACTTACATTGAAAATTTAATGACAGGGTGTGGAAGCAAAATATGGTATAATTTTTAAATCTTTTTTTTTTTTTTTGTCTGATTTGTCCAATTAAAAAGAAACGCAATAAATCTAAATTTTCAGGATTTGCTCTATTGTTCAAGCACTTTTTAATTAAAAGTCAGCCAAATATGAATGAGAAAGAAAAGAAACGCCAAGGAATCATGATTTCCTCTACGCCGAAACCAAGCCAAAATAATTTCCGAAGTAATTGAAGTTTCTTTATGGTTTTGATCAAGCCCATACCTCAAATCCTTCATTACACTACGTAGTGTATTTTAGAAAACAAAACAAATGCAACATCATATCCAAATATTGGTTCGATTACGACTGCTATTGACGCTTAGTTTAAATTCAAAATATACCTTCTCCAAGATTGGTGACACTATAAACCTAAAGAGCTCGGTAGACCCTATATTTATTCAAAGTTTGAGGGAAAAGATCATTAGTGACACGTATAAAGCAAGGAGTCTTCTGTATAACTTGAACTCGTCTCATAATATAGGGTCTATATTCTCACACATACATTGAATACTTACATAGATTTAATAAAATACATTCATTGTATGTGTGAGAATAACACACTTTATAATTGATAAAATAAGGAAACTTACGAAAAAAATGATCATTTATATTTCACAGCCTTGGAAATATTAAAATATACCCCCCCCCTTTATAGAAATCTGTTAATTGTAGGAAAAGTGAGGTGGAATCACGGAGAGACTGGGAAAGATCGAGGAAGATACGTTGACAAATAAAGAGAATCAAAAGCGACAAAAAGCAATAGAAACTCGAAGACACTGTGAGTGTGTGTGTGTGTGTGTTTGTGTTTGTGTGTGTGTGTGTGTGTGTGTGTGTGTGAGAGAGAGAGAGAGAGAGAGAGAGAGAGACAGAACCAAAAAAAAACCAGAGAGAAACACATATAAGGGAGAGAGAGACAGAGAGAGAAGTGAGATGTAGACACAATAACTAAAAGTGACCGTGAAAGAAACATTCGGAGAATAACGATTATGAGAGAGTGCACAAAGAAAGAGAATAGGTCAAGAATTGGAGAAAAAGACACATGAAAGAGAGCAAGAGAATGAGAGAGAGAGAGAGAATGAAAGAGAGAGAGAGAGAGCGATAAAGCAATGTATATATGCAGGTTTTATTTCATTCTATTATATTTTGATTTATATTATTTTCCTTTGATGCAAAACACGAAAACTGAAGAAAACTCGACTCAAAGATCAATAAAGACTGCGTCAGAATCTCGAATGTCGTTCATGAAGGTCGACTGGATTCGTTTCCCCATCTCGACAGTCTAGCATAAAACGTCCCCATGTTATCTTAGTATTTTTTATGGATTTTCTCACTTCCGGAAAGAATGTTAATGGCCCAGTAATGTCTTACTGCGTGTGGTAAACAGATGTTGCTTTACTGATTTAAGAGTCACAAAATTGTCAATGAAATGCAACTGATAGATAGTAACACACATGCAATTTGAAAAAAAATGTATATATATATATATACATATCAGAGAGAAAGCGAAAGAGAGAGAAAGTGTGTGTGTGTGTGTGTGTGTGTGTGTGTGTGTGTGTGTGTGTGTGTGTGTGTGTGTGTTGATAAATTTACACGTCAATATTTTTCAAAGGTGCAAATGATTATTGTATTTATTGATGTCTTTTTTTTAGAATCAACTTAATTTCGTTTTTAATCTTTCAAATCATATTTATAAATCCTGTGTCATTTCAAAATGTTTAACACCCTTATAGGAGGAACAATATGATACAATGTCAGTCTTCACGTGTTCACCATCCATATAGGCACATGTTGGAATCACAAACAGGTGATTCATTAAATATTAATATTTCTATGGGAGTACATTTATTAGAAAAGCAGAACTAATATTTTGGAGATCACTAACAGTTTAAAGGAGATACTGAATCGCTTTAGACTATAAAATCAGAAAAAAAACAAAAAATTTGGTTGTTTGGTATTATGTCGTGTCAGCCATCGTAGGTTATTTCGTGCCATATCATTTTTATACATATATATCATATGAATTTGAAAGATATTGTGTAGATAACATTTTAAAAAGAGACTGAGCTTCTTTTTTTTCACACAGTTAAAGTATTTCACTTATTTCTATCTAATACGAAAAATTCTATTCACAATTAATCATTTGTTTGCACACAGTTTAACATTTTAAATAACCTACAAAGGTTGATATGCCATAAAACCCAACAAATCATCAACCAATCACAATTAAATCAAACATCAGTTATTTCTTTACACACAATTCAATAATCAAGCAGATCTATTTCAAAAAATTACATTTTGCATGAATAGGTTTTTTTTTATTTACAAACAACAAAATGTAAAAACAGTTCATTCCAAACAATTCTGTTTAGCATTAGTATACACGTTAAATCTCACACAATGAAAGGGTACTCTGAATCTCCCAAAGCGCTAACATTACAGAGGCCTCGCCATCAGATGGTTTTGTATTATACCTGGACATTCGTTGAGAGAGTCTTACCCCTTTGCAGAGATATAGTCGGTGCATTCTGCAGCCTTAGCTGACTGGGTCAAAAACATAAAGGGATTCCCAAAGAAATGGTAGCATCTTAAAATACCTGGTATATTAAAGTAAAACTCCTTTTGCAGCGAAGGAAGAAGTAAATATGGTTGGATGCTTAAGTTTTATGGAATATCAATCACTCTACATTATTTAATTCAAAACCCTGTTCATATGTGGTGTAATGGTTAAAGCGATGAACAACGAGATTGTTATAAGCGAGTTCGAACTCTTTTCGTTCACTTTCGGACAAATACTATTTGGAAAATTAGAAACCCCTAATCATACCATCTATAGGTTGCATCGAACCACCAATGTTCTTCTAAAAGGATGACTTCAGAATTAAATGACTTACAAAGATTGATATGCTTTGAAACAAAGAAAGAAAGAAACCAGGTAAACTGTTATTCAACACGATTCATTCAATTCAAAATTACTGATTTGTTTGCCCACAGTTCAATGGTTTCAGATCTTGCTTTGAAACACTAAGAATTCAAATTAATTTCAGTCATTTGTGTGCACACAGTCCTATTGGACCGATAGATGGAATCCTATTAGGTGTTACCACATTGGTTCAAAGTAGACCTGTGAGTAACGACGGTGAAGGGGTACTCCACGATCCCTAGAACTCGAGTGTCATAATCAGATGCAGCTTAGTTCCCTGTTGGGAGGGTCTAACTCTTTTACAGAGATGCAGTGGGTGTATTTTACAGTCCTAACTGACTAGATCGAAAACTAACAGGGTCACCGAGAAGTTGAAGATGAATCAATTCATATTCGTATTTCGGACTCTGAACGGTTTACCCGATGAAGACACTGAACGATTAACATTGAATATTCTGGTGACGGCAGAGACAATCTGATTTTCTTTAGAAAAAAAAAACAAAAAATAAAGAAAAATTGTTTTGATTTTCCAAGAATGGACCATCGTCAAGTATCATCGGTGACAAGCTGCGTTGGCAGGGAGATTAAATTAAGCATATTTTCCAAATGTACTTCTAAATTATATTCTAAATTATCATCATGATCAGCAGCATCAACGCGCGCTGACAATACGTAGTACACTAATTTTCTCTCGCCATATGTCCTATCACACATTATTCCTGGTAGGTCTTCTAGACTGCATCCAATATCCACCATTGCATGTACGTCCTTGCAAGTTGACCAACCCGAGAACGTTTCTCTGGAGGAATCTAAAAGTGAGCATCAATTCTGAGTTTGCCAATTTTTCTTAATCAGTGCCCCGAATGTCTTTTTCGTCTTATTTGTAAGCTTTATTTTATGGGAGTTAAGTGGCCGTACAGATGCTGCTTTGCGGGTTGTTACTTCCAGCATTCATTTAAAGCAGCGTTTTTATCAAGTCTTTTCGTTGTTGTTCTGATGATTAATCAATACAATAATAGTGGCACAGCCACATTATGGAAACAATTCAGTTTTATTCTATCAGAGAAACCAGATTTCCATATGAGCTATAACATGTCATCAGAGATGCCCGTGGTGTAATGGTTATCGTCGCAGGAAATGGACACGGTGACACAAGTTCAAATCCTGGACGAGACTGATTGAATTTCACATAGCATTAATACCCTTGGGAAAGGTATGAATCCAATTATTCTCCCTCCAGTTATGAGAAAATAATAGGGCAGACTAGGTTCTTCAGCCTTGCTGATGCAAACAAGTCTAGGAGAAGGAAAAATCCGCTTAAAAATTGACCTTGTGTCATATCCAGCCCGAGCGGAAGGGTTAGTAAATATGATAACATGTCAGCGGCAGTGTACCTTTCTTCGGTGAATTTTCACATAACTTTCAGATGTGAAGTAGATGCCGAGATATGTAGGCAGTTCGACTAATTTTAGAAGCTTGCCACTTGATGGGGAGATAGCACTTTTTTGTTTAAAAGGTTGGATGGTTGGTTGGTGGGGTTTTATGGCATATCAACCTTTGTAGGTTTTTTAATGCCAACTTTATTTTTATGTAAACTGTCAGTTCTATTTCAAACAATTATGTTTAGCATGAGTACACTTGTTTACAGACAGTTAAATGTCAAAATAATTTTATGCTAAACAATTCAGTTTAGTGTAAATACAATTTCAATGTCAAAAAACAGTTCTATTTCAAATAATTCATCTTAGCATAAGCTTGCAGTATAAATGTAAGTACGGTTTGATTCTCAAAAAAACATTTCTATTTCAAACTATTCGGTTTAGTCAAACAGTTCAGTTTAGCAGAAATATGCAGTCAGTGTATTCTACAACCCCATCCGACTGGGCAATTGTTTAGAAGACATACCTTCTGCATTATTTGTGTTCACTTAGTGGCCAATGCTTCCTGCTGCTTCTTATAGGGTATGCAGTAGGTATTCAGCTTTGGCAGTTGTCTAAGCGAGAAGAGCTAGATCATCTGCATAGTCTGCGTCTGACATCGTTTCTGCAAGATACCGTCGTTTTTGTCTTTTTTGTGTGAAACTGTCTTCTTTTATTAAATCTACTGATGATGAAAGTATTAAATCTCCACAGATTATATACATATATGGTGCTAATGCATCCCCATTCAAAAGTCCAGTGATATGGACGAATAAATCGGTGTCGCAATCAGGTGAGCGAACCATTTCGTTTTTGTTTTTACAGTAGCGATTTCCTTGGATAGACTATCTGCAAGTAGTATTTGTTTCACCTTTCCCCTGTGTATGGAATAATATATGTTCGAGAAATCTATAAACTATAGTGTTGCCTCGAGATTTTTATGGACGCTCTTCAACGGGGATTCAACGGAAAGCCAGAATCTGAGAAGTTGAGAATCAATTTCGCCGAAAACCGTTGTGATTTTTCGCTTTAAGTTTTTTCGATTTCGAGTCAAATACAATGAAAAGCAGAATATAGTAAAAATTTGCAACGATTGAAGTAAGATTTATGGCTTAGTAATTCTCGGTGTTTCCGAGGTCACGTTTCTTTGAAACGGGAGGATGCAGCTTTTTTCATTTACACACTTGTGTATTCACTACATTGCCTCATCCGATATATATATATATATATATATATATATATATATGTCATCCAATTTTCTTGTCTTCTATTAATCAGCAGGTATTACTTCGAGTTTTTCAGATTTTTTACTTGAACTTTCTTCTGTATTGCGTCAAGTTCTTCCACCGTAAATTGTCAAAGTGAGATGTCTAGTTGGCTATAAATAATTTTTATTTCGTTCATGAGTGATATCAAGAGGATTTCTTAGCAAATTTTTGAAAAAAAAATTTCCACTACTGAATTTTTTTGTATTTTTTGTCAGCTTTTAATTTTCCTCTCGAGATGTATTTCCTTCCCCGCACTTGATTTACAGTCTGCCTTGTTTATTGTGATTCTCTATCTTCAAGCGAATTTCTAATTTTATTGATTTGGCCTTGATAGTATTCCAGTTGTTCTTTTTGGTATGTGATAGCTCTTTCTGGATGTTCTTAAGTTTCTGTGTATTAACATTTGTTTGGATTCTGCCATTGAATGAGAACGATTCTTTCATATTATTTCTTTTGGAGCTAAATTGTGTAGACTCCCGAGTAACTCTTCATTTGGTTCTTGACTTGGTCGCTATAAACTCGGTTGATGCATCTGTATGGGTGGTAACAGAATTTTCATATTCATCATTCAGAATATGCCCAATCAGATGTCTCCTGAAGACTATCAAAATTGTTTCTTATGGTTACGGTATATTGATTACTATTTCTCATTTCTTATGGCCGAGCAAAAGCAGGACGACCAAATAAAACATACAACAGCTATGTGAGGATACGGGATGTAGCCCTGAAGACCTGCCGGAGGCAATGAACGATAGGGAAAAGTGGCGAGAGAGAGTCAGGGATATCCGTGCTAGCGGCACGACATGATGACGATAATGCCCCAGACAAATCTTTGTTGAGACGATTTTTGATCAGGAGTATATGTCACTGTTTAAAGCCCTATTCACCGCTTTCTTTATTAGGGATATATAATGTATCTAAGCTTTCGAGTTATTTGCGTATTTGTCGTCCATAGTCATTAATCCTTTTTTTTATTTATTGTTTTAGGCATGCAGTCCAGTAAAAACTTTGTGAGGTATTCACCATATTTCTTTGACGAATTGTGTAAACAAGAGTTTATTATTTTAATCTTTGCCTGTTAAAGGATCCATGTATCCTTAAGAAAGTTATGTTTGGGAGTGTGTTGGACAAGAGAAGATAGCCAGTTATAGAATATGGTGATGCCTATTTCATAACTGACAATATTGAGACGATTGTTGTGCTGAGGTTGCCATTAAATATGGCGCACATCACACTCAGTCAGGTTTTCTCACAGCTATTTAATGATTTTAAGGCAGAATGACTAGAAGCATTATATACCACTCACTATAGCATTGACGGAGAGTTTATGTTTAAATACCGCGACAAATGTCCATATAAAGCTGGTATCGTGATTTTTCAATGGTAGTTTAATGTGTATACTCATGTAATGAACGATTTTGAAGAACAGTGTAATATTACAGACGGGTGCCGTCATTGAATTGTGGCGGTCTCAAGGTTGGAGGACGCACGAGCACATCAGCTGCCATCAGTCGTTGGGTACATGGGTCTGACGATCAAAAATGTCACGAACCTCACCCGTGCAGGCAGAGTGACCTGTAGAGTCCATGCATAATCTTAATATAATCACGCATGAACTTTCACGTGCTACACTACAGTTTTCACTGGTGATCATCGAGCCTTCGGGAACCTTCGAATTGATCCATCAAATCGCTATATAAGGAAACCAAGTAGCAAGTTTTTGGCAGTTCAAGACAGATTTCCAAGCAAATTCAACAGAGTTCCGCGACGCCCCCACCCATGTCATATCCTGCCCGTCAGCAATTTGACTGATATGAAACTATCAACAGGCCAACGATAACGACGCCTCCGTCATCGCCAAGAAGAGGACAGTGAACCTTTCTACGTACGCTAGCTGAAGTGCCCAGAGGGAAAGGAGACGTTTGATAGCGACAAAAAAAAAAGAGAAAGCGAGGAAGAACGCTATTGAACATTTTTTTTAACTACAGTCCGCTGTAGTCCCCAAGAATTAAAGCGACTACTATTTTCTTCCTTGAAATTCGAGTTTTGAGTGTTTCTTTTCTGCGATTTTATTTCTTTTAGACACAAGGTTTTTTGGTCCTATGCTAAAACAGTTTATCAAGCAAAAACCAAGGGATCGTTTATTACATGGGATATGTTTCTGAAACGGAGAAGCTTGTCGTGTCCCTATACCTAACATGGCGTAAATTCCATTAAATGTTTTACTGTAAAATCTATCCTTATAGAAAGGCTAGTCGTTAAGATAAGAAGGTTTTAACATTGTTTAATATTTGTAGCAGTAGATATAATACGTGCAAATATTTTGTAAAAAGTTTCAAAAAAATTAACGCTTAACGAAATGCTCAAGCGTAGGAATGAACAAGGCTATTTATAAAGACATTAACTGTAGGTAAAAGTAAGTTTTGAAAATATAAAGAATTGTTTGAATCTTTAGCCTTTATATCATTGTATGTTGAAGAAGAATGGTAGAAAAGCCAAAAGATAGAAGTTACTCATTTCACGCATGTGCATATTAAAACATTTTTGTGGCTAAAATCATGTACAACATTATATAAATATAAGTTAAATTTAAGAATCTAGGTATTTTGATTGAATCAGAATCGTACCGGGCAATTGGTAGAGTGTTTGCCAATGGTCCGGGAGACAGGGGTTCAATCCAAGGTCCAGTCATACGGACGACTTACAAAATGGTACTTAATAACGCCTTGGTTGACACTAAGTATTATAAGGTAAGGATCAAGGGTAAAGTTGAGTAATCCGGAGAATTGAATAGCAACCTCCACTACACCTAGATATGGAAGCTATTGAAAAGGGAACCTTCGGGTCACCCTCGACTAAGGTACTATTTACCAACCCCCCCGCTCGGGCAGGATATGACACAATGTCAGTTTTTAAGCGGAGTTTAACAGGTTTGAATTCAGAGTTTTCCTTCTCCTAGACTAGTTGCCTCACCAAGGCTGAAGAACCTAGTCCGTCCTACTATTTACCCATAGCTGGAGGGAGAATAAGGGGGTTCATACCTTTCCCAAGGGTATTTGTCCGAAAGTGAACGTAATAGCGCGATTGGAGTACGAACACGCGTACTACGATTCCGCAGTTCATCGCTTTAACCATTACACCACGAGGACACCCTCGACTAAGGTCGTCAACTTTACTTTTACGTTGAGAATCACATATGATATATATGTAAAAAGGGTTAATACCCTTGGGAAAAGATGAAATAAACGATTTTTGATCCTGTTATGTGTAAATAATGGGGCAGATTAGGCTCTTCAATATTGTTATGGCATACGGTCAAGAAAAAAAAAACTGAATTTAAACCATCTTAAACATCACTTAAAAAATTGGCCTTGTGTCATATCCTACCACTGAAAAAGGTTTACACACACACACACATATATATATATATATATATATATGTGTGTGTGTGTGTGTATAATATTGTGGTTTAAAAGGCTCAAGGCTTAACCATGATTTAAGATTAGTCGACTGTCCCTCTAATCTGAATTGTTCTAACCTGGACTTAAATAAGAAGTCATTCTGAATTATACGTATTTAATGGTTCTTATGATTTACTGGTTCTTATGAGGAAAGGTAGTGTGTTGCAACAACCAAAATGTTAAGCTATGGCTATTAATTACTTCTGCTTAGAACATTGTAAAGAATATATATATATATATATATATATATATATATATATATATATATATAAATACGAGGTGCATACGATAAGTTTCCAGACTTTTTTCGTATAGCCAATTTTATTGATAATACACATATGAAACTCTTGGCCCCTGCGAAGTAATCTCCTCTGGCTGCAATTCACTTGTACTGTTCCAACAACTTCCGGAAGACCCCATGGAAGTCCTCTTGTCTCAGCGTATCAATGATCTTCGTCACAGCCTCTTTCATATCCTCAGTTGTCTCATAACGACAGCCTCTGAGCTTAGGGTATAGCCAAAAGTCATAGAGAGCAAAAGTCTGGACTATAGGGAGGCCGAGGAGCTGTCTTGATGCTCACCTTGGTCAAATAGTATATGACAAGGATGGAGTTATGGAATGGTGCATTGTCCTGGTGGAAATGCCACTGACCCGATTTAAAGAGTGCTGGCCTCTTCCGATGGAATATCTTCCTGAACTCCCTTAAAACCTCAACATAGTAAACCTTACCCTAACCCTTTGGCCAATTAACCCTGGTGTATTGACTTCCGTACTCCTCCCAGACCTCTTATCATACCTCACAGACACCCTGCCTTCCTTGAATCTCTTATGCCACTCAAAACTGATGCTCGATTCATGCAAGATTGTCCAAATCAGTCTGAAGTATTACATACGTTTCTGTGGTCTTTATTCCCAAATTTAAAACAGTATTTTATTGCATATCATTTTTCTGAAGTGTCAGATTGCATTTTTGAAATTCCCCAACTGTGACAATCAGGCTTTAGTAGGGTGTATTCCAAGTGCTACTGTAGCTGTTCATTTGAACCTGAAATCATGAAGATTGGTCAGTTATCTCATAAGATGTATAGCAAAAACATAGTGAATTTTCAAGAGTCTACGATTATTTTAAATGCCCATGAGAAAAAAGTCTGGAAACTTATCGTATGCACCTCGTATAGGAAGTTAGAAGCAGAGACAAACCATACATCATTATTTTCCAGAAGACGATCAGAAAGTCTGAAACACTAGCTGTGCATAATCATTTGAAATAAAACCCTCTAGTACAACATTCAAATTCTTTTGTAGACATATATATATATATATATATATATAAGAAAATACAACGACTTGTGTGTATATGTACGATTATTTTGAATGCTAACTTACAACCAACCTCTGCTATATTCAATATAATGAAAACATTAAGACCAACGGCCCGTATTTGTGAAGCCTGAAACAGAAGATTTATTCTCGTCTTTCGAGGCAAACTGGTTATGATAAGATATTGTTAAGTGTAGAGTCTGTGTGAGTCATAAGTATTTTATTTCTTCTTACTAGCGCCTTTGCCGGGGGCTATTGGGTGGAGGATACACTTCTAAAATCATTATAGCATGTAATGAACAGGGCCAGTTGATAGGTTTATGTGTCGAGCTAAAGAATCACAGGCTCTGAGAGGAAACGGGTCAGAGATATTGAATCTTATGCACAAGTAGACGCCATGTAAAAGGAATGTTTTCTTTTCTTTTGTCTTTTCTTATAATAATCTGCAAATGCTTATCTTGACTATAAATATTGACTACGTTTTTTTTTATTGTATTTTGAGAGATAGTTAAACTTGCCGGTATAGCTTAGTGGTAACTGTATATGGTCCAGAAAATTCAGTATTTTCATGGTTGATAAAATCAAATACCCCTTTAAGCTCAAACATTTTAGAAGAATTAGGCAATCTTCATATTTAACTAGGACGGTGGTTACCAGGTTTAGCTGGCTGGTTGGTTGGTTGGTCTTATTGTTGGTCGACAATTGCTGGATAATTAAAGGGAAGACTGTTCATTTTTAGTCTGGTTTGATTTTATGGTATGTAAACCATTTTCGGTTATTCGATGCCAAATCCTGTTTTTACGTATATATTTGTACACACCTTTCGTAGATACGAACAGTTAAATGATCATCAAACAGTTCAATTTTGATAACTCATTTTAACATAAGTCAACAAAGTTAAATGGCTCCAAGTATTGCTATAAATAACTAACAATTAAATTCACCATCAGCGATTTGTTTATGCCCAGTTAAAAGATCAAAAAGTTATATTTGTAAATAATTCGTTTGCTCGAAGTTTAAATCTAAACATTTCTATTCGACCCTTGGATAGTACCCTATCAGGTGTTAGCACTCCGGGTCAGAGTGAACTTTGGAGTGATGGCAAAGAATAAGTACTCCAAATTCCCCAAAGCTCCAAAACTGGAGCTTCATCATCAGATTGTTTCATGTCGTATCCAGGACACTAATTAGTGGAGCCTTACTTCTCTGCAGATATGCCATCAGTGGATTCTACTGCCCCCAAAATGGACTTGTTATTAGATTTAATATCATCATAATGAATAAAAAGATTTAAAAAAATGAATACGCCTATTATCTTCCATGTAATCGACATTCGGTTAGAGCGGGCTCGCTAGTTTCGTTAAAAGAAAGAAAATCCCAACTCAAACTACCGATCACTAATATATGGAGTAATTTCACACACTCACACACACACACACACATATATATATCTGCATAAATATATATATATATATATATATATATATATACACATCGGCATATATATATACACACACACACACACATCTGCATATATATGTATATATAAACATGCATACACACACATCTGTATATATATATATATATATATATATATAGGTATAATCCTAAATTAACCGGTCTTTGTTTTTTTTCTTAAAGATATATATATATATATATACTATATATATATATATCTGCTCTGGTGGAACGGCAAAACTATCGTTGAACTAAGTCAACATCTCGAATATCAATAGATGATATATTTCTTAAATACGAGACTGGCCCTGTTGTTTCAAATACGAAAAGTATCTTTTTCTGACCACAACATTTCATAGAAGTCATCCCTCAAAACCCAAGAGAAGGATGGATAGGAAGTATTACTTATTACTTATACCATAGAATTGCGATAAGATTCATGGGTGGTAGACGAATACACTACTGATTTCCATTTCTCAATCCGTTCTTCACCTCGACCCCAGAGGGCTTGAATCTCGGAATCGATTGTCTCCAATTCTGAACGGAACTGAACCAAAATAAAAAACAAAAAAAAAAAAACTCTGCTTATGTAATACCTTAATTACCTTATCAAATAATGATGGTAAGAATACGTTTCCTTAAATTTTGAGTGTTACGCCATCTTATCTTAAATTCAACGACTGAATATTAACTTTTTTGATATCCGGCCTTCAATCCTGATTTCAAAACAAATCTCTAATATGGCCGTCCTGGGTGATTCCCAAACAACATGTCAATTTGATATCCTAACATTTCGTGCGACACGTGCACTCATCTTACCTTCAAATGCGACTTACACTTTCATTCAGATTTTTTTGCTAATTCATAATTTATTACAATATCAAATAATTAACAAATATAATTAACTATCATTCAAAATTATATTACACTATGAGTCGTCTAGCAATGCGTTCAATCTCGTTCAGACGACTACTACACTGACGGTAATACCACGTTTTATAGTTTCTTGTCTTTCCCTTAGATAAACGCCATACTTGTGAATAGAGGAAATCCATTCAATAAGTATAGCATTGTCTTCTTTATCACCTCCGAGGCCAGTACTGGGATCAATTTGCATATTCATGTGGTCACTTGAGATGGAGATACGTTTTTTATCTATATTTAATTTTTCTTTTAGTGATATATTCTGAAACAATAAATTCGAGAAAACACAAGGGTTTCGTAAATTATCTGTAAATTATAACATCAAAATCATTAATGTACAATGGCTCATATGCTTAGAAAAAATAAATAAAGTGCATTCGATTAAAATGCTAAAATATGCACAGAGCTCGTTTAAGTTATAAATCTCCAAAAATTAAATGCTTCGGTCTCGATACTTTTGATTCACAACCCCTTATCTGTGAGGTAAGGTATCTTGTCCCAGGATAGATACAAAACCAGGAGTAATAATTTCCTCTTTCCTTCTAATAACGTGGAGGTCGAGAAGACCGGGGACCTGCATCATTGGCAATAGATGGTCTTCTGTCTAACCTTGCCAAAGATTGTGCTTGGATCCAGAAGCCGACCAATAGTTTTGTGAGACTGATAGATGCTAAATAAGTGATGAGGGATGATATTATGTAGTAAATTTTGATTTTATGTACTGTTTGAATCTTTGAAAATAAGCTGTTCTTTTTTTAATCGGTAAATTCGCTTTTCGTATCTTGGCTTCATATGACTAAAATATCGACTGTTATTATCAATGGGAAATAAAAAACAGAGTAGATCATATTGTGTCAGTCGCCATCTCTGCCAGAATAGCTTATAGAAATATCCACAACTCGATAGATTAAAAGCTACTTTTTGGAGACTTTACGTAAAGCGTGATACTGTGTGCAACACAAAATAGGTTTGTTTCGGTTAAGAGCCTAGTGTCAGGAGACGCACACACTAGAGCGTGTTTCTTGTCATCGAGGCCGGAAAGGAGAGAGAGAGAGAGAGAGAGAGAGAGAGAGAGAGAGAGAGAGAGAGAGAGAGAGATAGTGACAGAGTTTGTTTATTCTGCGTTGTTTTATATGCGACTCTGAACACACGACCTAGCGGCTATTAAAGTACTATTTGAAGTCAAAGGATGTAATCCTTACAGTGGTAGATCTGATTGATTAATCGATTTTTTCACGTTGATCGATTTTCATACGAGAACAAAAGTTTATTAAAATCCCTATTGCTATCTTGGAGGAAAAATGCAAAAGATTAAATCCAAGAAACGTCAATTTGTATTGTTTACATTCGATTCCTGAACAATAATGAGGATACTCTCATGGGAAGTGCACAATCAAGAGAACTCACCCTAGGCTGTATTGATAATAAAGTACAGGGGTGGGTTAAACGTCTTACATTATTTTGGTAGGCGCGAGTCAGCAGCGCATGTATCACTTGATTAAAGTATGCTTTGTTTTGTAGTAACACGGTAGTTAGTGCGCTGATAAGGTGCAGTGCTTCTCAATATAATTTGAAAACAACCCGGATGAACTTGCGGAGTAATCTAATTCGGTAGCTTATACTTACGAGTTAGAGCTGACTCATAATGACTCAGAACCAACCAAAAAATTGTGAAAACAATCAAGGGCTTGTTGATCACTGGACAGTAACCTGATGATTGAAAACATTTTGCTCAGATCGGCAGAATACCGATGATCAATCAACGTCCTGTAGGCATATAACTATAAATTCTGAGGTTGTGGAAGCAAATTCAACGAGTAGCACTCAGGAAGTATCAGGTGAGCTCGACATCTCACAGTACAGTACGGTTCGTCATCTTTATAACAACGGCAAAACACCTAGAGCTACCGAATTGTGCCTCTTGTTATCAAAATATTGCAAAACCTTTGACTTACCCTAGTATAAAAAAAGACGTATCTCGCTTTCGAAATGTCATGTGTTTTATTGATTTCACTATTTAATGGCATATAAACCTTCTTAGATTATTTAATGCCAAAGCCATCCTTGTAGAATAACAGCAGTGATTATATTTAGTTCCTAGCAAATGAATAAGGATGTTCTTAACTTTCCCAAAATAATTTATCCGAAATTGAACGTATTAACGTGACGAACGTTTAAACTCGCTTACTTCGAGGCGGCAGTTCAGTACTTTTGCCATTACGTCACTGGACCTCTCTGCATTGTTCATTTGAATGCACGGGTGAAAATGCTTTGCATCACCCATAAACACCAGGTAAACATGGCCATAGGAATTGCATTTGTGTTTCAGCAGACGATGATCTCACTGGTGCCTACAGTCTGCCCAAGAAAGCGTATAGATATTTGGTGGAAGAAGATCACCGCCCGTGTACAGGCAATTGCACTTTAATAAATATGTCTGCTGTATATATGTTTGCCTTCCGGTGAACAGCGGGAGAAAATGAGTTGAATAAAAGAAAGAAAATGCAAAAGACGTGTTTTTGGAACACGACGGCAAATATGAATGTGTGGCGTCCCAGGGGAAGGGCCTGTGTGATTGTGCGTGGAAAGAAAAAAAACAGTTCATATTTTTAAGCGGGATAATATTTTTACTTTTTAATAGTCTGCACATTGTACATATTCAGGCTATTGAAACGTGAACACAGACAATGTCCTGTGTATTTTGTGTAATCAGAGGGGAAGAATTCATTTCTTAATACATATTTCATTTCTTGCATGTTTGTATCTAATTCTATTCATATATACCACTTCATCCAATTTTCTATTTCATTTCGCTCAGCTGAAACGATCTAGTATATTTACATTCATTTTTGGCTTATATATATATATATATATATATATATACGTATTTCTCTCTCTCTCTCTCTATATATATATATATATATGTGTGTGTGTGTGTGTGTGTGTGTGTGTGTGTGTGTGTCTGTGTACGTATTTGTTGGCGTGTGTGTATGAGAGTACATATGAGTGTATGTAATTGTTGGCGTGTGTGTGAATAAATGTGTACCTGTCTCTCTGTATGTATCTGAGTGTATGAGTGAATTTAAAACTATTTTGTCAGCGAAATATGTGGGCTTCAGATTATTTGTGTATCTTACATAACTATGTGACAACGCACACACACACATACACATAGATGGATAGATAGATAGATAAGTATGTATGTAATTTTTGTGTATCCGTGTATAGATTTCTTGATAGATATATAACTAATTTACCTAATCTCCGGTTTCATTGTCCCCCACCGCTATATACATATTTACCAACCCCTCCGCTCGGGCAGGATATGACACAAGGTCAATTTTTAAGCGGAGTTTAACGGGTTTAAATTCAGAGTTTTCCTTCTTCTAGACCAGTTTCTTCACCAAGGCTGAAGATTAAAGACTCAAACCCGCTTATCTATTATATGAATAGTTGCAGAGGAAAATAATAATTTTTGCTCTTCTCAAAGACATTAGCACGAAATGAAACTCAAAGATCCTTGTCCAGAGTCTGAATTCTACTTCTTGAGTCCATTCCCTTCCGACATCTTTGTCACTTGCGTTTTAAACACCCACCCACCCACACACACACACACACACACACACACACACACATACACACATAAGTATTAGGCTTTTGATAGATAGATAGATAGATAGATAGATAGATAGATAAAATCTTTAAACAATTACTCACATTTTTGTAATGATATTTGTTTCAGCAGACCCTGTATTTTTTAAGACATTAGATCTGCATGTTCAGACAAAGAGATTTCTGATGAAGGTTTAGAAAAAAAAACTCACAAAATTCCGGCCACTCAATCTCTCAAACCCCAAATTTCATTTTTTTTATGTAAAGAGCAGACCATTTGTTTTTCCAATCTGTTTGACAAATGCCGTACAATTCCTGTATCAAGATGTATCAATTTTTGACTCCTCTGTCCTTTTCTTATCTTTTTATCTGATCGCAAACAAACTTTTAAACCGAAATGAAATAAATAAGTAAAAAATAAAGAATAAGCGATAAAATTGATTCGGTGAGAGAAGATTATCTCCTATAAACAACTTATATGGGTATTAATAATCTTATAACAAAATTAAATTATATTATCAAATATATTGTATATTAATACTATTTTATAAAAAAAACTAAAGTTGTCATACCAATATTTTTATACTATTCAATATAATTGATCACATTAAAAATGAAAATAAAAATTTTACCAGCTACTGTTAAGACGATTATCTAAAATTATAAACAAATACAACGTAATATTATTTATCTTCAAAGTTACAATTATATCTTACATATTATCATAATATTCATATTATTACTAAACCACAAATCCTTACAATTATAAATAATATATATATATATATATATATATATATATATATATATATATATATATATATATATATATAAAGGGAGATAGATAGATAGATAAATTGGGAAATATCTCGTAGTGCTGTGGCTAAGGAGCTGGACTGCTATATTGACGTAAGCGCGTTCGACCTCCTGTGGTGCGGTTATGTTCACTTTCAGTTTAACACTCGTAAAGGTATAACCCTTCCTTAAGCCCCCGCCTCCCCCCAAAAGTAAAATTACATCGACAATAATTGCTTTGGAATTAAATAATACATGAAAATTTATATGCCATTAAAGCAACGAAACTGGTCAGAATATATATATATATATATATATATATATATATATATATATATATATATATATATATATATATATCAAGGAAAGTAATACAGTAAGTTAAGTTGGTGACCGTAGTTGAGGGTGACCCGAACGCTCCCTTTTCAATAGATACTCCACCAAGGTATAGGGAGGGCATTTACTCCTTTCCCAGGATTGCTCCACTTTACCTTGATGCTTACCTTATAATGCTGAGTGTTAAGCAGGGTAGCATCAAGTACTATTGTTTGAGTCTTTGGTATGATTTGACCTGGGATTTAACCCAGGTCCCGGGTCTTTGGCCAACACTCTAACCATCATGCCAATGTTAAGGAAAGTTATACTTAACATTTAATAAAGTTGGAAATGATAAATTGTGACCGACAATGCATTATTCTTACACGCACTGACTACTTCTTGTGCTGCATATATATATATATAGAGAGAGAGAGAGAGACAGAGAGAAAGAAAGAAAGACAGAGACCCAATCAGAAGATATGTGCTTTCGAAAAAGATCTTAGTATTAGAATGATTATATCTTTGTATATAATTATAACCATGCTTGTACGTTTTATTAAGCTGCGTCTCTGTGTACGCGTTCACTCATTCCTGTGTGCATTTAACCCCTAACTATCCTCCACCCATTGAACGCAGAATACAAACATATTCTTTAACCAATGATCGTAACGGCAAAGACTTGACAAGCATGAAGGATCAGCCTCGGAGCTACGAACGAAAAGATTGCACTGCATCAAAATGTAAATAACGTCATTGGCCAGCCGTCTTGTCGGACATGCGCAGTTATTTCCTCCATCTTAATTCCTTCCGGGCTTTTGTGCTCTTCTACGAAAACAACCTTCCTGCCTGATTTGCTTGGCTAAATCATATCGAAAATAAGTGAATGATTCTGTGACAGATTTACACAACGTTGCATTCTGCTTTCCCGACGATCAAATGCCCTTTCAAAGCCATCATTAAATCTCTCCCGACGAGGCTGTATTTTCGTCTGAAAGAGCAATGAGTGGTTCAAGTGTGTGATGTCAAGAACCTAGACTACGATCAGTGGCTTACTTGTTCAATGAAAATTAATCGTAAATGCGTTTGACGAGTGTTATTTAGCATGCTAATTCCGCAAACCATTGTTAGTGTGTTCGTTTCTCACTACGGACGATAAGTATAGCCATTCCTTTCAAAACACCAGAGAATGTGTATAAGCAGTTACGTTTTTAGAATTACCAACTTTATATAAAAATAAACAGAATCTAGTCAATATGTAGCCAAGACGACTCATCTTCAAAACTTCATTTCATCCGAACAAGAGCCTTACCCGTGGACCTTAAAATATGGAGATGGTTAAGACCCTCATGTCTTCCATATAAGCCTAAACTGTACCTGATTGTGAGGTTGCAGTTACGAGAGTACTGAAAACTCCTTCATTGTAATAACTCCAAGGACTAATCTAATCTGGAGAAGTATCTGTTGCTATTCCATCTTAGGTTCGTATAGTTCTGTTTAAAAATTATTGGTATTCGGCAGGGCTGATAGCCAAAGAAATCATCATAAGAAACAATTGCACAAAAATGAAAATACGAACGGACACTCAAAAAGATTCTGCAAACTTTACACATAAGTTAACCCTAGAATATTTGATAGGCTGTTAAATCAATCAGTCACTAAATATTCATAAGATAGTTTCACTAGAAGCAAAGTGAGGCAAGCGACAAGTCATGTTGAGCTGCCTAATTATGAAACGACCTCAGTCGGATCATCCTTTCTATTAAGGGCAATTAAAGATGGACTACGCCAAGTACATTTTCCTGACAAGGCAGTTGTTATCAAAACTGAAAATATAATTCTCGTTCGCTACAGCAGATCTTTACTTGCACGGCTTTCGAAATCTTGTTTATTGTCTGCGCGAACATAAAACCAATACGAAATTTCAGTTTTTTTCTCTGTCTATTTTTAAGTTTCTAGTATTATTTACGATGACTATAAATGATTCTAAAAACTTTTGTTTACTTTCTGTTTATATATGCTATCGCATTAGATAGCATGTATTAACAGAAAGTAATATAACAATTGCTACAAGCAGTGTCACATATAAGAGGAAACACTTTTTTTTCTTATTTATGATTGGTTGATGTATCGGTATTCGATCATAATGCTCTATCAGGAATAAGAAGCGGACTAGAACTGTTGTTGAAAATGATCATGTAGAAAATACATGTGAGAGGATATTTTCGCATATTGCACTGCTGGACAAACATCGAAGGACTCGTAGATATATAAAAATATAATTTATATTTTTATTCTTCGACGGCGATGATTGTGTGTAATAGGAATACAGTCAGAAAGAGTTTGCAGATATCTTTCTTCTGTGGCGATGACAGCTTTTGTGAAGTATTGCAAGGGCCGGAGAACACACACTAGGAGCTGGCAGGTCTGCTTGATTGACAAGCGGGTCTCTCCCTTCGCTTGAGAGACCAGCGAACCTCTCCCTTTAGCTTGAGCGACCAGCGAATCTCTGTCTTCAGTCAAAAATTACAGACCTTATATTGTCTTTTCAAGTCCCATACGGAAGTATGAACATCCCCTTCGCTTCACGTATTTTTTTGCTTATGGCGGGTAATCGGAACTTACATACTTCCGTAATTTGTTGATCTTATCTGCGAACGGAAATATCTGTCACTCTATCCATAGGCAATAAATTATATTCTTCGACATTCTCCTTTCCTGTGACCGTCTTTGTTGATGTAATCTTGCGACTGCATTGAACCTGATAAGTCCATCCACGGCGCTCTGTCACTCGCTAAGCTAGTATATTACAATATATTGCATATATTAGTAACTGAAGAAGATCATGGAGGCAATTATCACGCGTAAAGATTACTGCATTTTGTAGTTAGCAGTTATGGCATTTTGTAATTCGTCACGTAACTTGTGTGGTCTCGTACAAGTGTTTATTTCAGCTATTGCGATTTTGTTGGCGTTCCTTGTAAGCCATGTTTTCGATGAGGTCAATGCTGCTGCAGCTCAATTGTCAATCAGTATCTTGATGAGGATGATACTGACCTCCTGGTTGCTTAACGTATTTCCTCTCTGCTGCTGGGATCTATCTTCGTGCTAGGGTATAAGGGATGGATTTTAAGCAGTTTTTGGGGTGATGACCATTAAAATGGAGATATTGTTGGGTGTCCGTCGGTTTGTGGTAGATGTCTGTAATTATTTCACCATCTACATTTTTTGAGAGTATGTGTAAAAATTATAGTTCTTTGAAGCTATATTCCATTGTAGATTTTATTTTAGGGTGTAGGTTTTGGAGTATGTTGTGCAAGTCATTAATATTTCCCCATGTGCAATTCCAGAATATCAAACAATTATCTAAGTATGTCTTCCATGATTTAGTAAAGTCTCTTTGTATATTTTCATTGTATTTTTTACCTTTGATTTCATATTAATCTTCTCTCTCTCTCTCTCTCTCTCTATATATATATATATATATATATATATATATATAGGAGGTATCACACAATAACTGATGTTTATACAACAGCATTGCTTCTAACAAAGCCTTCATCAGATGATGACTCAGGGTTCAGGCATGGTTTCGGGGCCGAAGCATCATTACCACTAACCCAGAGAACCCCAGCAGTATCTCACGGTATCACCAGACTTTGTCAGATTGTTGTCGCTCTAAGGGATTGCCAGATCCACGCTGATGCAGTTAGAGCCTTATCTCGGATTTTTTCCATGTATTTCCTCTTGTATATATGTATATATATATATGCACAGGCTGACACCTAGATGTGTAAGTCAGCAAGTGCGTAACCTACTAATGAAAAACATTTATTTTGCACAAGGAACGTATTTTTCAACGTAGGCTCTGTTTTTGACAGTTCACGTTATCCAGTTGTAAATATTAATCATATCAATCAAATAATATCCGGTCAAAATCCAGGAAATGACGATATGTCAGGCTATGAATTTGTTAATCTATCTAATACAATACGCCATATATATATATATATATATATATATATATATATATATATATATATATATATATATATATATATGGAGGGGGTGAAATAATAAGCTAAGATGAATCTCTTCTTATTTGTCTGTTTGAATATATTAATCAAATTTCAAGACTTATTTATTCCGAAACACTTTCATGCTGTTTTCAAGATAATTTTTTTTCGATCATTCACACAGGCAACCAAAAATTCATGCATGTGTTTGTGTGTTTATATGATCTCGGCAAGTTGTAACCTACTGAATACTAGCACACCTGAAGTTGAGCCCTTGGTTGTTCTTTTTTTTTTTTTCATTTTTATTTCTATCTGATGTTTTACTTAGAATTTTATGTTTAATATATTAATCAGCAAATACTTTTCCGTATGCCCGACTGTCTGTAAAGCTAATGCTTCGATATTTATTGTTTAATTTCGGCCTGTTTCTCTGGGTTTCTTAGTCTATGGACTGAAAGTTTGTGAAGTAGTCTTTCTTACGCATTTGTCAAACTGTTCTTCTCCCTGTAAAGGATTTTCGGCAAACACTCAATGTCGTTAAGCCTTTCTTGATAGCAGATTAAGATGACTCACTACCTCCCTGTAAGGATTTAAATATCCTATGTCAAGGCCAGGTATCCAACTAATAAAGAATCAATTTAAACTCAGCGATAGGCTGCTTCTCACCGCAATAGGAAAATAGCTAAGAATCTTTATAGACTTTAATTTTAGGTTAATACAACCCCTATTAAACTAACTATGAGCTATATCTGCTTTACAAACTCAAGCAATCCCCAAGAGTGTTATTATGCCGAAGGCTCCTCTAGTTCAGATACGACCAGCGACGCCACTGATCAAAAATGATCCGCAAGGAAATTTCACCAATCCCTCTTTATGAATGGAGAAAACGGCACGGTGGTTAGGTAAGGACCTGACTTGAAATCAGACTTGAAACTTACGTCCGGTCTCTGTCCCTACGGTGTCCGTCGACGGAACCGTGAATTGCTGGACTTTGCAAGGATTAATGCTGCAAAATGCCAAGTATGGAACGTGGCGATCAGAGTTCGAATGAATAAGTCTTAACACACATTGAGTGAATGCCGTCACACACACACACACACACACACACACACACACACACACACACACACACACACACACACACATTGAAAATAATAAAATATGTATTCAAATCTTTTAACACTAGAATAATCGGATTATTGTCTTCATTGTTATTATTATATTTATAACGTTTTGACCTTTCGGCCTTCTTCAGTTGATTCATATCAAACTCGAGAACCTGCACAGAACATTGAACTAAACCCTTTATTTAATCCACGTGGGTAGATCGTTCTAATTCCGTTAACTATGACCAGATACAAGTGTTTAGCTATACTAAGTATTCTTTAATATCTATTGAATATACCTTAATTTACCTATAGTCAGGATTGAATCAGTAACCTCCTGAAAATTTCACTTTAAAGGACTTAAAAATTTACCCAAATTTTTTAATTCAAAACACTTATTAGTTTTAGTATGTTTACGAGGATATCTGATATCGCTAAAAGAACATAAAACTGTCGTCTCTACGCGACTCGTCGTATAAATAAACCATAAAAACAAATAAAAAGACTTTTAATAACGAATAACTGTAAGTCTTATTCATTTATCTTAACCTGTTATAAGCCAGTGTCCTTGTTTGAGGACATTTATTAAAAAAAGCGAACATTTCATTAAATGCCAACATTTTGTTAGTTTAATGACAAACCTTACATTAATAAACATTATATAAATTTACATTAATAATAAAGATTAAATAGATTATTAAGGGTGTTTACAGTCATTCATTTTATGCGTTTCTTTTAAATGAGTTCGTCATAAATTGGAAAAGTTTGGGTAATAAGGAATTGAATAAAGACTGTCTAAAAACATATATGTATTATGAGTAAGTAATCTTAAAGGCAAAACGCGTTTTGTTTATGAAACAAAATCTAGAATATTTGATAAACACGTCATAATCTTACTTTAAAAAAGTTGGTCATGTTTAGGAGCTCTGGAGACTGTGGAATACCCCTTCATTGATATTATTCCTCTAAAATAATTAAGGAGGCCCAGGTTAAAAAATAGAAACGCATCATCAGTGAACAGGCGACGATTTTTGATTGGCTGAAGGAAATTCAACCCGGAAAACCTTTAAGAGTCGGCCCGGGATAGAGAAAGTTAGTAGGCGGGCAGACCCGACGAGTTAAAGACAGTCAGTTGAAGACCAGCTACTGAGATGTAAAGACAGCCGATATGTGCGGCCCCGATTTTGCGATGAATTTCAAAGACAAAACCAGCGAAAAAGTTGTTATAACGACAAGAGAAAACGTAGATGATAATTCAAGGTCTGTGTCAGCCGTCTACCTCATTATGACATGCTGTTTCTATTTTTCTAGCTAACACGGTCGAATCAGTTTTCATTCTCTGTTTCCTTTCTCCCGATGACTGACTAACAAGTGGAGTAGCGAATAAACTTTGGTATTAAACAACCTAGACGGGTATTTATGTGTTTGTCACTTTTCTCTCTGTTGAAGTTATCACGTGGTCCGACTGACATTTAAGACGTAAAAGTAGTACAAATGTCTATTGAGACCTACCAGCAAAACTTTGATTCGAACACCGTAGTGTTGCAAACCTCTATTTGTGCCATGTAATGTTAAAACCATCCATTTTGTTTATAACCGTATACTCGGAGGGGCAACCTGACCCAAACAGGTTGTACCTGCTCGATTCCCATCCATGAACCGAATGCATCTCCTTAAATATTCATAGTATTAGATAAGAATAATTGATACTACATAACAGTGAATTATTTGTATTAAAAGTAGTAACTTGAAACTATAATTACGAGGTGCATACGATAAGTTTCCAGACTTCTTTCGTATGGGCACTTAAAATAGTTATAGACTCTTGAAAATTCAATATGTTTTTGCTCGGTATCTTATGAGATGACAGACCAATTTTCATGATTTCAGGTTCAAATGAACACCTACAACAGCAATTGGAATACACCCTACTAAAGCCTGATTGTCACACCTGGTGAATTTCAAAAATGCAATCTGACACTTTAGAAGAACGATATGCAATAAAATGCTGTTTTAAACTTGGACAAAGTGCCACAGAAACGTATGGAATCCTTCTGCTTTTGGGGCATCTTGAGTGAATCGAGCATCAGTTTTTGAGTGGCATAAGAGATTCAAAGAAGGCAGGGGGTCTATGAGGAATGATGAGAGGTTTGATAGGAGTGAGTAAGTCAATATATCAGAGTTGATTGGCCAAAGGGTTAGGGTTAGGGTTACTATGTTGAGGTTTAAAGGAGTTCAGCAAGATATTCCGTCAGAAGAGCCCAGCACCCTTCAAATCGGGTCAGTGGAATTTCCACCAACACAATACACCAGTCCACAACTCCATCCTTGTCACAGACTATTTGACCAAGATGGTCATCAAGACAGTTCTTCACCCTCCCTAGAGTCGAGACCTTGCTCCCTGTGACTTTTGGTTGTTCCCTAAGCTCAGAGGCTGTCGTTATGAGACAATTGAGGAGATGAAAGAGGCTGTGACGAAGGTCATTGACGCGCTCACACGAGATGACTTCTATGGGGCGTTCCAGAAGTTGTTGGAACGGTAGAAAAAGTGCATTGCAGCCAGAGGAGATTACTTTGAAGGGGACTAGAGTTTCATGTGTGTACTGTCAAGAAATTTGCCCATCCGAAAAAAGTCTGGAAACTTATCATATGCCCCTTGTATTTTTTTAAAGAATTATTATGGATTACTTGGAACCGTAAGACTGCCTTCAAATAAATATCATCATCGAAATAAATAATTACTTGAAATCATATAATTATTAATATTTGGTATTAATGCTTGAAACTGCACAACTGTGTGAAAAAAAATTGTATAGGATTTGATTATAAAAACACTAGACGTGTTGACTAGCCGTTTAAATTAATCAATCCATCTATCATACTCCGTTCAAGTTAAATTGCAATCTCTGCTTTCCGGTGTCGATTGGCCACTCGCATCACCCTTCACCAAATCCCTTCTTCTCTCTGACTGGCGTTCCCTTCCTACTTCCGGTCACGTCGAGATCTCGAGTCCAAACCCTTTGTGTGGTTTCGGGCCAAAACAGACAAAGGGATCTTCTGCTTGGCGGACCACCTACATAGTGATGCAATAAGAACGCGGAACAACTCATACGAGGAATTTAATATTTTTAATGACAAGGGATAGTTATTATATTTAGAGTATAATGTTTATATGCCGATACAACAGCTATCATCGGACAGAGGAAGTCCTTTTTTTGAATAAAGCCTATAAATTGTGTTTTTTTAGATCTAATGTTATTGTACTTAAAGGAATAAAGTCTGTTTCGTTGTTGCTACGACAACGTAGTAGGGGTGTTCATGCTCAAATTGTGCTATTATATCCACATTTGGTGATCACTTTATACTCTTGCCAGGTGTTAAATAGTACTACTGCTATTCTGTAAGTATGGTTTTAATATTAGATAATCAATGAAGGTTGATATATCATAAAAGAAAGACACTAAAACTCACCAAAAATGATATAGTGTAAACATAATTTGTACATATATACATTTTTTTAAAAAATGGCATATCAACTTTTATCATATTTACCAACCCCTCTGCCTGGCAGGATATGACACAAGGTCAATTTTTTAGCGGAATTTAACAGGTTTGAATTCAGAGTTTTCCTTCTCCTAGACTAGTTGCCTTACCAAGGCTGAATAACCTAGTCTACCCTACTATTTACATATAGTTGTAGGGAGAATAATTGGATTCATACCTTTCCCAAGGGTATTAGTGCTATGTAATCAGTCTCGTCCAGGATTTGAACTCGTGTCACCGTGTCCATTTCCTGCGACAATAACCATTACACCCCGGGCAACTTTTATGGATTAATAAAGCCATCCGTGTTACTATTTAATTAATAGTTTTGTTTCTTTCTTTAATGGCATATCAACCTTTGAAAGTTATTTAATGCCAAAGCCATCCTTATAGAAGAACAGCAGTAGTATTATCTAACCCATAGCAGGGGGGATAAGGAGGTTCATACCTTACCCGAGGGTATTCGTCTGAAAGTGAGCATAATAGCGTGACTAGAGTTTGAACTCACTTAATACGATTTGTAATAATTAGCTGACGGGATAATTGGCTGACATTTTTCCTTGGGGCATTAGCCTGAAAGTGGACGTAATACCACGACTGGATTTCGAATTCACATACTGCTATATTGCATTTGATTACGATAGCCACTACACAATGAAACACGACTTTTACTCTCTGAAATTAAAACATCATGTGATTTCCTATATTAGCTTCAGAGCATTAGTATAAATTCAAACCAACACTATTTTCCAGGTATGTCAGTAAATATTAATATAATTATTCATGCCTACGTGTAGATGCTTGTTTGTCTGTTTGTTCGTTTGTTTGTTTGGTTGGTTGGTTTTATTTTATCACATATCGAAAATTCTGGATTATTTTATGCTAAATCTCATGCATGATTTTCTGATGAATAATTAGTTGGTGACGTGTTTTACACGAGCCTGAGTTCCTTTGCTCACTCAAAGTTAAATGTTTTCAATTATTGCTATTTATTGTTCGCACACAGGTAAATTGTTTCAAGTGTCGCTATTTATTGTTTTCACATAGTTAAATGATTTTAAATATTGATAGTTATCCCTAATAGTTCTACATACGCACTGTTAAATTTTTCAAACCTTTCGATGTAATACTAATAGTTCAATTGAACATTAATCATTTGTTGGCTCATAATTGAATATTTTTAAGTATAGTAAGTGGTATATAGTTTTATTTAAGCCATAGAGAGGACTCTAACAGGCACCACCACTCGGGGTCAGACTAGTCCAAGTGGCAATGAAAATTTACTAAGCTTTTTGCTTAGATGTGGCACAAGGCCATATGAAAGGGGCACCCAATGAGACTCGAACTCACTCGTGTAGGTTTGCTAGTCGAGCTTGCTAACCATTACACCACCAGAGGCGCCTTAGTAATTTACGAAGCTCTTTGCTTCGATGTGGCACAAGGCCGAATGAATGGGGTACCCAATGAGACTCGAACTCACTCGTGTAGGTTTGCTAATCTAGCTTGCTAACCGTTACACCACCAGAGGTACCCTAGTCCAAGTGGCAATGGCATATAAAGGATTTCCCAAAGTGCCATGACTGGAGCCTCACTATTACATGTAGTTTGGTGTCATATCTAGGATACCCATAGGGGTGGGCTTCTTACGCCCCTGTAGACATGCACTCATCTTATTCTACGGCCCCAATTTACTAGGCTTTCTTACTGTACAGTACATATAGTATTTAAAATATTATCCACTCTGAATTAGTTTTGATAAGAGTAAAGAATTTTCGAAATTGCATTTCACATTGCACTAATACCCTTGGGAAAGGTATGAATCCAGTTATTCTCCCTCCAGCTATGTGTAAATAGTAGGACAGACTGAGATCTTCAGCCTTGATAGTCTAGGAGAAGGAAAACTCTGAATTCAGACCTGTTAAACTCCGCTTAAAAATTGACCTTGTGTCATATCCTGCCCGAGCGGAGGGGTTGGTAAATATGGTAAAGAATTTTCGAAAGATCATATTTAAGCCTAAAAGAAAAATTAACATTTTCTTAAGGAAGCAAGATTCAGGAGAGTTAGGTTTGGCAAAATCGTCATATTTACGGCTGCATGGATTTTAAACGACTAGTGTTGGGGTTATAGCGCCATTTAATCTTGAATATAATACACAGCGTCAGTCTGTTCTTTTTAACAAAACAATATTTTGAGGCTATATGAGTGAATGTCAGAAGATGCATGGCTCTTAAATGCAAATGAGAAGAAAAGGAATGAATGTAGAGTAGATTTCCATCGAAATGGATATGATCTTCTCCTATCAATTTCAACTTCAAAACATCTGGAATTTCTCGGTGGAAATGATGGTTAGAGAAAACTGAATGCATTTTAAAACCAAAGCACCAAGCAGACATCGAATCTAGTTGTCTGCAGCATCATATTTTAAGCTGTATGGATAAAATTCAACTGACAATATCATTTCGTATAATAAAATACTGCAGTAGTATCATTTGCTTTAAAGCACTACAACAGTGACATTTCTACAGATCCCTTTCAGAAGTGTATAAACATTTATTAACGTTAGCGTATATTTACGAAATACATCCGCCAGGGTAGGATATGACACAAAGTCAGTTTTAAGAGGAGTAAAGTTGTTTTTAATTCAGAGTTTTAATACTTTTAGACTGGTTACTAACCAAGGCTAAAAAACAGTTGCCTCTATTGTTCACCAGTTGCTACAGTGAGAACAGATTAATTCATATATTTCCAAAGAGTATCAACACGAAGTAAAACGCAAAAGGTTTCGTCCATGATTTGAACCCGGATTACCGATTCCGTTTCATACAATATATGAGTGTGTTGTCAAATCAGTTCAAATGATCACTCATATTCTGTTCTTTTGTGTCAAATATTACCAGAAACTAGTGGCAAGATATTTTCTTAAGTCATCTTTTGACAGTGCAGATCCTAAAGAAAATGTAATTCTTGCTTTTCACAAACCCATTTGTCAAATATGAACATTATCTGTCCTTTCTGAATGTCCTGTTCGTCTCGCTGACAAAGTTTTCTGTGTTGGTAAACTTTACTCTACCCTGTCTTCTAAATCCATTCTCCGTCTCTTCCTCTTCGTTTAGATCTATGAGAATTGTTTTTGTATTTGATAGGAATAATTTAAACCATATACGAGGATCATTAAATAAGTTTCCAGACTTTTTTCATATGGGCACTTTTTTTGATAGTACAGACATGAAACTCTTGTCCTCTTCGAGGTAATCTCCTCCGACTGCAATGCACTTGTTGTACCGTTATAACAACTTCTCGAAGGCCACATGGATGTTTTCTCGTGTGAGCGTGTTAATGATCTTCATCACAGCTTCTTTCATAGCCCGAATTGTCTCATGACGACTGCCTCAGAGCTTAAGCAATAACCAAAAGTCACAGGGAGCAAGGTCTGGACTATAGGGAGGGTGAGGAACTGTCTTGATGTCCATCTTGGTCAAATAGTCTGAGACAAGGATGGAGTTGTGAACTGGTGCATTGTCCTGGTGGAAATGCCACTGACCCGATTTGAAGAGTGCTGGCTTCTTTCGACGGAATCTCTATCTGAACTCCCTTAAAACCTACACATAGTAACCCTTACCCTAACCCTAACCATTTGGCCAATTAACTCTGGTGTGTTGACTTCCTTACTCCTCTAACACCTCTCTTCATCCCTAACAGACTCCCTTCCTTCATTGAATCTCTTATGCCACTCAAAAACTTATGATCGATTCTTGCAACATGGTCAAAAAGCAGTCTGAAGCATTCCATACGTTTCTGAGGCATTTTTTCCAAGTTTAAAACAGAATATTATTGCATACCGTTCTTCTAAGTGTCCTCATTGCATTTTTGAAATTCACCAGCAGTGACAATCACGCTTTAGTAGGGTATATTCCAATTGCTGCTGTAGCTGTTCATTTGAACACGAAATCATAAAAATTGGTCAATCAACTCATAAGATGTATAGCAATAACCTACTGATTTTCAAGAGTCTACGACAATATCAAATGCCTGTACAAAAATGTCTGGAAACTTATTGAAGGCACCACGTATGTATTAGAATATTGTTTTTATTTTATAGACATAATTGAAAACCTGTGTGGGAAAGTCAATTATTATTACGTAGGAAAAAGGTGCAGTACCCGTAGCATAGTGGCTATACTGTTTAACCTCGACATCACAGTCAGCAAATTCACTTTATATCACATAGGAAAGGAATGGAATTACTTATCTTAAAATATAGGTTAAAAAGTATCTTAGAATTTTTTCTACGAGAAGAAATTTTACATAACGTGTGTGTTTGATATGCCATGAAGCAACGAAACGAAACCAACCAAATAGGAATAGTCACTTGATAATTACTAGTATCAAATGAGAATACATGAAACTAAGTCATGAAGCTATAATTGTCTACAAAGGATTATTATAATTATTATTATTAGTTTTTTCACATCTGCGTCTGCTGATGGTTTTTCACTGAAGTTTGAGTGACAGTCGTCCGCCAACTTCCAAATCCCCCAGCCCCTTTACTAATCCTTTAGTTACTGTACCAAAAGCAACAAAATCAATTCGTACAATCATCATTTTCATGTTCCACAGTTTTTTCAATTCTATACCAAGGTTGATGTCCTTATCCTTCTTTTCACAGCCGGGACAGCAAAGTCAACAATTTTGCAAATTCTCTTTTTTTTTTGGTTGATTATTATAAGGTCTAGTCTTCTGGCCTAGATTAGGTGATCTGTGTGTACGTCAAAGTCCCATAGGAGTTTATGTGTGTCATTTTATAGGACAGGTGCTGGGTTGTGCATATACCATTTGTTCGTAAGATCAAAATTAAAGTTCTTTCACATTTCCCAGTGGATCACCTTGCCGGCCCAGTCGTGTCTATACTTATACTCCTTCAGTGGAAATTTGCTGCATTCACTTATTATGTGATTGATGGTTTCATCTCTGTCACCGCATAGCCTACATTTGCTATTTTGTTGTGCCTTATCTATTCTCGATTTCATATGATTGGTTCTTATGGCGTTGTTTTGTGTTGCTATTAGGAGAGATTCTGTTTCTCTCCTAAAGTTTCCTTTTCTTAGCCATGTCCCGGTTTTATCTTGTGAGATGTTTATCAGTCGTTTAAAACGCTAATAGATTTGTTTTTCTTCCCATTTTTCTTTCGTAGTTATTGTCATTCTGTTGTCCACCGTGTTATCAGTATCGTTTCTGATGGTTGTAATCTGTCCTCTTTCATATTTTTTTATATAATCATCGAGTTATTGTATCGATGCGTCAACGCTGTCAGCTTGAAATACATGAAACTATATAAGTGAGCGCAGAATTATAATATTAAATATGAATATTTGAAAGTATACAAATGTGTGCAAACTATTTATATTTGATTGATATGTGTAAAGCTATAAATGCGCGAACAAACTAATATTATCAAATCATCATCATCATATCGTGCTGGCAGCACGGATATCCCTGACCCTCTCTCGCCACTCCTCCCTATCGTTCATCGCCCTAGGCAGGTCTTCAGGACAACAACCTGTATCCTCACATAGCTGCTGAATGTACGTTCGTGCTGGTCGTCCTGCTTTTGCGCGGCCGTGTGTGGGGATCCATAAGAGTACATCTCTTATGAGTTCATCTCTGCTTCTCCAGCAATGTCCTGCATGTCTGGTTCGCCTAACTTGAATAGTTTTCGTGATAGGGGGCAGGTGGCCGTACAGTTGGTGTCTTGTGGGGTGTTGCTGCCAGGACTTGTTCAGGATTGCACGCAGCATTCTTGTGTAATTGCCATGGACGCTAACAAAACGGCTGGAGAAGAATTATCAAATAGAAATCCTTAATTAAAGTCATATATTTACTTAAAAAAACCCACTGATTCCCAACATCTAAAAAAGGTTTAACATGGCGACCACACAAATAATTCATTTGCTCTCTATATATATATATCTGTCTGTCTGTCTGTCTGTCTGTGTCTCCCTCTGTCTTTGTTTCTCTGTGTTTCTAAAAAAAAATATTGTCTTGAAAAGGTATTTATAGATACAAAAATGATTGCTTGGATCGCTAGTGCCTTCTTGCTTCATAATAATTGCAGTGAGCGTATTTCCTCGTCTGTCTGCGTTTCCTTCTCTGTCTGTCTGTCTGTCTCTGTCGTTCTAAATCAAAAATATTATTTTGAAAAGGTATTTATAGATATAAAAAAAATGATTGCTTGGATCGCTAAAGCCTTCTTGCTTCATCAGAGGTAAAGTGATCGTATTTCCTTGTCTCTCTCTCTCTCTCTGTCTTTCTGCTTTTGTCTTTGTCTGTCCATCACTCTAAAACAAAAACATTGTTTTGAAAAGGTATTTGTCATAATGAAAAAAATTGTCTAGATCGCGTGTACCTTCTTGCTTCATCATAGGTAAGGTGACTGTATTCTCTTGTCTGTCTGTCTGTCTGTATGTCTCTGTCACTCTGTCTTTCCTCCTTGTCCTGTCTTGGGTTCTTTTAATTCGCGCTCAGTGTATAATTGCTTGAAATACGCGAAACCATATAACAGTGTGCAAATTATTTATATTAGACAGAAATAGTTGAATCAATATAACTATAAACAAACTTGTTGATAGTAATACTCGAACTTATACTATATAAACAAATTATCACTTATATCAAATAAGAATTGTTCATTAAGACCATATCATTAATTGACAAAAAAACTGATTTCGGAATTAAAAAGAATCCTCAAGGGTTTGCATGATGTAAAACCAAATGATCTCTACCTTCCATCTCTCTCTCCCTCCCCTCTCTCTCTCTCTCACTCTCTCTCTCTCTCTCTCTCTCACTCAAAAACAAAATGTTTTGTATATATATATATATATATATATATATTGCTTGTCGTTTTATTGCTATGCTTTCTTCATAATCTTGCAAAAGACATTCGGCTACAAAGCATTACAACGATTCTGTTGGTGGGCGCCTCAGTTTGTGTAATGGTTAGGTAGCATGGCTATCAAACCTTGATGAATGAGTTTGAGTCTCAATGGGTGTCCTATTCACTCGGCTTTGTGCCACGTCTAAGCCAAAAAAGCTTAGTAAATTACTATGACGATTCTGTAGACGGATCTCGGGAAATAATTGATAGAGTGGTTGATGATAACGGCATACCAAATGGGATAGGGTTAATTAATGGCTTGAGGTTAGAGAATCACTTTCATTTTACTTTGATATTTGCTCATTTTATGGCGATGATTTTCTATTTATTTGTATACAGTAATCTGGTTTCAAGTAACAATTAATAATAATAATAATCAGCAGTAAACAATTATACCTTCGAATTAGTATTCTTAATTGAAAAAGCTACATTTATATAACACCAATATTCATACGTAATGCAAATAATATGAACAGAGTTTTCTTGTCTTTGATTTGGTTTCTTTATTTAATCGCATTTCGACCTTTTTTCTCATAATAATAATTATATGGCTTCAGGCCATCATTTCTGTTTAATTTGGTTTGGTTTGGTTGAGTTTTATATTATATCAACCATTGTAGGTTATTTAATGCCAAATCCTTTTTATCCATCTATATTAAATATATATGATTTGGTTTTATTAGGTTTTATGGCATATCAACCATTGTAGGTTATTTGATGCCAAATCCTCTTTATACGTATATATCAAATATATATGATTTGGTTTTATTAGGTTTTATGGCATATCAACCATTGTAGGTTATTTGAGGCCAAATCCTCTTTATACGTATATATCAAATATATATGATTTGGTTTTGTTAGGTTTTATGGCATGTCAACCATTGTAGGTTATTTGATGCCAAATCCTCTTTATACGTATATATCAAATATATGTAATTTAATTTAGTTGGACTTTGTAGCATATCAACCATTGTAGGTTGTTTAATGCCAAATCCCCTTTATACGTATATATCAAATACATATGATTTGTTCTGGTTGGGTTTTACTGCATATCAACTATTGTTGGTTATTTAATGTCAAATCCTCTTTATACGTATATATCAAATATATATAATTTGTTTTCATTGGGTTTTGTAGCATATCAACCATTGTAGGTTATTTAATGCCAAATCCATTTTTCTACTTGAATGATAAATATACATGATTTGGTTTGCATGGATTTTATGGCATATCAACTATAGTAAGTTTATTAATGACAAATCATTTTCATACATATTCATTAGAAAATGGCTAATGTTTTTAAACGAACCTCAACTAGTTTTTTTCACTTTGTTTAATGTTTGACTAATATCTAATTCAAATATCAAAGAGTTAGATGAGAAAAGAGTCCTATTTCAAACAACTCAGTTTAATGTAAGCACACTATTCAGTTCTATTTTAGCCATAGATAGGACTATATCGAGTGGTACCAATTCGAGCATGATTGGACCTGGGATCAATTGTCATGAAAGCGTACTCTGAATTCCTCAAAGCTCCAGTGTTAGTGAAGCCTCACCATCTGATTGTTTCATGTCATATCCAGGACACTCGAGGGGGAGGCTTACTCCTTTGCAAAGTTGCAGTCGGTGTATTCTAAAGCCCCGGCTGACTGGGCCTTACGTTGCTTTTAAAAAAGTAAATTGTTTTAACATATTTATGTGGTTCAAGCAATGGCCAATAATTCTGAGTAAATAATTATAGATTATAAGTTGTAAGTAAGTAACTAATTTTGGCGACCGCAGTCAAGGGTGACCTGAAGTTCCCTTTTCGATAGCTACTACACCAAGGTGTAGAGGAGGGCGCTACTCCTTTCTCTGGATTGCTCCACTGTACCCTTGATTAGCTGAGTGTTAAGCAATGTAGCATCAAGTACCATTTTTTGAGTTTTTGGTATGACTTGACCTGGGATTGAACCCAGGTCTCCCGGGCCATTGACGAACACTCTAACCATTATGCCAATGTCCGGTTATTATTAGTAGACTTAATATAAATTATTTACAGAAATGCATCTAGTATTCCAATCTCATGTGCATAATTTTTAATCATTTGCATTTGACCATAGGTGGGGGCCCCAACAACCATTATAAGTCTGGACCAGATTAGACCCGGTAATAATGAAAATAAAGAGGTACTCACAACTCCCTAGAGGCGAACTATCTGATACCGGTTAGTGCCTTATCTTGGACACCTATTTTGGGGGACATTACCCCACAGCTGAAAATAATGTCAGCGTATTTTAAGCTCTGTCAACTAGGCAAGATCAGGGAAAAGAAAAGGCTTGTTGGGATTGAAACTGGTGTAAAGAATTGATAAATGAAGTACTGTGATAATTTTCTTTTCAGTCTTAATGCTTTCATTTCACTTGGCCATTACCATTCCTAATTCATTTAGTAATTAATTTGGAGCTGGTTTGTTATCAACGGAACGTTCTTCATTCCTCGTTAGGCTTTCATAATAACAATGTCGTTTTCCTGCCTATGGTCCGCTCATTTCGAGGAGAGACGTAATTTTCGTGTTGAGGTTGGGCGGGTCGCACAGGTCAATGTGGTGTTGTGATGAGAGGTTAGAGTGGTTCATACCAGGCAAAATGGTTATCCATTCCGGAGCTTTCACTGGCCCCCATCATCTTGCTCGCGACACAGTTCGTTTCGGCACCGTAAGATAATTCAATCCAGTCAGACGTAGATTGATTTTGACTCAGAATCAGATGACCCTTGACCTAAGCTTAGTTGGTGGCTTTTAATTAGCAGAAGAACTACAATGAGAAAAGCAAGAAAGTTAAGTCATTTTCATATAAACAGATTGGGGCAGACTCATATTCAATTCTCATAGACAGCACCGAACAAAAGCAAATACGAAATGCGTTATAAAATCTACACGCGCACATACACACATACATACACACACACACACATATATATATAAATGTAATTGGTATGTGCGTGTTTCCATGTGTTCAACTGCATATATATATATATATATATATATATATATATATATATAGGCATGTATGTATGTATATAAACCAACACACACACACACACACACACACACACACACACATATATATATATATATATATATTTCAAAAATTCGATATGATTAGAGAAGCACAGAGTCTCATTTCAAAAATTAATAACATGACTAATTCTTGTTAAAATGATTTAAAATTTTAACAGCAAGTGTCAAAACAATACGGCATTCTATGCTTAACATTTGAATATTTTTTTTGTTTTCAGTGAATTGCATTTTTATACTAATAAGAAAAAATCATATGACGCGTAGGATTGTAGGTAGGCTCTAAATTTTTATTAGAATTTGAGATAATTGGAATGAAAATTTGTCATGTTCGTGGATTACAAAAGTAAATATGAATTTTTCTTAATTTCACACACACACACACACACACACACACATACACACTATATATATATATACACATATATCTTTATTTCTAAAAGATTTACTTAGATTCTGATGAAGTATTTTTCACATACACACACACACACACACACACACACACACACACACACACACACACATATATATATATATATATATATATATATATTCAATATTGAGCATAATGAAAACAATGGCGAAATGAAAGAAAGTTTCCTGCCGACCTTTCCCGGAATCACAAAGAACTAGGGAGGAGGCATAACTCTTACTGCCATACTTACCTGGGCCAATCAGTTTTATTTCATCCATCTTGATGAGAAAGTACTAAAAAAGATACACCGAGTCGTCAAATTTGGTAGAAATCGAAAATAATAAAATAATTATATAAAATATTTATGGCCTTCTTGTTGAACAACGGCAAGATAGGAATATTCATTTTATTTGTATTATTACATGCTTTTAACGACTTAATGTAACCACTCCTTTAAATTATGTTCACTGGTAAATCTGTAAGTAAAATTAAGGCTTCCATTCTATTCGAAACTGGACGAACAGAAGAAAACACTATTCTATGTGGTCACCGGACATCGTATTGCGAGGAAAACATTTTCCTAGTTGCGAATATTTACCACAACATTTATTGTCTTTTCAACTGGTGAATTTAGAAGAGAGAGTCAAATTGTATAAAAATTTAAAACTAAAACTAAAACTGAAAATAATATTACTATTTTGGAGAACAATATCAATGAAGGAGTATTAAGAAATCTTGATTGAACATATTTGTTGATTTCTCTGAGGTATTTGACTCTGTCAAAAGAGGAAAGATGGAGCAAATATATCTAATATGTATTTAACCCAAATAACTATTACCGCTAAAATGATGTACAAGGATAAGGAATCATTACTTCTCTCAGTCAATGGTCACTCTGATTGATACTAGAGTCATACTAGAAGATATGTTGGTACCATTTCTATTAATCATCATCATGTCACACTGCCAGCAGTGATCTCCCTGACCCTCTCTCGACACTTTTTTCTATCGTCCATTGCTCCCAGGAGGTTTTCAAGGCTACATCCTATGTTGACACAGAGCAGTTGTATATAGGCTCTAGCTGGTCGTCCTACCTTTGCTCGTCCATGCGAAGGGGTCTACATGAATGTATCGCTTATGAGCTCTTCCTTACTTCTCCAGCTCTGTCCAACATGTTTGCTTCGTCTAATTTGGATATTTTTTTCGTGATGGGTGGTATATCACTGTGCAACTGCTATTTTGTGGGTTGTTGTCCCCAGGATTTTTTTCAGTATTGCTCGCAGCATTCTTGTGTAGTTACCGTCCAGCCTTTTTCCATACGTTTAGTTAGCGTCCATGTAGTGCATCCATAAAGAAGAATAGACACAACCGACGCTTGGAAAAAACTGCGTTTTATTTTATCGGTTAAGTCGGACTTCAAAATGACCGTAGTCCGCGTCCGTAATTGTTTGTACGGAGTAGCTTTTGCTTCTTTCCTTTGCCAGCTTGAAACCGTTATCTTTCATTATAATATGTAGACGCTCATTATACGTAATCTACGCAAATGACAAACAGGTATGGGGCTAATGTGTCTCCTTGTAGCACACCTGTTTCAATGTCAAAGTAGTATGTGTCTCCCTCTGGGGAGTGGCATTACATTCTGTGTTCTTATATAGTATCGTAATAGCTGCGACGGTTTCTTTGGTTAGACCATAGGCAAGTAATATTTGCTCCATCTTCCCACTGTACATGGAGTCAAAGGTCTTGGAAATGTCGACAAAAAATAGTGTTGCTTCAAGGCTTTTTGCACGTACACCTAGAATTCTACGGATAATTTGTGATGACGTGGATCGATTTCCCGGAAAGCCATTTTGGTTCTTCCGATGTATCTTCTCAATTTGGGGTTTTATGCGGTTACCTAGTAGTGCATTGTATATCTTGGCCGCTATGGCTATTAGTGTAGTTCTCGGTAGTTCTTGGCTATTCGGAGGTCACCCTTCTGAGTGAAAGGGAGGATGCACCCCTTTGTCCATATGTCTTTTGTATTTTGGTGATATACGGAATCACAGTGTCGGAGCAGTATGTAGTCGAATTCCCTGGTCTTCAATACTTCTGGGGGTATTACATCAAGACCTGCTGCTTATCTGTTTTTAATTTTTCTTAGCTCTGAGTCGAGTTCTTCTTGCGTAAACTGTTCTAGTTTGATGTCTAATGGATTACTTATAATTTTCGTGATTGTTTCATAAGTTACTTTCGAAGGTTTTTCGAGTAAATTCTTAAAACGTTGTTTTCACAGGTGTATTAATTTTTCTTGGCTAGTGGATTTCAGTTTAGCTTTCGTAGTGCACTTCCTTCTGCTCACTTGGTTTATGGTCTGCCATACTATCCCAGATTCCCTATTTTCAACCGAGTCTCTAATCTTATTAATCTGACTTTTTATGTATTCTGTTTGTTGTTTTATGTATATGTTAGCTAATCGATTTTGTGCCTTTTAAAATTTCAGGGCATTAATATTGGGTGGATTTCTCCTATGGAATTTGGAAGCAGTTTTCACGTCTGCGCGCATTTTTCTAACCGCTAACGTCTCCCAAAGCACTATAGGTTTAGCTCTTTGTTTAGTTTGTATGCATTCTGCTGGCGTTTCTTAGTGGGCATTAATAAAATTCTCACATTCGTCATTCGGAGTATGTGTTTCTGATATCTCCTGAAGTGCATCGAATTTGCTTCTTTGTTATAACGTATATTTATCTCTAGTATCCCTGTTGTTAAGCAGAAACCAGTAATAGTGTACGGATGCTGTTGGTTGACCGCAATACTTCATAGGCTCAGTCATATCTTTGCCGTGACAATTCGGTGATCGGAAGACACACCCTCCAAAGCGGAATATGACTTGCAATTCAGAGAACTATTATTCTAGTTCTTATTTATATTGATGTACTCTCCCTGTGCTTTAGTATTTTTTTGCGTAGGTGTAGATCCATAGTTTTCTCTTTCTTTTCTGAAATCTAATATTGACGCCTGTTAATCTATTTTCTAGCGTAAAATCTGTTAGATGTTCCCCATTTGTATTTGAAGAGTTGTGTAAACTGAATTTATGCTTTACCTTTTTACTAATTTAGGTATTCATGTCTCCTCTGGGTGCTACGAACAAGGGAGGATAGCTTATTATAGAAGGCGGTGAAGTCAGTTTCTTCACTAACATTGGAAGGGCTGTAGCAGATGATGTTGCACTGGGGTTGCCATTAAAAGTTGCCATTAAAAGTAGCTACCATCATCCTCGGATTTTGAGGGTGTCATCGTGGTGTAATGGTTAAAGCGATGAAATGCGGAATCGTAGTACGCGAGTTCGTACTCCAGTCGCGCTATTACGTTCACTTTCGGGCAAATACCTTTGGGAAAGGTATGAACCCCCTTATTCTCCCTCCAGCTATGGGTAAATAGTAGGACGGACTAGGTTCTTCAGCCTTGGTGAGGCAACTAGTCTAGGAGAAGGAAAACTCTGAATTCAAACCTGTTAAACTCCGCTTAAAAATTGACCTTGTGTCATATCCTGCCCGAGTGGAGGGGTTGGTAAATAGTACCATCATCCTCGGTTGTATTTTCTTGATGTTATTTAGTGATTTCAGGGCCCGTGGTCCTATAAGCGTACCTACACCTCCCATAATGGCATTAACAGAGATTTTCCATACAGATACAGATTTTCCATCCATTGCCGTTATCGTGATATTTAATATCATCGCTATGAATGTATCAGTGTTCTTGTATGCATACTATGTCTATGTTTTGATCTATCGCGGAAGATGTCAACTCAAGTAGTTGGCCTATTCTATTTAAAGTTCTAATGTTGAATGCCGCAATTTGTATGGTGCGTTTACATATTTAGTAATTTTTTTTTAGTTTGAGCTGTATAGCTGATTTTTTAAATACTGGGGCCAGGGCTCCAACTTCAGCAGGACGCTTCCCTTTTTTTTATCCGCACGAAGAGCGATGCGGATTGGACTAGTGGTTTGAGTATGAGTCATGGTAATCTTTCGGTGGCTGAGTTTTTATTCTAATCAAAAGAAGCTACACTTATAGATGAGCAGCGGTAGTTCCTCCATCAAAGTATTTGATTCAGGTCGTTGTCCAGTTGTAGTATCAATACTATACAGGGTGGAACGATAAAATTGTCGTCCTAAAGAAAAAAACACTAGAGCTTTATTTTAAAACATTTATTGAAAAAATAAATTCAGGTAACTTGATTATGTAGTAAAGCTGACATCTATTTAATGTAGCCGCCTTCAGCCTCAATCACCGCCTCGATACGGATCCGGAATTTAGAGCATGCCTTTTCCACAAGCATGAGCTGTACAGCGGAGCATCTCCGATCTCGCTCGTTGAACATTGTGTCACTTTCAGACATGATAGAAGGCTCCTATCGCTCTTGGGATTTGTACACAACTGGCCAACTAGTAAAGGGTCTGCAACAAAAAAAGAAAACCGGTTTTCATTAAACGGAAATCGAATCATGTTGTCTTTTCAAGGGTGACAATTTTATTGTTTCACCCTGTAGAAGGCTCCTATCGCTCTTGGGATATGTACACAACTGGCCAACTAGTAGATGGTCTGCAACAAAAAAAGAAAACCGGTTTTAATTAAACGGAAATTGAATTATGTCGTCTTTTCTAGGGCGACAATTTTATCGTTCCACCCACTAGTATGATTGCAACCCTTGGTTTCTAACGAAACGCCAGAAGAAAAATCCAAATAGGAACTATGATATTGTGAGCTGTTTTGAAGCAATTCCCAGCAAAACAGCAGCTGTACAGCCACTCACCCTCCATTTAACAAATCCTCCAAATAAGACAAGCAAAACATGTTGGGCACTAGTGAAGAAGTAAGCTGTATTTTTCAACAATTTTGTTGATACGCCTTGAAAATGATGCTGATAATCATCATCAGCATTATTTAAGGTTCAATTTGAATATTTAAGAAATATTTCTACTGTGTCAAATCAATTTTGTGTTTCCATCCGCATCACGCAAAGGAGAAAGAATTATGAACTGTATTTGGTGGCATATATGGCGCATATTCTTTTAACTTAAAATATCTTATAGCATTCTATGCATCTTATATGCCATATGTAGGTTTAAAATTCGCAATAATCGGCCGGAATTTGCTACTTGGCAACTCCAATTACCTTAGAGTTTTGAGTAACTTTCATACACCTATTGTCGTTATTTAAAAGGCTATTATGAAGATTAAAGTGTTATCATGGATAATTTATATTATATTAATTCTATCATTTTTAATCGCTGTACTTGGGTTTGTTTTTTTTTGTTTGTTTGTTTTTTTTTTGTTTTTTCTTGATTTGCCCAACTGAAATTGGGGTACGTCTTATACACCCGTGAGTATTATATACCGTCAAATATGGTCGTCAAATTTTGTTAATTTAACATCAAGTTGTTCATATTTTTATTACATCCTAGGCAACGAACCTATAATTTTTTTTTCAATATGTTTCGATGTCTGTAGAATAAAATGTCCATTTTATGCGTACATATGTATTTATAACTTAGATTGAGGTTGGATTTAAAGATACTTTTTCGAATTAGTCTGGAAGAATATTAAAAGAAAAAAAGAAAAGAATTATTTTACCAACGGCTCAACTCCAGTCGATTGGTCCTATAAATGATACATTTCATAATGACAATTTTTCAAAGTATTTGAACTGAAGTGATGCGTTAAGTACTACATATTAGAAACATGCAACCTAACCTCTGAGCAAGGCTTTCGATGTGATATAATGCGTGGATTGAGCTCTCTAATCAGAAGTACTGCAAGAAAAGGTAAAGAATAATTATTTCTAATGGAGGCTATCGATGAACGTGCTAATATCTTATATCGTAGTCAATTGTTTTTAACTTCCTATCCGGTGGAATATTTTCATTTAGTTGATGAAATCTGCTACGATGGTTTTTTTCTACTTTAGTTATGATGGCAACATTTCCAGATAAACAGCAGTTGTTTATATGGTATCCCCCTTGAGACAGGCATAGTATTTTTTTTTTTATTCTGTTGGGAAAATTCACGAAAGGGCTCAACAATCTGGTTCTGAAATCTGGTTACCTACCCTTTTTCACTTTATCTCTTATTTTGATAATGGTCAATTTATACAGTCTTTTTAAAGCTTATTTATATATATATATATATATATATATATATATGAATGTAAATAAAGGATTGTAATCCGACAATATGTAGAAAAACTGATAACAACGATCCAAGTGGAAGGAATGATTTATTAACGGGTCGACACTATAGCGTTTCGGTTCTACTGAACCATCATCAGGACCATGAGGGGCGATATTAATGATTTTAAGTTAACGATAAATGTTTAGAAATGTGAAATACACAAAGCTAGGGGAACATATGTATGGTAAGAAAAAGTTGGCCGTTTAACTGGCGAATCAGCGTTTGATGTTTAAATTACGTCATTTGACTTATTAGGAATATTGTATAGAATTTATGTACGTTGTTTAACGAGAAAGATTTCTACATATATATATATATATATGCTTTTTAAGGGAAGGGTTAGTAGGGAACTTTATTTTTGAAAGGGGTAGAGCTAATTTGTTTGTGCATAGTAAAATGTTTTCAAGTATTGATAATAATTGTGTTTAATATCACTAATATGAATGTATATCGTTGAATGCGTTCAAGTATTGCTATTTAATGATAATAATTTAATCTGTTAAATGCCTTTGACCACTGCTATCTATAATTAATAATTCTATTCAACATTATTCATTCGTTTTAAATGGTTTCAAGTATTGCAATTTAAGAATCCTAACCTTTTTTTTTGCTCCGTCGGTTTGGCCTGTAGAATACATTGACTGCATCTCTGCAGAGGGGTAAGACCCCCTAAACGAGTGTCCTGGATATGACACTGGACAATCTGACGGTGATGTTTCAGTAATGCTGCAGCTTTGCGGGATGCGGAGTACCCCTTCATTGTGATCACTCCCAGGTCCACTATGGGTCAAATAGAACTGAACTGCAGACTTATGCTAAAAGGAATTGTTTGACAGAGAACTGTTTTTGACATTGAAACTGTAATTACACTAAATTGAATTGTTCGAAATTGAACTGTGAGTAAACAAAATCTATACTTATACTAAACTGAACATTTTTAATTAGAACTGATTGAAAAAACTGAATAGCTTGAAATAGAAATGTTTTTGAGAATTTACCAGTTGGTTTGGTTTGGTTTCTTTGTTTAATGTCATATCAACATTTGTAGGTTATTTAAAGCCGAATCCATTCTCATAGAAGAACAGTAGTTGTACTATTTAACCTATAACTGGGAGGATAAGGGGGTTCATATCTTTCGCAAGGGTATTTGTCTGAAAGTGAACGTAATAGCACAACTTGAATACGAACTCGCTTGAATTTACCTGTGTACTTATGTTAAACTGAATTGTTTGAAATAGAATAGATTTGGCATTGAATAACCTACAGAGGTTAATATGCCATAAAACCCAAACCAACCAAGAATAAACAATAATTTCATTCGTTAAATGCTTTTAACTGTTTCTTATCTAAAACTAATATTTCTATTCAACATTATTTATAATTTTTGTCACAGTTTAATAGTTTCAAGTATTGCTGCAGAATACTAACCATTCAATTTAGTGTTAATTATTTATTTGTTCATTGATGGTTTTAAGTCTAGTTAATGATTAAATAGTTCCACTTGACCCAAAGACGGAACCTGAATAGGTAGTAATATTTTAGGTCAGTTTAGACCTGGTTGTAATGGTTTGAAAGAAGTACTCTACACACCCAGATCAGATGGTTTAGTATCATATCTGGGCACTCGTTTAGAGGAGCGTATCCTTCTGCTGAGAAGAAGTCGGCGTCAATTATAGCCCAAACCGACAGGGATTAATTTTTTTTTTTTAAAAGGCCCTGTGTTAAATTGAAACGAAAAATAGATGACTTTTAGAAATATGAGTTTAGCACGATTATCTTCCAATATGCAATTTGATTTATTTTAAATAAGGCGAAATAATTTTTTTCCCATTTTTAAAAAAATATATGTAAACGCTGTTTTGTTTGGGTTTGCTTTATAGCAAAACTTTATTCTAATCTCGCAGAAATATTTGTTTAGAGGCTATTCAAAATAGCTGCAAATCAACCATGGTTCGTCCTATATAGCATAGAGATGAATTATACCCACCTTATTATAATCATATGCACCGTTTCGTTCCTGTAAACGTTCTGTAAGCGATGATGAATATCAATGGGTGCAATTTTTTTTGCTTGGAGTGATGCAATAATATCATTTTGCTTTCGAGTTAGACTCCAGTTAGGCAGACTGTATCGCAGTTGTAATTCTGTCGGCAGATCTGAGAATTAGAAGTTGGAAGACAACTCCTAAATCTGAAGTATAAGTAATACAACACAAACTTACATTGGATGCTGAGACTCCAATTATACAGTCCATATTCTGTTTAATGTCATATCAACCTATGTGGGTCTCAAGTGTGGAGTACCTCTTCATTCAAATTACTTCTAAGTTCATGCTGTTTAAAAATTCATCGTATTTGATAGGATCGTAAGCAAAAAAAATGTAATTACATAAAAAAAATTGTGGAGGTGCCCGTGGTGTAATGGTTATTGTCGTAGGAAATGGACACGGCGACACGATTTCAAATCCTGGGCGAGACTGATTGTATATCACAGAGCACTACTACCCTTGGGAAAGGTATGAATTCAATTATTTCTCCCTCCAGCTAGTAGGAAAGACTAGGTTCTTTAGCCTTGGTGAGGCAACTAGTCAAGGAGAAGGAAAACTCTGAATTCAAACCTGTTAAACTCCGCTTAAAAATTGACTTTGTGTCATATCCTGCCCGAGAGGAGGGGTTGGTAAATGTAATTACATAAAAAAATGTGAATTTAATCGTACAGGGAACGCGACTTGCTAACCTGTATCTACAAATATCACAAGACAGGTTGACATACTGTCAATCAAACAATACATTCTTTATCTCAATCGCTATCTGTAAAAAGACCGAAAAGGATTATTAACAGATACCTTTTACCTTTTAAGCCATATGACCAATATTCACCTGTGATATCGTGTTAAACCATAATATAATAGAAGCCTTACATTCAGAGCGACTGTTTTAAGAGTGTTGTGTTAAAATCGTTCTTTTTGGTCGTAACCATACAAAGTCATCTGCGGTTTCCATTTGGTAAAAAAGAGTATTTTACCCTATCTAGATATTTTTTTGCTCTCTCATTATCTACCAAATTTCCTTGGAAATTAATATTAGGCACTTTTTCGGTGTATCCTTTAATGTTTTCTTTATATCGTACTCGTAAACCAAATCGCTTTTTTAAGGTAAGGTTTATTGTTGTGTTGTTAGGAAAAGGAAATTGCAGGAATCCTTTTTCTAATGGAAAAAGTAACAAAAGATGTTTTCGATGAATACTCTAGACCTATTTTAGTACATATAATTGAAGAAGGTGCTTAAAAATCTAAATAACTGTGCACAAGACAACAATAATATATGAAACCACAAAACAGTTTTTGTCCTTTTTTAAAACATTGTTCAATTCCTGATAATTTTCGACAATATTGGCATTTCTCAAATATGGCATTTGCTGCGGTTGGAAATAACTTGCTACTCCCAGGAAGTAAAACGTGTTTGGTGCAAGATTACGCCAATCAGGCCTTAAGGGATAAAGAAAGGGAACAATATAAAGGGGGAAAAAAGGAACATCATTTTTTTTTTCATTCTTTGTGTCGTGTATTTTTACATTTTTTTCTCGGCTCGAGGAAAACGACATCGTGATGATCAGAATTATTATCGCTATTTCTCAAACATTTCTATTTGCCTATTCTTATCTTATGAGGTATCCTTTTGTAAATAAAGAGAAAAAAAACATTTCTTGTATTTAGGTGTTGGTTGGCTGGTTGGTCGGTTGGTTGATTCCTGATGAAAAAAAAAATAACGGAGTTAAGGAAGTAGGTAAAAAAGAAAAAAAAAACTATGAATAAAATCGGCGATTCTTTTATAATAACATTGCAATAATCGAAACGTAAATCAATATAACAACCTCATTTGGATGGTATATAAAAAAACTCAGTCTTATTGTTGAGTCATTCTTATCAACAAAGTTGTTCCCATACACACCTACTTCTTGTATACGTCTTTATCGTCGCTTTTACCAACGTTGTGTAAGGTTGAATTCTTTATGTATCTATCTATCAACCTATCTTAAAGTCATTATATTTGTTTTATTGTGTACATATATACGTAGGTTTTTATTATCTATCTATCTATCTATCTATCTATCTATCTATCTCAGAGTGATTATATCAGTTTTATTGCCTACATATGTATGGATGTTTTCATAATCTATCTATCTATCTATCTATCTATCTATCTTAGAGTCATTATATTAGTTTTATTGTGTACATATGTACATAGGATTTCATTATCTATCTATCTATCTATCATTTCCTTCAGCATGTCTGTCTCTATGTCTCAATCTATTTATATCAATTTGATTGACTATATCATTTTGATTGACTATATGCCAATATAGGTTTTCATTATCGATTTATCCCTCAGTCTTTGTGTTTACTCATAGTTCTGGGCACTTAATTTATTCTTGTATACATCTTGCTTAATCTATTATAGAAATATTCTTCACATACATGTATACTTATAATACATTGTACTGTCAAGCATATTCCATCGATAAGTCAAATAGGATTTTCTAGTTCTTTACAACACTTGAAACTATTTAATTGTAAGCAAATAAATGATGATTATTTGATTGATGCATTAGTATTAGAAAGCAATATTTGAAACCATTCAACGATGGCCAATAGAAATATTTGTATATTATTTACATTTTCGGACAATTGTCCTCATCTTTGTTGTCATGTTTATCACAACGTTTTGGCCGTTGTACGCTCTGATGGCAGGAATATCGAACTTAGCCCTTTATTTCTCTCACCAGGGTTGACTGTTCGACTTCCACGAGCCATGTTTAATGGGTATCAGTTATCAGTTATCTTCTGTTAATTTCCCCTCTGAAAATTTTCTACTGCCTTCACCGGGTATTGAACTCACACTCGTTTGCATATGTCACTGTATCCAACCAACGCCTCTATCCATTGTGCCATGTCTCCTTGGCTCGTGGAACTAGAACAGTCTACCCCGGTGAGCGAAATAAAGGGCTAGGTTCGATATTCCAACCACCTGAGAAAGGCCGGAGCGTACAACGACCGAAACGTTGTAATAAATATGGCTACAAAGATGAGGACAATAGTCCGAAAAATGTAAATAATGTACATAATACCTCATCTCAGAAATATAGACAGAAATATTTGTGGTAATAATACTTAAAACTATTTTACTGTGTACAAACAAATGAGCTCAGGCCCGTTTAAAAATGATACCTAAAATCTATTTCCGAACAAATCATATATATATATATATTGTCATCTACAGACACACTGTTTCGTTCTATCAGAACTCTTCAGTGTGGCTAGACACGGAGGACGCTCGAAGCCGGGATCGAGACCCGTCCCACTTTACGTTAGACTAAGACTCAGACCTCTCCGCCAACAAGTTGACCACGTTGGCAAAGGAAATTTTTAAGGTATTTATTTAGCAACAGCAGCAGCAGCCGTTTGTTTACATTTTTTTAGACATATACAGGGCCCGACAATATTTTTTGGACACTTTGAAAAAAGTACTTCAAGGTGGTCACAAGTGCCAAAAACTTTTGAGATTGTAAGTACGTAGTTGATGAGTGAAATTCCACTACAAGTGTAATCATTTTTTTTAGTTTGGTTTTGATAATTTTAGTTTTTTGTGATTTTTGCGAAAACTTGCGCGACACTATTTTTCGGACATGACAAAAAATCCTATTTTATTAAGAGCTATGTTCATGTATATGTTGCTGTATGCAAATTTTCTACTGTTCTGTTCTGGGGCACTGGCACCCATACTACTATGTTAACATAGGACATTCTAACAGCATAAATAGTCCAGACATTTCTTCGCAAAATAATTAAGTTTAATGAGGTAAAATGCATACAAAAGAAGTCGTTTGTTTGGCACGGAAGAAGCGGGAAGATGGCTTCAGCATCAGAGGGATCGCCATGGATTTGAAGCTGTCGAAATCAACGGTCGAATACATGCTGAAGACAAACTCCGAGCGGAAAAAGAAGAGAGGGCGGAAAAGATCAATTGGCAAGAGGACTGAAAGGAGAATGAAGAGGACTGTGACACGGCTTTTGACATCTGGAGAAAAAGTTACAGCAAAAAAAGTGAAGGAGAAATGCGAATTGGATGTAAACATCCGAACAGTACAAAGAACGCTGCATAGGATTGGTTTGAAGTATGCAAAGGCTAAGAAAAAATTACACTAACAAAGAAACACAAAGGAGCAAGACTGGAGTGTGCTAAAAGGTGGTTAACAAAGCATGTTGACTTTAAGAAGGTTGTATTTACTGATGAGAAGCGTTTCAAGTTTGATGGGCCCGATGGATGGTGTACTTGGTCGAGAAGGGGTAAGCCTGTTGTACTGAACAAACGACAGATGGGAGGAGGAGTTATGGTTTGGGGTATGATCTTTGCTAATGGAAATATATGGTTGGAGTGGCTGAAAGGACGACAGAACAGCGAAAGCTACAAACAGTTGCTGGACGAGAAAGCCCTACAAGGATAAGAAGAGAGATGGGGAATGATTTCGTTTTGCAGCAAGACAATTGCAGCATCCATGTGCCAAACCCCTTGAACGAATGGATGGCTAAAGTGAATACGACTACTTTGGAATAGGTTGCAAGAAGCCCAGATCTAAATTTAATTGAAAATGTTTGGGAAATGCTTGCGCAACTTGTCTATGATGGACCTGAAATAACGAAAGAGGCTCAACTATAGGAACGAATACTAGGAGCCAAAAAACAACTAATAGAAACACGTAGAGATGTTTTTGTGCATGTTTGATCATTATGAAGAGAGATTGATAAAAGTTATTGAGAAGAAAGGCGATATTACAGACAATTAACAGTTTTTAAACGATGTCCGAAAGATAATGTCGCGTGTGTTTTGTAAAAAATGATAAAAATTAAATATTTTTCCTTACCTAATCGATTTTCTTCCATTTTTATTACAGGTATTGTCTTTATATGTTTATGCTATTCTATTGAAGGAATTTCGCCATTCTATGGTACTCGGAAAGTCGAATACTAAAGTGTCCGAAAAATATTGTCGGGCCCCTGTATATATATATATATATATATATATATATATATATATATATATTGTTCATTATATATATATATATATATATTCATTATATATATATATATATTGTTCATTATATATATATATATATATAATGAACAATCATAAAAAAATTGTCATTAAATAACCAACAAGGGTTTATATGCCATAAATTATAACCAACCAACATGACAATAGATATATGTGGGAAGGATATCAGTGAATTGTAAATAATATCATAATGGGGAGGTGATGCTGACTGCATTGTTGATAATTATTTACAGAAAGTATTTCTTTCTTCTCCCGAAAGAACCAGACTTTTATGCCATCAAAATACCAAGCCAAATGTTGTACTTGTTTTTATGGTTGGAAATGTTAAACTTAAAGAACTTATTTTCTTAATAGTCTTAAATTGTTAAATAAAAAAGAAGTTCAGTGTATCGTAAAGTCTTGTTTATACGCTCATAGGAGTTGTAAAGGCAAACACACATTGTAATTTATAGGAACTGAGGCACTAGTTAATTCAGATGAGCGTTATGCAAAATACCAGAAGATATCTGTAATCTTAGGCAATGAAAACTAGAATTTGTTTACTTTAATTATTCCTGACCAGTAGATACTCGATCTTTCATTGGCATATATATATATATGTGTGTGTGTGTGTGTGTGTGTGTGTGTGTGTGTGTCACATCTGTTATTAAAATCTTTTTTTTCCGATCGTTTCAAGAATAAACAAAAAAAAACTTATGAAGTCGTTGGTCAGTACAAACTTTGAGAGTTATGGCCAGTTCCACAAGTTTGAATCGATGGTGAAGTGCTTTTTGAAATTCCAAGTAACGCTATGAGCTTGTGCTGACCAATCGGTTTAAGATTCTTTATTTGTATTCAATGTTTTTTTACGTATATTTTGCATAGCGATTATATATATATATATATATATATATATATATATATATATATATATATATATATATATAATATGTGTGTGTGTCTGCATGTGTGTCTGTGTATCTCAATACATCATCCATCTCAATCCCTTTATATATGTGTGTGTATGTGTATGTGTGAGTGTGAGTGTGAGTGTGTGTGTGTGTTTGTTTGTGAATGCATGTGTCTATATAAGAGTATATGCGTGCCTCTCTCAGTCTATCTATCTATCTATCTATTTATCTATCTATATATACATAAGTGAGTGTGTGTGTGTGTGTGCTTTTCTGTATGTAATTTTTTGTATGTTTGTGTAGCTATCTCTCTTTCAAAATTCGTATATATATATATATATATATATATATATATATATATATATATATATATATGTAAATGATAATAATAAATAGATAAATAATATATATATATATATATATATATAAAATATTTATCTATATATATATATATATATATATATATATATATATATATATATATATATATATATATATTGTACCTTAACTTACGTTTGTGTGTATTTCTATATATCTATCTCTGTGTGTCTGCGTCTGAGTGTGTGTATTTGTCTGTATGTATCTGCGTGTGTATTGTGCATATGTGTGTGTGTATCTGTTCTTATCTTCGTAAGATATACTTGCACGTTAATAGCCTGAATCATTTTGAATTAAATGCAGATATGTAAACCTACATTCATCTTCGACCATAGAACACCAATTTTATTGTAAATTCGATCATCTTTAAATGTTTGTTTGAATGCATAAATAAGGACACCTTGTACACTTACCTACACACGGTGTAGAACACTCCAAAATGTCTATGATTGTGTTCATAAATCCATGCCACTAGATATTCTGAAGAAGCTTTTTCTAATGCATGTTCACCTAGCGCCATCTTGTACTTATTACTCAACGGAGACGCATTCTTGTAGCATGGCGCCTTGTCACAGACAATGCCTACTAATTCCATCACTCACTGATGGCCGGAAAATATTCTTCACTTGAATGAAAATGAGAAATGTTACACTCCACTCTCCACTGAAAGGTTCAATCTCCGTTAATTCTTTCTCTTCACAAAGCTGAACAATTTCTTTCACCCATCTTTACCCCCACACACAAATTCACGGGTCGAAATCTGCGTGGACATTCAGAGAGGCAGAATTAGTGTCAGTGGGGTTGTTGTTGTTTCAATGAAGCACAAAATATGTCTCCCGATTATTCTGCCTTCTTTTCTCTTGTTATTAACAGAGATTCATTTTCTTTTTTTTTTTTTCTTACATTAATCCTGATGATTGTGTCGTAGCACAGAACAAAGCGATTCTTTTTTTTACCAGTTCATTTACTACGACCATTTTTTTTCCATTTCGCAGGGGAAGACATTTTACTTTCCCTTATATAACTTGGCTGGTTGAAGTTATTTCTCCTCTCACGTTCTAGAAAATAAAATTTCTCTTGGTTTTAAGAAGGCGTGTTTCTTTTTTTTGTATTTCTTCCCTCTTTCTATCTCGCTTCTTTTTATTTTAATCTTTTTTTATTCATTTTGTCATTCAATTTTTTTTTATTTCTTTCCAATTTCTCTCCAATTTCCATTTTCTCTTAAATGTTTCGTAACCAAATATCTTGTATATGCTTGTATAATGGTTTCAAAGATAGTCTAATATATTCTCGATACTGACGACTTATATAATATTTATGGTATATTCTAAGAAGTACTCAGGGAAATATGTGTCACACTTTCAGTATATCCATCCATCTACCTACCACGCTTTCAGTCTGTCTATCATTATATCCCCCCCATATCTCTCTCTCTCTCTCTCTGTCAGACTGTTTTCTATCCATCTAACTCTTTCTCTCTCTCTCTCTCTCTCTCTCTCTCTCTCTCTCTCTCTCTCTCTCTCAGTTCTTCTATACAAACATTTATCTGCCTTTCTTTTAATCTATCGATCATATCATAGCAATGCATTATAACAAGTCACATGACTTAAGTAAAAGTCATTACCCGCTACTGTGGATTTGTTGGTTCTTCAAAGTCTAAGAAAAGTGGACACGTTTATCACTTGGTCATTTTTGGCTAAAGAAATGGACAGAAACACGTGGTTGTAAAAGTTACTGTTTTGGAGGGTCCTGTTTACATTTCAAGTTGTGTTAATGCCCTTAAAAAATGAATAAATTCATTTCTACCACTGCCAGCAACGGGTAAAATAGTAGACCAGACTTGGATCTTTTACCTTAGTACGGCAACTAATCTATGAGAAAAAAAAATTGGATTCAAACCAACTGTATTCCGCTAAAAGAATTCTAAGAAATATTTGCTTAGTCGGCTGGGGCCGTAGAATGTACCGACTGCACCTCTGCAGAGAGGTAAGAACCCCCAACAAGTGTCCTTGATATGACACTAAACAATCTGATGGTAAAGTTCCAGTGATGTTGGAACTTTGGGGAATGTGGAGCACCCCATCATTGCCATCGCTCCCAGGTTCACTCTGACCCGGAGAGGTAGCATCTGTTATGGCCTTATCTTTGGGTTAAATATAACTAGTCTGCATACTTATGCTAAATTAAATTACTTGAAATAGAACTGTTTTGATATTTAAACTATGCACTGATGCTAAACTGAATTACTTGATGTAGAACTGTTTTTGACATTGAAACTATACTCACGAGAACGGTTTTTGACATTAAAAGTGTGCTTACGCTAAAGTGGATTATTTGAAAAAATTTTTTTCGACTAAACTGATTAGCTTGAAATAGAAATGGTTTTGAGAATTTGACTGTGTACTCATGTTTAAGTGAATTGTTTGAAATAGAAGAGATTATTTGTATAAAAAGGGATTTGGCATTAAATAACCTTGAGATGTTGATATGCCATAAAACCGAAACAACCAAACAAACAAATGAGAAATATAACTGTTAACTTTATTCGGGTGTAACCAAATAAAAAGTGAAAATCCATTTAGCATAGTCATTAACGTGTTGGAATATCGTAGTAAGCGAGTAACTTTCAGTACCCTTATGAAAGATATGAACTGCTTTATCTTCCTCCAATTAGGTGTTAAATATTGCGACTAAAGTTATTCTGTAAAAATGGCTTCGGTATTAAATAATTCACGAAGACTGAACTAACATTAAACAAAGTAAAAAAAAACTTACGTTGAATGAAAATAAATTATTCTTAAAGGGAAGGTGTATGTATGTGTATACGGAAATGCTGAAAGGTTCATGAAATAATCTCTCTTTTGTTACGTTTGCTTATTTTTTGTCGATTACCAATCAGTGGAGTCCGGTTCACGAAATGTGCTTATAATACATTCCCAGCGATACGGTTATATGTGAGTAATACAAGATCTCAGTGTCCTGTAAGGTGTTTTCATGAACGAATTATACTTGTGTATAAAATAGTCAAATAAACAAGAAGGTGAATATATTTCATCGGTCCTATCGAATACAGAGTTTTGTGATTAATTTTTATTGTCGAGTCTAAATAAAAAGCTATAAAGAAATGGACAAAAGCTGTATACCCTCCATTTCCCGAAGAAAGCTGAACTCTGAATCACCAAGAACTACAATCATAATTCATTCTGCTATTAGGCTTATAATGGCCTGCTTCTCAATTATATCAGGCCTGAAGTTGAAAAATATCAGAACGGATTTCGGAGATAACGATTCACAATTTCTAAGATTGTGGATTGTCGTAGAATCATTGAAGAAATAAAATCTCGAAGAAGCACATTTCTTTGAAGATTTATCCCAGGTATTTTATTCTATATTCAGAGGAAAAGTTGTAATAGTTGGAAATAGACACGGCGAACGGAGATCAAATCTTGGACGAAGCTGTTTGCATTTCACATTGCAGTAATACCCTTGGAAAATGCATAAATCCAAATATTATCCATCGAGCTATGAATAGATAGTAAGACAGACTGATCTCTTTCAACTTGGAATTGCAACTGGTCTCAGAGAAGGAAAATTCTGAATTAGAACTTGTTAACTCCACTTCAAAATTGACCCTATGCCACATCTTGTTTGTGTGGAGAGGTTGGGTAAATACGTGTACAGACGAAAGATGGAGCCAATACTTCTAGCATATAGTCTACCCCACCTAACCCTACCCACAAAAAGAACTGCTACCAGTATAATAATTCTCTCCTCTGTAGATAGAAGATCTAAAATTAGTTATCTTGTCTTATATATATATATATATATATATATATATATATATACTGTTAGATCAACTGATTGGTTTTTAACGGGATGTCACTCTGTTTTGTGATATTTTATGTGTAGACGTTAGGAAATTGCGTTCATTGTAAATTTGTATTTACATTTTTTGTGTAATTCTTACGGAAGAGTTATCACCTCCCCGATTTTTATTTTACATATTTTTCATATCAAGCATTTCTATCTAAAACAAATAACATTCAAAATGTTCTAAATTTTCAATAATTCCTTCCCAATACAATTAATTCATTTATAGTTATATGATTCCAAGTAATTAGGTCTCTTTAGTAATACACAAAACCAGCTCGTTGGTCTAGTGGGTTGTGTTCGCCAATAGTCCACGAGACCGTCATTCAATTCTAGCTCGAGTCATACCAAAGACTTAAAAAAATGGTACTTGATGCCTCCTTGCTTAACACTCAGCATTATAAAGTGCGTATCAAGGGTAAAGTGGAGCAATCCACGGAAAGGTGTTGCGCCTTCCCTTACACTTCGGTGTAGTAGCTATTGAAAAGAGAGCCTTCGGGTCGCTCTTGTCTACAATCGCCAATTTTTTTTACTTCGAAATATCCATTGGTTTTCAGAGTTACATGATTTTAAGTGACTAATGATAATGACACTTTGAGAATAATTATAGCTCCAAGAAGGTAATCTTTATACAAATCACTTATGCACAATTATATGAAAGCAGTCCCGATGGGTAAATAATTATAGCTTCAAGTAAGTAATTTTAATATAAACCACGTATACAGAATCCCGTGGGGAATCCGGATTGTGTATTAGCTTCTCCTACTGTACTGCGACATTGCACTAAGCGAAGTATAACTCGAGGTTTGTGTTTACATTGTCCTTTTAGACCTATACGCTTGAGAAAATTATGACACCACTTTATCGGCACAGCTATGGGTTAAACAGTAGGATCATTGTTCTTCTACAAGGAGGGTTTCTGTATAAGATAACCCATGAAAGTTGATATACCAAGAAACCTTTCAACAGCTAGATCTTGAACATTCCTATGTAAAAATCATATTACCTGCTTCTATCGACCCATACTTTCAACCAACAAATAAGTGTCTTTCAAATTTAAGTAACGATTCTTTTTACAAATGTTTAAGTTATATCGTATCAAGTATCCCTATCAATAACGAATGATATGGCAAAAATATATTAGATTCGTTGATCGGAACCAAATCGGTAATACCACTCTGCGTTCGGGTAGGCCTGGGAGTAATGATAATCAAGAGGGACTCCACACTACCCAGATTTTCAAAACAGGAACATCCCCATCGGACAGAGTTTTGCATTGTATTTCAAAAAGTCGAACTATTTAACAATAGTGCACAATAGAGACTTTCTAACGGCTACAACAGTAAATAAAATTAAGATGTCTTGAAAGCAGTCACTTTTTTACAGCAGCCCCTGAGGCGCATGCTTATTTTGGGGATCTCACGTTAATTCGACATTGTTTCATATTCTAGCACCACGGTTGGCGCAGATTAAATGCCCTATAACGGTCATTCTGTGTTGTTTATTGGTGTTTTATGGAATTTCGTATTTCAGGGTCTTAAATCAACCCTTTTAGAGGCTATGTTTAAGTACAAACAGAGACATTTTGGTGAAAACAAATCGGGAAGAAGATAAATAATATATAATCAGTTCACTTTCATTTTTACGATATTTTTTCCCTCTTTTTCGTATTTGACATTATTTTTGGCTTTTTCACACTTGAAATTTTAAACATTTTTGCAAGATAATCTGTATTAAATTTTTAATTCTTAAAAATGTTTTTTAGTAAAAATTAGTCTTAAACACAATTTCGTAATGCGTATTATTATTTTATTGGTGTAGAGTTTATCGATTTAACCCGACACTTGACAAACCTCACAATTCCAACGAGTGTGAAGTTCCAAACTGTTTTCTCGTATTTTGTTCGGTTTTTTTTCTACTTCTTTAAAAAAAAATTCAAGTGTATAAATAAAACAAAATGAACATCACCTAAATCAATACGATTAGCTTAAATCTTCACCATGTGCGCAGAGAGTAATGCTTACTGTTTTAAGAAATTAAAGCTACGAACTGAGTTCACATTTTCTACAGTGCTTTTTGCATTTCACTTAATGATAGTCCTTAGAAAAGGCATGAACCCATCTCTTCTCACCTACCAAACAATTATAGATAGATAGTTGGTCTGACAGTGTTATCTAGCCTTATTAATACAACCATTTTAGAAAAAAAGGGTACTGAATTCAATCGACTATACTCCACTTAAGAATGGCCTTGTGTCACATTCTGTCTATAGCATGTTGCAAGGTTTCTGTGGCTGGGTAAAACATATCTATTAATTAAAGGGTGTATATTATTGCTTGATGCCAAAAGCGGCCTTAAAAGGGAAGGTTGATGAGACATGAGCAAAATTTACCACAGCTCCTCAGGAACCATGCGTCTTTTGGGGATCTCACGTTAATCCAACATTGTTTCGTATTCTAGCACCACGATTTGGGTTGATTAAATGCCCATTATCGGTTATTCTGTGCTGTTTATTGGTGTTTTATGGAATTTTAAACTTTGTTCGTTATCTAATGCCAAATACACACACACACACACACACACACACACACACACACACACACACACACACACACACACACACATACACACACACAACAGGCTTGTTTAGTTGAACATAATAGAAAACATTTTATTTACTGTTCTTGATTGTAGTTTCTCAAGTTGTCATGTTTTTTTTTGTTTGTTTTTTTTTTTCGTATTTCAGGGTCTTAAATCAAACCAATGTAGAATACAAATCTATATGCTCATTTCGAGAGTGCCTCCCGAGAAATAATATCTACATTAGCCATACAATTATTACACTATCTCACCGCCTTACATAACGCCTATCAGACACTAGTTCTAAAAAGCAACATATAATCAAAGAACATAACAATAGCACTACCTAACTGATATCTCATGACTTAAGAGAAATATTTACTGATAATACAACAATTAGGTACAAAAATAATAACAAAGATTAACTACAAATCCATGAGGCAATATACATAAAAAAATAAAAAGCAAGCATAAACAAAAGTGTATTTAACAACGGCACCAACATATTACACATCTTTAATAGTTAATATCACCAATCCATCAGAGTGATCTCACCCAACTAGATGTATTATTTAAAAAAAACACCACAACTAACCTCCCCAACAAGAAGAATTTTAAAATAAAACACCGAAAACGTTTTTCGAAAACATAATACTGATAAAACATAAAGTTGATAAAAACAAACGCTTCAACTCAATTCAAAAAATAAAAAAGTGCACTACAACAATTCAAAAAGAAAAAAATAAAACTAAACAGCCACTAAAACGACGACCCCTGAAGACAACCCAACTATGGTTGAAAGCTATTGGGAAAAAAAAAACATGGGACAATGTTTATGCCATCTTTACCTCGAAATACGAAAACAAAACACGACGACTTGAGAAACTACAATCAAAAAGTACATATAAAAAGTGTTCTATCATGTTCAACAAAATATGCCTTCGTAATAATTTGCTGCCAAATTATTATATATATATATATATATATATATATATATATATATATATATATATATATATATATATATAGCTATTCTATGATACCAACGGTGTGAAAAAAACTCAGATGACACAATTTGTAAATAAAAAATATAATTCTAACTGATATCTGGGAGAAAAAAATTCTATTAAAAAAGAAAACACTAAAAACATTCGCACTGCTTGAAAATAATCAACCAACACCAATGCCTAAAAAAAAGTAAAAAAAAAAACCAAAAAAAAAAACCCGACAAAATACTTCAAGCTAAACATAAAAATATTCAATGCACTAAATAGAGCGAGATACGAATACCTACAGAGTCAGAAGCAATCTATCATGATTTCACCAAATCAGAGGATAAGGATAAATTCTGAATATACGCTTATTATCCAATTAAGTTAATCCTAGTTAGATTATTTCCGACTCTGTCGGTATATATATATATATATGTATATATATATATATATATAATGATTTGTATGCTAATAGTTTGAAGGTAACTTTTTTAAACGAATAGTTAGAACTCATTTGTTTGGACGAAGTAAAATTGTTTCAGGAGTTGATAATTCTATTTATCAAATAGAGAAAATTGTTTCAGGAGTTGATAATTTTATTTATCAAATATTCCTATCAAATACAAACAATTTGCTCACAGTTGCATAATTTCAAAAAGCTAATAAATATAACTCTTTGAAGATTATTGAACAGTTCTATTTGATGTAAATATGAGACCCCAAAGCGATATGGCTACTCTCGTTCAGAGTACACCTGGGAGTAATGATAATGCAAGAGTACTTCCGAATCCCCAAAGCCCTAACCTCACCATGAGATGCAGGATAATGTCATATCTTAGGCAGTAAGTTATTATGTCTATGTATTTCTTAATACGTTGTTGGAAGAATATATTAACAGAAAACGCGGGTCCTAAAGACAGAAAATGTAGATATGGTTTTAAAATAATTTTGTTCGTATAATGAAAGAAAATATTTTGTTAAAGAAAATAAAAAAAAACTGCAATAATTTAGAGCTATTCTCATCGGTTTGTATCCGTGTAGATACACATTAATATCGAGTCAGTTTAAATAAAGGATTTACCATTCAGTATAACGTATACATTTCAGAAAACTGAAAATAAACTGTCAACCAGATTACAGATATATATTTATCATTTTACGTACATTGAGTTGATAAATTTTGATTGCATGTTAGAGTTTTTCATCGATTTCTCAAGTGCATTCGATAGTGTGCATACGCGAATGCTTGCATTTCTCTCTGTGTGTGTGTGTGTGTGTGTGTGTGTGTGTGTGTGTGTGTGTGTGTGTGTGTGTGTGTGTGTGTGTGTGAGTAAATATTATCTGCTGCCCCTTTTCTCACCGTAAGCGTTCATTTATATTAAAGATTATTATGAACCGAACGTTGAAAAAATTGTCCCTGGCAATCAAAATTATCAATTATCTGTATATGGGTGTGAAAGAAAGGTAGAGAGACAGTAAGGCATAGAGTAGAACATAAGAGAAATAGAAAAGGAAATATATATATATATATATATATATATATATATATATATATATATATATATATATATATATATATTATTCAACCATTTCACACCAGCCGGATGCAACACAAGAACAATATAAAAGCAGAGTTAAAAAAAACTTAGAATTCAGAAGGTTTCCTCCACCCCCGACGGTTGCTTTACGAAACATATCAGTTTGTTCAGTTGAGTCATCGTGTAAATTTTGTACAGCGGTAACCATAACACCACAGGCAATCCTTGAGTATGTATACGTATATACAGAGAGAGACAGAGAGAGAGAGAGAGAGAGAGAGAGTGTGTGTGTGTGTGTGTGTTAGTGTGTGTGATAGTTATACAGAAAAACAGGAAAAAAATGCACAAAATCAAACTGGCATGTTTTGCTCTGATGATTGCTTCTTCAAAAACTTTAGTTTTTTGCAAAAAATCGTGAAATGATATATATATATATATAATCATCCACAGACAGATCTGTTTCGTTCTATCAGAACTCATCAGTGTGGCTTGACATATTAGCTTCCCGTAGCTGGGATGGAAACCAGGTTGACTCAAACGCCAATCCAATATATATATATATATATATATATATAATCCTTGAAAAATGTTGTTTCAGTTACATTTTTTTATATCCCAATGTTTATTAAACACATTAGAAAATAGTAGAAAATATTGTGACATCTATTGCCGACAGAAATCCAATAAGTCTTTTCTCACGATGACTATAGCCTTATTAATTTTATTCTCATTTGGATTTTTCTGTGTTCCCTAATGCGAATGTGCATATAAACATAATTATATGTGCATATGTATATTTTTGAGAACAATTTCGTTGTTATGTAAATATAATCCAAACACCTAAACAAAGAGCGATTTTGACCAAAATACAATTTTTAAAACTTATTACACTGGTTTGAGTTTTAAGTTTCCTTCTCTATGACTGGTTGCCAAACAGGGGGTAAAGAACGCAGACAGCTTCAGTAATCACCCATAGCTGTCTAATTTGGTTTCTTTATTTAAGGGTACATCAATTTCCGTGAGTTATTTAATTCCAAAGCCATCTCTTTGTAATGACAGTAGTGGTACAATTTAATCTGTAGTTGGTGGGGTACTGGGGTTCATAACTTTTTCAAGGTTATTAGTCCGAAAGCAAACGTAATTGTGGTATTTGAGTTTGAACACGCTTACACCGAAGTCGCCATGCAGAAATCTAGCTTCTATGTCGGGGGGTCTGCGCCCAATACACTTTAAAAAGATCGATTAATTAAATGGCATGCTAACATGTATGGGGTTATTTTATGCCAATATTGATGAGAATTGCGTACACCTTTATATTCATCTATCTGCATAGTTGGATCGGAAGAGATTTTCTCATTTTATTTAAAAATATAAATCATATTCAATAGAATTAATGAGCATCTTGTTTCGTTTTCTTTGTTTGTTTTGGTTTATGGCATATCAACCCTTGTAGGTTATTCAAAGCCAAATACATTTTTATACAGATAAACTCTTCTATTTCAAGCCTTTTAGTTTAGCATGAGAACTCAGTTTAATTGTCAAAAACATTTCAATTTCAAGCAATTCAGTTTAGTCGAACGGTTCTATTTGAAACAATTCAGTTTAGTGTAAGTAGAGTTTCAATGTCAAAAACAGTTCTATTTAAAAAAAATCGGTTTATAATTTGCATACTTTTTGTTTACACACGGTTAAATGTCAAAAATAGTTCAATTTCAAACAATTCAATTTAGTATACAAAGCAGTTCAATTGCAAACAATTCAATCTAGCATGAGTTCACAGTTTAGTTTTATTTTACCCTTAGCTAGAACCCTATAAGGTGCTACCCCTCTGGGCTAGAGTTAATCTGGGAGCGATGGCAATGGAGAGTACTCTACATTCCCCAAAGGTCGAGCATTACTAGAACCACACCATTTTGAGTCATATTCAGGACACTGGTTGGGGGGGATCTGACCCCTCTGCAGAGGTGCAGTCGGTGTATTCTGTACTTGACATGCAAGCACATTGTTTTATGGCTTCAAATGTACTTATTTAATACAAATAATGATCTGGTTTTCTGTTATTTTTTTTTCATTTAATGATAATTATTTTTTGTCCATAGAAAGGTTATAAAAGAACAATTTGGGTATTTTTTTAACCTATACATGTAGGAAATAGGTAATTCCTATATTTCCCTACGAAATTAGTTGAAAAGCGAACATAGTAGAGCAATTGTGTTCAATCTCGTTTATTATCATATTGCAGTCTAGTACGGTTGCCATTACACAACAGGGACTGTACATAGATGGATTTCCTAAGACCTTTAGCACTAAGTGAAATACAATCAGTCATCAGCCCAGTCGGCTAGAACCGTAAAATACGAGGATCATTAAATAAGTTTTTTCTGACTTTTTTCGTATGGACACTTTTATTGATAATACACACTTGAAACTCTAATCCCCTTCGAAGTAATCTCCTAAGGCTGCAATGCACTTATAGTATCGTTCCAACAACTTCAGCAAGTCCCCATGGAAGTCCTCTTGTGTGAGCGTGTCAATGACCTTCGTCAAAGCCTCTTTCATCTCCTCAATTGTCTCATAATGACAGCCTCTAAGCTTAAGGAATAACCAAAAGTCACAGGGAGCAAGGTCTGCACTATAGGGAGGCTGAGGAACTGTCTTGATGCCTATTTTGGTCAAATAGTCTGTGACAAGGATGAAGTTGTGGACTGAAGTATTCCATACGTTTCTGTGGCCTTTTTTACAAGTTAAAAAAAAAACTTTATTGCATATCGTTCTTCTAAAATGTCGTCACGTCCTCATCGCATTTTTGAAATTCATCAGCTATGACAATCAGGCTTTCGTAGGGTGTATTCCAATTGCTGCTGTAGCTGTTCATTCCAACCGGAAATCATAGAAATTGGTCAGTTATCTCATAAGATGTATAGCAATAACAAACTGAACTTTCAAGCGTCTACGACAATTTTAAATGTCTGTACAAAAAAAGGGTGGAAACTTATTGAAGGCACCGCATACACTGACCTTATCTCTGCAGAGGAGTAACAATCCCTACGATTTCTCTGGTTATGATCATAAACAATCTGATCGTTAGGCACCAGCCCCGTAGATTAAAGGAACGTGAAGTTCTCATTCATTGCAATTTCTTCCATGTCCACTCTGACACGGAGTGGTCCACATAAGAGGTTTCTATCAATGAGTCAAAAATAACAATTGGACGATTTAAACTGTATGCAAACAAATGATTTATGTTCAATTGAATTGTTTGAAACAGAACACTTTGAAGATTTAACTATGTGCAAACAAAAGTGTAATGTTTAATAGTATTGTATATGTTAAATAGCCATTTTAAAAACTACTTCACTGTATACCTAAATTGAATTATCGGTATTATTTAGGAATACTGGGAACCATTTGCAAATGAATAATAGAGTTGAATAGAATACTTAGTGTTAAATAGCAATGCCTGGAACAAATTCAGTGTGTGCAAACAAATGATTAATATACATCATTTTTCGTATTATCAATAATTGAAAGCAATGGATTGCGTACAAATAATAGTAATATTAATTTGCAAACAAATTAGTTCTTACTCATTTATGAATCAAATTACCAACCAACTATTTACTAACAAGTCATCTTATTTACCCAACCCCTCCGCTCGGGCAGGATATGACACAAGGTCAATATTTCAAGCGGAGTTTGACAGGTTTGAATTCAGAGTTTTCCTTCTCCTAGACTAGTTGCCTAACTAAGGCTGAAGAACTCAGTCTGTCCTACTATTTACCCATAGCTGGAGGGAGAATAATTAGATTCATACTTTTCCCAAGGGTATTAGTGCTATGTGAAATGTAAACAGTCTCGTCCAGGATTTGAACTCGAGTCACCGTGTTCATTTACTACGACGATAACAATTACACCACGGGCACCTCCTATTTACTAACAAGTGATATGTATATCCATTTAAAATTGTGCCTACAAATGTCTGATGTTAAATTTTTGCTGTTGTATAACGACGCTTGAAACCATTTATATCAGTGCTAAGAATGTGCGAAGGCTTGGATAAAAATGTTATCACCCGAATGTGTTTACAGATCATATATATTCAATAGATATGTATGAACAGGAATTGACAATAAGTGACCTGCACTAGTTGCTCTATCATAAAACCCAACCAAACCAAATAGTATATATCAAATAATATATATACAAATATATACTTATAAAGAGGATATGGCCTAAAATAACCTACAATGGTTGATCTACCATAAAACCCAACTAAACCAATCATATGTATCAAATATATACTTATAAAGAGGACATGGCTTTACATAAGCTACAATGGTTGATATGCCATAAAGCCCAACCCAATCTAACCCAAATTATATATATATATATATATATATATATATATATAAAGGGGATTTGGCATTAAATGACATACAAGAGTTGATATGACATAAAATCCAACCAAATCAAACCAAACAATCAGCCTCATCCAGGGTTTGAACCCTGGTTGACGATTTATCGTTATGCTACATGCCCCTCCTAATATATATATATATATATATATATATATATATATATATATATATATATATATATATTCAAGTGTTTGTTTATTTGTTTTTTACAAAAAAAATATGCATGTCTATAAATTGTGTCAGAATGTACTGATGTTACTTCAATGCACGTGCTGTTTCACTCACGAATCCCTGATAATCCACTTCATGCTGCCTGGGATATCTTGAGGCTGTTACCCAACGGTCTTTCTTCAGTATCTTTTCTTGACTACCAGCCACCCCATCCCTTGCTTCAAAAAATCAACCCACCTCACACACCAGCTCACAGCTGAATCAGTGTTGCTTCAAGCCACCGAGTAGAGAAACGTAGTTGTCTGACACGGGTTGGTGGCAACTAGTTGTGTCATTTGCGCCCTCAGTTGACGATAATTAAAAGATGGAAATTGCATTCTGGAACAGCGAAATTTGCTGAGCTTATCTCATCAGCAATGGCGATGTTCCCACAACGTGCCTGATTGGGTCTTCGGTGTAGAACCACTTGTCTGTCTGACGACAATTGAGGCTTCCTACGAACTAGAGTGGTATGCAGAGGAAAAACTAGGGTTGAGGGAGTGGTGGTGTCAGGTGAGTAAGGGAAAGATTCTGTATCAAGGCTTGATGACAAAAGTGCGCAAGCTGGTGAGTGAAGAGTGCGAATTGTTAAAGATGGTGGCGCTGCAAGTTGCCGGGGAGAGAAAGGAACACGTGATTTGTCTAGGAAAAAGGAACAGATGAAGTATAAAGGAAGAGAAAAGGATTATATGATTAAAGAATGAAAAAGGGGAAGAGAGAAGTACAATTTTATGGATTCAGAGAAAAATAACAATACTTACTGACAAGAAGCCATGATATTTACTGTCATGTTTGCAGAAATGACGACCGGTACAAATGAAAACGCAACAGAGAAAACAAAATAAATGTGCAATTATTGCAAGAAAGAGATATTGAAAAAGAAGACAAAGAAGAGTATGAGAAAAAAAAAAGAAAGAAAGACAGAAAGAAAGAAAGAAAAAGTGGGAGTGGACAATTTGAGAGAAATAAAACATTGACAGAAAAATAAAATGTGGGAAAGTGATAAAAATGTAAAGAATAAAAAAAAGAAAGTAAAACAAACATGGGTAGAAGAAAAAAAATGTAGAAAAATAAAAATTAAACTTACATGAAGAAAAGAAAGAAAGAAAAAAGGGAAACAGATAACCAAACATAAGATGGATGATAAGACAAAAATATTCCTGTTGGAAGAAGAAGAAGAAGAAGAAGAAGAAGTTTAAAAAAATCAATAAAAGAGAAAATATACATGGCTAAATCAGACAAATGTATTTAAAAGGTGAAAAATGACATTACATATTGGGATGGAAGAAAAGGCAAAATATTGAATAATATTTAAAAATGGAGAAAGTTGAAAAAATTTGTTGCAGTAACAAATGAGTAAATTACATTTCTAAAAATGAACAGGTTTACCTGTCTGTTTGTGTTTTATGGCATATCAACACTTCTGGGTTACTTTAACGAAAAAGAATATTTGTAGATGAAGTCGTAATTGCGTTTTAGATTATTAAGGAGACTTTCTATTGTTTGATTTCCTATGAATACTCCAAAATAATAATGGGTTTTATAAAACAACAAGTTAAATTTGAAACAAAAATAAACTTATATCTATGATATATTTTTTAAGTAATACAAACAAATCAATTCTCAAGGACTTTGAAATTAAAACACCTCATACAATCCAGACTAAGAGACTGGATCCAGATACGACTCACAATTGTTCAGCCCTCATAGTAGAAAAAGCTCTTCCATGACGCCACAAAGCAAAAATAGAAAACAAGAGAATATGTTAACATTGCTAGAAGAGTAAATACAAGAAAACATCAGTTATTATCTATCATTTTTATTAGGTAGGAAACATGTACGGAAACTTTCGTAAAGGACTAAAAATTTTCAAAAACAATTTAAAACAGATGAAACCATTACGATCAATGCATTCTTCTTGGTGTTAGAAACAAATAAAATTGACCAAATAAAGTTTAAAGCATTATAGAGTCAACAGTAAAAATTCATGAAAGTTTAGATGAAATCTATGAACCAAAAATTTCTGGCGGTTTACTGATTGTGATAATCGGGCATTTAGATCGATTTGGTTTGGATTTATGTCATATCAACCATTGTAGGTTATTTAATGTCAAATCCTGTTTATACATATGTATTAAATATATATGAGTTGGTTTGGTTAGGTTTTATGGCATATCAACCATTGTAGGTTATTTAATGTCAAATCATGTTTATACATATATATTAAATATGTAGGATTTGTAAATACATTTCTAGATAGATTCTTAAAAGAGCTGTTTTTATTTTATTCGCACACAGTCAAATGGTTTCGTGTATTGCTATGTAACAATAATAATTCAATATCAGTCATTACTTTTCACACACACACACACACACACACACACACACACACACACATATATATATATATATATATATATTCATATATTATATATATATATATATATATATATATATATTTATATTTACACCTTGTGTCGTCAGACACAGCAGCTTTAAAATAACAAATAAATATCTATCATTAGCAATATAGAAAAAGTCGGAATATATAAAAAATGAATATAATAAAAGAAAAAGAAAAACAGAAAAAAAAACCCCAGAAAAACAAGTAAAATATTTTCAAGCGGGTGTCGAAAGTACGAATGGCCAAACGCAAAAAATTAGGTAAATGGTTGTCCCTTTATCCCAACGATGAAAGAATAGAAATCGCGTTGTCTTTAATTGGAATCATTTTGAGATCAGGCTTCGTAATCTAAGAATTAATTTTTTTATTTATTGTGGACCTTTTATCCTCATCTTGGTAGTTTTTGTATTGTTTCTTCTTCAGTACGTGTTGGCCAAATTTCACCTCTGGCCTTCTTCAGGTGATTAACTGCGACCTCGGATAGGAATGCTGAGTCTTGTAACCGTATCCCCAGTAATTACTGCCTTCCATAGTTGTTGTCTATTGCACCACGTTTTTGACCAAGTAAACATCTGGCCGGCTTGGGTAGGAATTGAAACCGCTATCTTCTGACACTGCTCACCTGGAACTGTAGAGAATCGACGCCTCTATCCGCTGCGCAACGACATTGGAAGACAACAAAACGTAGTGAAGAAGAAACAACACAAAAACTACCAAAATGAGGACTAAAAGTCCGCAATAAATAAAAATTTAATTCTTAGAAATCACGTTGGTTTCCAAAACAATACTCGCTTATTTTTACCATTAACATTTCTTTATGGGCTGATATGATGAGAAAATGCGTAGTGTATTTCGTTTCGTTGTTGAATTAAATATTCAATCTTTCAACTATAACGTATTGTTCCCTACCATCAGGTGTTTCGCTTAAGCTCTAAATTGATTGCAACTCTTAATGTCTGGAACTTGATTGCTTTAAGATTTTGAATCTGACTAAATCTCTCAAGATGTCATGCCCCACTTAAGCCTGTGAATAAATGCCAATGAGAATTTTACTTTCCCATGTTTGTATCAGCCTATAATGAACCCTGACCCACCACCCATAAATCACTTCTCCACACTTTGGATTAGAATGCCAATTTTGGATGTTATCAAAAGAGTATATATGATATTGTATGAACAACAATATGGATGATTTTGATGAACAAGTTGGAAGAAGAAACATTGTATATATATATAAAAAAAATTAAAAAGGACAGATGTTTTTGTGAAAAGTGGATTTTGAGTAAAAATATGACAAGTGGATTAGAAAAAAAGAAGAAAAAATAGGTTGATATGGAAAGAAAAATATGTGCAGAAAGAAAGAAAGAAAGAAAGAAAGAAAGAAAGAAAGATTGAAAGAGAAGATTAGACGAATAACGCATATGAAGACACAGTGATGACAGAAAGAAAAGAATAAAGAGAAAGAAACGAAAAAAGAGAGAAATAAGGAATTTTTTAAAGAACGAAGCCGCGTATAAGACAAAACCAGAAGAATAGAAAGAAAGAAAGAAAGAAAGAAAGAAAGAAAGAGGAGATTAGACGAATAACGCATATGAAGACGCTGTATGTTGTAGACAGAAAGAAAAGAATAAGGAAAAAGAAACAAAAAGGAGAGAAATAAGGAGTTTTAATGAATAAAGAGGCGTATAAGACAAAACCAGAAGAATAAAAAGAAAGAAAGAAAGAAAAGGAGAAAAATGTAATGAAATCAAATCAGACTGGAAAAGGAAAAATAGAAAAAAAAATGAAAAAAAGAAGAAATAAGCAAAGGATAATAAAAGCAAAAGAAAAGATAAAAGAAAATCATAAAAACAAAAAAGAAACGGATATTTGAAAGAAAAGAAGATTTATTCTAAAAAAAAAAACATCAATCAATTGGCTATTTATAATACTAAGCTGAGTTAAGCTTGGTTTCTAGTGATTTTATGATCAACATGAACCTGGCAATTATGCAAACACACAATTATTTATTTAAAAAAATGCACTAGCATAACGAAGGCTCGAACTCGCTTACAAAAATCTTGCAGTCCAACATCTAGGCCATGGGGACTTTTTCCAAAGAATATTTCAAAATATTAATTCATTGATTGACTGGGGCATGTCAACCAGCCTGAGGCTATTTTATTCCTAGATGTCAGTTGGTTGGTTGAATTTTGTGGCACATCAACCCTTATTGATTATGTAATGACAAATCCTGCTTATACATGTATATTGAAAATATTATAATTCTACTCAATACTATTCATTTGCACACAGTTAAATAGTTCCAAGTATTCCTATCTAACTCAAATAATTCGATATAATTTTATTAATTTGCTTACTCACGCTTGAATGGCTTCAAGTATTGCTATCAAACTCCGATAGTTGTATTTGCATATAGTTAAATAGTTCCAGCTATTGCTACTTACCAGTTCAATTGAAGATCAGTTATTTGTTTGCACACACTTAAATGGTCTAACTGTTATATTTGATCTATAGATGAAAATCTTTCAAGTACTAACATTCTAAGTAAGAGTGAACCTGGAAGCGAAGCCATTGAAGGTGTACTCCATATTCCCGAATACTCCAGTATTATTTGAGCCTCACTATCAAATTATTTTGTGCCATATCAAAAATTATTTTTCGTCGGATCTTACCCCTCTGCTGAGATGCAGTCGGTGTATTCTACGGCGCATGCTGACTGGGCTGATACCGAGTTGTAAACTACTAAGCCTTTTGCTGAGATATGGCACAAAGCCATATGAATGGTGCACCCAATGAGACTCGAGATAACTTGTGAAGGTTTGCAGGTCTAGCTTGCTAACCATTACACCAGCAGAGGCAGATAATGAAGTGTTCGAGAAATCCGTATATTGTTGTTTCTTTATAGGTTCATTTTTATTTTGGAAATAGTTATATGACTTTAATTGTAGCCCTATGTAATTCAAATAATGTGCACATAGTTTTATGGTTTCAAATAGTCTCATTTGATATTGATAATAATCTAGTTTCTAGTAATTATTTAGTATTTAATACTGTCAACACTTTTATTCTATAAGTAATTAACAAAATCCTTAGCTAACTCTTGCAAAAATTCTTCATACAAATTGAGTTTTATAAAATAATCATCATCATCATCATCATCATATCGTGCTGGCAGCACGGATATCCCTGACCCTCTCTCGCCACTCCTCCCTATCGTTCATCGCCCTAGGTAGGTCTTCAGGACAACAACCTGTATCCTCACATAGCTGCTGAATGTACGTTCGTGCTGGTCGTCCTGCTTTTGCGCGGCCGTGTGTGGGGATCCATAAGAGTACATCTCTTATGAGTTCATCTCTGCTTCTCCAGCAATGTCCTGCATGCCTGGTTCGCCTAACTTGAATAGATTTCGTGATAGGGGGCAGGTGGCCGTACAGTTGGTGTCTTGTGGGGTGTTGCTGCCAGGACTTGTTGAGGATTGCACGCAGCATTCTTGTGTAATTGCCATCCAGTTTCTTCTCCAGCCGTTTTGTTAGCGTCCATGTAGTGCATCCATATAGCAGTATCGATGTGACCGCTGCCTGGAAGAAACTGCGTTTCATTTTATCGGTTAGGTCTGATTTCCATATAGTCGATAGCCTATTGATAGCTGTCCAGTATTCCTTTACAATACAAAAAAATTGTAAGCAGCACTATTTGACTCATAGAAAGGACCTTAGAAGAGATCCAGGAATAATGAAAAGGGAGCGTTAGTTTGTATTCCCCATAGCTATGGAACAGATTTTGTTTAGTTCGGTTTTATTACATGTCATACCAGTTCAATCCTAGGTCTCGTCATATCAAAGACTTTAAAAATGGCACGATATACCTCCTTTCTTAATACTCAGGAATATAAGGTACGTATCAAGGGTAAAGTGGAGTAATCCAGGAAAAGGAGTAGTGCCCTCCCCTACACCTCGGCGTAGTAGCAATTGAAAAGGGAGCATTCAGGTCGCTCTCGACAACGGTTACCAACAACTTACATATCGGGCATTGTTGGCTATCTAGGGTCAAATCCTATTTATTTAGATATATTCCATATGTATGATTTGTAAAAATATATGAACAAAGTTAGATAGATCCAAGTATTGCCATGTATTACTAAAAATTCAATATAATAGTAAGAGGATCATAAAATAAGTTTCCAGACATTTTTTGTATGGGCCCCTTTTTTGATAGTACACACATGAAACTCTAGTCCCCTTCAAAGTAATCTCCTCCGGCTGCAATGCAATTGATGTACCGTTCCAACAACTTATCAAAGGCTCCATGGAAGTCCTCTTGTGTGAGCATGTCAATGACCTTCGTCACAGCCTCTTTCATCTCCTCAATTGTCTCTTAACGACAGCCTGTGAGCTTAGGGTATAACCAAAAGCCACAGGGAGCAAGGTCTGGCCTATAGGGAGGCTGAGGAACTGTCTTGATACCCATCTTGGTCAAATAGTCTGTTACAAGGATGGAGTTGTGGACTAGTGCATTGTCCTGGTGGAAATGCCACAGACCCGAATTAAAGAGTGCTGACCCCTTCCCTAGGAATCTCTTGCTGAATTCCATTAAAACCTCAACATACTAACCCTAACCCTTTGGCCAATTAACTCTGGTGTATTGACTTCCTTACTCCTCTAACACCTCTCATCATCCCTCACAGACTCCCTGCCTTCCTTGAATCTCTTATACCACTCAAAAACTGATGCTCGATTCATGCAAGATGCTCTAAAAGCAGTCTGAAGGGTTCCATACGTTTCTGAGGCATTTTTTGTTAGCTTAAAACATAATTTTATTGCATATCGTTCTTCTAAAGTATACTCACGTCCTCATTGTATTTTTGAAATTCCCCAGTTGTGACAATCAGGCTTTAGTAGGGCGTATTCCAATTCCTGCTGTAGCTGTTCATTTGAAACTGAAATCATAAAAATGTTCAGTCATATCATAAAATGTATAGCAATAATATAGTGGTTTTCAAGAGTCTACGACAATTTAAAATTCCTGTACAAAAAAAGTCTGGAAACTTATTGAAGGTCCCACGTAATTTGTCTATACACAGTTGAATGATTTAACAGATCTTTGTGACACATCGATAGGACCCTTTCACGTGCTACCATTCCGGGCAAGACTGGACCTGGGAGCGTTGGCATTGAAGGGGTACTCTGTATTCCCCAAACCTCCAATATTACTGTAGCGTCACCATCAGTTTATTTAGTGTCATATTCAGAACACTATTTGGGGCAGTTTGCCCCTCTGCATAGATGCAGTCAGTGTATTCTACATTCCCAGCCGACTGTGCGACAGAATAGGAGTTTCACGAATTTGATGGTTTTAAAGGAGATACATCAGTATATCCAAAGCCTAAAGAGAAATTTTAAGAAAGAGAAGGGATGATACAATTTTAAGGAAGAGAAATGATGACACTGGTTAAAATTGAAAAAAATATGAAATTATAGAAATAATGAAAGAAGAAAACCAGAAATATTCAATAATGAAAAAGTAAAACATGATGCAAAATAAACAAATAAATAAATCACAAAAGATTTTATTTCGAAAAAGAAAGAAAAAGAAAGAAAATCGATAAAAAGGTGGGGTTGATTGAAATTACGATGAAAGATATACTTTTCATTCAGGAATTGGAAGCTTTAGAATGAACATTGTTTACAATGACGTGGGTTGGCCAATATTAGTTCAATGAAAATTCCCTTAGCAGCTAAATGGCATCGTTAAAGAATAGGTTATCGTCACAGCTTTGTTGAGAGGTAAAAACGGAGACAAGGGACGAATTAAAAAAAAAAGAAGATTAATGAGTAATTAGTGTCAATTTCCATAAAAAAGATCAAGAAGCGAAATTGTTAATTATTTTTTCATGGCGGGAATATGATAATATATATTTTTCTTGTGTTAATTAAACTAAGATGAAAAATTAAAATTTTTCACTGAGTGTGAAGTAGTGGTTTACTCTTATTGATAATTAAAATGAACAAAATATTAAACGAATTGTAAAACCCGCTTGAAAAAGTCTGAAAACTATATTGGCCGAAACTTTGTGTTAAAATAATCCTAGAATCTATATAAAATCATGTGAATGGCCATTGGCCTAATGAGTAGAGTGTTTGTCTGGGAGGCCTGGTTTCAATCCCAGTTCGTCATACCAAATACACAAAAAATGCTACTTGATACTGCCTTGCTTAGCACTCAGCACTATAGGGTAAGGTTCAAGGGTAAAGTGGAACAATCCATGGAAGGGAGTAGTGCCTTCTGCTATACCTTGGTGTAATAGCTTTTGAAAAAGAGCTTTCAGTTCACCCTCGACTAAGGTCACCAACTTTACTTACTTGCAAGAAATTATAAAGTTTCAAGTAATGAAAATCACAACTAAATGGTTCCAATTTTTTTTATCCAACACCTATGAATTAGAAACAGATTTATTTCAGAGTTATGGTAAAGGGAGATGATTCCATACTCCCAAGAGCTCTGGATCTAGATCCTATCAACTGGATGCACGTTATAGTCAAACTCTTTTGGCGAAATCGACTTACCTCTTAGTAGTGGATGTAAAAAATATTTTGGCGGGAAATGTAGGTAACTGATTTATTGATTTTAATGGCATACCACCCATCTAGGGTTATTTCATGCCTACAGTTTAGATGATCACGATTATACATACATTTTTTTGTTGTTGATTCCAAAGAGTTATTTTTTCAAACGGTCATATCGAACACAGATGATTTTGAACACATTAATAAGAATCTAAGGGTGACTAAATTGGGGTCAGTGTGAACCTGAATGTAATGACAACGAAAGGAGACTCCACACAAGCAAAATATCAAAATCTCGGACCTCACCATCTGATGTAATTTTGTGTCATACCCTCGACAAGCCTTTTTTGGAGGCGGGGTCATACTTTTCCGCATGGGATAAAGTCAGCGTATTTTCAGCACCACCGACAGGGTGCAAAAATGCTGTGTGAAAAAAATTATAAGATATATATATAAACTAACAGAAGTATTTTATAAATATTAAAGTATACATCCGATATTTAATAAAAAAAACTTTTAAAAGAAATGTAACATCGCTGCAAAGAAGAATATTCTGTAATAGGAAAAATTTGAAACAAAAAAAAATGTTAAAAAAAAGTAACAGAAAAAAAAAGTTAAGAAATGCAAAACAAACAAAAAAAAAAAACCCCGAGAAAATAGCACGACGAAAGAAGAAAATATGGAAAGAACGCAAAAATGGAGGCGAAGACGAAATCATAGAAATGTAGAAAATAAATGAGGCAAGAAAGAATTCCGGTCTCTTCCCGCCTTTCCCTACCTCTTCCCTCGGTGACAACACTTGTGGAAGTGGCGCATGCGCATAAAGGTGAATGTCATCCCCCAGCGGCGGCTGTGCGCTGTTCCTCCCAACCGCCATGGCACAATTATTAACAGCTATGAATCATTCCCTGCTGTTTGTCCCCCCTCAGGTCGATCGATTGGACCAAGCAAACGGTGTGCTTTCATTTCAAGTCTAGCTGATATCACAACGTAAGCCGTAGGTAGCGATTTTTTATGGGTTGACGCGGGAGGCAAAAACTAGGCTATTAGCCTCTGTAACGAAGGTCAGTTGGCTGTTAGCACTTGCTTGCATGCATCGATACGCCAGAGTGTGTGTGTATGTGGGTGTACCAATGAATTTATGTAGTTGTATGTTGGTATATTAAGAGATTCTTAAATAAATGTTCGTTGGATAAAGTAAACTTTGAACGCCATCAAATTGTTGGGAAGTAAATAATTTGAATGGGTTTTTGGTTTGTTTTTGTGAGTAATTATCTGGTAGAAGGCCTGAAAAGTGCACAGCTGATCTAAGTGAACGATATAACAATGCTGTTCAATAGCATTATAGTCTCATACAAATCCTGATCATAAAAGCCGTTTAGTTTCAACATTAAAAACGAGAATATCTGGCTACCGTGTATGATTTGTATATTATTCATTCGGATGTACTTCCCAGGTATGGCGAAAAACTCATCCGATGGACCTGGTTCAAATCTGAAGCTCTAGGAAAAATAGAGGAATAATTTCGTGGCAATTATATATCGATTCAACATAAGCGGACAAGTAGTATTTGTCAGGGTCCCATTTATGGGAATATAGATCTCTGAATATTACTATTATTATATAGCATTGACTGCTTGACTGATTTTAATCAGATTTCAACATGTCTAGGGTTATTTTATACCTAGATTTTAGTTGATTCCGTTTAATGTCCTTTCATATTTATATTTTTATTTAATTGTTTCTAAAGAGTATTTTTTCTATGGGATAAAAATATTTTTAAAACATATACGTGATCTATAGATAAAACCCTAACAGTTATAAAGAATCCTAACCATTATAGACCTGGAAATGACAATGAACGTGTACTCAACAATTCCCAGATTGCCATAAGTGAAACTTCAACATCAAATATATTTTACTCTCACCCTCTTTTGTGGCAGGGTTTATCCCTCTGCAAGGGACGCAAATTATTCTAAATCCAAACGATAAGGATAATTTAAATGTAGGGATACTTAAAAAAAATAAAATTCTGTAAACTGTTGATGATTACAACTAATAAATAGAGATATTTACTTGAAACAATATAGTTACTGGCAAATTATTCTACTTTGGTCGGAATAGTTAGAACCATATAACCGCAAAGTATAAACTTTAGATTGGAATTAACTAGCACAAAAACTTTGTTAAAGATAGGATGAGACAGAATGCCAACTTTCTAGTGAAATAAAACTGGTTTTAAATCAGATATTACCTTCTACAAGATTATGCTGTAAAAAATATGAGTCTGTCCTACAGATTACCGACAAATGGAGGGAGGGAGAGAAGATAGATCCATGCCTTTTTCAAGACCAATTGTACGAATTGCCACCTTAAGAACCAACTGACTCCATTTTCTCTGTAGATAACTGTTTTGCTATACATTCCTCCAGTAATTTACTTGACACCATATGTGAGGTGAGCTCAATGGAGGAATTAATATTTTTGAAATTGGAATCTGTGACCCGAGTTCCTATTCTGGACAAAACTGTTTGCGTTTTTCTTTGCGTATAGGAAACGTAAAAGTTCATCTTTTCGCCACTTGGGTAGGTTATATGACATACAGTTTTTTTAAAACTGGAAGATAAAAATTTCTGCTTTCAAATCAGCTGTATTCCATAAAAAAAATGACATTGTTTCTCATCATGTACATGGCAAAAGAATTGGGTATATACATCACATGGAAATATATAAAAGTGTAAAAAATATTTTCCTTAAGAATCATTACTTGAAGCAATTCTTTTTTACAAATCATTATTCTTAATTATTTGAAATCATAAAATTTCTTGCTAAAATGCAAAAAAGGTTTTGGCTTTAAACAAACGTAACCCAGTCGATTGGGGCTGTAAGATACACCCACTGCCACTCTGCACAGTGTAAGAAGATCTCTCACGACGAGTGTCCTGATATATAACATTAATCAATCTGTTGGAGAGGCCCCGGCAATGCTGGAGCATGGGGGAATGCGGAGTACCTCTTTATTGGCTTCGCTCCTAAGTCCTCTCTGGGCTGACATGGTTGTACCTGATTGGTTCTTATCTATGGGTTAAAAAGAACTATTTGGCATTTAAACTGAACTAACAAATAACTTTTTCTAAATAGAATTGTTTGAAATAGAACTGTTTGACAATGTAACTGTGTGTATGTGCAAAATTAGTTCACAAATCATATATTTGATATATATATGAAAACACGATTTGGCATAAAATTACCAACATTTGTTGATATGGCGTAAGACCAAGTAAGTAAATTTGGTGAACTTAGTCAAGGGTGATCCGAAGGCTCACTTTTCAATAGCTACTATACCGAGGGGTTGGGGAAGGGGGTATTCCATTCCCTGGAATGCTCCACTCACTATTGATCCTTACCTTATAAGGGTGAGTATTAACTAAGGCTGCACCGAATACCATTGTTGAGTCTTTTGTACTACTAAGTATTATCTGTTGTTGTGGCTGGTGATGGCCTAGACAATCACAATTTAGAGGAACCAAAAATGTCAATTACATCCAGGGGAAGACACACATCGGAATAAAGTGAAAATAAGGAGAGATCATTTATAATGTTAATCTACCATACAGCTGACAGGAAGTTATTTTTTCCATAAACATGAATACGCATATGACTGTTGATCGAGTATATTAATTGTTTGTTTTTACTTTCTTTTGATCCCCATTTTGGTAAATTTCTTTTTTTTTTTCTATTTTCACTTTGGATGAATTCTGTTTTTTGTTGTTTTCGCTTTTTTTCCCCATGTTATTGTATTTCAGGGGCTATTTCCATTAAATTTTATTAAAGTTATTTTTAAAACAGAGAAAAATATTTAAAGTTTAATCACTATAAATAGTAGATATCTTCTTTAAATAGTAGATATCTTCTTCAAAAAATTAAAAAAGACATTATTTAAAATCTAAATCAAGAAACTATTAACAGGTAAAATCGAAAATGATGACATTTTTCTTTCATCAGATATTTAACGAAATACATTTTCCACCAGATCAGTTCATTGAATATATATTTATTTCCATTCGTTATATTCTAAGCACTTTGTCACCTTGCTTTATAAAATTGAATTGATTTTTTTTTTCGTCTCTACGTCCGTTTAATTTGTCCACGCAAGCAATTGTTGATCAATCCTCCTGTGTCCATATCTAAGAAAATATCACTATTATGTACATATGATTATTTTGCTTTAGTTTTTGATTTTTAAAATAATGTTAATTTTTTCAATGAGAAAATCAACAAGACTGTTAATAAACACTAGACCACCCACGATTCCTGCAGTTTCTGATCTTGAAATGTCTGTTCCCAACGAACTGGTACATTAGATATCTATTACTTTATCCGTATCTTTATTTATCCAAAATATTTCTAAAGATTAAAATTATTTTTGTCTAAATAAGAGCTCAAATTTGAACACTTTGTACAAACAGAACTCATTATAGCGTCAAATTTGCCCGCAAGGTGCTTTTGCTATCGTTGTTAGGAATTCATAGCGTTATGCCGTTTCATTTTCTATTAGATTTGAAAATAAAAGAAGACAACTTCATTTTATATCTTTAGGTGCCAAAGGGTGTATTTGATTTTAATTATCTACAGTCAAGATGATCACATTTATGTTGTGACAGCAGTTGTATCAAGATGAACTTCGTATCAAAATTGATGTATTTACGAAGGATTCTAATATTGAATATAGAAGAAAATATCTATTTAAGATGCTTAGATTAGTAGTAGCAGACGACCGGAGTTCCCAGTGATTAAAGCACTCAGCATCAATGGTCCCCTAATCTAGCTCAGCTAAACATTTCACCACGTGTGGCCCAAATGGAAGAAGATAAACTTTCTGACTGTCATTTATTCGATTTTGATTGCATTCCTAATGAAAATGAAAATGGAAATTAATTTCCTGAATGACTGCACACAACAACTAGGAAAGTTATTTGCTAAGAAAGGTAAACGGTTTTGAGAGGTCTGAATTGAAAGGTTGCCTGGAAAATGGCAGACAATAGAGAAAGGTTCTTGAATAAAGATAATGTCGAATATATAAAACTAAAATGTGTTTTCCTTTTGGAAGTAAATGCAACGGAAATTGGGGGTCTCGCGTTGTGTAATGGTTAGGAAGCAAGATTAGCAGACTATCTTGTACCACATCTAAGCTAAACTTACTAAATAATAACTTGGGTAGGCTGAAAAGTTTGTATTATGACGTCATATCTACTTTTGACTGTTTTTGGTTTAAGAGATCCAAGCTCTGCAACGTCGACGGAAGAAAGTGTGTTGATCACAGGGGTACTATACTGAAAAATAAGCCTTATTTGGTCCATGAGGAGACGTTGATAAGCCGATTAACTTTTCTGCCAACCCGTTTAAATGGAATGAATTTTTTCCCTCCTTTTGAAGGTTTTCGATTTAAGTGATCCAAGCTCTGCAGCACCGAAGGAAGAATGTGTGTGGATCACAAGGGAACCACATTGAAAAATAAGCCTTATTTGGTCCACGAGAAGACGTTGATCAGCCGATGAACTATTCGGCCAGTTCGTTTAAATGGAATGATACTTTTTCCCTCCTTTAGACTGTTTTTGATTTAAGAAAATCCAAGCTCTGTAATATCAACGGTAGAAGGTGTGTGGATCACAAAGGAACTATATTGAAAAATAAGCCTTATTTTGTCAATGAGAAGACGCTGATCGGTCGATGAACTCTTCGGCCTACCCGTTTAAATGGAATGAAAGTTTTTTTCCCAACTAAGTGTTATTTTCCTTGTCAATATTTCCAGCAGATTAAATTCGGCATAAATATTTTTTTTTTTTTAAAGTTGTAAATTTCTTTTGGGTTTGCAGGCAAGGATATTTTAATTTTAGTTTCACTGTTATATCAAATGGAAAGAATAATCTGACTAGGCAAATTTGTTCATTTAGTTTACAGAAAATAAATAGTTGTGTATCTTCCTTTGCATCGAGAATGTTAATTTAGATTAAGAGACTCAGAGAAGTTAACCACATAACAATGTTTATTTTACGACTGTGTCTTCATTTGTTCCATTTAATCATTTCTCTTTTTCTTTGGTACATTAAGTACAGTTAATGAACTGAAATTTGGTCTAATTTGTAACTTGTGCGATGAAGTGTTACTGTAGACAAGGAATTCTGCTCTCTGTTAAACTAGATTTTAAAGATTTCTAACTGGCCAGTAACCTAGACCGTTTAACCTACCAAGGTTAAAGACCCCTTTCTGCCCTACTTCTTCTCCTTAGCTTAAGCAGAATAGTTTCATGAATGCTTTTTTCAAATTGTATTTGTGATTTGTGAAATACATAGAGATACTGTCGCAGGATTTGAACTCATACCGATTTCCAACGATGATAACCATTATAAATTGAGCACTTCCGATATATATATATATATATATATATATGTGTGTGTGTGTGTGTGTGTGTGTGTGTGTGTGTGTGTGCGTGTATGTGTGTGTGTGTGATTATTACAAACCATCTGGAGTACACGTAATATATTATATACAAAAAGGTAATTTTCCTCTGAACAAAAGCTGCCACAAATTTATTTTTTTCAGTGTATTATCATCGAATATAAAACTAATTTTGGAGGTGTTCAGTTAAACTGCAACCAAGAATAAAATAGCCCAGTCGATCAGGGCAGTAGAACACACCTAGTGCATCTCTGCAGAGTGGGGAAACTCCCACCCACTCCAACGAGTGTCCTGTATTGACGTTTAAAAATCTGATGATAAGGTTCCAGCTTTGGGGAATGAGAAGTACCCCTTCATTGCCATCACTCCCAGGTTCACTTTGAACCGGAGTAGAAGTACCTGATGGCCTCCTATCTGTGGGTCAAATCGAATTGTTTGACATTTAACTCCTGATAAACTGAATTGTTAGAAATAGAACTGCTTTATCATTTAACTATGTGTAAAACAGGACTGAAGTTTAATTGAATTTTTAGCTATTCATAATAATACTTCGGACCATTTATCTTTGATTCCTTTTGCTGAATTGAATTGTTTATAGTAGAACTGTTCGATCATTTAATTGTACGTTTGTACATATGTGTTTGCAAAACATATATCTAATATATACGTAAAAACAGGATGTTTCATTAAGTAAATAAAAATGGTTGATATGACATCAAACCAAATTAAACCAAACCAAAAATAAATGTATAACACCTCTGCAGCGAAAAAAAGGTTAGATTGAACCTCAGATTATTGGAAATGTTGGGTGTACTACACACACCACAGATCTTGAAAAATCGAGGCTAACTATCAGATGAAGAGTATTTTATATCCACGTCCCTCCAATTGAGGGTTTGGAGGTTCTTACCCCTCAGTAGGGGACATAGCATACTCTAAGACCCTATGACAGCAAAGTACTGAAATTGTGCAACAACTAATTTAAACATAGAAAATAACGATCATCAAAGAATAGATCTGGAAGCGGTAAGATTTTTACAAGTGACTGAATGTAATGACAACAAGTGTATTTAAAGAGTGTATTTGGTAAATCTTAAAAGATAAGAAAGTATGGGAATTAAAATATGAAGTCATAAGTTTTATCCGGGTTTGATCTCCGACTGAAGGTGTCGGTGTGAAACAATCGGATTAATTCACACCCCAAGAAAGACTTTTGATAGATCGATATACATATCAATATATTAATGTTCCTGGGTAGATAAGAATGTATTCGAGGTTGTAAGACAAAGACGTTAACTTGAAAGCCATAAAAACCGAAACGCGTTAAGAGAAAACGTAGAAAATAAGATCGTCTTTGAAAGATCAAACTGATAAATTCATGTCACGAGATTATGCAGTAAGAAAAAAAGTAGGTGAATACATGCAATACTCAGTTAGCAGCTTTTTCTCCGGTATAAAAATTACAAAGTCTCTTCATCTTTCTGAGAAGCTATTAATAAAGGCCTCGAATAAAATCGTTTCTTAGACGACAACATTTCCATACACCAGATATACAAACACATGACAAAAGTAAATAAACGATAGTGAGTTTCAAAAATAGTCTCTTAATAATTCATATTTTATGCAAATTGAAATATGATGATTACCTTTTTTAAAGTTATTCTGACAACAAAATGAATGTGCAATAATCAGTTAAAAATTGTAAAACGTTGATTTTTGTAACATTAACGAGGAGCATACGATATGTTTCCAGACTTTTTTTCGTATGGCATTTAAAATTGTCGTAGACTCTAGAAAATTCATTATGTTATTGCTATACATCTTATGAGATGACTGACCAATTTTTATGATTTCAGGTCCTAATGAACAGCTACAGCAGGAATTGGAATACCCCCAACTAAAGCCTAATTGTCACAGCTGGTGAATTTCATAAAAGCAATCTGACACTTTAGAAGAAAGACATGCAATAAATTTCTGTTTTAAACTTGGAAAAAATGCCACAGAAGATGCTTTTGAAACATCTTGCATGAATCGAGCATCAGTTTTTGAGTGGCATAAGAGATTCAAGCAAGGCGGAGAGTCTGTAAGGGATGATGACAGGTGTGGGAAGAGTAAAAAAGTCAATACACCCAAGTTGATTGGCCAAAGGGTTAGGGTTAGTATGTTGAGATTTTAAGGGAGTTCATGAAGAGATTCCATGGGAAGAGGCCAGCACTCTTAAAATCTGCTCAGTGGCATTTTCACCAGGACAACGCACCAGTCCACAACTCCATCCTTGTCACAGACTTTTTTTTACCAAGATGGGCATCAAGACACTTCCTCACCCTCCCTAGAGTCCAGAACTTGCTCCCTGTGACTTTTGGCTGTTCTGTAAGCTCACCAGCTGTCATTATGAGACAATTGAGGAGCTGAAAGAGGCTTTGACGAAGGCCTTTTACACGCATACACAAGAGGAATTCCATGGGGCGTTCCAGAAGTTGTTGTAACATTACAAGTGCATAGCAGCCGGAGGAGATTACTTCGAAGTTCTATTTCTAACAATTCAGTTTATCAGGAGTTATGTGTTTGCACACAGCTTAAATGACAAACAATTCGATTTGACCCACAGATAGGTGGCTATCAGCTTCTTCTTCTCCGGTTCAGAGTGAACCTGGGAGTGATGGCAATGAAGGGGTACTTCTCATCCCCCAAAGCAGTAGCATTACTAGAGTTTCATGTGTGTACTCTCAATAAAAGTGCCCTTACAAAAAAAGTCTGGAATCCTATCGTACACATCTCGTATGTATAAACAGGAATACCCATTAAATAGCCTTCACAGTTTGATGTGCCATATACTTATGGTCTCACAAGCTTGGTTAAAATGTGTTTGAAAATGAACAAACTATAATTCAAAAACATGAACTTCATTCTGAGTGCCATGGAAAATTGAATGGTGGAATTGATCGAGGGATGACGTATTCTAGCAGAGGTAAAAATCCGAAGAGACCTATTTAATAGAGACTCACCTTCACCTCTGCTATTCGTAATAATAATGATTCATGTAGAAAACATATTTACGAAACACACAGTGATGGGGCTACAAATTTACAAAATGAAAATAAAATAAAATAATAAGTGTATGAATGGTTTCAAGGTATTTGCAGAAAACAAAATAATGGAGACTGTTGTATCGTTGTAAGGAACAGATACACAGTGAAATAGAGTTATTTATTTATTAACTGAAGTGGTACAGTCCGACAAATATTATAAGTCTCACGTTGTGGGTGTTACGTCCAAAGTTGGTTTTACTACTGACCAAGATCTTTCAATATCGACATTCATAAGAAACACGACGTCATTTATACCTCTGCGATAACGGATGTGACGTGGTACGAGCCTCTATACAACAGAGAACCAAATGCAAACATTAAGAATATAAAGTCAGGATATAGGAATGTAATTTGCCGTTGAGAAATGTACCACGGTGATAATGAAAAGAGGGCAAATAAAAGATGAAGAAAGAATAGAACCTCCAAATCATGAAAAAGTTAGAACGATAGGAGAAAAGGAAAACAGCTAGCATTTGAGCAAGTTAGAAGCCGATACTATCAAACAAGCGTAGAGAAAAGAAAAAAAGAGTATCTCAGAAGAATGAGAAAGCGTTTCGAAACAAAGTCTGTAGGAGAACTGTTATTTAAGTGTAATCCTCTTTACCAACCCTTCCGCTCGGGCAAGATATGACACAAGGTCAATTTTTTTAAGCGGAGTTTAATAGGTTTGAATTCAGAGTTTTCCTTCTCCTAAACTAGTTGCCTAACCAAGGCTGAAGAACATAGTCTGTCCTACTATTTACCCATAGCTGGAGGGAGAATAATTGGATTCATACCTATCCCAAGGGTATTAGTGCTATGTAATCAGTCTCGTCCAGGATTTGAACTCGTGTCGCCGTGTCCATTTCCTACGACGATAACCATTACACAACGTAATACTGCTGAGCAGTCCTTCTTATGAGATATCCCGGGCCATTCATAGAATGTCTACAGAAGGAACTCAAACAAATAGACAAACGAAAGAGAAAGTTGATTATTATGCATTTGCGAAAAGATGTAGGCAGACTCTGTGTGTCCAGAAAAGAATGAAGAAGACAATTCGCCAGGATTGAGGATCATGTTGATGCATCAATACAGAACTTCAAAGACTATGTTTAAAAAACCAAAGAAAATTGATTACAGAAGGAAATAACAGAATTAGGAGCATAAATACAGGTAGAAAAACTACAACAACTTGGAAACATAAACTATATATCTAAAGCAAAAACCTTGCGAGAGAGCACACAAGAATACATGTATATCTCAAAGAGAACAGGATTCTAAACAGAGTATGATACTACAGTGTACACCGTTTGGGCCCTTATCTTGACACGGTACCAAATATAGTATAGTACCATAGCTTGGCCTGGAACTAATTTTAATAGTATCACTTGGTCCAGTACCAAATGTGTAACTACTTAGTTTGTTTATTAATTTTCTCTGTGCCCACGCTGTGTTTAAAAGATCCACAAATAAGGAATGACGCGATCCATCCGGAACTTCTGAGGGTCGGGGTGATTTGTAGGACCAAAGTTGCCTGCATGTTGGCTACTCAAAATCAAGAAGAACTCTCCGTCAACAATTAACAAAACTAATTTTTGATGTTTAGACTGCATACAGTAGCGCGCGCCAGAGAGAAAGAGAGAGAGAGACCCCAGCCGGACCGAACTTCTTTCTTAACGCAAACTTCTGAAACCTTTTAAAAATTCGCTTATTTTTATATATTTAAATTCATTATATCGGTAGGGTGATATCTTGTTAAATTATTGCGTCATCACTCACGTGTCATACATTCACAGTTTTCATTTTTCCAATCAAACCTGTCACAGACAATATATGAATCCATTTTGTTTACATTTTGACCTTCCTGAGTTGTTCGCTTAAACTTTCCAATTTTACTTACGTTTCCGCTTATATATTTTCGCTAACTTAACAGTTAACTGAAAAACTCGTGGCCCAACAAAATTGGGTAATAGAATAATTAACCACCACGGTAACTGTGTTACAAGAGAAACTGAATCTCTTCTAATTACAACACATAACAACGCTGTAAAGACCATTATTTCATAGCGAAGATAAATAAAACACAACAAATCCTGGACGAGACTGATTGCATTTCACATAGCACTAATACCCTTGGGATAGGTATGAATCCAATTATTCTCCCTCCAGCTATGGCTAAATAGTTGGACAGACTGTGTTCTTCAGCCTTGGTGAGGCAACTAGTTTAGGAGAAGGAAAACTCTGAATTCAAACTTGATAAACTCCGCTTAAGAATTGACCCTGTTTCATATCCTGCCCAAGCAGAGAGGTTGGTAAATATGATAAATAAAACACAACGGAATTACAAGTGCAGATTATATGAATAAAAAGATGAAACGATTAATTTCAAAGCAATCGAATCCGGTAGACGAGCGTAAAAGGTAAATTAGACAAGACATGACTGGGAAGGGAATGAGATCCACTTGAAATTTTGCGAGACATAGAATTTCGACTATTCAATCAAATGGTATATGCATAAAGCAGATCCCTTTCAGGAAGATGAGACTGATAAATTCTAAACAACATCATTGTTGAGACCGGCCAGAATACCGAGAAGAGTCCTGGAGACTTGAGGAGATTTGTTGTCACTCAAACCCCCAGTGGAATCCCATTAGCTGAGACTGATGTGAAAAACTCTCAAGGAGTAAAATACTAATTATTAAAAAAAATTATGATATATGGTTATTAAAATGATTTTCTGAATGTTATTTTCTATCCTTTCTTATCTTTGATGAGAAAAGTGTTTAGATAGTCTTAATGATATATGGATACGTACTGATTAAACTGTGAATGAATTTCTTCCATTGCATACACTGCAATCACTTTATCTCTCGTTTTTTTATAAGTAAATTTAAAACATTTTTATGGACATTTTTTGGCAGGAAATTTTTCTTATAACTACTCACTTTCAATTTTATCTCATCTCTCTTTGTTTTTCCCACCTTTTTCCAAGGGTTACTTCCCCTATCAACCCATCTCAGTGGATACATTTTTATCAACACATGCCTGCGAGTCCCCAATGATTTCTCTTACAACAGCTCAGAGACTAGTAATGAATTCCGGCGCTGACGTGTTCATTCGCAGACACCTGGAATGAAAAAAAGACTTCCGATAAAAAGGAGAAAAAAAACCCCAAAACATCACCAACTGAAAAAGAAGATGCAGTTTCTGCGCATGCGCCATTTTTAAACGTTCTAATTTCAGCGAGGCAACATTTTTTTCTGGCGACACATATGACAGAAAAATAAGATGGAAGCAAAATAAACGCAAATAATCATACAAAAAATATAGTGACCAATCTTATTTTTTCATTTAAAAAACATCTTCATGAGGAAGTTTCTTCTGGGTGGATGGGGATATTGCAAATGCAATAGTGACAGGGGTGATCTGTTAAGTGTGTTAAAACATTTCATGAAGGAAGGTGTTCATCTTTTTTATTGATTTGATATGGTCAAATTTTATATACAATACTTGTTTTTATTTTTTTAATTGGGGTTGACATGACATATATATATATATATATATGTACTATACTTATGGTGAATAATCCAAATCTGGCATATCCTCTAAAAAAATCATTAACAAAATTAGAAGAGATTGTAACAACATATATATATATATATATATATATATATATATATATATATATTGCCCAGCTGATGAGACCCAATAAGGTCGAAACGGTTGTTCAGTGTTCCGTATGTCGCATATAGGTGTTTGCAGGATTTTCTAATCATGATAATTAAAATATAGCATTAATTCCTCCATTTAAATATAAAATATAATTCTATTTCCTGCCCATGAGATTAACGTTATGTAGATTCATAACACAGACTTGGGAAGACGTAGCCAAGGAGGTGGCCGTGTCCTCTCTAGGGAATATGTACCTTCAAGACACATTAGGTTAAGTGGTCGCGCATTGTCACAATAACAAGTTGATTCGGCATTGTTTATGTGTGATATGAACCGGTGACCCAATGGTAGAGTTTCGGCTTTTACATTCTGTGGTTGTTGGTTCGATCTCCAGTGGTGGAGATCACGGTATGCATTGCTAATGGGACTCAATAAGGTCGAAACAGCTGTTGCGTATGTAGGTGTTTGCCGGATTTTCTAGGCATGATAATTCAAATATATATATATAAAGCTGAAAAAATAAAATAATCCAAAATTTTATGAATTTATTATGAAATTTATGATGAATAACAAGTAGAGATTACATGAATAAAAAAAGATTTTTCCGTCTTGTTATACTTTCGTTGATCTCAATATAGTAGTTCTTCTGTGTCTCCTGGTACTTATCCTTCTATGCGCTTTTTTTCAATTTTACTCCGTGGTCCACCGGGAAAGCAAAGTCTACAATTCTGCAAATTCACTTTTTGATTATTTATTACAGGGTTTGTTTGTCTGGCTGAGATTAGGTGATCCCTTTTCATCTTAAAATCCCAGATGAGTTTGTGTTTCTCATTTTCCTTGACAGATTCTGGGTTTTGCATGTACCAATATTTTGTATGGTGAAATTTCAATTTCTTGCACAGTTCCCAGTTGATCACCTTACCCATCCAGTCGCATCTAGTCTTATACCCTTTCTATACTAATTTGCTTCATTCACTTATTATGTGATTGATCTTTTTTTATTATTATTTTCTTTATATGCGAGTGTTTAACACAAGCGCAAACTAATCGTTTTTCAATGAAGATTGGATGAGAGCAATTCACCTTAGTTCTCTCTATTCTAAACATCCGAAAAGATTACAACAGTGTCTATGGTTTGGATGATTTTCTGGACTCCATCTACGAGGTGCATATGATAAGTTTCCAGACATTTTTCGTATGGGCACTTTTATTGATAGTACATACATGAAACAATAGTCCCCTTCGAAGTAATCTCCTCCGGCTGCAATGCACTTTTTGTACAGTTCCAACAACTCCCGGAAGGCCCCATGGAAGTCCTATTGTGTGAGAGTGTCAATGACCTTCGTCACAGCCTTTCATCTCCTCAATTGTCTCATAACGACAGCCTCTGAGCTTAGGGAATAACCAAAAGTCATAGGGAGCAAGGTTTGGACTATAGGGAGGCTGAGGAACTTTCTTGATGCCCATCTTGTCTGTGACAAGGATGGAGTTATGGACTGGTGCATTGTCCTGCTGGAAATGCCACTGACCCGATTTGAGGAGTGGTGGCCCCTTCCGACTGAATATCTTCCTGAACTCCCTTAAAACCTCAACATACTAACCCTAACCCTAACCTTTTGGTGAATCAAATCTGGGGCATTGTCTTCCTTACTCCTCCCACACCTCTCATCATCCCTTAGAGACTCCCTGCCTTCCTTGAATCTCTTATGCCACTCACAAACTGATGCTCGATTCATGCAAGATGCTCAAAGAGCAGTTTGAAGTATTCCATACGTTTCTGTGGCTTTTTTTGCAAGTTTAAAACATAATTTTATTGCATATCGTTCTTTTAAAGTGTCGTCTCGTCCAGATTGAATTTTGGAATTCACCAGCTGTGACAATCAGGCTTTAGTAGGGGGTATTCCAATTGCTGCTGTAGCTGTTCATTCGAGCCTGAAATCATAAAAATTAGTCAGTCATCTCATAAGATGTATAGCAATAACACACTGAATTTTCAAAAGTCTACGACAATTTAAAATGCCCATCCGAAAAAAGTCTGGAAACATATCGTATGCCCCTCGTATCATTGATATAACCGTCGCCTTCATGTTTCATAGTCTTTTCTACTCTCAGGCAATATCGCTGTATTTGTCTCTCTTTTCACTTTCTTTTATTTTCTCATAAAAGAACAACAAAAGCACCTCGACGACAAGTCACTTTTATTCTTGTTAATTCATTCTTCGTCTGGTTTCTAACCGATCTTGCGTGATCCATTTGTATCTCACTGACTTTGAGAATTTTATTGATCATATTTTCTGCGACAGAGTCTGCTTTGTGCATATACCATTTGCCAGAAAGGCCAACGTTTATTTTCTAATTTCTATTTTGTATGGGTACATGTGGATCCCTTTTTCCAACAAGAAATGTCAAATGTTGTATTATTTTTATGTCAGTTTGCTGCATTCACTAATTATATCATTAAATCTCTCAGTTCTATCTCTACACTTGCTATTTTGCATCGTGTTATCAATATTTGTTTTGGGATGAGAAGTCCTATTATCATTAATTGAAGCAGTAGCCCACAAAACAGGAGCTATGTAGCTATTTATCTCGCATCACTGGAACCATGTCAAAAATCTAACAAGATATGACGGACATTTCTATGCAATTAACGATGAAGTCATAAACCATAAAAAATACTCACATACATCAGCAGCTTTCAGACACTGGAGGCTGTTTTGAAAACCTTACAAGTGCGGTGACCTATCGAGATGGATGGCAAGAGAAATTCAAGAGGATCCATGCTATTGTCCTGACTTGATGATGATGATGATGATGATGATAATGATATTATTTTGTGCTTTTATAAATAGAGATTCGGTTTCTCTCTTTTGTTTTTCAATTATTAGCAATGTTCACGTTATTTCGTGTGCAATTTATACAAACCTTTGAAAGCATAAACACTGAAATATTAGATTGAGTATCCAATGACCATATCAAATTTCGGAATCTTCAGAAGGAAGTTTTACCATACACCATAAACCTGATATTTCGTGCAAGATTCTCATGAATCTCATAAGATAGATAACCTTTAATGATATATCTATCCCTATCCACATATTTATATTCACGCCCCAACCAGAAATAGCTACTCAGTGATATAAGAAAAGGCGCTAAATATCCAAATATAGTTGAACCAGTAAAGATGTCATGTGCGTTTTTATCGAATGTTTCATTTCTTTCGACAGCGTTAAAAAATCTTTCCTTCACCTGAATGTACTTAATAGAAGAACTACATACTGAATAATTCGTGTAAAATGTCTATGGAAAACTGTAAATAAAGAAATATATATTTCGATTTGTCAGGTCTGGATTCAACAAGTACAAACAGACAGTACTCAAAGATTTCTCAGAAGTAAATCTCTTAAAAGCGTATATGAATTAGAACTACTCCTTACTTTATATTGTATTCAGCTGCACGTGAATGTTTTTTTCAGGGATTCCGGATTTAGTAAGCTTTCTATAAACTACTATCACCCTTTTCTTCGATTTACTTAGTGCCCAGTTGGTTAGGGCAGAAGAATACACCGACTGCATCTCTGCAAAAGAGAAACACCCCATCAAGAAGTATCCTGGGTACGACGCCAAAAAATTGATAGTGAGGCTAGAATAATTATGGAATTATGGAGATTACAGAGTACCCTTTCATTATCATCGATCCCAGGTCCCCTCTGGCCCGGAGTGGTAGCTTCTGATAGGGTCGTATCAAAGCATCAAATAGAACTAAACTGAGCACTTATGCTAAACTGAAATATTTGAAATAGAATTGTTTATATGTGTAAAAATGGATTTGGCATTAAATAACCAGTCAATGTTGATGTGCCAAAAAATCCAACCAAACTGATTTGCTTGTTTTATATGCATTAAAGAAACTATTATATTCTTGAATAATAAATATGTATTTCTTTCGTTGATTTTTTTGTTTGAAATATTTAGTGACAACTGAGCTAGACGCATGATCATTTTGATATTTGTTTCAGTAACAAGGCTAAAGAACCTAACCAGCCCCACCATTAACTGAGAAGAGAAGACATGGGTTTTTTTTATTTTCTTGCGTTGTTAACTTAAATTGAAACAAAGACAAGTAGGCCCACGATTTGAACGCTGCTCGCTGGGTCGTTTTTCTGCGACGATAACCACTTCGCTAAACACACAATGTAAATATCAATGGCTATCTTACTTTTTTAAAATTTTGCTTTACTGTTTTTCATGGTTAAACAAAAATTTTGTGTTCGTTGCACAGTCTCAAGTTTGAGCAATTCACATTTTTTCTAACATTATTATTTCTAAAGATCTGAAATTAACTGAATGTACAAATTCCATATGATACAATTTTTCTTTTCACTCCAAGGAAAGAAACCATTGCATGAGATTTTTTCTTTGTAGATGTACCTATTACAATCGCAGACAGTTGGATGATGTACTGGTCCAAGCATGTTAACACCATAAAGAAAGAGTTTGATAGCACAATGAAATATTTGAGTGTTAATTACTCATTACAAAATCATACACTTTACTTATTTTTGATAATTGAACTAAATTTTCTTTATCGATGGACCAAATAGCAATAAAGATTATCTATACTCAATATGGAAGTAATAACGTTGATAAGAGTATTAACTCCCATACATTGCTCAGCTATGGGATAAATTTAATCACAGCTGTTTTTTTTTTTCTAAAAAGATGATTTTACATTAAATAACCAACGAACTGTGATATCACATTAAACAAAGAAACCAAATCAAACCTACTCAAGAATTTTCCTTAGTATGCTAACTGATTTGTTGGTTGGTTGTTTGGGTTTTATGGCATATCAACCTTTGTTGGTTATTTAATGCCAAATCCATTTTTAAACAAATTATCAGTTCTATTTCAAACAATTCATTTCAGCATAAGTACACAGTTTAATTATCAAAAACATTTCTTTTTCAAGCTATTAATGTTATTCAAACCGTTCTAATTCAGCTAATTCAGTTTAGTATAAGTATAGATTTTGTTTACACAGTGAAATGTAAAAACAGTTCTATATAAAACAATTCAGTTTAGAGTACGTGATCCATTCAATAAGTTTCCAGACATTTTTGTACAGGCATTTAAAATTGTCGTAGACTCTTGTAAATTCAGTATGTTATTGCTATATATCTTATAAAATGACTGACCAATTTTTATGATTTCAGGTTCAAATTAACTGCTACAGTAGCAATTGGAATACACCCTACTAAAGCCTGATTGTCACAACTGGTGAATTTCAAAAATTCAATCTGGACGTGAGGACACTTTAGAGGAACGATATGCAATAAAATTATGTTTTAAACTTAGGAAAAAAGGCCACAAAAAGGTATGGAATGCTTCAGAATGCTTTTGGACAATCTTGCATGAATCGAGCATCAGTTTTTGAGTGGCCTAATAGATTCAAGGAAGCCAGGGTGTCTGTGAGGTATGATGAGAGGTGTGGGAGGTGTAAGGAAGTCAATATACCAGAGTTGATTGGCCAAACGGTTAGGGTTAGAGTTAGAGCTACTATGCTGAGGTTTTAAGGGAGTCCAGGAAGAGATTCCGTCGGAAGAGATTCCGTTGGAAGAGACCAGCAGTCTTCAAATCAGATCAGTGGCATTTCCACCAGGACAATGCACCAGTCTACAACTCCATCCTTGTCTCAGTTTATTTGACCAAGATGGGCATCAATACAGATCCTCAGCCTTCCTAAAGTCCAGACCTTGCTCTCTGTGACTTGTGCTTATTCCTAAGCTCAGACAATTGAGGAGATGAAAGAGGCTGTGACGAAGGTTATTGAGATGCTCATACAAAAGGAATTCAATGGGATCTTTCGGAAGTTGTTGAAACGATACAAAAGGTGCATTGCAGTTGGAGGATATTACTTTGAAGGGGACTATTGTTTCATGTGTGTACTATCAATAAAAGTGCCCATACGAAAAAGTCTGGAAACTTATCGTATGCACCTCGTATCTTCCTCTGATCAAAGATTTTCACCTTCAACACGATCAGTTGTAAAACTGAATTCATCGTATGGAAGTTGAAGCAAGTGGAGAGTAGATATAAAAGAAAAAGTTCGAAATATACATAGGCCCTTGCAATGTTCACTAAATAGGTTTATGCCAACGCGTCAAACATTTTCTGTTTTTTGAACTCTTTAAAATATCTCCTTTCAAATGAGCTTATGCTAAATAATTAGTGTAAAAATATCAAATAGAAAACTATAAATAAAAATACAATTTTCTATGCATACATGATTCTATCTCTAAAAGATACTGTGTACCAGTATAGACTATTAACTTATTTTGCAAATTGCTGTTTTATCTCTATATCTACATTGCCCATTCGGCAGGGGCTAAAGAATATACAGACTGCACCTCTGCAGAGGGATAAGACCCTCAACCTGTGTCCTTAATATTACACTAAACAATCTGATGACGAGGATCCAATAATGCTGGGGCTTTGGGGAATGCGGAGTACCCATTTATTGCCATCTCTCCCAGGTCCACTCTGGCTCTGAACGGTAGCACCTGATAGGGTTCAATGTGTGGTTTAAATATAACTAAACCATTGCTTCGAGAATTTCCTGTTTTTTTGGGTTTTTTTTTTTTGCTTTTGAAATGTGTATTAATGCTAAACTGAATTGTTTGAAATGGAACTGTTTTTGGCATTTGATCTACACTTGCACTTCTGTAGCGGATTTTCATTTTTTTTCTTTCATTAAGCGGCCATTAAAAGAGATTCAGTTTCAACCTTTAAGTTTCCTCTTGTGAGCCATGTCAAGAAATTCTGGTCTATTTTTCGCTTTATTTTTTGCTTCCCATTTTCTAGATTCTGCTAGTTCACTGTTTGTACATAGTTTGATAATGCGGTTATTCGCTGCTGCCATTTTTTTTGCCTTTGTCATTCTTTTGTCTTCTTTGAATCCTCAAATTGTTGCATCAATTTAATCTACTTTGTTGCCGGGTCCTCTTCCTTTCTCAACATATAGAGTTTGTCGATGTCATCTTCCACGTGCATCGTAGTCAATTCACTTGCCCTTTGTCTTATTTATCTGAGTTCCTCCTTTGTTCATTTTAAGAATAGTGCAGAGTATCTTACAAGGGAGAATTACCCAGATATCTATTTCTTTGTAGCGATCTCTGCTGCAGAGCTTGGCTTCGAGAAGTTTTCTGGTTCTTCTGAGATCATTTTTTCTTACTTTTTTTTCATCTCGGTTTGTTTGATGGTTTTGTTTTTAATATTTCCGTGAACTTGTAATTTTTATTTACTCCTAATGTTCTGATGCTTTCCTGCTTTCGTCGTTCTATTCCTTCAAGTGATTACCTTCATCTCTTTTTTATTGTCAGCGTAGCACAATGTCAAATTCTATTCCTATATCTGGCCATATATTCTTATCTTATGTATCAGGATTTCCAGTTCCTTTCATTTTTTTGGTAAATATCTTAATATCATAAAGTAGCTTATGCTTTTTCTGGGATTTTATATATTTGTAGCTCCCTGTACATTTCCTATGTATATAATTGAGTGACATCATTCCTATTACAAATAATACAGGTGAGAGTGCGTCTCTTCTGGAGATGCCTCTTTGGATTTTAACCTCCGATTGCTTATTCCATTTTGCAGTTTTCCATGATATTTTAAATAAAGTTTATGTATTTGTGAGATATTTCGACCATTTTAAGACGTACTAATATCCAAATCTGTGGAACCATATCATGTGATATTTTGCAGTCTTTTCCTGCGATGGGTACAGTTTTTGCTTTGTTTTAACAGCCTTAAGGATGAGCTAATCTACATATATTCTTCCAAAAATAGTCCGCGGCACACAAGTGAGTAATATGTTTCTTCTCTTATCTGTACGGTTAGGATTTTCCACATCATATTAAATACTTTATTCGGGATAGCTCGTTTGGGGCGTCACTCCAGATCAGGGTATTTACCCTACTCGTTACCCATCCGGATATTCATGCTTTTGTTGTATTTACTTAATTTCTGATCCAGTCTCTTGTGTATGGATGTCAGGGGCCAAGTATTAGTCAATCTATTTACTTGCTTTCTTTTTTTTTTTTTTAACTCTGTGGTTTTCTGAAATCATTAATTATTCCTTGAGATTTTTTTACACCAGTGTTAGTTTGAAGTTTGAGTGACAGTAATTCTCCTCAAATCTCCATGACTCTTCTCAGTATTCTATCCGTTCTCATTAGTGTAGTTTGGATGGTCTCCACTCGTTTTTTCTAATTCTTCCAGTCCCTTTAATAATCCTTTGGCGACTGGACCAAGAGCTCCAATCACGATAGGTTCAATTGTAACTTTCATGTTCTACAGCTTTTTCGATGCCTTTGCAAGGTAGAGGTACTTATCCTTCTTTCGTTTTCTTTCAACTTATGTCTGGGGTCAACCGGAACAGAAAAGTTCATAATTTTGAAGTTCACTTTTTTTTTGTTGTTGTTTATTATTATAAGGTCTGGTCTTCTGGTCGAAATTAGGTGATCCTTCTGTATGTTAAAATCCCATTGGAATGTATGTGTCCCACTCTCTAAGAGTGATGCTTGTTTGTGCATATACCATTTGTTAGTATGGTCAGTTCAAATTTCTAGCACAACTCCCAATGAATCACATTGCCTACCCAGTCGTGTCTAGTCTTATACTCATTCTCTGCCAATTTTTACTACCACAATCCATATATAACATTCTGTCTTGGTGTTTTCGAGGTTGGTAGTTTCTTGAGAGTTGCTTTTAGTGAATCCAGTCGTATGCTCGTTTCTGGGTTTTATTCAAATCCTTGCAATTTTTTTCTCCCTTTTATTTATCCATTCCACCTATCTATTATGCTCATTTTTCCCTATATCTTGCTCCAAAATTGTTTTTTTTTTTTTTTGGCATTAGAATGTTTATTTCCTTATACTTTCTCAACCTTCTTCTTGGTAGAATTTGTTTTCTTTATTTTGGAAGTCCTGCTTTCCTTGTATAGTTTGATTCTCTCCCACTATATTTCGAATCTCCTTTCATAAGCGGATATTTTTAGATTTATTTCTTCCACTTTTATTGTCAGTTTTGTTTACTGTGGTATTTTTTTATTCATTTCATTCTGGGTTCCGTCAAGGTTTGATCCTTTATGTTTTTTCTTTCATCTCTTTTTGGTAGATCTTGTTTGTCATATTCACCATGACTTAACTGTCCACATATTTCCATTTTCTCCAGATCCGAAAAACAACCCTTCTTAATAATCAAAATAACTGGGTCTGTAAATCCTTTGCTTCATCATCATTATCATTATTATTATTAGTAGTAGTAGTACTACTAGTAGTAGTAGTCATGGTTTTAATAGTAGTATTAGTAGTAGTAAAGATTTTCATTGATTTCATTTTATATCAGCTTTTCTCCTTATATATCTCATTAGTGTTTATTTTTAAAAATAATCTCGTTCTTAACATTATAATCATCCTCTTCACAATTATTTATTATTATTATTATTAGTAGTAGTAGTAGTAGTAGTAATAGTAGCATCATTATTATTATTACTATTGAATATAATATTTAATGTTATTTTTACAATTTTCATTATTCATATTATTTATGATTTTTTTTTCAATTTGTTAGCTTTCCTGCAATATTTGCTACTCCCCTTCGCAGTCTTGTTGTAGTTTTCTTTCCTCTTCGTGCTATTATTATTATTATTATTATTTCGATCACTTAAAACTGTCGCTTGAGGCTAGCATTTTGGTCGATCGCAGAGCCCAACAATTCAGGCTGCACAAGCTGCCGACATCCTTAAGGCTCGTCACTTCAGCCCCACAACTACCACAACCACTTACTCCATTCGCCCATCACCTTCCCTTACTTCTTGTAGGCTTTCTTTTTCTTTCCTTCATTTTGATTACATTATTTTTTTTTACTGATTGATTTCTTGATAATCCTGCCATTTCCTCTTTTTCAACTCTTCAGCGCCAAAGTTCTCTTCATATTTTTATATTTTTATTAACCGAATTCCATCGAAATTCTAGCACAACCTGTTCGATTGAAGCAATTCATTTCTAAAAATTATTTGGTGCTTAATTATATTAAACGCTGGTAAGTCTATCGAGGGAGTGGCAAAAGATAGGACGGGGAGGTAGTATGCAAATAAAGGATGTAGGGATAAGAGGGAGTAAAGCCAGGAAAGCCAAAGATGGAAAGAAGGGACAAATGGAAATAATACACGAAGATGAAAATTGTTTTAAAAAGGATTTAATGAGGAAGAGTGGTATTATAAGTGAAGTGATTACAAGATGCACATATTGTAGACATAAGAGTCTTGATAGTAAAAAGGAATTGAGTTTATTTTTTCAATATAAAATGAATGAAAGAAAGTATGATAGTGATGATGCTAAATTTAACATTTTAGCAATTTTGTATCTATGATATTCGCTCATAATGTAACATATTCACAATTAACGCTATGTGCGAAATGGACGTATAATGTTCATAACGATAGAACATAGGAATCTCGAAATTCGAAAACACGTAACGATTTCTTGTTTAGGTACGAAACCTTTTTTTATTAACTTTGAGTTAAAGGCTTCGACGTAAGGAGGAGAGACACAATCTTCTATGCAGTCTTATTCATTTGGCCCCCATCTCGAGCAGCCCCCATTGGGCGCAAGTTCGCCTCGCGTCTGTGAACTCCAAAAGTCGACCGTCTTCGTCCAGTGTCTAATCTCAACTCTCTCTTTCTTCAGATTCTCACACAAACCTCCGCGCGTTTCCGGTGCGTGACGTCACCTGCACCCTGTCACCCCGTTTCGTCTCGGACTATTATGATATCTGAGTGACACCTCCATCCGCCCGTGCGCGCCCGCGTTAACACCTGCCTCAGTGGTACACCCAGCTAACCCATGTGCCGAGCCGAAAGGTTCTCAGCCTAACTAAACTCAAAGGCATGAACCAAAATCCCTCGGCTATTATATAACAATGATTAGTTTTACTATAAGTAGTTTTTTTTTCCCACAAGTGTTAGCCGGTGGTTGTTCACTTGAGTCAGAGTGATAACAAGTCTGATCAGGCTTCCAGGACACTACTCAGTATTCTAGCCGATCTTAGCCGTTTTGTGATTTGGACGATCTCATTTCTTTGACTGATTTTTAATTCCTCTAGTCTTTGTTACAAACATTTAAGGCCCATTACAAGTGCATTAACTTTAAAGGTAATACCACCGCCCACCTGATTCATAGTTGTTTTTAGTTCTCTTGCTAGGTCCAAGTATATGTCTATCTTATCATTTTGTTTTAATCTCACGCAGTGGTCCGCCATAATGGGAAAACCCACTTGAATGCAATGGAGGTGCCCGTGGTGTAATGGTTATCGTCGTAGGAAATGGACACGGTGACACGAGTTCAAATCCTGGACGAGACTGATTGCATTTCACATAGCACTAATACCCTTGGGGAAGGTATGAATCCAATTATTCTCCCTCCAGCTATGGGTAAATAGTAGGACAGACTAGGTTCTTCAGCCTTGGTTAGGCAACTAGTCTAGGAGAAGGAAAACTCTGAATTCAAACCTGTTAAACTCCGCTTAAAAATTGACCTTGTGTAAATAGTAACCCACTTGAATGCAAGTTATTTTTCTTGTTAATTAACACTATTCCAGGATTCTGGCTGAGACGACGTGATCCGTTTTATCTTAAAATCCCATATTATTATTATCATTATTATTTACTCATTAGAGTTTTTTTTTTACATCGGCATTAGCTGATGGTCTTTCACTGGAGTTTGAGTGACATCAAGTCTCCTCAAGTCTGAAGGATTTTTTCAGTATTCTGGCCGTTCCCAATAATGTAGTAGTTTGGATGGTCTCCAGTCGTCCGCCAACTTCCAAGTCCTCCAGTCCCTTTAGTAATCCTTTAGTTACTGGTCTAAATGCACCAGTTAGCCGGGACAGCAAAGTCGACAATTTTTCAAGTTCTCTTTTTTTATTGATTAATATTAGATCTGGTCTTCTGACCGAGATTAGGTGATCCGTGTGTATGTCAAAGTTCCATAGGAGTTTATGTTTGTTATTTTCTAGAACAGGTGCTGGGTTGTGCAGATACCATTTGTTCGTATGGTGAAATTTAAATTTCTTGCACATCTCCCAGTGTATCACCTTGCCGACCCAGTCGTGACTAGTTTTATATTCATTTTGTGCGAATTTGCTGCATTCGCTTTATTATTATTATTATTATTATTATTATTATTATTATTATACTCCCAGAGGGCTTTTCGCATCAGAGTTAGCTGATGGTCTTTTACTAAAGTTTGGGTGACAACATGTCTCCTCAAGTCTGCAGGACTCTTCTCAGTATTCTGGCCGATCTCAATAATGTTGTTGTTTGCATGGTCTCCACTCATTTCCTTGTCCTCCAGTCTTTGTACAAATACTTTGGTGACTGTACCAAGAGCACCAATTACAATTGGGTAACCGGCACTTTCATGTTTAACAGTTTTGCAATTCCTACTCAAGGTCGCGGTACTTATCCATTTTTTCGCTTCCTTTCAATTTTTCTCAGTCGTTAACCAGGAAAGCAAAGTCCAGTTCTGTTGTTGTTGTTGGTGGTGGTGGTAGTAGCAATGGTAGTGGTAGTGGTGTTCTGCTGATGCTACATGTACCAGTGTTTCTGTTTTTTTTCCTTTAATTCACATTATGACAGCTTTTTACTTAATATTCCTGATCTGTCATTTTTTTCAAATTCTTATCCCGTTCTTAGCCTTATAATTACTCTCTAGAATCTTCTTCTTCTTCTTCTTCTTCTTCTTCTTCTTCTTCTTATTATTATTATTATTATTATTATTATTATTATTATTATTGTTGTTGTTGTTGTTGTTGTTTTGATGTTTTTGTTTTGTTTTATTTCCGTTTATACCAGCTTTTACTTTTATATTACTTATCTCTCATTATTCTGAAATTAAATCCCGTTTTTAACATAATTTCTTTCCCTATTTTAATATTATTAGTAGTAATTGTATTTCAATCCTTGGGATTTTTTCACATCAGCATTTGAGTGACAGTCTCTAGGACGCTTCTCAGTACTGGGGTCGATCTTAATAATGCTGTAGTTTGGATGGTCTCGTCTTGTCATTTGATTTCTAAGTCTCAATGTGCTTGTTCCAAGCTTTTGAAGATTGTTCCGAGCCTATACCAATTTTAACTGATGATTTTTCACTGAAATCTGTGGCAAAGAAAATCATGTCAGATTTTCGAAACTCTTTTGAGTATCGTAACCGATTTTAAGAATGCTGTCTTCCAAATCGTTTCAGTCCTTTCTCTGATGTCCTATTTCTCTTGTCTTCATTCTTAGTATTTGGGAACTATTAATTGCGCCCCAATTAGAAATATTTTTCAGCCGCTCTGTCAGGGGCCAAGTATTAGTCAATCTATTTACTTGCTTTCTTTTTTTAACTCCGTGGTTTTCTGAAATTATTATCTATTCCTTGAGATTTTTTTACATCAGTGTTAGTTTGAAGTTTGAGTGACAGTAATTCTCCTCAAATCTCAAGGACTATTCTCAGTATTCTGTCCGTTCTCAATAATGAAGTTTAAATAGTATCCACTCATTATTTCTTATTCTTCCAGTCCCTTTAATAATCCTTTGGCGACTGGACCAAGAGCTCCAATCACGATAGGTTCAATTGCCACTTTCATGTTCTACAGCTTTTTCGATGCCTTTGCAAGGTAGAGGTACTTATCCTTCTTTCGTTTTCTTTCAACTTATGTCTGGGGTCAACTGGAACAGCAAAGTTCATAAATTTGAAGTTCACTTTTTTTGTTGTTATTGTTGTTGTTTATTATTATTATAAGGCCTGGTCTTCTAACCGAGATTAGGTGATCCTTCTGTATGTTAAAATCCCATTGGAATGTATGTGTCCCACTCTCTAGGAGTGATGCTTGTTTGTGCATATACCATTTGTTAGTATGGTCAATTCAAATTTCTAGCACAACTCCAAGTGAAACACGTTGCTTACCGAGTCGTGTCGAGTCTTATACTCCTGTGTTAATTTGCTGCATTCGCGTATTATGTTGTTGATCGTTTCGTCTCAATCACAACATAACCTATATTTGCTATTTTGTTGCGTCTTATCTATTCTCACTTTGATATGATTTGTTCTTATGGCGTTGTTTTGTGCTGCTATAAGGAGAGAAGACATTGGGTGAGTAAAGGTTGTGATTATATGTATTCTATGCCTCCATGTATTTTTCCTACCTTTTTTGTCCGTATTATTTCGTCAATTTGATAGTACTCTCCATGTAGGATGGGCAGTTTCTCAAAGATATTTTTTTCTATTTCATTTAGGAGGGGTATCTTATTCATTTGTCTCTTTCCTGATCATGACAGGCGTCCTCCTATGACAGGCTCGGTGATAGTGATAAGTTGCCACATTTGTTCTATTACTTATACTGGTTTTGTAATTACTTATTTGATTATATTCTTTGAGTGATATATCATTATTTGTTGGCGTGTTTTTCATTTATAATCCTTAACAACTATATCGTATCTATTGTTTGTTATTTTCTATCAGTTTACATAGCAAAGTTTTGGAAAATACGTGCTCCTTTATCTCCCATTATTTGTTCTGGTTGTTGTTTATAGCATTTTTCACAATCCAATATTCCACATAATTTTCAAAAAGCATGTCTTCTTTAATTATATTCTCTAGGTAAGAGAATCGGGCAACTGCATACTAAGTGATCAATTGATTCAGTTTTTATTCGCACAATTTACCTCCTGGGTTTGAACCATTTTTAATGTTCACCAGAAGGTTTCTTGTTAGAAGAATCTGGACTGCTGCTCTTATTATTATTTACTCATGAGAGTTTTTCACATCAGTTTTAGCTGATAGTCTTTCACTGGAGATTGAGAAACAGCAAGTCTCCTCAAGTCTCTAGGACTCGTCTCAGGATTCTGCTATTGTTTGGATGGTCTCCACTCGGCCGCCAACTTCCAAATCCTCAATCCCCTTTAATAATCCTTTAGTTACCGTGCCCAAATCACAAATCACAATTGGTATAATCATCACCTTCATGTTCCATAACTTTTTCAATTTTCTAGCAAGGTCGAGGTCTCTTTACACATTCTTTCAGTTTTATTCTGAGATCAGTCGAGACAGCAAAGTCGACAATTTTGCAGATTTTCTTTTTTTTTTTTGTGGTTTATTATAAGATCTGGTCTTTTGGCCGAGATTATGTGATCCATTTGTATGTAAAAGTCCCATAGGAGTTTGTGTGTGTCCTTTTCTAGTACAGGATTCAAACCAGCATTACTCCGATCAAAAATTGACTGCCTTAAATAGTGCCCGAGACGGAGGGCTGGTTAATAACTTATAATGTATCCATAGTTTTGGGTGTGGAGGAAAACACGGGGATTCCTGGCTTTCACAAGAAACATGAGTCCGATTTGTAATCCAAACAGTTTCTTGTCGGATTTGAACCAGCGTTACTGATTCCATTTCTTTACAATTATGCTAAGTGCACCAACTATAGATAAAGTATATAAATACTTCAACACCTAGTTAATGTTTTTTATGGAGTTTTTCTTTCTTCTGTTTGTGTTGTTTCAATTGGTCAACATTTTACGAATAAAAAAAGAAACAACTAACACATAGTCAGACATTTCAGAGGCAATTTTAACGCTGTGACCACAACGATGCCATTACAGAAAACAACACAACCTAAAAAAATGGCAAGAGTTTATTGTTGCAATTAATCGTAGTCAGCCAAATTAACAGAGTAGAATGAGGAAGACGAACATCTTATGTCTGTGCCTCAGTGCACGTCAATTAATGGCAGGAAAAGATGAAAGAGCAGAATCCAATCATCAGTGCGCCATCTTTGCTTTTTAAAGGAGACAATGCAATTATGCTGCTCGGAACATCGTAAATCCTTACAAATCGTTCCATGAAAAATTCAGTCGTGAAGTATTCATGAATCAGCAGTTTTATCTGATATGCTAATCACAGCTCAAAGAATAGGAAGAAAACATTAAGTATGTTGGATTCAGTTTTTTTCGTTTCCCACACACACTTACACAAATATATATATATATATATATATATATATATATATATATATATATATATATATATATATATATAAGCTTCTTTCATTAAATTATAAAGACACATGTTGTCTACATTATTTTATTAAGATCCTTTCAAGGTTCCTGAGAAGTGTCTTGGTTTGAGGTTGTAATTGGTGGATGAATTTACCAAAATTGTCCCGAGCGCTTTCGGACCTATCATATACCATCATCAGGGGTTGCTTGCATATATAAAGAGAGTTTTGAAAGAGTTTTTGAAGTTTTTTTTAGGTTTTTTTTATTCATTATATATATACAACTTATATATATATATATATATATATATATATATATATATGCAATAACTATGTAAAACAGAGAGCGCGGAATCCAACATTTGCTGGAGTATTTGTTTATAAAAAATAAATTATCCACCAAATGTTGGTGTTCACAATATATTGCTTTACTGATGTAGTTCATTTTATTCAAATTATGAATTAAATAATTTTATATATATGTATATATATACAGAGAGAGAGAGAGAGTGAGAGTCTGTAAATAGGAATTTTTGAGTAACTGTGCGTGTGGGAAGTTGAGGGACGTAATGAAGCTAAAAAATACTCTTATTTCCATCAGCCTTGATCTCTTTCTCGCAGACACACTTCCTCTCCTTATAAATATATACTCATCCACAGACAGATGTGTTTCGTTCTATCAGAACTCATCAGTAGGGCTAGATAGTATCTCCCCATGGCTGATATCGAAACCCGGTTGACTGAAACACCAAGCCAGAGCTGCTAACCATTTAGCTACGAGGAGATATGATCTACGAAGTACATTTTTAAACGGATATGAATCACAATTACTATTGTTTACATACATCCGTTCAAATGGCCGCCGAGATCTCAATTCAAATACGAAGAGACTTGCAAAGGCGCTAATGGCAACACGATTACTTCTTCGCGCGTGCGCGCGTTTGTGTGTGTGTGTGTGTGTGTGTATGTGTGTGTGTGTGTGTGTTTTGTGGGGGGGGTGCCTTGGTATGTATCAGTATATACGTGTGCGTGTGCAGATAATACAGATTGGTCAGCCGTCGTTTTGTATTGTTGACCTCGACTACATCTAAACGCTAAATTTTGTGATTAATAAGATATCTTGATCGGCTCTGGCTTACTTTTGCAGAATCCACCCACCTTTTCTTTTATCAATTCTCTATTGAAAGTGCGTGTTGCACAATATTTTTTGCCGTAATATATAAATTTGGAGAGTTAAGTTCAATCCTGGACAGGTCTCTTTGACTTTCACTACTTGCTAATGCAGTGAGTAAAGGCGTAAAATCCACTCGGTTTCCCAGTAGCTCTGAGTAATAATAGAGCAGAGTTAGTTATTTAGTCATGGTACAGTGACTGGTCTAAGAGGAGGAAATCATCTTGATTCAGTCCAGCAGTGTATATCAAGTCAGCATCTATTTCTTGTCACTGGTACCATGTAGCCCAAGTGCATGTCACATTTACCTTGAAGATTGGTTCTTTGCTTGTTCTATTTTACGGTGCATCAACCCTTTCAGACCATTTAACGCCGAATTATGTCATTGTGATAAATGTTTCAAATAATTCAGTTTAGTCTCAGTATAGTTTTTTTATACAGTTAAATGTCATAAGTTAATTTCAAACAATTCAATTTAGCATAAGTACACAGTTTATTTTTATTTGACCCATAGATAAGACCATATCAGGTACTACCAATCGAGGCCAGAGTGGACATCAGTGCGATGGCAATAAAGGGGAACTCTACATTCCCTCAAAGCTCCAGATTTACAACAGCGTCACCATCAGATTGTATAGTGTTATATACTGGACAATCATTGGCGGAGGTCTTACTCTTCTGCAGAAAAGCAACTCGTGTATTCAACAGCCGCAGCCGCCTTGGCCACAGCACACTTGTTGGGGTGGGTCTTATGCACTTTTCGTTTTTTTCTCTCTTTCTTTTTTTTTCTTTAAAGACCATTGTCTCCGAACAAAACCTTTTTCTTAGCACGTATTTTTTCCTTAGAGAATTGCATAAATAAACAATGATTGGTATCCATTTTTAATATTCATTTGTATTTATATTGCCAAAGTGATTTTCGAAAAATATTCCTCAAAAGACAGCATTTTTCCTTTCAACTGAATAACTTTTTTTTCACCGGCATCAAAAGACAATGTTCAAGACTAAAGTAAAAATCTGGATTTCAAACATGGATTCTCAAAGATAGTTTTCACCATTAATTTTCCAGATTTCTCAAGACAATCCTCAAAATACTGCATTCAATGTTGTATTTGGCGTACCTCCGGGTGGTCGAAAAAGGTTGTGTTCCGATGGATCTCCCCAAAATAACCTGCCACCTCACCAAAAAAGGGTAATGGCTGGGTGTAATTGCAGTGCTTGTGGTGCCCGGTAAGAAGAATTCTGACGGAATGTTATCAATTTTTAAATCCACCGCTACGTGAGGCTTGCTTTCTATCCAAATAAAAAAATGACCTTGTGTCTATTTTAGCTTTTAGCTAAAAGATTGGAAACCCAGCAAAACTTTTCGATGGTGCTTATCTCTCAGCCATCTGTAAATGAAAATTTAGAAAGTAAACGATATAACCTGTGTAGGCTATTATGAAACCTTCCTTTTAAAAGAAATTCCCGTCGATATATACAATTATAGTAATTTTGTAAGTTTCGAATTTCAATTTAAAGAGGAGAATGAAGCCATAAATACAACTCAAATAGTAATTTCTACAAATAAATGACATAATACCGAAGATAAAATTATGGAATTTGCACACTTAAATTTTTTTTATTTTTATAACAGTAAAAAACTAAGATATAAGTCGCAAAACATAGCTAAACATTCTGGCATAATCAAACATTCCTTAAAAATAGTAGATTATGTTTTTCAAATATATTGAATATTTTTCCGAGTCATGTAAAAGAAATAAACCGAAGAACGAGCGAACATTGAAGAAAAAAATCATAAATTTACCGACAAAAAATTAGAATTGATACTTCGTTGCTATTCCTTGATATTTTGTGGCGTGGGTTTCAACAATTTAAAGAAATTATCTTTTTTAAAGTGGCGATAAGTTTCCTGAAGAGTAGATTTTATGAATGGAGTCGTCTTATCGGGATTTTTAATAAATTTTCGAAATGAATTGAATTGAAATCTATACTGTTTGCGATTATGTTGTACCACTACTGTCCTTCTACAAAGATTGATTTGGCATTAAATAGCCCTCAAAGGTTGATATGACATCCAACAAAGAAACCAAACCAACGTATACATGGAGTCATTTTATACACTGATATATGGTGTCTCAATATACATGGGACCCACAAGGCTGCTAAATAACCCTACTAATAATAATGATATGTTCTTTTTGGTTCAGATTTGAAAATACTAAACTATAAAAACTACTAATCCTCGATTATAGTAACTAGGAGAAGAGACGAGAATATTTAGCGACACTTCTTATTTAGAGACAAAACCATTCAAAAGTGTCTCAAAATAAATGTAACCAATTAATATAATAATTTATTACTGAGACAAGCAACTCAAAAATGGTTGGACATCCTGTAGAATGATTTAAAAACAATTAAAAAAAAAACATTGATTTGATTTCTCCAACTTAAAGGGTGCATTTTTTACTTGACGCGTTCCAAATGACCGCCATTACGCTTGTCCTAGTAATAAATCATAATCATATGAATGGGTTGCATGTATTTTGAGACAGCCTGTGTAATAAGAAGTTTAGCATTTATCCTCACAGATTAAATGAGGAATTTTTCTGAGATTAATTATATTCAAGACATATTACTCTCAGTCATATTCTGTATGTATTATTATCATTGTATATTCAAGATAATCGGGTATCCTGTGTATGATACACCCGGTAGATCTAACTCCAACTTAGGTGATCAAAATGGTGTTGAGTCATCGCTTTTTTGCCAATAATTCCAGGGCAATTCTGATTCGTAGTGATAGAACCTATCAAATTCCTATCAATTAATTAAATAAGATGTTTTAAAATTGATAATATTATATAAAAGAATATTTAAAATGATATATGCAAACAGATGAGCGTATTAATAAAGCAAATTTGAGTCTTGAAACGATATAATTGAGCGTCAATTAGAAATATTAGATGGAATTATCTGAAACAATAGAAATATTTACAAATTAGAACGTATTAACAACAGTTTGTCTATTAATGTTTAACATTAGTCAACTGGAACAATATAACAGCTCACAAAAATGACTGATTTTAGCTTTAAATAAAACCAAGAAATGGACATCGCAAAACCAACCGAACAACCAATAATTAACTCATTGTCACATAGAGATAGTTACTGTTAGTGTTACATCTATGTGTCAAATAGTTGTTTTAAAGTCCTTCGTATTTGCTAAGGATTCATAAAACTATATAATAGTGGAAACACATTAGTTTACAAGTAAAACTGAATTGCCATGGTTTGGTTTGGTTTCATTGTTTAATGGCATATCAACCATTGTAGGTTATTTAATGCCAAAGCCATTCTCCTTGAAGAACAGTAGTGGTATATTTAACCCATAGCTGGGAGGATAAGGGGGTTCATACTTTTCCCAAGGGTATTTGCCCGAAAGTGAATGTAATAGCGCGACTGGAGTACGAACTCACTTACTATGATTACGCAGTCCATCGCTTTAACCATTACACCACGAGGACACCCCCACTGAATTGTGAGTTGAATCATCATCATCATCATCTTGTCGTGCCAGCAACACAGATATCCCTGACACTCTCTCGCCACTTCTTCCTATAGTTCATCGTCTCCGGCAGTTCATCAGTGCTAAACCCCGTATCCTCACTGAGCTGCTGTATGTACGTTCGAGCTGGTCGCTTTGCTTTTGCTCGGCCATGTGAAGGGATCCATAGGAGCACATCACTTATGAGCTCGTCCCAACTTCTCCAGCAGTGTCTTGCATATATGGATCGTCTAATTTGATAGTTTTCGTGATGGGTGGTAGATGGCCGTATAGCTGCTCTTTTGTGGGGTGTTGCCTCCAGGACTTGTTCAATTTTGCTCGCAGCATTCTTGTGTATTTGCCGGCTAGCCTTTTCTCCATCCGTTTCGTTATCGTACATGTAGTGAATCCATGCAGCAGTATCGACATGAACGCTGCTTGGAAGAAACTGCGTTTCATTTTATCTGTCAGATCTGACTTCCATATAACCGATAGTTCTTGATAGCTGTCCATATCTTGGCTATTCGCGTGTCGATGCCTGTCTCAGTTGATTAGACATTGCTTCCTAAGTAGGTGAACTTGTCTACTAGTTTCAGAGAGCTACCGTTTTGTGTGGAAATGTCGCCTGTTTGATTAAAACACATATATTCCGTTTTGTGTACATTGACATAGAGGCCAATGCCTGCAGCGGCTCGTTCCAGACTATGCAGTAGGGTTTCGGCTTGGGCGGGTGCATTTGCCAGAAGCGCTATGTCATCGTCGTAGTCGGCGTCGGTGATTGTTTTTGCAGGATACCTTCTGCTTCTTTACTTTGTCAGCTTGAAACCGTTTTCCTTGATTTTTTCAAGAAAAACTTGAAACATTAATCATTGAATTATTACACATTTCATATGTTTCATATAATTACTTGAAACAATATATGGGACTTCAAAAATGTTTATTAATATTAACATTAGAATATGATTGTTTACAAACGATTATGATTTGTTGCCTAAAATCAGACAATTGGTAACAAAGAAAAAAGATGAGGGCATTGAATAAAACAACTGATTGTAAACAAGAATCCTGTCACCAGGAATAAAAATCGGTAATTCAAAGGAGAAAAAAAATGAGTTTGAATCCTATTAGAATCAGGCTGAATGATCATATTATTCTAAATACGTTGCTACCTCAGACAGCAAGGGATGATGAATATACAGCCTGTATCTCAGCAGAAGGTTAAGAGTCTCCCCTACCCAACAAGTGTCCTGCATGTAACACTAAACAATCTTTAGTAATTCTGGAGCTTTGGGGAATGCGGAATTCCCCTTTATAGCCATCGCTCCAAGGTCCACTCTGGTCCGGAGTGGGAGCAACTGATTGGTTCCTACCTGTAGGTCAAATTGAACTGTTTGACATTTAAATTGCGTACTTATGCTAAACGGAATTATTTGAAATGGAATTGATTTTTTACATTTAACGATGTGTAAAGAAACACAGTACTTATGCTAAACCAGATTATTTGAAATAGAAATGTTTGATCATTTAACTGTGAGTTAACAAATAACTGATGTTTAATTGAATTGTTTTTATTGGGTAGCAATACTTGAGAACGTTAAACTGTGTGCAAACAAATGATTAATAGTAAATGGAATTATTTGTATGAGATGAAAGTAAGTGAAATCATGTAACTGTGTAAAAATTGAGCTTAGGTACATCTAAAATGCTATCTACAAAATCTGTTTAGAAATCATATACTTAATACATAAGTATAAAAATGATTTGGCATCGGTTGATTGGCCATAAACCCCAACCAAACCAAAAGGTTGATATGCCATTTAACTAAGAAACCAAACCAAACCAAACCAACCAAACCAAACCAAACGAAGTACGTTGTATCATTTCGATTTTGGAGAGTTTTTGATATCTGCGTTAGCTGATGGTTTTCGTTGGATTCTAAGTGACTGCAAATATCCTCAGTGCTTCAGGAACATTTTCAGTATTGTAGCTGATCTTAACAACAGTGTTGTGTGGATGTTTTGAGTTTTCTCCTAATTTCCTATTCCTCAAGAGTGTTTTCCAATCCTTCGAGGAACAGTTCCAAGAGCATCAACTGCAACTGGTATGACAGTCAAACACAAGTTCCTCAGATCTCTGACATTTTCTAAAAGTTTTTTTTTATCTTTTTTGTTTACTTTTATTCTTAGTGTAGTTCACCGGGAAATCCACTTGATTGTTAGTTCTATTTTTCTTGTTAATCAATACAAGGTCTGGTCTTGATTATGGGATCCATTCTTATTTAAAAAAATCAAGAAAATTCATGCATCTAATCCTCTAGGCTGGATTAAGGTTTATGTAAATACAATTTGATAGATTAGTAAAAAAATTAATCCGCAGCAGAGTTTGCATTAGATCATCATCGCCTCTTCACTGATGCCTAATCTTGGACTCATTTAATTCTAATTTGCATAATTATGTGATGAACCGTTTCATCTTTCTCTATAGGATAAACACTCACTATTCTTTTGCGTTATTACTATTGTTATCATCATTATTATTTTTTTACTAATTTGAGAGTTTTTCACAGCAGCATTAGCTTATGGTTTTCTCCTGGAGTCTGAGTGACAGGCAGTCTCCTCAAGCCTCCCGGACTCTTCTTAGTATTCTGTCTGATCTCATCATTGTTGTCCTTTGGATAGTGTCTACTTGTACAATTATTTCTAAATCCTCCAGTTCGAAGATCAATCCTTTAGTGACTGTAGAGAGTGCACAACTTAAAATAGGTATTACCGTCACCTTCAAGTTCATTAGCTTTTTTCAGTTCTCTTGCAAAGTCTTGGTACTTATCTCTCTTTTCACTTTCCTTCAGTTTCACCCGGTGGTCAGCCGAAATGGCAAATTTGACTATTCAGTAGATTCACTTTTTTTTTCTTGACTATCAATTGCTTTGGTCGTCTTGCCGGGATTAGATGATGACTTAGTATCTCAAAAGAGCAAATACTTTTCTGCATCTCATTTGGCAGAGCAGATTTTTGGTTGTGCATTTGTTCGTTTAGTCAAATTTAGACTTCTTGCACAGTTCCCAGTGGATCACCTTCCCCATCCAGTCGTGTCTAGTCTTATTCTAATTTCTGCATTCACTTATTATGGGATTAATTTTTTTGTCTCTATCATCACATAATGAACACTTACTATTTCATTGCGTCTTATCTATATTTGCTTTAACGTAGTTTTTCCATATTTTATATTGTACTACAATTAAAAGAGATTCATTTTCTCTCTTAAGGTTTCCCTTTCTTAGTCATGTCCAAGTTTTCTGGTGAGAGATTTCGATTATTATTATTATTATCATTATTATTATTATTATTATTATTATTATTAGTAGTAGTAGTAGTAGTAGTAGTAGTATTCAAATATTACTTAACTGCTGGAAATATCACCCTTTTACTTCAACCGCTGTACAGAGAAAAGTTCCCAAGCATTAATCAAAATATTCTGAAAATCGAATACCTAAATGTCTTTCCTCTCATACAATATATATATATATATATATATAGAGAGAGAGAGAGAGATAGATAGATAGATTAAGTGAATGTGGGACAGTACACAGTCGTTCAAAATCATAGAAAATCAGTTTGCTGTACAAGAAAACATATATATAGATCTATAACATATATGAGGAAAAAAATCGGATCAACTCTATGGGCAATTTCTTTTGGCAGCAATTATGCACCAATCAAATCGTGAACACTTTTCGATAATGAGCTAGGGACACTTTAGTTTGACGCCAATCATAGCCACATAAGTCAGCATCTTTCGTGCTTGGTGGTTGGTGGGATTTAAAGTGAAGTCTGACAGAGATAGAGTGACACGTTGTGGTCATTAAAAAAAGGAAACCTATGGAGTTGTTGAAGAATAGATGGAAGATTTTCAAGATGGTGGTTGGTGGATTTAATTCTGTTTGCTTGTCGATGTCAGCCCTCGTTCGTTTTCCATGTTAATATCAATATCTTTAGTGGTCTGCCTAAATTTCCATCCCACCTCACAAACTGACATCCACTTTGTCATATGAAGAGGTATCAATGACGACCAAGTCAGAGAGGAAGGTGGTCAATTCTTCTGCAAATGTGTCACGAAGTTCTCCTTTATTGCAATTGTTTTGAGAACACTTTTGTAAATAGACACCATAGCGGATTATACGAATGCTATGTAAAATGGGAAGGTAAAATATCGAGAAGTAATTGTTTAGGGAAAAACGGAAATATACATATGTACACATATAAAGATATTAGTAAGCATAACCTATCTGTGTGTGTGTGTGTGTGTGTGTGTGTGTGTGTGTGTGTGTGTGTGTGTATGTGATATGTTATGCTTATCAATGCCTTTAGATATATATATATATATATACTTATATATATATGCTCTTGTATTTATATATATATATATATACACACACACACACACACACACACACACACATATATATATATATATATATATATATATATATATATATATATATATAGGTTAGTCTCCATGACGTAGTGGTTAAATTGCAGAACTGCAAATTCATGGTAAGTTCAAACTCCAGTCACGCAGTAACATTTACTTACGCGCCAATTACATTAGCAAAGGTATTAGCCCCCTCCTACTATCAGTTAAACGGTAACACAAATGTTCTTCTACAGAAGGGTTTTAGCCAAACCCACTAAGGTTGATATGTCATTAAAACAAACAAAAAACTTATATATATAGTGACAAAAATTATATCATGAGTCAGGAACTTACCAACTACAGTTTCGCCTAAGCGGCTCATCAGGATACCTAATCCCGATTCTATTTTTGTCACTATTTTGCACTACCTTTCTGCACTTGTAGCTTAGCATCAATTACTGTGTGATTTTTTTCTTTTGACCAATCATTTGCATATCTGTTGATTTTTTTCAATTGATATGACAAGGTTCGCCCTTTCTTTTTTTCTCCAATATATATATATATATATATATTTTCCACGTATATTTTCGTTGTATATTTTTATCTTCGAATTACTTACGAGTTTTTCCATTACCGTAAGTGCTATTATTCAATAAGTTATTTAATCTTATATATATATATATATATATATATATATATATATATATATATAATAGATTTATATATCTAATGCCATCGAATTTAGTCTGCGACCACAGGGTTTCATGGAGTTTTTACAAAACAACAAACAGCAGGCAGTGAACCAAATGAAATGAATCGAAAATCGATAAATACTGTATTTTTCGATTATATTTAATTTTGTTAACTGCCTGATGATTGTTGTTTGGTAAAAACTCCATGAAACCCACGTGTCACAGACTAAATTCCATGGCATTAAATATATAAATCTATTATGCATTTTATTAATATTATTTTACATTATAATATCCTAGATTTTGAGCACTCTCCATATTTGTTGCACTTGGTTCGCCACAAACAAAGTGATTTAGTGACAACCAACAATCGGATAATAATAATAATAATAATAATAATAATAATAATAATAATAATAATCCCGGCGGACCACCGATGAAATCTGAAAGAATGTGAAAAGAAGGATAAGTACATCGATCTTGCTAGAGAATTGAAAAAACTGTAGAACATGAAAGTGTCAATTGCGCCAATTGTGATTGGTGCTTTTGGCACAGTGATTGAATGATTATTAAAGGGCGTGGTGGACTTGGAAGTAGGCGGACGGGTAGAGACTATCCAAATGACAGCATTGCTGAGAAAGGCCAGAATCCTGAGGCGAGTCCTGGAGACTTGAGGAGACTTGCTGTCACTCAAACCCCAGTGAAAAACCATCAGCTAAAACTAATGTGAAAACCTCTAAAGGAGTAAATAATAATAATAATAATACTGAGATGTGTCCCGAAGACTTAAGGAAACATGAAGTGACTTGCTGTAACCCAAAATCCAGTGTGAAACCATCTGCTAACTCTGGTGTGAAAACTATCAAAATAGATTAAATAATAATAATACGACCTTGCTATAGAACTGAAAAAATTATGGAACATGAAGGTGCCAATTATACCAATTGTGATTGGTGTTTTTGGCACGGTAACTAAAGGATTATTAAAGGGCCTGGAGGATTTGGACGGTGGCGGCTGAGTGGAGACCATCCAAAAAATAGCAGTATTGAAAACAGCCAGAATACTGAGAAGAGTCCCGGAGACTTGAGATGACTTGCTGTCACTCAATCTCCAGTGAAAGACCACCAGCTAACGCTGATGTGAAAATCTCTAATGAGTAAATAATAATAATCTATATATATATATATATATATATATATATATATATATATATATAAAGGGAACATATACATCCAGTTCTATATTATTTTAATGCGTGCACACACACACACACACACACACACACACACACATATATATATATATATATATATATATTAAAAAGCACTGAAATACACATACACACATGCGAAATCGTGTGTGTGGGAAAAAGAAATAGAGAGAGAGAGAAAGTGAGAGTCTGTGTGCATCCTTAAACGTGTGAATGTGAGTGTATAAAGAGATATACGCACTTATTGTCACATTTCTTTACTAGATTGTCGGGAAAAATCACATTGACGTCTTTAGCTTCACGTATATCATCATTACAATCAAATTTGATGAAGTTATTTTTATCGCAATTGAGAGAAAACAGGGAAGTGTCTTCGTGGTGTAATGGTTAAAGCGATGGACTGCAGAATCGTAGTAAGCGAGTTCGAACTCCAGTCGCGCTATTACGTTCACTTTCGGACAAACACCCTTAGGAAAGGTAAGAACCCCCGTATCCTACCAGCTATGGGTTAAATAGTATCACCACTGTTCTTCTAGGAGAAAGGATTTGGCATTAAAAAACCTTCAAAGATTGATATGCCTTTAAACTAAAGGAACCAAACCAAAACAAACCTTAGAAAATAAAACAGTTGATTTTTGTAACCCATATTCGATTAAACAAACAAGCAACCCTTATCGATCATCTTGGAACAAAACATAAGAAAAACAACTTATATGTTCCTAATTAAAAACATAAATTTTACATTAGCAAGGGTTCTTTGCTTACTTCCGACAATCACGATATTCAAGTTACCTTGCCGTTTTGATGCAATTTATTTCTTATAACTTGTTTCATTTTATACGACAGGCCACGAACAAATAAACAGAAATTACATGAATTTAAATGGACAAGGATGTCTTGATTCACATCCGTTTTGATTAAACTGCTCCCAAGGATTTAATAAGTGAGGTAATTTGAAGTATCAACTCTCTGAACATGTAAATGATTCCACATATAACAAACTATTAAAACTTAGTAAAGCACAGAAATAAGTACGAAGGAGCAAGACGATCTGAGAAAATTGTATTGCGTTTAGTTATCTAAATTGAAATAATCTCTCTGCTTCGAACATTATCACTGACTTATCACTGATGAAAACGTAATTTTAATTACATTTTCGTGTGACATGATTACAATGAAGTTGTTTGTGAGAACCGAACTCACTAATTTTGTCAGCCTTTTTAACTGGCTGTATATTACACCATAATGTGGAGGTGCCGGTGGTGTAATTGTTATCGTCGTAGGAAATGAACACGGCGACACGAGTTCAAATCCTGGACAAAACTCATTGCATTTCACATAGCACTAATACCCTTGGGAAAGGTATGAATCCAATTATTCTCCCTCCAGCTATGGGTAAATAGTAGGACACACTAGGTTCTTCAGCCTTGGTTAGGCAACTAGTCTAGGAGAAGGAAAACTCTGAATAGAAACCTGTTAAACTCCGCTTAAAAATTGACCTTGTGTCATATCCTGCCCAAGCGGAGGGGTTGGTAAATTGGGTACATTACACCATAAATCTAGTAATATTGAAATATTCAGTTGTAATACTGGTTATTTTAATGCTTTATTCCATTTTCGGATTGTTTATTAATAAGTGTGTTCACCTGGAATACTGTAAAAGTTAGCATTGTGTAGCTCCTCTGGTCGTGTTGTGGTTCGCGAGCAAGAATAGCAAATCTACACGAGGGAGTTGGAGTGTCATTGGGTGCCCCATTCATACGGCCTATTGTCATATCTTAATAAAAAGCTTAGTTTGTTTGTTTAGGTTTTATAGAACATAACCTTTGTAGGTTATTTCATACCAAATCCATTTTATACAAATAACCTGTTTCATTTCAAACAATTCAGTTCGGCAAAAGTACACAGATTAATTATCAAAACATTTCTTTTTCAAGCTATTCAATTTATTCAAACAGTTCTCTTTAAAAAGTTTGGTAAATTACAAAATATTAGGATAGTGGGGCGCTTCCGGTAATGTATCGTTGAGCAGGTTAGAATAGCAAACGTCCATGAGAGAGTTCGAATATCATTGGGTGCAATGTTCTAACGGCCTTGAACCACATCAAAGTAAAAAGCATTGTAAATTACTAAACGTAAGGATAGAGTGGCGCTTCCTGTTATGAAAAGGTTAACAAGACAGGATAAACTTAACCAGTGAGTTCGAATATCATTGGGTGCCATATTCATTTGGCCTTGTGCCAAATCTAGATAAAAAAATCTTAGTAAACGATGAAATGTTTGGAGAGTGAAGACATAAGGCAATGGCATCTGTTCCGATGATATTAAAGGCGAGAAACTGACTATCAACAAACACCGCTGACTATGTCTCCACTAATATATAGACCCTATTATTTTTAAATATGGCAGTATATATATATATATATATATATATATATATATATATATATAATGCTATCAGAATCGTTCATATTCTTACAGTTTAATTATATATATATATATATATAGAAAGAGAGAGAGAGAGAAAGATATTAACGATTTCGAGGTACGCAGTCATTTCAACAATCGGTGAGGCTTACAATGCACTGACCCCATCCCCCCTAGAGAATATTGTCCTGAATATAACTTTAAAAGAATTCGGTTGAGTCTCCTGCTGTTGAGATCTTGTTAATGTGGTGTGCTCTTTCGTTTACATTACTCCCAGGTCCAGTCTGACATGTAGGCGTAATTTCTATTAGTTTCCTTTCTATTGTCCAAATCGATCTGCAGAAACATTACTGTGGTCAAATTATTTCAATTACGGATAGTTACTTAAAAATTGGTCAGTTGTGTTTTATGGCATATCAACATGTGTTTGTTATTCTATGCCAAATCCTTTTTCCACACAGACACATACACACATTAAATGAATATGGCATGTTAATACTTTGCAGGTAACATGATTTTTAATTGGTGAGAGCTCATTCGTTTGTACACAGTTGAATGGCTTCACGTATTGCCATCCAAGACTAATAAACCGTATGTATTACAAATCCTTTTAGTACAAAGGTAAATGGTTTCAAATAGGGTAATCTTATGCTAATAACTTTAGTTGCACACCGTTAAACGATTGGAAATATTGGCATCTAACACGAAAATTCTATTCAAAATATTCATTCTTTTACAAACATTAAAATTATTTCCAGCACTGCATCCAATAACTCAATTAAACATTAATCATCTGTTTGCACACAATTAAATTGTATCAATTATATATATATATATATATATATATATATATATATATATATATATACATATATATATATATATATGTGTGTGTGTGTGTGTGTGTGTGTGTGTGTGTGTGTGTGTGTTAAATGATTATATAGTTCGATTTGACCTATAGATGGAATGCAAACGGGTACTACAATTCTTGGCAGGCTGTTATGGGAGTAATGGCAATAAAGGGGTACCCCACATTCCCCAGAGACCTAAGATAGCTGCGTTACAATCAGATGTAGTTTAATGTCAAATCCAGGACATTCAATGGTAGGGTCCTACCCCACTGCAGAAATGCCGTCGGCATATATATATATATATATATATATATATATATATATATATATATGCGTGTGTGTGTACAAATAATTTTCAAGACACACATTCACCCACACAGAGAGAAAAATAACATAAGTGAAATTCGAAACCATCCCATCACACACACAGACACACACACACTCACACACACACATCGTATCAAATGTCAAAAGTAAATGAGGGATAAAGTAGCCTAATTGTAGGTGGTGTAATGGTTATCGTCGTAGTAAATGGACTCGGCGACACGAGTTCAAATCCTGGACGAGGCTGATTGCATTTCACATAGCACTAATACCCTTAAGAAAGGTATGAATCCAATTATTCTCCCTCCAGCTATGGGTAAGTAGTAGGACAGACTGAGTTCTTCAGCCTTGGTGACGTAACTAGTCTAGGAGAAGGAATACTCTGAATTCAAACCTTTTAAACTCCGCTTAAAAAATCGACTTTGTGTCATATCCTGCCCGAGCGGAGGGGTTAGGTAAATTGGGTAAATAGGATAAAGTAGCCTAATAGATTCACACTTAAAGGAAAAGGAAGGACCAGCATTCATAAAAAAAAAACATTGATAAAAATCGTTCAAGCAACAAACACGAATGAGTTTAATTCTCATTAAATACATCATTAACTAGGCATTGTGCGATACATGTTCGCTGACGAAAACATCAAGCTGAAACTATACACACACTCACACACGCATATATATATATATATATATATACACACAAAATATACAGAGATAAATATATATAAATGCAGACAAAAATTATAAGTAAAAAAATAGTTACCAGTAAATTTCAAGCCATACTACCACATATACACACACAAAAAAATCTCTAAGACACACACTCACTCACAAAAAGGGAAAATAACTATTAGTGACATCCAAAAAAAATCAAATGCACACACACACACACACACACACACACACACACACACACACACACACACACACACACACACACTACGACAATAGCATATAAGATATGATTGAGGGTTAAATGAAACTAAGATAAAACACACTCAATGAAAAAGAGAGGATGACCTCTATATAAACTCATAACCAACTGAAAATCATTCAAATTGCTAACACAAGTGAATTCAAGTCACATTAACCAGGCCTTGTGCCGTATATGATTTTTGACGAAAGCAACAAAATGGAAACAAACATATACGTAAAAAGAAAATAAATTAATAGATTCTAAAATATACAAATCTCTTCATGGACATACTCCTTTTAAAACTATTTTTATTCTCTCACTGGACCTACGACATTTTTTTTAATATATGAATATATATAAGAAAGAGACACAAAGTGAGAGATTGAATTAAAACAGGTTGACATACAGCCAAATAAATTGTTCAAGACATACGTAAAAATACAGCTAAGTCAGGAGAGAGAGAGAGAGAGAGAGAGAGAGAGAGAGAGAGAGATAGAGAGGGAGTGTGTGTGTGTGTGTGTAAAAAGAGAGAAAGTGCTACAGACTGATGGACAAAAAGAGTAACAACTTGGCATAGATAAGTATGTTGATATGAAGAGAGTGAAACGGACAAACACAGACATACAGAGAGAGAGAGAGAGAGAGAGAGAGAGAGTATGTAAAAAGAGAGAAAGTGCTACAGACTGATGGACAAAAAGAGTAACAACTTGGCATAGATAAGTATGTTGATATGAAGAGAGTGAAACGGACAAACACAGACATACAGAGAGAGAGAGAGAGAGAGAGAGAGAGAGAGAGAGTATGTAAAAAGAGAGAAAGTGCTACAGACTGATGGACAAAAAGAGTAACAACTTGGCATAGATAAGTATGTTGATATGAAGAGAGTGAAACGGACAAACACAGACATACAGATAGACAGGTAGAGAAAGAGTCTAATAGATAGATAGATAGATAGATAGATAGATAGATAGATAGATAACAATTGTGAGAATTCAACTATGTTAGCGGTGTGAATTGTGTAATTATCTCCACCGCGAACTGCTTTATTATCTTTCTCATAGATGGAAATGTGCTGAAGTAAAGCAGATGAAAGTGTGTACTTAAGTCAACCTCACATGAAAAGCGGAACGGTAATAGGTGGACAACTATAACATATCTGCTTCCATCAAACTTGGCGACCCAGGCACTGACCAATCTTCTAAGCTGATCAATGGAAATAACTGAATGAATGGAAAATAGGACGAGCATAGAGCGTTTGGAAAAGAGGAAGAATATTTCATATTTCTGTTTCGAATACTCCCAGCCCTTTTTTTCTCATGCTGTCCCTTAATTCCACTTTTCTTTTTCAGTCTGTCACGTGGGTCTCATTCGTCATTCTCGAGCGAAAGCCAGACTCGGTAAGTGAACCGGTCGATTTCATCTCTCCGTTGTTTCAAGTCTGACGAATAACAAGAATTTTCTTTCCCGTTATTGAGATTTTCAGTTCAACCGTGCAATTCCCATACGCTTCGTCGATTCCGAATCTAATCAGGGAGAGGGAAGAGCTTTGTTATGACGTATTCGTTTTGGTATAAGTCCGCATCCTTAACGGTCGGCATTTTTCGTAAGAGATTCGAGAGAGAACGAAAAAGGGTACAAATGAGATAGGTAGAGAGAGAGAGAGAGAGAGAGAGAGGGGGGGAGTCAAGTGACCATGTGAAAAACAGGTTCGACAGATACTTTCATTTCATATTTGATTCCCTATTGGAAGATGCAATGGATGTTACTCCATTTTGTTTACGCGTAGATCCCATGATATGAATGAATAGTTTAATAGAAAGGAATCTTTTTAAGCTCAATAAGAAAAACTCTTAGAATATTGAATATTTACTCGATTATGAATACTTTTTCTTTGATTGATTAATCCCGAATTGTTAAGTTGTGTCAAAAATGATTGATTACTTTGTATTATTACTATGAATCGGTGTACGATTGATTGATTGATTGATGTAAAAATGTAAAAGGCAGGTCAATATATTAGGGTATATTTTATGCCTAGAAGTTAAGGAATTGAGTTCATAGAATGTTTATATTTTCGTTTATTGTGTGGTTGTTTTTTAAAAACATTTTTGTATTCTGTTAGATAGTATCAATTATTTGCCTATGATACAGACAATTTACACACAGTCGTATGCTTTCAAGTATTCCACTCACAAAGCTGTTAATTAATGACAATTTTCTCTATTGTGCATCTGCAGTGAGGGCCATTTTTTAAATCTCTCTCTCTCTATATATATATATATATATATACGTCCCTCTGAAAGCAGAGGTAATGTTTATTGGGTGTAAATTTGATTACAATTTAACATTCCCCTCTCCGTCATATTTTTTCTAACATTACTAAGTCTATTTCCTTTCTTTTGTCTTACTCGTCGTCCAAGTTTAACTGTACCAGGTAGAACCGAAACCGGTTAGGTGTTTATTTTTATTTTTCAACATGAATAAATTTGGCCTTTTTGTAAGTTTAATTAAATTTTGTACTCTCCATAGAATATATATGTATATATATATATATATATATATATATATATATAAAACAGAAATGTGAGTAAATTATTGATTTTGACCCAAAACCTACAATTTGAATAAATTTTACTTCTTTAACTTTAGTGAAAGGTTGGTTAAAAAACTAGATTTACAGTGTCATTTCTTGTAATAAAGGGTAATATTAGAAAGTACATATGCCCCTATATTGACATTTCAGATAAGAACAGTTTATGAATTCAATGAAGCAGTTTGCATATTTTAAAATCTGTATGATATATTATGTGTGTGTAAAAGCTCTTCATGTGAGTATGTAATTATGTAATGGGAAATGTATGTTTATACGCTAATATGTAAGCGAATCCAGCTGATTATCGGCAGTTGATAAAGAAATATGAGTTGAAGCAAATAAGAAGAATGATGATGAAGGAATAAAATATCTTATTAAAAGAACAGAATATCAGATTTTCACTCAAGAGAAATATTTTTTTTTAATGAAATAGAAATGAATCTCTAATCTACTGAACGTTTTTCTATCATTTTGCATAATAGAGGCTCAAAATTAGATTTTTTAAAAGTTGATTGATTTATTTGCGATTAGCTAAAATGAATTTACCATAAACTCCGGTCAGTAAAATAAATGTAAAAATACCAATGCCAAAATTATAGCTTCACGTGACAGTTTTTATGCAAAAATAACTCTTTCTAGCATGAAAATCCGCTGATTTTCAAAGCACACACACAGAGACACACACACTCAGAGACACACAGACACACACAGTCAGCCAGCCAGACAAACACACACACACACACACACACACACACACACACACACACACATATATATATATATATATATATATATAGGGTGGAACGATAAAATTTTCGCCCTTGAAAAGACGACATGATTCCATTTCTGTTTAACGAAAACCGGTTTTCCTTTTTTGTCGCAGACCATCTACTTGTTGGCCAGTTGTGTACAATCACCAGAGCGATAGGAGCCTTCTATCATGTCTGTCTGAAAGTGACACAATATTCAACGAGATCAGAGATGCGCCGCTGTACAACGCATGCTCTCTACTGATCCAAGTTTTGACAACAGGACCGTTGCCAGCACCCTCAAAATGCAAATCTGGATTGCCACGAATAACAGGGACGTGCCCAAAGTGATGAAAACAAAGTTTCCGGCTACGTTTATGGTCTTTGGTGTTGTTTCAAGTGAGGGCCACATCATGCCACCTAACATCTTCGAAGTCGGTTGGAAAGTCAACATGAAAGTGTACCTTGATGTGCTGAAGAGTATGGTGATCCCCTGGTGCAATCAGGTGGCCGGTAGCAGACCCTGGGTGTGACAGCTGGAATTGGCGCCGGCCCACAAGTCCAAAGAGACCCAGTCTTGGCTTCAGAAGGAGTGCTACGACTTTGTGCCCTTCTCTCACTGGCCCCCCTCCTCCCCCGACCTTAACCCGCCGGATTACTTCGTTTGGTCATACGTCGGGAATATCACCAACATGACCTCCCACAACACCAAAGCCGGGCAGATCACTTCCATCCGCCGAGTATTCACCGAGCTCCCGCCAGCGCTTGTGGAAAAGGCATGCTTCTAGTTCCGGATCCGTATCGAGGCGGTGATTGAGGCTGAAGGCGGCTACATTGAATAGATGTCAGCTCTACTACATAATCTAGTTACCTGAATTAATTTTTTTTCAATAAAAGTTTTAAAATATAGCTGTAGTGTTGTTTTCATTAGGACAACAATTTTATCGTTCCACCCTCTCTCTCTCTCTCTCTATATATATATATATATATATCATCTTGTCATGCCGTCATCACGGATATCCCTGACCCTCTCTCGCTACCCTTCCCTATCGTTCATCATTTTCGGCAGGTCCTTAGGGCTACACCCTGTATTCTCACAGAGCTGCTGTATGTAGGTTTAAGCTGTTCACTCTGCTTTTTCCCGGCCATGTGTAGGGGTCCATATGAGTAAATCACTATTGAGCTGATCCCTACTTCTCCAGCAGTGTCGTCCTGCATGTCTGGTTCGTCTAATTTGAATGTGCACTACATGAACGCTAACTAAAAGGCTGGAGAAAAGGCTTGACGGCAACTATATATATATATATATATATAATGGATTGGTGGCATATCATATCCATAGACAGAATAAAAATAGACAACCTAAGACGAAGCTCAAATAATTAAGAACATTTAGGGCATTTTGAAAGTAAACTCCAACATTAGATTATATTTTACTATAACCATACATACAAAAATATTGATAACCAAACAACCTCAAAAATTGTTTGGAAGCAAAAACATACTAAACAATAAAATAATCCATAAAAAGCTCCTCTAAATATCGGCAATTTTTTTCAAAAATATAATTTCAGGAACCACCTACCTGCCAACACTTCAAATGATCCAACTAATTTACTAGTCCCATAACAAACAAAAAAAAAAAAGAAGAATTTTAATCAAGAATCAAATTGCAACGGCTAAAATGTTATTTATTTACAGGACTGCACACACTGCCTAAAAAAATCAGACTGGACAGTCAGAATGGCCTTTTTTTATTTTAGATTAAATGACTAGACACAAGATTAAATGAATGGATCGGAACAATCTAATATTAATAGAACAACACTACCTCTCAAACAGTCAGGAATTTAACGGAAATACAAAATTCACCATGGGGAAAAGAAGTAAAAATGATAGGAGCATAAAATTAATAATAAAAAAAGAAGAAACATGGATAAAAAGGCTGAAAACATGCTTCATTTGGATTCTATAAGAAACATAACACATTGCCGTAAATTAAAAAAAAATGTTAGTCAGAAACTTCAATATAAACAAATAAAATATAGAAAACGTCGCTGTCAGTTTAAACGCCTTTCCTTCATGAAACTTTATGATCCAGCCTTGAAATGAAAGTCGACAGTCACAAACATCCAACTAAACAAACAAGGTAGACAAATCGCAAATAATTTTATACACACTCCATCCAAACCAACTGCAAACAAATTATCTAAATATCCCCCATATATATATATATATATATATATATATATATGTTCTTCTGTATGAATCACGAAGTATATTCGCTTTTTACAGATTTGTATATCTTAAAGTCCATGTAGTGCCCTCTACACAGTATCTTTTGATAGTCCTAGTACCTCACAAAAGTTTTCGCTAATGATGGGTCAATCTCACAAAATATAAATGAAAGAATTATGAACCTAACTCCATGTTCTATCTATCTACATTAATATCTTATTCCCTTCCTATCGATCAATCTTAATTTGTTCATATATATATATATAAGCTTAAATAGAATAGGACAACTACCGGAGCTGACTGCATCGACCATAGGTCATAACATAGACATAATATGCCTTCAAGAACACATATACACACATAGCGAGGATATTAAATATCACGAATCTGGTAATGGATGGACGCTAACCACTGCATCAGCATGGAAAACCTCTGTCAATCCCACGATAAGAGATGTAAGTATACTTACAGGACTACGAGCCCTAAATAGCATAGACAAAATACAACTTAGGATGATGGAAGCTACTTTTAATAGCAACTCTAGCGTGAAAATAATCTCCTGCCACAGCCCTACCAATGTTAGTGAAGAAACTGAACACATTACTTTCTATGATGAGTTGTCCTCTCTTGTTCGAAGCATCCTGAAACACAACGTCCTTGTGATTGAAGCATTAACATGCTTCAATTCAAACTTTCAAAAAAGGGAGGGAAAACTATGGACCTACACATACGAAAACAATACTAAAGCACAGACACAAGAAATGGAATAATGGTGCATTGAGTTGTGAGGCCTACTCCTCAATCGAGGGTGTGTCCCCCGATTACCGAATTGTCACGGAAAAATGCGACTGGGCCTACGAGAGAATGCGACTGGAACAACGACCACTGTACTAAGAAACATATTCGATGAACGGCAAGAGAAGACAGAAACACATACTCCGGATAACGAATATGAGAATTTCGTCAATGCCCAGTTAGAATCGGCAGCGGAATGCATACCAACTAAACAAAAAGCTAAACCTAGAGCCCCATGGGAGACATTAGCGGTTAGGAAAAAGCGTACAGACTTGAAAACTGCCTCCAAATGCAATAGGAAGAACTCAAACAATACCAATGCCCTGAAATTTAAAAAGGCACAAAATGAATTTGTTATAAAATTGACAACATACTGAGAAAGAAACAAAATGGCTTCCGGGGGAATAGATCTACGACGTCAAAATTTTAACTATGCGTCGAATTCTTGAAGATGTACGTTCCAAAAACCTACAGGCAACAATATTATTTGTCGACTTTACCAAGGCCTTTGACTCAATACAGGGAGGAAAGATTTAGGAGGTGTCCGAGGTCTAATGGTTATCGTCGTAGGAAATGGACACGGCGACGCGAGTTCAAATCCTGGATGAGACTGACTGCAATTCACACTACTCACCAACAGCCTTCCAAAAGAAACCGTCGCAGCCATAATGATGCTGTATAGAAACACAAAAGTAAAACTGCGTTCCACAGATAGAGACACAGACTACTACAACATTGTAGCATGTGTACAGCAAGGCGACACATTAGCCCCATACCTCTTGATCATCTGTCTAGACTACGTAGTTAGAACATCTATTTATGTAATAAATAAATGGTTTAAAGAAGCAGAAGTTACCCTACAAAAACAATTACCGACGCCAACTACATCCATGACATCTGTCAAATGCACCCGCCCAAGCCGAAACCCTGCTACATATTCTGGAAAGACCTGCTGTAAGCATTAGCCTCCATGTCAATGCACACGAGACGGAATATATATGCTTTAATCTAAGAGGCAACATCTCCTCAATAAACGGTAGCTCTCTGAAACTAGTAGGCAAGTTCATCTACCTAGGAAGCAGTGTCTCATCAGCTTGCGATTAGCAAAGGCATATACATATACGATAGACTATCGGACATATGGAAGTCAGACATAACCGATAAGGTAAAACGCAGTTTCGTCCAAGCAGCGCTCGTGTCGATACTGCTATATGGATGCATTACGCTAACTAAAAGTATGAAGAAAAAGCTTGACGGTAACTACACAAGAATGCCGCAAGTAATACTGAACATCACCCCATAAAGCAGCAGCTGTACGGCCATCTATCACTCATCAATAACACTATAAAAATTAGACAAACGAGACATGCGGCACACTGCCTGGAGAACTAGGGACGAGCTCATATGTAATCTTCTCCCGTGGACCACATCACATGGACGAGCAAAGGCAGGATGATCAGCACGAACCTACATACAGCAGCTCTGTGCCAAGAGGAGATGTAGCCCTGAGGACGTGTCGGAATCAATGGACGTTCATTATGTTATTGCTATACATCTTATGAGATGACTGACCAGTATTTATGATTCCAGGTTTAAATAAACAGCTACAACAGCAATTGGAATACACCCTACTAAAGATTGATTGTCACAGCTTGAGAATTTGAAAAATGCAATCTGGACGTCTTGACTCTTTAGAAGAACGATATGCAATAAAATTCGGTTTTAAACTTGGAAAAAATGCCACAGAAAAAATGCCACATGGAATGCTTCAGGCTGCTTTTGGAGCTTCTTGCATGAAGCGAGCATCAGTTTTTGAGTGGCTTAAGAGATTCAAGGAGGGCAAGGAGTCTGTGAGGGTGATGAGAAGTGTAGGAGGAGTAAGGAAGTCAATACACCAGAGTTGATTGGCCAAAGGGTTAGGGTTAGGGTTACTATGTTGAGGTTTTAAGGGAGATCAGGAAGAGATTCCGTCGGAAAAGACCAGCACTCTTCAAATCGGGTCACTGGCATTTCCACCAGGACAATGCACCAGTTCATAACTCCATCCTTGTCACAGACTATTTGACCAAGATGGGCATCAAGACAGTTCCTCAACCTGCCTATAGTCCAGACCTTGCTCCTTGTGACTTTTGGTAATTCCCTTAGATCAGAGGCTGTCGTTATGAGACAACTGAGGAGATGAAAGTGGCTGTGACGAAGGTCATTGACACGCTAATACAAGACGACGTCCATGGGGCCTTCCAGAAGTTGTTGGAACGGTACCACAAGTGCATTGCAGCCGGAGGATATTCCTTCGAAGGGGACTAGAATTTCATGTGTGTACAGTCAATTAAAGTGGCCATACAAAAAATGTCTGGAAGCTTATTTAATGATCCTCGTATATATATATATATATATATATATATATATATACTCATCTAATATCTATCAGCATTCACGGTACCAGAAAAAAAAAGAAAAAAACCCGCCAGGAACAAGAGATAAAAGTATCTCGAATAACCGCCCGGGGGAAAAAGAAAAATTATCGGTCAAAAAGAAAGAAAAGGCCAACCTCATCCAACCCCTTGAAAAAAATCAAGGGACACGCAGTCAGTTGGTCAAAATATAACTAAAACCTTCCGCGAATCCTGCAATGCTACAATTACAAGAGTGCTCAACACAAGTGGAGCCAATTATAAAATTAACTTAAATCGCGAATCGGAAATCTTCTACTAAAGTTTCACCTTATCGGATCATCAGGAAGCCTAACTCCAACTAATGCTAAAGGAGAAAACGCCGTCTTATATTCACCAAAAACCCACCTAGCTTAGAATTTTCATAACAAAAAAATAAAAATAAAAATAAATAAAATAATATAAAAATAAATAAATAAATAAAATAATCACAAAACCTTACTTTTATTTAAAAAAAATCTCCGAGACCTATCCCTAATTATCGTGCAACCACGCACTTTTTGTCTACAACTATTTAACACCTCCGATCTTTGGTTTAACATATCCCAACTTTTGCAAGATGCTATTACTAATTTTTCCTCCATGCAAAACAAACAACTCGTTTATATCTATTTATGTATCTATCTTGCTCATTATGTCCTAACTAGCTATCTTCCTCAGCCTGTTAATATTATCTATTCTTATAATGGTATACAGTAACGATAAGTAGAAAACTATGAAATATTCGTTACAATCCATTATCAAATCCACTCTATATTATCAAATCCACTCCTTTTTACAGAAGTAGACAAAAGGTTTTACAAGTTGTCAAGATATCTATGCATTTCAAAATGTACGGATTCGCTAAAATATTGATTTTGTTTTTTTAAACTTGCATTACATTCATGAACATTCTTAAAATGTATCTATTTTCATCAACTCAGGTTCGCAAAAAAAGCCTATACCTTCAAACACGGGTTCCTAAAACAGAAATTCAATCATTTTTTTTTTACTTCATCGTTTGATAGTTAGTATACAGACATCTCTTGCTCGCATTCTCTGTAAACATAGGTATATTATGACGCATATATGGTTTGAAGGGAATTCAAAGAAATTTGAACTGTCCCGTGAGCTGTCATTGTCGTAATTATAGTGATAAATTTTAATTCTTGGAAAACACTTATCAAATGATTCTGTAAATTGGCGATTTGGCATTTTTCCGAAAATTTCTGATTTTGCGCTTCCAAATTTCTGATCTACTCAATGTATTTGTATATAAGTAAAATTCTTAATTGATATCTATGAATATGTGTAACCATAAAACAGAAAAAAGAAAACGTCACATCATACCAAGATTCTTTATTTCAGCTGCCACGTATCTCGTTACGAACTATATTTAGAATAATTATATTTAGATCAAGGGATTACGAAGTATTTTTAATTTGTAAAATACTGATGCTCATAGTCGAAATTCTGGAAGTATAAAAATCCCCCTACCAAAAAAAAAAAAAAAAAAAATACACATTTAAGCATGGAAGTGTTCGACAATGTTCCAGGAGACCAGGATTCAATCCCAGGTCGAGTTATACCAGAGACTCAAGAATGCTACTTGATACGACTTAGCTTAACACTGAGTAAGAAAGCAATCTAAGGAAAGGAGAAGCTCATTCCCCTTCATCTCGGTGTCGCAGCTATTGAAAAGTCAACCTTTGAGTGTCCCTATTCTATGGTCAGGAAAATTAACTTATTGAACCTTGTAAAGTTGGCGACCGTAGTCAAGGGCGACCAGAAGGCTCCCTTTTCAATAGCTACTACACCGAGGTGTAGGTAAGGGTGCTACTCCTTTCCCTGGATTGCTCCACTTTACCCTTTTTATGTACCTTATATTGCTGAGTGTTAAGCAAGGCGATATCAAGTACCATTTTTAAAGTCTTTGGTATGACCCGAACTGGGAACATTGGCGAACACTCTACCCACTGATACTTAAGTTGCGAAATAAAACTGTTTTTCTTTTTTGTTTCGTTATTTAATAAAATATCAACCTTCACGGGCTTTTTAATGCCAAAAGAGGAGTCCCCGTAGTTTAGTGGACAATGTGCTAGATTACAAAATCTTAGTAAGCGGGTTCGAACCCCAGTTGCGCAATTGCGTTTACTTTTGGACTAATGTCCCTTAGGAATGATATGGAAACCCTTATCGCCCAACTATGGTTCAGATTATGCAACTGCTGTTCTTCTATTGCGATGTCTTTCACATTAAAAAACACAAAAGTGTTGATGCTCCATTAAACAAAGAAGCTAAGTGAGTGTTCTGTTATCTAGAATTGACATGTTGGTATTTATAAATTGTTTATATTTGGTTATATTAAGAAAAAAAACTTACATTATGTTCCTTTATAGAAAAATCACGATAGATATATTAGTTTTATGGTGAAAGTTCAGTTACGACATTGAAAATGGCGATATCTAATGTGGACCCATTTTCAGAAAGTTTGATTGTGCTTATATATATATAAATAAATATATATATATATATATATATATATATATATATATATATATATATATATATATATTATACTCTAAACTAATACTCCAAATAGTTTTGACGGTAGATGCAATTTGTGCTTGGAAGAGAAAATACATATTCTAATACATAAATGGCCTGATAAGTTATTAAATAAGAGAAGTGAATTAATAGCTAGATATAGACATAAGACTAAATTTAAACTATAGACAAGAAATTTAAAAACATAGAAATAAATAGTGAAACCGGAAAAAAAAGTATCCAACATACACAGTAGGAAAAAATAGGTAGCTAAATAAATGGTATCGAAATTACTATAAGTATTAATATTTCTCTTAAAAGTTAATCATCGAACTTAACATGAAAAGAAAATAAATTAAACAAATAAATAAAAAAGTCAAATTACCGTAATTATAACTTGTTATACTTTGACCTTCGACCCGGCCCAAAAATGCTATTCCAAGGTGGTAGGGAAAGCCACACCCGACCCAGGGGGCCCTCGGAAACCCCGATGGAGTTTGGGGTCCAGAGAAGATGCAAAGATGCAATGAAGAAAGCCAGCATCCGGCAACCTAGGCCCTCGGTTGGGCAGCCTTAGAGAACAAGAAAGACACAACGTGACGGTCATAACAGTGGGGTCAAAATATTGCAGTTTATGTTCGGTCTCTAGCTCCCTCTCACACACAACCCTTGAACAACCCTTTCGAACCTTTGCATTATAGTGAGAGGTATATATTTTTGCAAAGAAGTCTTCCTGCGTCTTCCTTCATACGTCTGTCTTTGTCGTTGTGTCGTTGTGAATTATTCTACATATATATGTGCACGTATGCAGATGTAAATCTGCATATACGACTATATAACAAACTGACGAAATTTGAAAATAAAATAAATAGGTAAAAAAACTGAAATTCAATAAAACGAGGAGGTAACTCCTTAATCTCTTCTCCCTCTCCCTCCACCCCACGTGTCTATTCTGTTTTATTTATCCATTGGATCTGAAGAAGTCCTGTTATATTTTTCTTCGTGTTTTTGGTTTACACCAGAAACAGAAAAACAGGATGGAAATAAATTTATAATCCTAAATTAACAAGTCTTTGTTTTTTCCTTAAAGGAATATTGCTCTGTAAAAAATTACATTGAGCTCTCTCCACCAGGAAGATTTAAATGTTCAGCTCCTGAATGATTTTCTTGTCCTGAATGAATTACTCCCAACTCTGATGTAAGTGGACCGAATAATACCTATATATATATATATATATATATATATATATATATATATTGTGTTACAATTAAAGACTGGAAATTCGATTGAAAAGTGTGTTTTTTTTAATTCGCTTCGTAAATTTATTTCTAAATCATTTTGATTATTCGGGTAACCCGATTCTACCTATTGACTCTCTCACAGAAACTTCTGCACAAAGGCCGTAAGATTATATATATATATATATATAAACTTATTAAAAAAAGTGTTCTTTTTTAATCAAAATTGCTTTTTATTTTTGTTTTCCATAGATTCAAGGTCTACTTTGTTTGAAATTAGTTTATGGAAAAATTATTTTAAAATCGAAAAAAACAAATTTCCTCTCGAGGTTATCAAAAATGGCAGCAGATCAGAATGTTCCAGGTTTGAACTGAGGTCTGTCATTAAGTTTTTCATAGCTGAGACTATCAAACCGTGAGAAATTTACCCAAAAACTTCTTATGTATCCGGGGAACTATTTTTTAATAAAATAAAATATTTACAAATAGACTCAACATTGCTTTGCCAAATCAGCCTCTGCAAATGGAATGAAAATTTACTGACTTTTTAAAAATAATGAGAAATTTCCGAGCGCAGCGGTCAATAACGAAGTTCATGCAGTCTTCTGATATATCGAAGAGCCCATCATTATTTCCGTGAAAAAAAAAAAGTGAAGCTATAAAAAGGAGTTCTTTTGTGGAGGTGCTTTTTGTGTAATGGTTATCGTCGCAGGAAATGGACACGGCGACACGAGTTCAAATCCTGGACGAGACTGATTGCATCTCACATTGCACTAATACGCTTAGGAAAGGTATGAATCCAATCATTCTCCCTCCAGCTATGGGTAAATAGTAAGAAAGACTTGGTTCTTCAGCCTTGGTGAGACAACTATTCTAGGAGAAGGAAAACCCTGAATTCAGACCTGTTAAACTCCGCTTAAAAATTGATCTTGTGTCATATCCTGCCCGAGCAGAGGGGTTGGTAAATGTGATTAAAAGTTCTTCTTCTTGACCCTTCTTTCAAAAACATTCACCTAATTTATTAAATCATATACTTAAACAAATCATCATCATCATCATCAAGTACCGATAGTTGCATGGAATTCCCTGTAGCCCTCTCGCCATATATCCCTTTCGCACTGGAGAGGTCTATACGGCAGAATCTTGCGTGAGCACAGAGCTTAAGAAAGTTTCTGCTAGTCGACTACCACCGTCGCGTCCATGTGAAGGAGACCGTAAGAGAATATCACTAATGAGTTCCACCATGTTTCTCCAGCAGTATCCCGTATGTCATTTCGCAATATTTGAACGATTTGTGATATGCGAGGGTAATAGCCATACAGATGCTGTTTTCTTTTGGGTGTTGCTTTTAGAAACTATTCAACACAATGTGCAGCTTTCTTGTGTAGTTCCTTTCTAACTTTTTTCTCTAAGCATTTTATTCGAGTGTATGTAATGCATCCGTATAAGAATATGGACACAACCACACGTCTTAGAAGAAATCTGTTTTATTTTATCGGATAGATCAGTCGCCTATATGATCGATAAACTCTATATACCATTTCGAGTCTTCGCTAGGTGTATGTTGGCATCACTTTCAGTAGATAAGATGTTGTTGCCGAGGCATGTGAACTGGTCTACTAATGTTTGAGGTTCACCACAGAAAATAATGATAGCTACTTTTTGTTTAAAGCACGTGAACTGTTTTACTTTCATTAACATTGAGGCTAACGCTCCCTGTTGCTTACTCTAGGCTCTACAGTTAGGACTCTGTATGGACTCGTGTATTTGTGAAAAGCAGTAGACCGTCAGCGTAATCTTTATGTGTCATAATTTCTATAGAATTTCATCTGCTTCTTGTCTTTTTAATGTGAAACCGTTTTCTTTTATTTGAAGTACGTAGTCTAGACAAATACACAAGTATGGTGTTAGTGTATCTCCTGGCAAAACTCCATCGATAATGTCAAAGAAATCGGTGTCTCAATCAGGTGAGCAAACCAATGATTTCGTGATTTTCTAAAGCATCATTATAGCAGTAACAGTCTCTTTGGGAAGAGTATATGACAATAAAATTGGCTTCATCTTTTCTTTACAATCGAATACCTTTGGGAAGTCATGGAATTGTAGTGTTTCTTCGGGATTTTTTGTCTTTCGCTGAATCGACCAATTATCAGAATCTCTAAAGTCGCAGAGAGATTTATTTGAAAGCCATTCTGTTTTTTTCTCAGAATTTTCTTGATTTCTCTTTGGGTAGGATTGAGAAGCACAGTAATATAGTCATTAGCTACAATAGTGGTAGGTCTTTTTAATTTGTTCTGAGTGATTTCGATGTCACTCCTTTTGGGGAAGTGAGGGATGTAAACTTTCGTCCATTTCTCGGTTGCGTTTTGTTTATAGACTGCCTTGCATAATCGGAGAAATATGTGATCAAGTTTCCTTGACTTCGAAATTTTGGTTAATATTTTGTCAAGGTGTGCTTCTTTTCTGTTTTGATATATTTTTAATACTGCGTTAAGTTATTCCTTCGTAAACTGCCCAAGTTTGATGTCTAGTTGGCCAAAATAAAGTGGATATTTTTTTTTCACTGATTTCAGGAGTGTTTCCCAAGCAGGTTCTGTAAATGTTCTTTCCACTTTAGAAGTCGTTCTTTCTGGCCGTCAACTTTTTATTTTTCTCTTGGCGTGCTCATCATTGTAATCACTTTATTTATAGTATGCCATGTTATTGGTGATTTTCAATCTTTGAATGAATTTTTAATTTTATCGATTTGGACATCAATGTATTATAATTCCTCTTTTTGATGTGTTGGTTTGTTTTTTGTGGACTTTCTTATATTTCTGTGTGTTGGCATTTGTTGGGCTTCTTTTATTGAGAAAAGATCCTTTTTTTTATTGATTTCTTTTTTTCCTAAATACTAGTAACTCCTACTGAAATCTACATTCGGTTTTTACTTTGGTTGGTATGCAATCCGTTGCTGTTTCCATGTGGTCAGTGACGAATTTTTATATCCGTTTAGAGTATTTCTTTTACATATCACCGGAATTGTACTGAATTTGTTTATTGTAGTTACTGTACATTTATTGCTTAAATCTCTATTTGTGGGGGAGAATGAGCCCTAATGAATAGTTTTAATTGTTGTTTTTTTCATTTCTGCTTAGACACTGGTGTATCTTTACCGGGACGATTCTGTGATTGGCAGATACTCCTTTAAAAGCGGTGGCATGACTCACAATTTCGAGAACAATTTATCCATTTCTAATTTATGTATATATGATATAGCTGAGCGTTATCAATATTTGGGTATATGTCATTATATAGCTTTCACTCTATTTTAAGAATTTAGTGTTTTGGCTTGAATACTCTTCTCGGGTGAACGAATTTGTTTTATATTAGCTCTTTTTTGGAGGCTTGTGTAAGCACAATTTATTATTTTCCGCTTTGCCTATTTGAGCATTCATGGCTCCACCGATGATTAAAACGTTATGTTTGAAAATGTGTCACGTATTGGAAGATAGCCTTTTTTAGAAGGTGGTAGTATCTGTTTAATCTCAAGCATTGGTGAGACTGTTTCAAGAGACGAGAGTTGTGCAGGGGTTGCGATGAAATGCCACACACATAATTCTCTGTAGGGTTTTCTCGATGTTATCAAAAGATTTGAAGGCATAAGGACTGAGAAGCATTCCTACTACCCCTTTGTGATATTGGCGGAATTTTTCTTCATGGATGCGGAGACCAATTAACAGTATCATGGTATTTCAAGTTTTCTTCATTGTGGTGATATCTATGATTTTGCACATATTTAAAATCTATTTTCTGCTAAGCAGCAGATAGAGTAAACTCAGTTGTCTGGTTTATTGTGTCTAACGTCCAAACGTTGATTATCACTTTGTTTACAATGTTTTGGCGTTTAAGTAACAAAGCTTTGGACTCTAGAGATGATTTTTCGAACATTGAAGCTAGAGCTCCAACTTCCGCAGAATTCGTACTTTGTTTAACGGTGTGAAGGGTATTGTGATTTGGATATGTTGTTTGGATTATATTTATGGTATTATTCCCTTAGGTGGTTCTCATCAATAGACTCCATCTTTAAAGAAATGTCTTAGTAGTTTCTTTACTGATCTATTTGACCCTGAGCGTTGACCAGTGAGGTCCTCCTGCCCAGCTTCTAGTGAAGGTCTCAGTTGACCCATCATCAGATCCATCTTCTTTGCTTCACATCAACAATCCTGTAATCCATGGTTTCGATTATAATATATTTATGTAGCTTACACACATTTCTCTTCCCTCAGAGTTATATTTTTTACCAGATGCGACATGATATCAGCCCATTGGTATGTGTGTGTGTAAAAAGCCACACACACACACATACACACACACACACACACAAACAAATATATATATATATATATATATATATATATGATTTATCAGATATATATATCTGATATATATGTATATATATATATATATCAGTTCAAGCTCTTTTATGATTTCAGTTGATTACTTAAAAGAAGATCAATGAAATAATGATGATCAATTAGTAATGGTGTTTATTCTATATATATCTTGAAATAATTTAAATATGTAATACTGAAATATGATGATATTAGCTCTGCATTTTCCTGAATTAGACACTATTAAACTTTTACTGGTTTTGCGACCAGTTCAGGTCTAGTTTGGTTATTTCTTTAAGGAATATCATCATTCATGGGTAATGCAATCCGAAAGCAATCTTTCTAGAAGAACACCAGTCATACATTTTACCCATGACTAGAGAGATAAGAGGGTTCATAGCTTTCCCGGGGACATATCGGCTGAAAGTAAACATATCAACATAACTGGAATTCGAACTAACTCACTTCGATGCCGCAATCCTGAACCATCGCCATTACGGTATCATTTCCGATTTAATCTCATATGATAGATTCTATGTTAACCAATTTTGATTATATATATATATATATATATATATATATATATATATATATATATTCATCACGATCAATCAATTCAACACACACACACACATAAACGCACACACACATAAACGCACATGCACACACACACACACACACACACACACACACACACACACACACACATATATATATATATATATATATATATATGTTCCATCTTCTTAACTGCCTGATGATTGTTGTTTTACAAAAAAAACTTCACGAAAACTAGGGCTGCAGAATATTTTCCATGAATTAAATATATATATATATATATATATATATATATATATATATATATATATATATATATTATCATTATTATATAATAGCTCTATCCTAGATATTGAGCACTCTCCATATTATATTGCACTTGGTTTGACACATAACCGCAAAATGATTTAGTGACGACCAACACTCTTATAATTAATATATATATATATATATATATATATATATATATATATATATGTTGAATTAATAGATTGTGATGAATCTAACAAGATGATAAAAATAAGTGAAAAGATGGATAAACTCTTTTAATTCATTATCTTAAGATAAAATTAGCATACAGTCAAGAGAAAAAGTACGTTATAAATTTAAATCTGGTGAGAGTCAACAAGAAAATACTTCTTATACCATCAAAGATGTCTTAATAATGTGTTGTTTACTGATTACCGAGGCTGTGTAGAATCATGAAAGAGATATACCACTTTCTATCCCAATGTAATACAACTCAAAATATTTTGGGTATGTAGGGAAATAATAAAGAACTGAAACCCTTGGATTGGGAGCATGAATTTCGGACACTTGATGGTCAAAGAACACCAGAATCCATTCGCACCAACTTCGTCCCTTTTATCCAGACAGTTAATATTTCCCTTTTTTTATTTCGTTTTTTAATTCTTACTTTCCTCTTCTGACATAAGACATTTTCTCTCACTTCGTCATTAAAACATATACGTTGTGCACCCCATAAGTTTCAAGACCTTTTTTGTACAGGCATTTAAAGTTGGCGTAGACTCTTGAAAATACAGTATGTTATTGTTATTCATCTTATGAGATGACTGACCAACTTTTAGGATTTCACGTTCAAATGAACAGCTACAGCAGCAATTGGCATACACCCTACTAAAGCCTGATTGTCGTAGCTGGTGAATTTCAAAAATGTAATCTGGACGTAAGGATACTTTAGAAGAACGATATGCAATAAAATTCGGTTTTAAACTTGGAAAAAATACCGCAGAAACGTATGGAATGCTTCAGACTGCTCGTCGACCATGTTGCATGGATCGAGCATCAGTTTTTCAGTGGCGTAAGAGATTCAAGGAGGGCAAGGAGTCTGTGAGGGATGATGAGAGGTGGAGGAGGAGTAAGGAAGTCGATACACCAGAGTTGATTGGCCAAAGGGTTAGGGTTAGGGTTACTATATTGTGGTTTTAAAGGAGTTCAGGAAGAGATTCCGTTGGAAGAAGCCAGCACTCATCAAATCGAGTCAGTGGCATTTCCACCAGGACAATGCAACAGTCCATAATTCCATCCTTATCGCAGACTATTTGACCAAGATGGGCATCCAGACAGTTCCTCAGCCTCCCTATAGACCAGACGTTGCTCCCTGTGACTTTTGGTTATTCCCTAAGCTCACAGGCTGTCGTTATGAGACAACTGAGGAGATGAAAGAGGCTGTGACGAACGTCATAGACACACTCACACAAGAGGACTTCCATAGGGCTTTCCAGAAGTTGTTGGAACGGTACAACAAGTGCTATGCAACCGGAGGAGATTACTTCGAAAAGAACTAGTGTTTCATGTGTGTAGTATCAATGAAAGTGTCCATACGAAAAAAAAAGTCTGGAAACTTTTTTGATAATCCTCGTATACGGCAAGCTTTTACTGCATGCTGTGTTTTGCATCCCGAAATAAAACGGTTCATATACTGCTTGTTCATTTAACCATTCAGGCACGAAGTATGAAATATATTAAATGTACCTCTAAGTGTAAATTAGCTTATCTGTTTTTTTCCTTTCGTTTATGCAGTTTTAATCAAACCCGAGATATACTAATGCTAATATTTGTCCTTGCTGAGTAGGGATGCAGCAAATAACCTGTTCTTGGAACCGTCTTCACCAAATAGAAATTTTACCTTATCGATCATTAAACTGAAATTGTTGTGTCTAAAATTATAGTTTTCTTGTAAATAAGGCGAACCAACACACTTCGAATAAGCAATAATCAAATATAAACACTTTTGAAATGCCGAGTATTGTTTGTCTTAGATTCAATTCCTTATTAGATAAAGCTTTTTGAAATGTCAATTATTGTTTTTCTAAGATTCATTCCCTTATAGGATAAAATAATTGTCATGAAGATGTCTACCATAACCAATTGTTAAATATGTTACCTTAATAGAAAGTCGCCAAATCGTAGGAGAACTAATGATGATCTAACATATGGCAGGACGCTATTGAATTTTCGTTATGAAATTAGTGTTGGTTATGTCCATTTGTACTTGATAGTTTCTACTCCATAAAAAAGGCAATAAAATATATATTTTCCTTTTTTACCTCTTTCATCCTTTGTTTGGCAAAATCTGTGGCTGGCATTAATTTCTAGCAAGCTCACGCAAGGGAAATTCCACGCAAAGACAATATTTAGTTGTTGTTGTCTATTTTTTGTTTTATCGTATTTTTTAAGATTCCCAATGGAATCTAATGTATTATCAATAAACAACAAGACCACCAAACTAACAGCCGAATTACGTGCAGAGGATCAATAATAATTTCACGGGAAGCACGATATACATTTTCAATAATCCTCTCGCTTACACTGTCCATTACTCCAATGCAGACGTGTTTCTCACACACACACACACACACACACACACACACACATATATATATATATATATATATATGCAGCACACAATCTCTCACACACATAGATGCATGTGTGTATGTTTGCGTGTACACCAATGTCAATATCAGACTTAGTTGAATTGAAACAGGAACGACATAAAATGACTATAATATTTTCTGACCAAAGATTTGCTTACAAGATTTTGGCCACAGCATGGAATATTAAACACCAACTGAGACTCGAACCCCTATTAATGACCTGCTAGTCTAGTTTGCTCAGTTTTACAGCACTGGAGCCACAGAATGAGGTCCCAATAAAGATAAAGGTATTCTACAAGTATACCTGTTCACAGTACAGACTTTTTTAACAAATCAACATTTAAAATATCACACTTCTACGCAAAATAATTGGGTAGACTACGCTATTTAATATTTCTATCTTTTTCTCTTTGCCTCTATCTATTTTCCCCCTTCTCCCTCTCTCGCACGGTCTGTCTTTCTCACTCTCTCTCTCTCTCTCTTTCTCTCTCTCTCTCACACACACACACACACACGAACACTCGTATATTTCTATCTGTCTTTTCTCCCAGTAAAACATTCTATAATTCAACTATTCTCTTTTCTATCTAATTTCGTTTTTCCCCTTCCAACTTATTCTCTATCCGTTTTCGTTTCTTCCTGCTTTTCTTCAGTTCTTTCTCCTTTCCTTTTTCTTTCGTTCGTTCGCTGACTCGGCTGAATGCAATCAACCCCAGTTATCTAATAATTTCGTCTTCCTAACTCGCCAAAACAGGTAATGCCAAATCTCGACCATATAGACTAACAAATGTGCTTATCAAAACATACCACATTTATTAACACTTTTGATGCGTATGTAATAATCTTATGACGAAAGCAACAATTTAATCAAAGTATCTTTAATAGATAAAACCAAAGAACAAAACTTGTCTCGATTAAAGTGCATTGAAAGAACACGAGTCCATGAAATAATTGGCACCAATTTACGACCATGTTTCTACACTATGGCCCATGACATAATGAGGGCTTTTTAACAAATTCTCACCAAGTCTGAATTGTCATGAAGACTTTTGATTGTGAGGGACACGCACAAATCAATACTCACGTGGGTTCATAACAAAAATTACTTTGTCTTTTCGGTAACCTCTCACATAATAATTCCTACATAGTAAATAAAAGAAATTAAACTGTGTTGGTTATCAAAAAAATTGATAGCTAAATGTTTTTTGTAATATGTGAAAGAGTAAAAAAAATTCAGAAAATTAAACGTAGTGCACTAGTCTCTCAATTGTCCATGGGATTATAATTATCAAATTACGGCCAGGTTTCTATGATAAACCCTTAGTCCACACGAAAACGTACAGAAAAAATGCCTGGCATTAAAAGATATAAAAGATAAAAAAAAAAAAAGAAACAACAATTAAGGAGGCCTAACGTTGCAGGATATATAAAAGAAACGAATTAATGAATGAAATATTTGAATAAAATCAAAGAAAAATTAAGAAAATAAAAACTGTTACGTTTCTCTCTCCATTGTCACATTTAAAGCTCGTTTTTGCGAAATAAAATGTTATTTTAATGAATCTATACCGGCTCATTGGTCTTGTGGGTAGAGTGTTTGCAACTGGTCCGGGAGACATGGGTTCAATCCCAGGTCGCGTCATACCAGAGACTTTAAAAATTGTACTTGATGCCTCCCTGCTTAGCACTGAGCAATATAAGGTACGTATAAAGGGTAAAGTGGAGCAATCCAGGGAAAGGAGTAGCGCCCTCCCTTACACCTTCGGGTAGTAGCTATTGAAAAGGGAGCCTTCGGGTCACCCTCGACTAAGGTCACCCACAGCTTTGATGAATTTATCCTTATAATAAATTATTTCGATCTAATTTTCCACATAGTCTTATTTTCCTTATATATATATATATATATATATATATATACTGTTGAGTTTCTTTTGAAGAGAAAAATAATTTGCTCTGAGGATTTTACCTACATAGAGCTCTTGACCGGGATTACTCAAATTTAATATTCTATTTTTGAATGTTTTTGGGTCCTCCAGTGATTAAATAATCACGCGCGCACACACACACACACACACACACACACACACATATATATATATATATATATATTTATCAAAAGGAATATGTCCACAAGTGAATTTGCTTTAAGCTTATTTATTTTTCTTCAACACATGTTTCTGATGTTTAAAGTCGTCTTCAGGAAATTTAACTTTGAATATCAGAAAGAGGTGTTGAAGAAAAATAAATAACCTAAAAGTAAATTCGCTTGTGGACATATCTATTTTAAAGGGCTTACTTCTGTTTCTCTCAGTGGACCAACAAATATATATATATATATATATATATATGTATTCACTTGTTCGTTGCAAATGAGGATTACGTCAGCTGCAACTCAGAAGACAGGTAAGATTTCCCAGTAGGAGATTCCTGTCAACCTGAAATGACTGTGGAAGAAATCCTCTTGGCTGTGCTGTTTTTCATCCATGGACTTAAGCAAATATAGTGCCTGCAACACTCTACTTGCTTTTTTTTTCTTGGGTTAAATAAACAAACAGAGAGGCTGAATTCGATCAATCGCTTGGTCAAGCACTAACAGCTACATTATCGAGTCCCGAAAATGTACTTCAAATTTCCCTCATTGGAAAGAGACCGCCGACGCTTTTTATCGAATATGTGCTAGAAGGCGATGGCTGAGAGCCAACTGTTTCATGAGAAACTCTTAAAGATACACATGAAGGTAATGAAAATTATTTCTAAAAATATATTTGCACATACAAAATCATATAGTAATCAAACAAGATATGACTTTATTTGTCCACAAAGGTTGATATGCCATTAAACAAAATAACCAAGCCACACTTACATACGTTTTTTTTATCATTTAGTGAATTTAGGTGATTGTTTCCATCTTTATTGTTATATTCACAGAGTTTCAGCGGAATCGTTCTTTGGCCTTTTTCAGGTGTTTTACATCGGTCTCGGGAGTCTAAACGGAACTTCTAAACGAACTCTTTATTTAATCCTCCGGGTTAGATTGCTCTATTTCCCTTAAGCATAACCGGGTACAAGTGTTAAACTATAGTAATTATCCTTCTTATTTACCCGTTGTAAGGACTGAACCTGCAACCTCCAGATGTTTTCTCTTAGAAGCTCTTGAACTAAAATCATTTACGCCATGTGTCTGGTCAATATATATATATATATATATATATATAAGAGTATGCACGCACTTGTGTGTGTGTGTGTGTGTGTGTGAGTGTGTGTGTGTGTGTGTATATGCTTGTGTGTCTATATTATTATTATCGTCTAGTCAATAGCACGGATGTTCCTAATTCTCCCTCCACTCGTTCCTATCGTCGACCGTTGCCGGTAGGTCTTCCAAACTGCATCCTGTGTCTGCGCAGAGCAATTATTAAGTTCTTGTTGGTTGACCAACACTGGCATGTTCCTCTTAAAGGGTCCATGGAAGAATATCACTTATGAGTTCTTCCTTGCTTTTCCGGAAGTGTCCCGCATGTCTTGTTTATCTTACTTGGATAGTTTTAGAGATCGGAGGTAAGTGGCCTTACAGCTGTTATTTCAGGGGGTTTGGTTCCACGATTTGTACAATATAACTCGTAGCATTCTTTTACTGTTACCTCTAGCTTTTTTTTCGTAAGTTTTGTCAGCGTCCAAGTGGTGCATCTATAAAGTAGTATTGACACAACCGTTGCTTGGAAATAATGCCAGTTTATCTTATTGGATATATCAAAATTCCAAATGGACGATTGCCTATTGATAGCTGTCAATGCCTTTACTAAGTGAACACTGACATCACTTTTAGTAGAGGAGACACTGCTGCCGAGTTAAGTGAACTTGTCTTCTAATTTCAGGGTACCGCCATTGAGATTGGAGAAGTCTCCTTCTTGATCAAAAACTATGTACTCAATTTTGTATGTATTTACGTAGAGACCAATGTCTTCTGCGACCTCCTACAGGTGATGCAGCTATGTTGGGTGGGTGCATTTTTATTAGTGCTATGTCCTCTACATTGTTTGTGTCTTGTATAGTTTCCTGCTGGATAACGTCAGCCTTTTTTTTGTGTAAAGCTATTTTCTTTAATATTATCCATTGATGTTCGAAGTACTTAGTATTAGCAGACAGGGTTCTAATGTATCTCCTTGCAGAGCTCTATCAATAACGTCAAAGAAGCCAGCATCTTCATCTCCTGAGAGAGTTTTCACTTCCGTGTTTCTGTGGAGCATCATTATGGCTGTAACAGTTTCTTCTTGGAGCTAGAAATTTTTGCTCTATCTTTCCTCAGGGTATGCAGTTAAATGCTTTGGAGAAATCTACAAACACTTGTTGCCTCGAGATTTTTGACACAAACTCCTTCGATGGTTCGACAGATTGTCAAAATAAGTGATGCCGTGGATCCCTTTCTCCGGAAACCGTTGTTATTTTTCCTAAGAAAGTTCTGCACTGTTGCGCACCAAATGTAGGGTTTGAACCGCCAGTGGAAAAAGTAACGAACACATAAATCTTTATCTTAGTTTATTTGCACTATTGGCCTAATATATAGAGTATTTGCCACTGGTCCGGAAAACCGGTGTTCAATTCCAGGTCGAGTCATACCAAACAATCCCAAAATGGTACTTGATGCCGCCTTGCTTAACACTCATCATTATAAGGTATGGATCTAGGGTAAAGTGGAGCAGTCCAGGGACTGAAGTAGCGCCCTTCTCTACACCTCAGTGTTGTAGCTATTGAAAAGGGAGCCTCCGGGTCACCCTCGACTAAGGTCGCCAACTCTACTTACATTTTTAAAGTAGTCGTCGGGCGAAAGAAACTGCATATGAAAGCTGTTACCCGCGTTAGCTGGACAAAGAAAAACATCGTATCCTGAAGAGAAAGAGAGCAGATTCATACTTAGAATTTTCTTCCTGGTTTCCGGTTGTAGTTTTAATGTGCTTATTCGCTGGTTTCGTCTATGACACTCTCTTTCGGAGCTCACACTAAAATGAGGGCCGCAACTTTCGACTATCTTCACAGTGTCTTAGCAAGCGAATACTCTCGTCTTTACCTCGCCACGTCTTCTTGCCAACTAACTTTCAAGCCTGAGTTGACCACTTACTTCCGCCTGGTGTCGGAGAGAGGAAATATACGTTTCCGGTCCTTCCACACTTGCGCGGAAAATATGGGAATTCCGGGTTTTTTTTTAATCATTTTTAGATACCGTAGTCATTCACACTTGACTAGCTGACCTACAACGAATGCTCTAGCTTGAGTCAATCAGAGGCCAGTTGGCCGTAACCCACAAACTCTCTGTTTGCTTTTTCTTATAATTATTTCCTTCTTTTTCTTCTCTCTTTCTCTCTCTCTCTTTCTCTCTCTCTCTCTCTGTTTCTCTCTCTCTCTCTATCTCTGTTTCTCTCTCTCTTTCCCAAGAAATTCTCTTTATAATTTGGACCTATCATATCACGTTACGCTTTTCAATTTCAGGATCGATGCGATTGTGAAGCAGAACATAATAAATTTTAGCCACTGCAGAAGTAACAGTTTTGCCTCTGTAGTTCTTAGAGAAGGGGATGATGTAACCTTTTGTCCATCCTTCTATTGTATTCTGTTTATATACGGAATTGCAAAATCGAAGTGAGTCATCAAAATGCTTTGCGCTCCGTATTTCTGGGGTTATTTCGTTGACGTCTGCAGCTTTTCTCTTTTTAATTGTTCTTCTTACTTTATTGAGTTCTGTCTCAAGTTTCTGTTTAGTTGGTGACATAATTTTTGTGATTGGTTTATTGGTAACTTTAGGGGTGTTTCCAAGCAGATTCGTGAAATGTTCTTACTACATCTGTATTCATTTTTCTTGGCTCTCGAGGTGCTCACATTTGTCCTCACTACATTTACCAATTGTCATGCTGTGCGTGATCGTCTATCCACGACAGAGTTTCTAATTTCATTGATCTAATTTTGAATTTAATCTTTTGGTTCTTTTTGATATCCTTTTGTCAATTATCCTTAAATTTCTACGTACGCGGTGGTATTTGTTGGGTTTCTTTGATTACAAAAGTATGCTGTTTTCACTTTTTTCTGAACTGTTAGTGTCTCCCATGGAACTCTGAGTTTGGCTCTTGGTTTGGTTGGTATGCATTCTACAAAAGCTTTCACGTGGGTATTGACGAAATTTTCGTGTTCTTCATTTGGAATATGTGTTTCAGATATCTCCCGATGAGTATCGAATTTTTTCCTTACACTTACCGTCTATTTGTTGCTGTTGGTGAGGACCCGTCGTATCTTATAGCTTTGAATGTTTTTTATCTTATTTCTGCAGAGATTCAGGATTATCTTGGCCGTGACAGTACTGTGATTGGAAGATACTCCTTCAAGAGAGGAATACACCTCACAGTTCAGAGTACTATCAATCCTCTTCCTGTTTATGAGTATATAATCTATTTGTGCTTTAGTATTATTGAGGAAGATGTAGGTCTATAGTTTTTCATCCCTTTTTGGAATTCAGTATGAAAGCATGTTTGTCTCTTGTCGAGTGAGACGTCTATCATATATTCCCAAATTGGGTTTGACGAGTTTTACAAGCTGGGTTTATATGTTTCGTCTTTGCCTATTTGAGCATTCATGTCTTCGAATAATTAGAACTTGACAGGAAGGCCCCGAAACGGTGCACATATTCTCCTGATGACCCCAAAACAAGCATGGAGTTAAAGTGCTCGGTGGAAATGAGAATGGCTAAAGGGGCGTTTTCTCTCCGCTCACTCTTTTGTGAGTTTCTATTACTTGGTAAGTAACTTCCTTCCTCTGATGATTGGAACTTTGTGTTTGGGAATATGTCGGACCAGGGGAGACTGCTCATTGTAGAAGTTAATGATTTTCGTTTTATCACTAGCATTGGTGGGACAGTAAGAGGAGATGATTGTTGTGCAGGGGTGCCCCTAAAAAAAGCACTCACCATTCTCTGTTGTATTTTCACAATGCTATTTAGTGATTTAGGGGTTCGAGGACTTAGAAGCATTTCTAACATTCCTATTACGGCATTGACAGTTTTCCCTTGCAAATACTGAGACAAACGTCCACCAATACTAGTATCATGGTATTATATTCCCAAGTCGCTATTGTAGAATCTATGTTCTTGAATGTGTACTATGTCTATGTTATACTCTGCTGCAGAGCCAGTTCGCTCTGGTAACTGTCCTATACTAGTTAAAGTCCAAATGTTGAATGCCGCTATGTGTACTGTGTTTTTACGTCTGATTAATTTTGTGTTTGGGTTCTGTAGCTGATTTTTTAATGCTGGGGCCAGTGCCCCAAGCTAAGCAGTGTTTTTTTTTACCGCACGAAGGGCTTTGTGGCTTTGGCATGTGATTTAATTTAGGGCCAAAGCATATATATATATATATATATATATATATATATATATATTCTTTAAAGAAAAAAACAAAGACATGTTATTTTAGGATTATAAATCTATTTCCATCCTTTTTTGCGTTTCTGATGTAAACCAAAAACAAGAAGAAAAATATAACAGGACTTCTTCAGATCCAATGTATAAATAAAACAGAATAGACACGGGGGGAAGGGAAGGGAGAGAGGAGAAAAGTTACATACTCGTTTTTTTTTAATTTCATTTTTTTATTAACCTATTTATTTTATTCTCAAAATTCTTCCGTCAGTTGGAATTATGGTAATTTAACTTTTTTATTCATTTTATTTTATTTATTTTCTTTACTTGTTAAGTTCGATCAATAACTTTTTCTAGTCCTGAAGGAATTACTTCCAACTCTGGTTTAACTGGACCGAATAATACTATATATATATATATATATATATATTCTATAGATATATATATTCCATGAATTCTATAGATGATTTAATTAACGTAGTAATTGATTTATTGCATCAAATGTGAAATGCAGTTTGTTTGTTTAATGACATATTAAAGGCTTTGCAGGCTTTTCAAGTAACTATTCCAATTTATTATAACCGTTTGCTCACAATAATACAATGTCAACAATTCCTAAACCAAATTGCATGAATACAGTAATGTATGCATACATCTCAGGCCCACAGATTGGAATCGAACAAACACCCCTACTTCAGGTCAATTTAATGATAAAACAAGTTAATTTCAAATCACATACGCCTCTAAGTATTCCGAACATGACCTTCAGGTGAGCTTGCATCTACACCTCTTAAGTCATCAGATTTGAGGATATCGTTTTTTTATGGCTGTTCAACCTCTGTGGATTATTTAATGCCAAAAAAATCCTCGAAAAATATTATGGTGTACTATTTTAACTCGTACATGTAGGTAAGAGATTTCATGTTATTCCCAAGGCTTTTATTCAGAAACTAAATATAATGGCACGACGGGATTTCGAACTCGCTCTCAACAATTTCACAGTCTAGCATGTTAACCACTTCACCATGAGCAATCTATAATCTTCAGTGGTCCAGTTGTCTGGGGCCAAAAGTTACACCGACTGCATCTCAATAGAAGCATAGGACTCCCCCGCCGCGTGTCCTGGATATGATACTTGACAATCTGATCGTGTGGATCCAGAAATTCTGGAGCTTTAGGGAATGCGGTGTAACCCTTCATTACTATCGCTCCCAGGTCCACTCTGGCCTGGAGTGGCAGCACCATATATGGTCCAATAGAACTAAACTGTGTACTTATATTAAACTGAATCGTCAGAAATAGGACTGCTTTGACATGTGTGTAAACAAAAATTATATTTCTAGTAAACTGTACTGTTTTTAATAGAACAATTTATAGGAATAAAACTATATATGGCATTAAATTACCTACAATGGTTGATGTACCATAAACCCAAATCAGCTTTACAATATCCAAGGCTCGAAAAGTGTATCCCAGTCACTGGATATATTTTAGTGTCGGACCAAGAAAACACTTATTTGGTGTTTACTCCCCGTAGAAGATGCAGTCGATCTATTCAAAGCTCTTTTGATTGGGATAAAGAAGTACTTTTATTAAAGACAATAAAAATTTTAATCTTTTTTTAAAGAAAAAGTGTTGGGCTACTCGCAGCGTATGTTATGTACAATACACTTTTATATTGCGACGACCCTAGATTCAACTACTAATCTAGATTACTGTAATGTCAAGGCCGTTCAAATTGTAGCCTAAAGTACAATAATGCATTCTGTGAATATGCATTTTACAATTTTTGACATTTGACACTTTTGGGAAGTACATTTTACTTGCAATTCCTCTACGACGGTTAGCTTAAAAGTTCATAGATAACAAGATAGTCTCGTGGAATAAGGTTTATTTTTCAACTCAGTTCTTTTAATATTTCCATCAGTGTTGCAGTGCTTGTGTCTCCTAGGAATAAAAAGTCATTAATAGCTGATATGAAGACATCATATGACCTTTTCAACCGATGAACTTTTCAACCAACGCTCCAATATACACAAAAAAATCTTTTGTTATCTGTTGATATTTATATCAGCCATCTGGCAAGGTATTTGACTTTATCATTAATGACATTCTCGTGTGTATATATAAGAACACATCTATGTAAATTCCTCCTTTTATTTGTAGATTTTATGATGTCTTCGAATATGACGCAGGACGGGACATAAGGTTAATTACTGGAGCAGACGAAAAAAAACACATTTGGTGTTGAATTAATGGCCGACTAATAAAATGTGCAATAAAATGATTATGTTAACTTAATAAGTCGAATCTTGCAATATATTTTAAAAGCAGATGGAAGAATATCATAAAATTGTAGATGGTCTTGATTTCCTTTTACACGTCTATTAATCAAAAAACTCCTTAAGATAGTTTCACGTTTTTGTTTCAGATTTAAAAATATTATAACACACACACGCGCGCGCACACACACACACACACACACATATATATATATATATATATATATATATATATATATATATATATATATATATATATATATATATATATATATATATATATATATTGTATTGGACAAGAAACAGGCAGTGAAGTAAAATGAATATTTTTTAATATTGCGCTAAATTTTAATTAAGCGTAGATACACAATCTATTCTTTTGTTGGCTGCTTTTATTCTCATCTACTGAAACCACCTTATAGATGGGCAGCAGTAGTTCCCAGGACCTGGTTAGCCATTGCGTTGAGCTATCAGAGGGTTTATCCGCTTCCCATAGCTTTCGAAAATATTGTTTGTCATTATTAAGTTTTAACTAAGTTAAAGTTCACAATTATTTTTTTAATTCGTCAAAGTACTTATTTATGCTTCTTAGCATCCTAATAGGCATACTATTCTTCGTTAACTTTGGTTTTTATGTTCTAATAAAATCCAATAGTGTTAACTTCTCTTGACCAGGTTTAATTTTAATTTCGAATTACTGTAAGATTGTCTTTGCATTTAAGACACAGATAGTATACAACAGTGACTTTACAAGGAAAATATAAACAGAATCGTTCATGCATTTTAAAATGACAATATACTAAAAGACAATATATTACTAACCAGTTTTTCAACTCTTGTCTTGGAATGGATACGCTGATTAAGCGTAGACACACAAAAGAAGTAATCATTTTCCTTAATTATTGTTGCGAAGGTTTTTTTCGTTGTAGCATAGGTCTTAATTTTCTAAAATGAAAATTCTTAAAAATACCAAAATATTGTCTTTCTGTTTATTTGATATCTATTTTTGTGATTTGGTTTTTGCTAATGATGTTTGTCTGAGTTTGCAAAAGGTCAAATCGTGGAATAAAATGATTATAAACTCTTACTTCGAGATATTGAGCAGAGATTGAATTGTCATCGTTCAACAATTGATATATTATCACCCCCAAAAATTACCCCCCCCCAAAAAAAAATGGAAATTAAAAAAAAAAAAGAAGGTCGTTCCCTCAAGAGAAAAACACCGTATCCCAAATTTTAACATCAACCACCTCCAATTGTCTTAATAAAAATTGTTTTGTCATAAGACAGTTTTTTGTCCAATACTTTAAATAACTTTAAAATATATTGGCAATGTGTATCGGTTTGAAGAAACTACTCTTAGCTTTTGTCAAAAACAAATATCTGGAATGGTGGTAGAACTAGTGGCAGAGGAAAATGTTCTTAAGAGGAAAAAATATTGTAAACCCTCTTTAAAAGAATTAAAATAAAATTAAATCACACTGCATAAGATATAAATTTCAGCATCTCTCGATCGTCAGGTGAATATTACTTTGTTTTCTATCTGCAGTTTCACTTATTAAACTTCGAGGTTACTACATCATAAGGTCAAAAGTTTATCTGCAACGATTAGACATATTAAGTACTTTGCCTCATGGTGACATCTTGATATTATATATATATATATATATATATATATATATATATATATATATATATATATATATATATTAGTTAGGACACCGGAGGTGCAGATTCAACAGTTGACTCTGTGTCTCTGTTAACTTAACTATATACGCAGAATCAATGATATCAAACTCTCTTTAAAAAATGCCAAATTATATTATCTACACACACACACACACACACACACAAACATAACTTCAAAGAAAGAATAAGGATATATTTTAACATAAGAATGTCCACGAAGAGATTTGTAATTTTTGTATTTCGTGGAAACTTCTTATTTTAAAATACATATTTATATATAATGATATTTTCTCACCATATATCCATATCATATTTCGCTCATGCCAGGTTTCTATGCATCAGGTGCCCGTTAAGAGTTAATGAAAGTCTTTACTGGTTGGCCAACATTAGCACGTCCAAGTGCAAGAGTCCATCAGTGAACGTTATTTATGTACCATTTTTGAGTCTTTGGCATGACTTGACCTGGGATTGAACTCCGGTCTCCTGCACGATTGGCGAACATTCTATTCATTAGGCCAATGACTCGATATTTCATACTCATAATGGACACACAATTGTATCCTTTCAAGAATTCTGATCTTATAATGTTTACACATTTTTTGTTTCATCGCAGCAATTCATATTTAATCGTTTATTTGCACCAAGGACTCTGGCAGCAATTATTCCAATTAACCATCAATAATTAACAAGCAATTATATGGATTTAAGTACCTAATAATACTCTTTAGTAAACAACTAAATCTTTAAATAACTAATATTAATACTAATAACTTACGTGCCGTTAAGCAGTACCAAGCATTTATTATACAAATTATTTTCAAACAAATCTGTGACCCATAAATGGGACCCTAACAGCTGCGACCACGTAGGATAAAGTGGACATGAGAGTACTAGCAATAATGGGCACTCCAAACACACCAATCTTCCAAATTTTAAATCTCACCCCAGATGAAGTCTAATGTCAAATCCACGGCACATAACCGTATTCAAACATTACTTCCCCACTCACAGTCAATCTATTTGCCTTGTAATATGCAGAGTTTTCTCTGTACCAAAAATCTTTACACAATCCACTAAAACAACCTTTTATACACAATGGTCAATTTATAAACCTACATATATTATTCAATGTTTCATTGCCCATCTCGGAACAATACCCAATTTTAATAATTTTTCATACACAATATTACCTTCAGATATATTGTGATGTTGACAAAGATTCGCAGGAACTTAATCTACTCAAACGATGATGACTTTGAACCGAAAATTATTATAACTTTTCAAAATTTTTATTTCGGAATAAATAATACTGCAGACAGATTTCTTCAGCTGGGGTAAGTCAACCGGTCAACATGAAGTAAACTTAGGAATTCAAACCAACTGTGATCCGCTTCAAAACTGGACTTGTTTCTCATTCTACTTGTAACACAATATTTGTATGAATACATAAATACTATTGGACATATACATTTTGCATATCAACATAACTGACTTATTGTCACCCTGCAAACAATCTAATAATCAAAAAAGTAATCCTGTACATGATTGTCACAAGACATTCCTATTAAAAAAAAACATCTAAAAGGAAGAAAATGTGCAATATGATTTTTTCTGGTTCCCGCCATTTATGTCCCTATCATTCTGTCGGTCTCTGTCTCTCCCTCTTTCTGTCACTCCTTCCCCCTGCTCTCTCTCTCTCTCTCTCTATATATATATATATATATATATATATATTTACCCCCCATATATATATATATATATATATATATTATTGTATTATTATTGTTACACTGAGCTCTTTACCAGGAAAACTTAAATATTCACTCATGAATAATTTCTTGTCCTGATGGAATTACTCCCAACTCCGGTTTAACTGGACCAAAGAATACTATATATATATATATATATATATATATATATATATATATATATATATAATCAATGATTCAAGGATTTGTCTAAATGTGTTTTGTGCTCATCTTGTATATTATGCAATACATTTTCCGCACCCCTCATACATCTCCATTCTAATGATCTTCCATGCACGAAACCAACATACGAATACCGTATTTGAATACTCTTTCCTGTGTAATATCACCTTTTGAGGCATTTCTATTTAAAAAAAAGTACGTAATTCAAATTACTTTCTAATACTAAAGGCTTCATTTAATTCATATGTCTACCCCATATCATGTCCTATCAACCTTGTTCATATTACACAATTTTCTAATACATTTACCCTTCTTTCCATATCCTTTTTATATCATATGCCATTTTTTACTGCACACCTCTATATATTAACCCATTCATGAAACATATAAGAATATACACCACTTTTTCAACAAAATTTCATATTTAATTAATTTAAGGAAGTAAAATTATTTGAGCCACACCAGTATATATTATTACAATATAATTTGAGAATTATATTTTAATTTTACCGCCACTAATCTGCGGCACTTTGTTCTCGTTGTCTTATAAACTCTTTTACCAATATATTTCGTGTCAGCCATTTTTATTGCCATTATTGACAACATTAACATTATAATTCCCAGACCGACAATTATAACATAAGAATCATTCTCTCCTTACAATTCTGTCAATTGTTATTTGTTGTTTGTATTTTTTATGAACTGTGTTAATTATTTAGAATTCATTAAATTCTTTGCTAATAGCCTCGATGTTTTTACACAGAATTTTTTTTCATGTTTAAAATGTATAATTTAGATTATAATCTAAATAAACTAGCTTTATTTAAATACTTATTTAAATAAAGATTGTTTATTAGAAAGAAACAATACCTATATATATATATATATATATATATATATATATATATATATATATATATATATATATATATATATAAAGCTGGAGAAAAAGATAGACGGTAATTACACAAAAATGCTGCGAGCGATATTGAAAAAGTCATGGAGGCAACACCTCACAAAGCACCAACTATACGGCCACTTGCCTCCCATCACGAAAACTATCCAAATTAGACGGACCAGACATGTAGGACCCTGATGGAGAGGCAGGGACGAGCTTATAAGTGATGTACTCCAATGGACACACTCATATTGCCGAACAACAGCAGGACGGCCAGCTCGAACATACAGCAGCTCTGTGAGGATACGGGATGTAACCCTGAAGACATGCCTGAAGCGATAAACGATAGGGAGGAGTGCCGAGAGAGGGTCAGGGATATCCGTGCTGGTTACACGACACGATGATATATATATATATATATATATATATATATATATATATATATATATATATATATATATATATGTGTGTGTGTGTGTGTGTGTGTGTGTGTGTGTGTGTGTGTATGTGTGTGTGTGTGTTTGTGTGTGTGCACACGAGCTTATCCACGTTTTTTTTCTTTTATTTGAATGTAATCTTATATTCGCAAGAACGGAATATCTTAGGGAGATATTTTAGTGCAGAACACTTGAACTTACTGGAACTTAGTAAATGAAATCATATTCAAACTAATGTAAAGTTGCCCTTACAGCAGATCCCCCACTCTCCATACAACTGATGTTATCTAATGGTAGAGAAAAGACCTATAACACTTTGCATCTGTGTCATGACATGAGTGTACAGAATGAGTTCATCGTCAACGAGCACCGTTACCTTATATAGTTCTTGGTTTGGGATTTAATTATCATTTTCTTTGACTGGTAGCCAACCAAATTTACTGAGTCCTGTCTTTCTGAAAATTTTATCAATAGCTATTGGGAGAAAAGATAAATTCTTATCTTTCACCTGAAGTTTTTTGCTTCTATAAAGACCTTGAAAATTATCTTTTATTACCGATTTCAAAAAATAAATTTGCCAAAAAAAAAAAAATGAATTTAAGTAAATTCAGAAATGATTTACACAAATAATATTTACTATTTTAAGTTTATTTTTTAACAAAAAAAAAGATCATAGTCTATCTGATGTATTGCCTTATATAATTATTGCTAATTGTAATAATTTTCCCTCTTCATCTAATTCTTGACCCACTATGTTTCACTCCAAGAATATAAAGACCCTTTTAATTTCTTCGATTAGAAACCTCTGGTTTAAAAGCTCATTGACCCTTAAATATCTTTATAATTTATACGTTATATTCATCAGAAATATATGAATATTTTACTGTATTCTGTATGTGTTAATTTTATTTCTTCTAATTCATCCCCAAAATTAGGTTCAATTTCGAAATCTTCAGTGGGGCTCGAACAGGTCATCATATATTTGAAAGAAGAGTATGTTATTTCGGAAAATGGGATTAATCTTTTTACCCTGCTAAATCCGAAGAATTATCGTTAAGGGATTGTTATCAGGGATTCTAATGACCAAAACTGGTCGCTTCGGCTAGTCGTTTTGGTTTTGTTTTTCATCTACCATCTTTATTTTTCTCATAAATAATAATATCTTTGTTCCCTTACTGTAATTCCCTGTGTTTTTATTATTGTCAAACATCAATAGCCTTATCATCCATATAATTATCCTCAATGGCACTATAAATATTATCATATGTTTCATGTTTCTTTGATTTTGATCAGCTAATATGAAAACGAACAGGATGCCAATAACCTGGCAAAATAGAAAAGAGATTCCCGATGAAAATAACGACGTAAATCACCCTAATTTTCTCATTGAATTTGAGAGCAAGGCTTAATTTTGCACATTTCTTATTGTATCTGATATGATATAAGATGTAGACTAAGAGGGCAATTTTTAGTTCAGAAATTAAACGATAAGTTACGTTGCGAAAGTTGACAGAAGACAATAGGAGATGTGTATTGAAAGTTTCTTGGCCCCAAGGGGGAAATGAATTTGCTCCATGAAACGTATATTCTCTTCGTCATATTGACTCTCCAGTTTAGCAAACTCTGCACATCATTTTTTGAAAAATTATTTAACTCATCCACAAAACAATGAACATTTCATTTAGAAATTCCCTTCTTGGTTCAACTGAGACATTAGCAGGGCTTATTTTACTTATATTCTTAATGAAACTTAAATAAAATAGATGATGAGATCTGCTCACTATCTTTTGCTTGATTAGCTGTAAATTTTTGGATTTTTAAAAATCGATCTAGGTCTGTTGTTTCCTTAGATATAACACCTATTTGTACGTAAATGTCCAGGGTTTAAGATAGATATAAGTAATTATTTTCGTTATCTTATTTAAATCATCATATCTTCTTTATATAACTTATATAAAACTTGTATAACTTTCCAATATTACTTACTTCTAATTAATAAAAAAAAGTTTTTCATTTTATATATTTCAATTTTTTTTTTTTTAAGTGTCAAGTAACAAAAGAATTTTCATGTTCATCTTCGAAAAGTTTGAGTTATTTAAATCAAACAGGGAGACGGGGCTTTTAACAAAATTCTACCATTCATCTTTGCCATAATTAAATACCGAGCAATTTTGATAGTGCTAAAATGCTTTTCATCTTTTTATACCCTGCGTGTCAGAAACAGACACATTTTTGAAGAATTTAAAGGAACTAAATGTATTTTCTCAAAGGTTGCCTCTGAGCAAATTTTTACTCTACTGTTTAAGTTTTGAAAATAATGTACTTTTAAATAGATGTAGTTCTGATCATCTTCCGGGAATTATGGAACTAAATTTTTAATTAGTTGCCGAACGAAATGGAGAAAAAAAAAACTATGCCTATTAATCACAGAAATAAATTTGTTTTTAATCTTTCGTCAACTTATCATCATTTCAAAGTTGTTTATTTTAAATTAAATCTCATCTGGAATGTTGAAAATAAATAAGTGATTGATAAATTGACTGAATGGTTTTAAGGGCATATCAACTCATTCTGTCTTATTTCATGTCCCGGATTTAGGGAATCAAGTACCATGTACCACGTAGACAATCATGATGTAAATTAATGCTGTCTAATACAAATAATTTAAGTAGATTTGTATGATTTCAAGAATTCTTATCTAATAGTAATATTTCATAAACACTTAGATGGTTCCATGAAACTAGTAATAACCTTTTGTATAGATTCAAGTAACTATTCTTAATACAAATAATTTGCACACAGTTATATAATACCAATTATTCCAATCTTAACAAATAATTTTAAAACAGATTCATCTGACCCATAAATAGGCCCTACTAAGTACTACATTTCGGGGTCAAAACGGAACTGGGAGTAATAGGAATGAAAAGGATCTCGACGCCCTCTAAAACTTTAGAAACAGAGCCACACCACCTGATATACTTTTGTGCCATACCTAAAACAACACTTTTTGTTAGGGGCGTGGTCTTAATATTTTGTTAGTTAAATAGTCAAGGTATTCTATGCGCTACCAACTGGGTGAACAAAATTGTTGGTTTTCATCAAATCTGTAGGCGGTTGTTTAAAATGTTTAAAGTGGGATTTATTTTACTATGAACATGTAAAATGTCCCGATGAAATATCTTCTTTTTTAAGACATTTCAAAAACAGTTTTTCCTTCAAAATCTGCAATGCTCACCTCGTCCAAATAAATACAATTTAAAACTTTTCTGTATTCAGAGTTTAGGCGCGAAAAGCAATTTCAACTTGTGTTTCCGTTCATGTAAGATGTAAACCCAAATCAGAAACTGTACACCTTAACTTGAAATGCCTTCATAATTTCCCACCTCTCTAATTTCCTTTCCCAATTTGTTAAACGTTCCACGTGTCAGTCATTGAGGAATCGAACCTCCGTTTCCACCAGCCCCGGATCCGACTCCGATGTGGTACTTATTATTTTATCCACAGTTCCGCTGACTCTCTCAACGTATCATATCTCCAATTTCATTTGTCTTATTAACAAGTTTACAGGCTAAATATCATCCAGACCCCATTAGTGAATCATTCTTTGGTTTCACTTTGCTGACGCTAAGAAACGAAGCCATAGATTATATTGATCAACGAATGAAAGCTCTTACTTGTTGGGGCCATCACCCTGGCCAGAAGCAACACTGACATCTGCACTGTTAAACAAAGCGATTTGTAGATCAACGAACTGAGGGAATTGAGGTCAAGCAGTCTTCTAGACAACAAATGATCAGGCTCTGATGAGAGATATTGATTTATTGGAGATATTTAGATGAATACGATAAATATTTTTATTTATTTCTTCATTTTTAACATCTATGTATTCTTTCTGAATTTTTCTGGGTGTTGTTGATTTTAGCTGGGTGCTTCTTCGAATCACACATCACTTTAGATTCGTAGGTTTTCTCAATTAATTCACCGTATTGGATATTCATTAAATAATTGTTTGGTTGTCTAAATTTCTGAGACAAAGCTTGATGAGCTTTATCATTCAGTGTTTTCGGGCTATTGCAGTCATCTTTATTGTTATATTCACAACGTTTCGACAGATGTGTCCTCCGGCCTTCTTCAGATGTTTCTTATCGGACTCGGATGCTTACACGGAACTTCAAACCACGTCCATTATTTATTCCTAGGAGGTCGTTTGTTTGGATTTCGTTAACCATAACGGGGTACAAGTGTTTAGTTTCTTGTAGTGTTACTCGCCTGCGGTCAAGTTTGAATCTGCAACCTCAAGATAATTATCACTTAGATGCTTAGGGAATGAATGTGACTTTCTGTGTCTTGCTAGACAGTTAAGAGTGAATTTTGGGGGCTTAGTAATCTTACATGAAACCTTTTGCAATGAACACGTGAATTACTTCTGTTAATTATGATTTTTTTACCTGAGATCATAGTAAGATTTTTTTTTATCTAACCTGTATGATTATTGGTTCCCATATTGTATTTATCCCTACACCAGGGCAACTCAACAGGTTCCTGTAGCCCACCATTTGTGCTGGTTCTTTAAGGCTTCTAATTCTCCAATATTTCTTCTGTATCAATGAGTTTATCTTCATCGCATAAGACCAGATTGTTTCCCTTTTCAATATCTTAGTACCAAGAACAGCGTTCTGTTGTTGGACTGTAAGAAAGAATTAAGACGGTTTTTCACGTTCCAAGATAAACCATCATTGGTTTATTGCCACAAAATTGCTGGATTGAACAAGTCAATGGGCCTAGACTATGATGCTACGGAATTGAGACTTTTTATTGACTGATCCACCAGAAGTCTCAAAGCAGTTCTTGTACATGATGGGAATAGTTTTTCATCTATCCCTTTTGGGCATTCAATACAAATGAAAGAAACTCACAACAGCATAGATCATTTGCTGTTTGCTGTTTACTACAAGGAACACAAATGGTTGATCTGTGGAAATCTTAGATGGTTGGCCTAGTACCTAGTGTTGCAAGGTTGGTACAAAAGCAATACTTTCAGTGACTCTAGGACTGACGGGGTGACGATCAACATAATGTCATACAAGAGTGGCCGTTAAGACAATGCTTAAAATCTCACTTTCTCTTTGAACAGAATAAAGTACTACTTCCACCTTATATATCAAGAAGAACTTTGTCAAGGCAATGGACAATAAAAGGCTGTGGGTTTGCTTTCCGCAAGGAGAAGTTCCCACCGATTAGAATGGAGAAACCCAAGGCTGGTATATTTGACGTCCCTCAAATAAGGACCCAATATTTGACGAAACACCAAGCGAAGCTGAACTGTTTACCTGGTAGTCACTGAAGTCAATAGTTACAAACTTACTGGGAAGCCACAGGAGTGCGGAATATGAGAAGGAAATCGAAGAGCTACTGAAGAGTTTCCACCAAGTCGGGGCACGAACGTCAGTCAACTGCACTTCTTGCGGTCACATTTGTTCTGCTTTAGGCATCTCGTGGTGATATAATAGTTAGAAAGCTAATCAAGCGTATTGCATTCAACTAATTAGTGAGTTTGATATTCACTAGGTGTCCTATAATTCTGATCTTGTGCGCTATACTTAAATGGTGTAATGACATCAAGTGAAGGTAGCAAATCGTTTCAAGTGAGTTTGTTTTTTTCCTGAATGACACATATTTTGGCATGGTTTTACTAGTAAGCTATGCTTGGTAAATAATTTCTGGCCTTTTTTCTTTCACCGGTTAAAATTACTGCAGTGATTTAAGTATCATCCGATAATATCGGAGACTATTTTTTTATAATTTTGCAACTGGAAATTTTATACATAGCCGATGTCCAAGGTAAAATTTAGTTTTAAGAAAATGTTATAGTAAACTAATCGATATACTCTTTTTGTTTTATGTTATAATCGAAACAACATTTCCTGAATTTAGATCTGTTTCATTGATTGCCTAGTCGGCTGGGGCTGTAGAATACACTCACTGCACCACAGCAGAGGGGTAAGAACCCCCCCTGCAACGAGTGTCCTAGACACTAAACAGACTAATAGTGAGATCCCAGTAATGCTGGGGCCTTGGGGAATACAAAGCACCTCTTCATTGCCATTGCTCCCAGGTCCACTCTGGCCCGGCATGGTAGCACCTGATAGGGCCTTACCTATAGGTTAAATAGAACTAACAGCATACTTATGCTAAACTGAATTGTTTGATTAAACTGAATAGTTTGAAATAGAAATGTTTGTTTTACTTTTGAAACGTGCTCACATTTAAACTGCGTGCTTATTCTGAACTGAATTATTTGAAATAGAACTGTTTTTGAGATTAAAACCTTATTTACACTAAACTGAATTGATCAACATAGAACTGTTCTGATAGTCAACTGTGTGTAAACAAAATCTGTACTTATACTAAACTGAATTAGCTGAATTAGAATTGCTTGAATGAACTGAATAGCTTGAAATATATTTTTTTTTTACAATTAAACTTATTTACATTTAAACTGCGTGCTTATGCTACACTGAATTATTTTAAATTGAACTGTTTTTATGTCAACGAAAACAAAGGCTCACTCATGCCTTGACCTTAACAAAAATAATCAAGCAGCTTCAAATTCCAAGTTTAACAAGAAAAAGAATTTCCAACAGAAATAATTAACTGATATTCCTCATTATTCCGCACTATTAATGAGCCTTAGAATATATTCAAAGCAGTCCCTGAAAAAGGTTTTAAAAAGACGTACAATAAAAGTGATGTCCAGTATACGACAGTAAAATGCATCTGGTGACACAACACTTAAGTAAAATTTAGAAGAGTGGACTAATCTTTCTTTGTCATTACTCTTTAATCTGGTTCTGTGGAGTTGTTTATATGTTTAGTCGAATAGCAGGTAAAGCAGATTGCAAAATTAGAGGCTTGCTAATGGAACCATAGCTAAAATGCTATTTTACCATTACGATGTCTACGTTCACAGAAAACTCTAAATAACTGAGAATTCATATGCATTATATATATATATATATATATATATATATATATATATATATATATATATACATTGTTTTTTAATAGATTGCTTAAAGACCACGGAACTATCTTTTTTTATGATTTTATGGGACGTTTTTTTCAGTAGCTTTCTTGTTTCGTAGTTTTTGTTCCCAGCTTCTCTGTGATAATATCTATTGATCACTTCATTTTTTTTTAAGTCGTGATTGTTTTGTTTTAGTTTAAGTGGGAAATTTATTTTGTTGAAGGGTTTATAATAAGTAGGGTTGCTTTGTTTTGCGTTAGTTGTTAAAGATCTTTCATATATTAATGCCGACGTTGAATGCAGTTTTAGCAATGTTTGTTTATTTTTAATACTGATGGCTTCAAATTTGTGAGAATATATACATATATATATATATATATATATATATATATATATATATATATATATATATATAGGTTGAAACGATAAAATTGTCGTCCTAAAGAAAACAACACTACAACTTTATTTTAAAACTTTTATTGAAAAAATCAATTCAGGTAACTTTATGATGTAGTTGAGCTGACATCTATTCAATGTAGCCGCCTTCAGCCTCAATCACCGCCTTGATACAGATCCGGAACTGAGAGCATGCCTTTTCTACAAGCGCCAGCGGGAGCTCGGCGAATACTCAGCGGATAGCGGTGATCAGGTTGGCTTTAGTGTTATAGGAGGTCATGTTGGTGATGTTCTCGACGTATGACCGATTTGGTAGACGTATGAGGAAACTGGTAGACAAATTCACCTACCTAGGAAGCAGTGCCTCATCAACCGAAAAAGACATCTACACACGGCTAACGAAGGCATGGATAGCTATCGATAGGCTATCGATCATATGGAAATCAGACCTGACCGATAAAGTGAAAAGCAGTTTCTATCAGGCAACGGTCGTATCGATACTGCTGTATGGATGCACTACCTGGACGCTAACTAAACGTCTGGAGAAACCAGACGGCAATTATGTTGTTGCGAGCAATATTGAGCAGTTTCTATCAGGCAACGGTCGTATCGATACTGCTGTATGGATGCACTACCTGGACGCTAACTAAACGTCTGGAGAAACCAGACGGCAATTATGTTGTTGCGAGCAATATTGAGCAAGTCCTGGTGGCAACACCCCACAAGGCACCAACTATACAACCACCTGCCTCCCATCACGAAAACTATCCCAGTTAGATGAACCAGACATGCAGGACAATGCTGGAGAAACAGGGACGAGATCATAAGTGATGTATTCCTATGGACCCCCACATATGGCCGAGCAAAAACAGGACGACTAGCTAGAACATACATACAGCAGCTATGTGAGGATACAGGATGTATCCCTGAAGACCTGCCAGAGGCGATGAACGATAGGGAGAAGTAGCGAGAGAGGGTCAGCGATATCCGTGCCTGCGGAACGACATGATGATGATGATGATGATGATTGAAGTGTTTCAATCAATTTTATACATTCTTTCAAATATATTAGAGAAACATATTTAAAAAAATGACAATTCAAATCTGTACGTCTAATAAAAATATCTGTAGAATTAATAATATACAAATTATTTTCATGTTATTCTTCAACATAATTTTGGATTTTCCTATCGTGTCTATTGATAACGCAAAGACCGTCATTTCCATTAAACTATATTCAGTCCAGTGATTCAAGCATTGAGTCAGATCGCGCTGAATATTAAACATTTAAGTAAAGGTAAAAGCAACAATATATTTAAAAAATATATATATTTTAACTTTATCTCATAAAATCTTTTTTTAATAACATAAATCTAAAAAAGGTACTGTTATATCGAAGTAAATGATAAAGTTTAGAGTATTATCGTAGAATATATCTGCTAGGGCATCATCATCATCATATCGCGCTGGTAGCACGGATATCCCTGATCCTCTCTCGCCACTCCTCCCTATCGTTCATCGCCCTAGGTAGGTCTTCAGGACAAAATCCTGTATCCTCACATAGCTGCTGAATGTACGTTCGAGCTGGTCGTCCTGCTTTTGCGCGGCCATGTGTGGGGATCCATAAGAGTACATCTCTTATGAGTTCATCTCTGCTTCTCCAGCAGTGTCCTGCATGTCTGGTTCGTCTAACTTGAATAGTTTTCGTGATAGGGGCCAGGTGACCGTACAGTTGGTGTCTTGTGGGGTGTTGCTGCCAGGACTTGTTCAGGATTGCACGCAGCATTCTTGTGTAATTGCCATCTAGCTTCTTCTCCAGTCGTTTTGTTAGCGTCCATGTAGTGCATCCATATAGCAGTATCGATGTGACCGCTGCCTGGAAGAAACTGCGTTTCATTTTATCGGTTAGGTCTGATTTCCATATAATCGATAGCCTATTGATAGCTGTCCATGCTTTCGTTAACCTCGTTTCGATGTCCTTTTCGGTTGATTCGACGCTGCTTCCTAGGTACGTGGATTTGTCTACTAGTTTAAGTGGGGTTCCTTCTAGAGTGGAGATAAAAAGGTTAAAGGTTACGGTATAGAATAAAAACTAAACCATCTAATATTGAAGTGATTAGAAAAAGACAGATATGATAATAAAATGTTCATACGGAGATGGGAGTGGCTGTATAAGACCCGTGAAAGGATTTAGTCGTGTTTATCCTTTTTTATTTTGGTAAGAGAAAATGTCGTCCTAATGCTTAGTGACGTCACAGTAAGCGAGTTCGAACTCCAGTCACGCTATCACGATCTCTTTCGAATTTATATCCTTGGGAAAGGCATGAATCTACTTTTCCCCACACTTTTGATTAAAGAAAGATTACAGGATGGCGTCGACATTAAAGAAGCCATGAAGGCTGATATGCAAAGAAACCAAACGTAAATATTATTCCAAATTTCCGTTAACTTTTTCTACCATGACGAAGAGACTTACAATATGTTGACTGTACCCCCTACAGAAAAGTAAGACATATTCCCCCCCACAAAAAAAAATACTCTGGGTATGATGTTAAACTGCATTTGGTGATGAGAATCCAGTTCTGGAGCTGTGGAGATGTTTAGATAACCTTCATTCCAATTACTTCCAGGTCCACTCTTACATGAAGTGGTAGTATCTGTTAGGATGCCATCTCTCGGTCAAATAAATCTGTTTAAAAATTACTTGTATCAGACAGAAATAGATGATATGTAACAATGGGTAAACATTTAAAAAAAAAAGATTAAAAAAAAAAAAAACATTCAGAAACAAAGTTAAACACGTAAATATTATCGTATGCTGCACACGAAGTGAAAAGCAAACGGTAAACGATTATGATTCGGGTTGCCTGATTCTGTTTCCCAGAATGAAAACCGCGAGACCACGTGAGGCGAAACAGTAAAAAATCAGTTGTTAAAAACGTCAGCTCAAATAGATCCATTGGAGGAAGTAATTCAACAATATTTGCGAATGTCAGGGTTAAATGCATTTCCCTTTCTTAGTTTTCTTTGAGTTAATCTTCTTTTCAATCTCTTTCTACATCCCTCTCTCTCTCTCTCTCTATATATATATATATATATATATAGAGAGAGAGAGAGAGGGAGAAGGAGAGTGTGAGAGAGAGAGAGACATAGATACATATATATGCGCGTGTGTGTGTGTATGTGTGTTTCCCTTTGTGTTTTTTCATCTATCTCGTTTTCTTTTCCTTTTTATGTTTACCTCGTATTCTTTCTTTCTTTCTTTCCTTCCTTCTTTCTTTGTTTGTTTGTTTCTTTCTTTATTTATCTATTTGATTTATCTTTGCCCTTTTTTATTTTAGAATTATGAATATCTAATATGCTTGCTATTATATGACACAAAAGAATATCGGCGGGAATTGAGAGAGAAAGATTTTGTTGCGTTAATCTACCAGCAAAAGAGCTCCAGTTCACAGGAGTTTTGAAATAAAGCAGCTCGGAAATATTTTTGTTTTTTTTTCTTGTTTTTTAAAATATTTTTTAAATTAACTGTTATCTTTTCTGTTCCTTGCCCCGTTGGCTGGGGCAGCAGAATACACCGATTGCTTCTCTGCAGAGGGTAAGACACCCCCGCAACGCATATGACACTAAACAATCTGATGGTGAGGTTCCAGCAATGCTGGAGCTTTGGGGAATACGGAATACCCCTTCATTGCCATCGCTCCCAGGTCCACTCTGGCCCGGAGTGGTAGCACCTGATAGGGCTCTATCTGTGGGTTGAATAGAACTTACAGCATACTTATGCTAAAATAAATTGTTTGAGTAAACTGAATAGCTTGAAATAGAAATGTTTTTGACAATTAAACTGTACTTACATTTAAACTGCGTGCTTATGCTTAACTGAATTATTTGAAATAGTACTATTTTTCGACATTAAAGCTGTGTTTACACTTAACTGAATTGTTACATTTAACTGCTTAAATAGTTTGAAATAGAAATGTTTTTGACAATTAAACTGTGTACTTATGCTAAACTGAATTGTTTTAAATAGAACAGATTAGTTACATAAAAATGGATTTGGCGTTAAATAACCTACAAAGGTTGATATGCCATAAAAACCCACAAACCAAACCAAACTATTCTGTTCCCGCCATGTTAGATGGGCTTAGAACGCATTCTTTTAAAAAGGAGCAAGAATCTCTGGAAAGAAGAAGAAGTGTTCTGGGTACAGCACTAAACTTCATCTGCTGGTGAGACTCCAGTTCCGTTAATCTGACGAGTTAGACGTATCCCTTCATTTAACTCAGTGGGGTCGTACAAGTTAGCGTCCCACCTTTGAATCAAATAGTTCTGTTTATAAACTACTCACATTCGATTAGAATACTTGATGCCATATAATAGTCAATTATTTATGATAACGTGTTTATGAAAACTTTGATTGGTTACGTAGGATTTTTCTCAGTTACTTGAGACCATATAAACGAATGCAATGAAATGACTCTTATAAAATAAATTGTTTACGAGAAACTATTGAATAATTACAATTTGATAGAAATAGTGGAAACCCTACAACAAAAAAAATGCAGATATAATTCAAATAAACGCAGTTCCCTAAGTCTGAGTTAAAACTACTCTTAGATTGATTGACACGCTCTTAAGATCAATCAATCAACATTTGTGAGGCATGTGTGGCTGAGGAATCAGGGGCTAAAGGCAAGGCTGTGTTGCCGTAAGATATCTGACTCCATATTTTGGTTATATTATTTTACCCCACGTTGACTGGCCGGCGCAATGCCTTGCCTAAAGAAAGTCCCAAAAGAATTATACAAAAAGGAAAGATAGAAAACAGATAAGAGACGAAGACGTTTCTTTTATACTTTCCTTTATTTACTGGGTTCAACAACCATTCCGTGGATGAGGGAGTTTTTCCTGAATACATTAAAATGGTTGAATCCCACAGATAAGGTGTCAAAAATACGTTAATTCGTTTCATGTAAGTAGGAGTCCGCATTTGGTATTTAGGGCTTCCATAAGGGTTAGTTTTCTTTTTAAAAGTTTTGTCAAAGTCCAGTAAGGGTTAGTTTATAGTCCAGTAGTGGGTCTTGTATATTTCAGCATAGTGCTGACTGATAGAGAGAGGACTGCTTCTGGGTGAAGGGACTAACCGACGCTACGTCCAAAGACGCATGCATGGTGCCCAAAACACCCGACAGCAAAATGGTGTTGTTGGTTCGACGGACACTGCCTGAAAGAGAAGGGATACTTTGCTCCCTTTGTCAAGAGGAAAGCCTTTTTTCTTTTATGCATGCGTCATCTCCTTTTCCGTTAGGGACCTCTGGGAGCTTCTTCAAATATAATACTTTTCTTTTTATTTATTTATTTTTTCTAAATCTAATTTTTAATTTTTTAATTATTTATTTATTAGTTCCCTACACATTTAATTTCTATTTCCTTCATTAATTTTTTTGGCTTACGTGTAAGCTTAAAGTTATGTTTTTCGTCGAAAGACAACTTATCGGACTTGCAATTTAAATCCTGGGTGAGGAAGATTGCATTTAATTTCCATGGATCCCCATTGAAAATTCAATAATCTATTTCTTTTTTCTTCCAAACAATGGGCAAGTAGTACGATCGACTTGATTCTTTAGTTTTGGTACAACATCCAGTTAAGAAGATGGACAACTCTTAATTCAACCATCTGCACACTGCTTGAAAATTGACCTTCTATCGCCTTCTATGAATACGTAAAATGAAATTTAAGTTTCTGTCCTGTCTTCGTCGAGCCAAAATCTCTGCAGCACTTTTCTCATATTTCATTCTCTTTTATTTTCAATCTGTTTCCCTCTCTCTTTATTGCTTTTTATTAATTTCTTTCTTTCCTTCATTCCTTACTAACATAGCCTCTTCCTCTTTTTCTATTCATTTTTCTTCTTTCTTTATAAATTTTATAAATTCATTCCTTCCCTTATTTCTTGCTTCTTTACTTAATTTCTTCTTTTCCTTCCACCATTATTTACTTCCTTCAATCCTTCCATTTTTATTATTTTTCTTCGGAAGAGCAAATGTGTTTTAATCTTTTTTCGTTTTTCTCATCTTTGAAATTTTCAATCCTATCAATTTTATTTGCTGAAAAAATATTTTTCATACTCGTACTGAAAAAAAAAACAACACTTTTTTCTAGTTCCATCAATGCATAAGATAATTTTGAAATAATTAAGATCAAGAAATGTACACAGAGTACAAAATAATATTTTCCTTTCATTTTTAATGCTAAATCTTAAAAAAATAAATGAATTTATTCAGACACCGAGTAATCAACATCTGATAGCAGTGACATAACTTTAAAAGCGTTTACTCTTTTGAACGGTTTAACTTCACTTTCAAAAGTATATATATATATATATATATATATATATATATATATATATATATATATATATATTATTTCTCATCTAAAAAAATAAAACAGAAGGAGAGAAGGAATGAACGAGCGAGCGAGCAAGTGAAGAAAAAAGGAACACAGAAAAAAACGGAGATAAAAGACTGAATTATCGGGGAAAAAACAAAACAAAAAAAGAACAGAGATAAAAACAGATGGGAGTTAAAAGAATAAAAAGAAATGCCAAAATCTCCCTCGGTTCCACCAAAACAGGAAACATTTATTTATTTGAATCGGTAGATTCACGCCTACTGATATATATATATATATATATATATATATATATATACTTTAAGAAAAACAACGAAACCGATCACACCTCTTTACCAGGAAAATTTAAATATTCATTCATGAATAATTTCTTGTCCTGATGGAATTACTCCCAACTCCGGTTTAACTGGACCAAAGAATACTATATATATATATATATATATATATAGACGGTGCATTCAATAAGTTACCAGACTTTTTTGTACAGACATTTAAAATTGTCGTATGTAATTGCTATACGTCTTATAAGATGGCAGACCAATTTTTATGCTTTCAGGTTCAAATGAACAGCTACAGCAGGAATTGCAATACACCACGCTAAAGCCTGATTGCCACAGCTGGTGAATTCCAAAAATGCAATCTGGACATGAGAAAGAACGATACACAATAAAATTCTGTTTTAAAATAGGAAAAAGTGCTACAGAAACGTATGGAATGCGTCACACTGCTTTTGGAGCATATTGCTTGAATCGAGCATCAGTTTTTGAGTGGCATAAGAGATTCATGGAAGGCAGGGAGTCTGTGAGCGATGATGTGAGGTGTGGGAGGAATAAGAAAGTCAATACACCAGAGCTGATTGGCCCAAGGGTAAGGTTTAGGGTTACTATGTTGAGGTTTTAAAGGAGTTCAGGAAGAGATTTCGTCGGAAGAGGCTAGCACTCTTCAAACCGGTATGTGGTGTTTCCACCAGAACAATGGACCAGTGCACAACTCCATCCTTGTCACAGACTATTTGACCAAGATGGGCATCAGGACAGTTCCTCAGCCTCCCTCTAGTTCAGACCTTGGTCCCTGTGACTTTTGGTTATTGCCTAAGCTAAGAGGCTATGGTTATGAGACAATTGAGGAGATGAAAGAGGTTGAAAAGAAGATGATTGATACGCTCAAACAAAAAGGACTTCCATGGAGCCTTCCAGAAGTTGTTGGAGCGATACAAGTGCTTTGCAGCCGGAGGAGATTACTTCGAAGGGGACTAGAGTGTCATGTGTGTACTATCAATAAAAGTGCCCATACGAAATAACTCTGGAAACTTATTTAATGATCATCGTATATATATATATATATATATATATATATATATATATATGTGTGTGTGTGTGTGTGTGTGTGTGTGTGTGTGTGTGTGTGTGTGTGTGTGTGTGTGTGTGTGTGAGGAAGCATTATTTAATTTTTTCCAAATTGGTAAGAAAAAAATTAAGGCATTTCAAAACATTGTTGCTATTTTCAAAGTTGATTCTATTATTTTTTTGCGGGGTGGGGTATACATTACAGTGATATTTTCAATTAAGATTTTCCAAATTTGGATTAGGGAATAGTGTGACTCTTAAGATGTAGGGACAGAGAACTATTATCTTTCAGGTGAATAGTAAGACGCCTTGAAAGAGTCGTAGCTGAAGACAAACGTACGTATTATTTTCGTTGGATGCACAGTCCCCCTAGGGATATTTGAACATATATTCGACATTCGTCCAATCAATAAGTTCGGTGGCGGAGGAGGAGGATTAGTTATTGGAAATATATATATATATATATATATATATATATATATATAGTGTCATACACAGACAGAGTGATTTGTTGCATCACAACTCTTAAGGTTCATCGCCGTAGGGATATATATATATATATATATATATATATATATATACATATATATATATATATATATATCCCTACGGCGATGAACCTTAAGAGTTGTGATGCAACAAATCAGTCTGTCTGTGTATGACACTATATACGCTCTGCCACGTTTGTTGATCATTCTGGCGAAGGAATTTATGTCTGCCACTTGCATAATGCAAAGCACTTCTAATGAATTCAGCACTCTGGTATCCGGTAAGGCAAAAGTGTAAACAAACGAAAGCTGCTACATAATGCCTAATAATTCCCTAACTGACGTGGTTCGCATGTTATCTAAACGGTATCATACAATTTCTAACATGAAGTTGGTGGGTTTCGATCCCAGTCACAAGCGTCCTATGGGTCTAAGCACACTGAAGAGTTGTGATACAACGAAACAGTCTGTCGGTGTATTACAATATATATATATATATATATATATATATATATATATATATATGTATATATATAGTATTTCAAAATGTCCTATGCATAAAAAAATAGAGGAGCCATAGCTGCGCATGTTTTGTTGTTGCAACACAAAACGCTTCGACAAATATTCTATATTTCTGTCTTAATTTTTGTGTAGGTGAGAGGTATGCCGACCATCTTTCTGAGACTTAAAACTTTTTAAATGTCACACACACACACACATATATATATATATATATATATATATATATATATATATATATATATAAGTATTATTCGGTCTAGGTAAAACGGAGAGTGGAGGAATTCCATCAGGACAAAAAAAAACATTCAAAAGAGAACATTTAAATTTTCCTGGTAAAGAGCTCAATGTAACAGGCATTACAGAGTAATAATTTCTTTAAGAAAAAACAAAATCGGTCGCATTAGGATTATAAATTTATTTCCATCCTGTTATGCGTTTTTAATAAAATCAAAAAACATTATATATATATATATATATATATATATATATATATCATCATCATCATCATCATATCGTGCTGGCAGCACGGATATCCCTGACCCTCTCTCGCCACTCCTCCCTATCGTTCATCGCCCTAGGTAGGTCTTCAGGACAACAACCTGTATCCTCACATAGCTGCTGAATGTACGTTCGTGCTGGTCGTCCTGCTTTTGCGCGGCCGTGTGTGGGGATCCATAAGAGTACATCTCTTATGAGTTCATCTCTGCTTCTCCAGCAATGTCCTGCATGTCTGGTTCGCCTAACTTGAATAGATTTCGTGATAGGGGGCAGGTGGCCGTACAGTTGGTGTCTTGTGGGGTGTTGCTGCCAGGACTTGTTGAGGATTGCACGCAGCATTCTTGTGTAATTGCCATCTAGTTTCTTCTCCAGCCGTTTTGTTAGCGTCCATGTAGTGCATCCATATAGCAGTATCGATGTGACCGCTGCCTGGAAGAAACTGCGTTTCATTTTATCGGTTAGGTCTGATTTCCATATAGTCGATAGCCTATTGATAGCTGTCCATGCTTTCGTTAACCTCGTTTCGATGTCCTTTTCGGTTGATTCGACGCTGCTTCCTAGGTACGTGAATTTGTCTACTAGTTTAAGAGGGGTTCCTTCTAGAGTGGAGATGTCCCCTGTTTGGTTATAGCACATATATTCCGTTTTGTGTGCATTAACATGGAGGCCTATGCTTGCTGCTGCTCGTTCCAGGCTATGCAGAAGTGTTTCGGCTTGGTCAGGTGTATTTGCCAGTATCGCTATGTCATCGGCGTAGTCGGCGTCGGTAATTGTTGTTGCGGGATATCTTCTGCTTCTTTTCTTCGTCAGTTCGAAGCCATTCTCTTTGATTTTGTCAATCGATGTTCTAAGTACGTAGTCTAGACAAATGATAAAGAGATACGGAGCCAGCGTGTCCCCTTGTAGTACTCCTGCTACAATGTCGAAGTATTCTGTGTCTCCATCTGGTGATCGTACTTTTACTTTAGTGTTTCTATAGAGAATCGTTATATATATAGGTAGTATTTAATATAAGTATTACTGTATCTTTACGTAAAGTTATTAAAGAAAGTTGTCCTTCCCTAAATTAGTATTTAATTTGGAGTTTTTAGTTGAAATATATTTAGATTTTAAAAAATTAAAAAAATGAATTTACTATAATTCCAACCGGCAATAAAAAACCCTGAAGTGGGCTAAATGAGGAGAAAACTCTACAAACCCTCTTCTACCCGCTCCCCACTTCTTTCCTGTGTCTATTCTGAATTATTTTATCCATAAGATCTGAAGAAGAATTGCTGTTATTTTTGGTGTTCTTAATTCATATCAAAATCCATAACAAGATTGAAATAAATTTAGAATCTTAATGTGACCTTTTTTTTTTTAAAGAGAGTATATATATATATACATATATATATATATATATATATATATATATATATATATATATATATATATACCAACTTGCGATAGTTTAGTGTGATGGATTTTTTTATAAGTCTGTGTGAATCCAGGAAATTGAGGGAGACCCTGTCTCGTTTGTTCTTAAAACATCTTAACCTTTGTATTTCAATTTTAAGGTTAAAATAAACAATGAAAATAATTAATGGTCTATTAACTAAAAGAAAAAAAAATGATTCATATTTTGATTAAATGAAACGAATCAATTTCTTTAGTTAAGAAAGCTATAATGACTTTTAAATAAAATCTATTCCTACAGGATCGTCATTATTTATCAAAAGTCAATAAACTCATCCCCAAAGCATGTACATTTATATGGTTTAATCAGTCGTCATCAACTCATATATAAAAAAAGAAGTATTGAAAAAATGTTGATATCATTTATTTTCCGTTGCATAGAAATAAGTTTTTCTGCATGATATTTAATGAGTTTTGTACAAAAAGTAAGTAAAAAATCAATTATTATCATTATTAACATTCATTTTACACTTTGCAAGTTTTTCATACCGGCTGTAACTGGTGGTTTTTCTCTAAAGCTGAATTGAAAGCAAGTATCCGCAGCTCTCTTGTATAGTTCTAATTATTCTAGATGATTTTAGTGTTGTTGTCTGGGCGATTCTGATTCTTTCTTTGATCTCAATTCACCCCAAGTTAATATCTCTTGTAAAATCAAGTTATTTGTCTGCATTTTTGCTTTCTTTAATCTTCACTCTGTCATTTGCCTGAATTGCAAAATCCATTTAATAACGATTTTTTTTTTCTTGTTAATTGACACAACTTCTGGCCGGGATTAGGTGATCCCTTTATATGTAAAAATTCAAGAGAGTTTTTGGTGTCTCATTTTCTTGGACAGATTCTAATTTGAGCATATACCATTCGTTAGCCTGGAAAAATTGTTATCCCTTGTAAAATTCCTTTAGAATCCTATTTCCTATCCTTTCGACCCAGGGCTTTACAGTTTTCACAAAAATTACACTTGCTATTCTTCTGGAAATTTTCAACATTCCTTTGGTATAATTGCTTCTAATGGTATTATTTAGTTTTTAACATGAGGTATCCTTTTCTTAACCATCTCAGCGTTTTTTCGCGCGCAATATTCTTAATGGATGTATTTTTCAACCCCTTCGCAGGATCAGGATATGATTTAAGGTCAATTTCATTCGGAGTTTAACAGGTTTGTATTTAGAGCTTTCCTTCTCCAAAAAGGGTTAACATATCAAGATGAATGATCCCAGTGTACCCTACTATTTACCTATATTTGGAAGATGTATAGTTGAAGTAATAACTTTTCTTTGGGTTTTAACTTCATGTAAAATGCATACAGCAACTCCAGGATTTGAACACGCTTCAACAAGTCAATTTCTTATGACAATAACCAATACGCCACGAGTGCATCCTCGTATGTCACTTGAAGATTTCTTTCAATTTTTTCTTCCTACCTTTGTGTTGTAAATTTTTGGTGGTTTTTTTTGGTCTGTTTATTTTTAAGTTATTTCAGATGATATCGCAGGTGATGTCTACAATAATCAGCCTTTTTTTTACCGTTCTTTCATATTCTTCAAGCTCATGAATTGTTGTATTAACGTACTTCTCTCAGCTAGTGAGTCCTCATTTTTTTTTCTTTTTCTTGATACACAGACTCTGTCTATATTATGTTCCGTGTGACAAGACTTTTGCATTGGCATTAATTTCTGTGTTGTTTGGTCCATCTGTCTAAGTTCTTCCGTTATTCACTTTTATACTGGTCCAGAATATCTTATAAGGACTGTCCTGGTAATTTATTAAACCGAAGTGACCTGCAATAATAAAATCAACGTACAAATTATAAAGACAAAAAAATTAATTGCATTTTAATAATGTTTTGACATTTGACTAATTAATGAAACAATAGATCTACTTTTATTTGGTTATAATTGATTTTAATTATTAAAAAAAATTGTTAGATGCTGGAAGCAGTACCCCAGAAAATAGCTGCTGTATCGCAATCTCCCTTTTATCTCACAAGCAATCCAAGTGAATAGAAAAAGATATTCCAGGCACTGCTGAAGAAGTATGTGATTTTCTCTCATAAACTCCTTCAAATAGATGGACCTGTGTTAACTGATCACCAAGAACTTATATCAGCTCTGCATTTGCGGATATTGGATGTTGTTGAGAGGACCTGTCAATAGCAAAGGTTGATAGGGACGGAAAGGGAGAGAAAACGAGAGGGATTCAAGGAACTTTGTAGCGTCAAAACGACTTGATGATTAATTCATTTACTTTATGGCACCGTGTTAAATTGGTATCGTAGTGTATAATTATATCTTTATATTTCAAGTCAATTAACTTCAGTTTCAACCATGACATACATAAACCAGTGTAAATATAAGAAATTTTTGGACATTCTATATTAACCTACTTATATATATTAACCTACTTATATATATATATATATATATATATATATTGTAAGCGCTCATCGTGTAATGTTAACTTCGTTCGTAGTGAACAGGGTGACACGAGTTTAAATACGTGCGGAGTCTTTTTCATTTTACTTAGCGCTAATGATTTTTGAAAAATATGAATCCAACTATTCTCTCTCTAGCTCTGGGTAGAGCAGACTGGGTTCCTTAAGTTTGTTATGAAAAGCAGTCTAGTAGAACGTAACATCTGAATTAAAATCTGCAAAACTCCACTAAAAATACCTAGTGATGCACCCTTCTCGTACGGAGAGTTTGTGAATATATATATATATATATATATATAGTTGTCTCAAACTAAAAAAGCTAGATGCTGACGATATTCTGCCGAGATTATCACTGATGGATGCAACAGAGATGATCTAACAATTACAATTACACCAGGGCAAACCGAATGTTTGCTCCATAGCCTGAAACAGAGAGGAAGAGGCATTAGTCACTATAGGAATTCAGATAGGAATTCATGTTTTAAACAAGATCTCCTCATTACTTGACAAATATCTTAAAGTGATCGACCCTTTCCCATTCTTTAGTAAGTATATCTCATCTACTGAAAGTAGTGGCAGCATGCACTTTAAAGAGGCATGGACAGCTACCGAGAGGTTATGGCCCATATAGAAATAAAACAGGATATCCTCCAAGCAGTAACCGTGTTATTAAAATTTAAAGCAGTTAATGGCCGGGCAAAAGCAGGACGACCAGCTCGAACATACATACAGCAGCTATGTGAGGATACAGGGTGTAGCCCTGAAGACCTTCCAGAAGCGATGAACGATAGGGAGAAAAGGCGAGAGGGGATCAAGGATATCTGTGCTGGCGGCACGACATGATGATGATGATCTTAACCAAGTAGGCTCTGCTTGAGAAATTTGGACGAACTCAAGAGTGTAGTTCTCCGGTAGGTTCCCATATATGGATACATCAGTATTGACTGTCTAACAAAAGCTTATATCGATCAGCTCTCTGTGGACACTGGATGCTGGCTAGAGGACTTGACAATTGAATGGTAGTTACGGGTAGTGAGTGAGACTCAACGCAATCCTTTGCTATAAATGACTTGATGATCGATAGATACGTAGATAGATAGAAGCAATGTATGAATATGTTACTATTTTTATTTAGCAAAAAGTGAAATATGCTAATTGATATAACATGATACTTCTTGTTACATTAAAAATTGTATGGTCAACAAAAAATGTTCGACTCGGATGGAGACACAAAGCAGTATCATAGAGTTGTGAATTGGACTGGAATATACTTTATTCTCCAAGAACATTTTATATCTATTGCTCTAATGTCGCTATATGCCGTTTTACGAAGGTTATATAATTATGTTTGAGTAACAGAGATATCTTAGCGGTCTAAAATGGTCCAAGTTGTGATCCGAAATAAGTACCCAAAAGCTAGCTACTGAGAGCTGAAAAAATTCGAAACTACCCTTTTTTTCCATTAACTGAGAATCATTTATTTTGCCATTAAAAGATTTGATGCTAACATGTTGGGTTTTCCCAATGATTCGGTTACAGTGACACACACAGACACACAGAAATATATATATATATATATATATATATATATATATATATATATATATATGAGACTGTGTGTCTTGGAAGCTAGATAGTGAATTTGGTGGTCACTTTTATTATTTTATGCTTTTCAATCAGTTATATAATTAAACAGCAATTTTTTAAACCATCAATCATATCCTACTATGCTTTTTACTTCAGTCGTTTTTAGATTGTTTCTTTCTGATTCCCTGTTCATTTTCCATTCAATTTGACGTCATGCACGTGTTTTCCATCCCAACTTACTTTTTATCAGTTTTCACATATCTATCCTCCATATCTCTATATCATAATATTTTCTTTTCATTTGTTTACCTAATGGTGTTCCATGTCTTTTTTTCTTTATTAACACACAATATTTAATCGAATCAAATATCTTCTCTTTTTTCTACAAATACCTCAGAATATCTTCCATCTCAGTGCAAGAATTTCATTTCCTTCATGAGTCTTCTCTTAAATTATCCAATGTTTATTTTTTTTTTTCATATATTTCTTTGATAGCAAGCTGTAAGAAATTTAAAAGCCTTCTCGCCGTTATAAATACTTTTATCATTAATTGCAACGTTTTTTTCAACTTCTATCCTTCTATGCTTCTTGCTTCACTTACTTCTAGCATTAGTTGATTCATCAATGTGTTCTACCCTGGATTCCTCCTCTTTCTTTAAATATCGTGGCAACCCAAAACGAATCCTTCCTAAAATGCACCCGCCATATATATGTACGTGTGTGTGTGTGTGTGAGTATTTATGCACACACACACACACACACACACTCACACATACATACACACATATATATATATATATATATATATATATATATAAAATATTCATTGAATTGATTTATCTATAAATGAATAATATGCAAAAGATTGTTTTTCAGGTTTTCCGGCTAAACCATCTTCATGTTTATATTAGTATGTTATATGTCTCTTGAGAATTTCTTTTTTAAATGATTAATGAGATATAACATCACATTTTGAAATCGTCCCGAGGATTGCTTAATAAAACTGAAACATCCGACATTGTCATTATATTCCTGAATGAAATAATACATCCTTTAAATATCTTTTTTTTTTTAATGTTTTATGTTTACACACCGTCAGACCTTTTTCTCTTTCCTTTAATATATATATATATATATATATATATATATATATATATATATGCGGTGACAGAGATGAAATCATCAATCACAAAATAAGCGAATGCGGCAAATTAACACAGAAGGAGTACAAGGCTAGACACGAATATGTCGGTAAGGTGATCCATTGACCAAGCCATGAAATGGTATATACACAAACCAGCACCTTTCCTAGAAAATGACACACTCAAACTCCTATGGGATTTTGACATACAAATGGATCACCTAATCTCGGCCAGAAGACCAGACCTAATTAAAATCAACAAAAAAAAAAAAAAAGAAAAATTGCAAAATTGTCGACTTGGCTGTTCCGGCTGACCACATAATAAACATGAAAGAATGTGAAAAGAGAGATAAGTACGTCGACCTTGCTAGAGAATTGAAAAAAACTATGGAACATGAAGATGACAATTATACCCATTATGATTGGTGCTTTTGGCACGGTAACTGAAAGATTATTTGAGTTGAGACCATTCAAACAACAGCATTGTTGAAGACGGCCAGAATACTGAGAAGAGTCCTGGAGACTTGAGGAGACTTGCTGTCTCTCAATCTCCAGTGAAAGACCATCAGCTAACGCTGATGTGAAAAACTCTAATCAGTAAATAAATAAATGAATATGAGTTTTTACATATAATTATTAGGTTTATGTGCGACCAAAGGTTTCATGCCACCTTATTACGACAATCAACAGGCAGAGATGATAATTGTTGTAATAAGGTGGCATGAAACCTTGGGTAGCACATAAACATCGATGATACCAAATACACATCAAAACTAATATACATATATTCATTTTTATTATTTTATGATAGCTTTATCACAGATATTGAACACTATCCAAATTATACTGCATTTGCTCTGCCACAAACCCACCAATTGAGATAGTGACAACCATACACTGTATATATATATATATATATATATATATATATATATATATATGGGTGTGGTATAATTCACCGAATGCCTTCTTAGCAAAAGAGTAAGGTCCTTCTAAAAAGAGAGTTCTGTGTATGACTCCAAAAATACAAATGTCAATATCCATGATGTATGTCCCTTGTTCTAGGCTCATGCATTTGTTTTTGCTTTGATAATTTGTTCATGGGGGTCATTCAGTAAATATGTTAAATTTTAAACGGCAATAAAAAGCACAGTTTACATTTATACCTTTTTCAAAGAAATCAATTGGGATGAAACTTTTAAAATCCCAGAAGACTGTCAGTATGATATCCTCTACTGACTGCAGCCTTCGGAACATTTTCTTTGACAAATAGTCTGTATGTTTCCACTTCATAGATTGTCTTTTCGAATTAGACTCGTAGTATCAAACCCGTGTTAAGATAATTTGTAAACATACTTTTAACTTCAACATGTTTCTCCGTTGGCATTGCACATTCTATCTGTAAATATCACATTGTTTGTTCTTCTCAGCTGCCCAAAAAACTGTTGACAGATTCTGTTCAAGCCTCGAGCACTTTGTTTGCTTTACCGTCATTTTGAATACCTCCAAAACGAACATTTTTTGCGAAATTGAGTTTTTCTTTTCTGTAAACCAATTTCAAATAATGCAGAGTTTATATTTCTGGGATTTATTAAAAAATTAATTATATTTTAAAACAAAAAACGCTTCTTTATCCTCCACATATATCTCAATGTGTGTGTGTGTGTGTGTGAGTGCTCTGATTTCAAGTACATTTCATTTCACACCTGTTCGCCGCTGTCAACACATTCTTTGAACTAGCCCCATAGGGGTCTCCATTTTAAATATCCTCTTTTTTAAATGAAGGTATTCCCATAGAATTGTTAACATTTTTTGTTAATCACCGGTAGAATACAGAAAGAATGCCTTGACAAGGAGGGTGGACATTGTACAATTAAAATTGAAGCTATTAGATATTATTTATTACCAAAGTGTACAGACTTAGAACTTTATAACCCTCTCTGAATAGAGAGTTTTAATATTTTTATAGGTCACTGGTCCCGCAATACAGTTTGGGGATAAGGCCGGTAGTCATATGACGTGTCTTGTACGTGAATAGCCTTCGTCAAACCCATCCCTGTTTCGGTCAATGATATAAATGTTTGTAATAAATAAGACATGATAATATCCATTTCATCAATATGATATTGCACAAGACGTAATAAAACCTTGGTATTTTTTATTATGAATTAAAAAAAATTAAGATTGTACATCACTATGGGTAATAATGTATATCTGAGATAGTAAAGGCAGATGTGTATGAGTTACTGAGTGTATGTGTGTCGCTGTTGAATTATATTCCTGAATTTTGTTCACAAATTTTTTTCCATTCTGCCAATTATCTTATTCTTGCTTTTTTTTTATTTTTATTTTTCCATTCCTGGTTCAGTAGTTACTTTTTCTTTTTTTTTTTATTTATTTCCATTTACTATTTTTTTTATTTCTGTTTTTCCCCTGCATTGCTTTTTTGTCCCAAATCTCAAAGATTAGAATGTCTTTCCAAATCCCTTCTTCAAAATTGTCATTAAAAATCAGTTGCCCACTAAGGGCTTTGCCCGCCGCATCTTATAAATTCCATTCACCTCAAATCTTACGGATCATTTCGAAAGGAACGACGTAGGGCACCAAAAATTTACGAGCCGTATCACGCCGGCCACTTAAGCAATTTATTTAACTTGGTGTCTTCATAGGAGCGATTAGGACAGAAATTATCCCTGGTTTATCCACAATTTTTCCGGGTCCTTTCCACATACTTTACACATTAATTCCGGGATAATTCCTGCTTCTTAACCTTTCTGTTATCGATAGCATTAATCTATTAATGTTTTTCATTCGGCCTATCTTCTTTCCCGGGGAAAAATGTTGTATGAAAATGTTGTGTTCTTTATGAGTCATCACCATCTCATCGTTCAAAATGAACAGACTGAATGATTATGGCTCATTCGAGTCCGTAATATTTGCATGCTGTTTTCTTTCTTTCTTTTTGTGAGTGGAGGGGTTTGCTTTTTTTTGTATATCATATTGCAAACATATTTAGATTATATTAATAATGTAGCTCTTCCATCCTGATAATTAATATTCTCAACTTTTCAAGAAGAAGAAGAAAATGAAGAAGAAATAGAAAACCAGATGTAAAAAAGAAAGAAAGAAAAATAAATAAATAAATAAAGAAAGAAAGAAAGAAAGAAAGAAAGAAAACATAAGAAAGTAGATATACAGGGAGAGTAATTATTGAAGAAGAAGAAGAAGAAGAAGAAGAAGAAGAAGAAGAAGAAGAAGAAGAAGAAGAAGAAGAAGAAGAAGAATTTTTCTATTATCATAAAAGAAATGGGACAAAATATTTCAAGTGCCTCACTGCTTAGAAAAATATACCGGAAAATCTATTATTGCAAGCGATCTAGTCTTGGATATGTTAATTTTGTGTTCAGTTTTAAATATGGGTTCTGTTCTGCAGACTTTTAATATTGCGGTCTTGTAAGAAAATCACAGCACTTTAGAGTTATGAAGTGATATTTGAAATGTTGCCTACACACACAATGGGAAATAAGTTGAGTCTTGGTTTGAAAATATATTCTTTGAGTCTGTCAAAATGATATAATCTTCGTAATAAATCTTATATATATAAATATGTATATAATGGACGAGGGATTTCGTTTCATGCCTTTGGGTTTAGTTAGGCTGAGAACATTTCGGCTCAGTGCATGGGTTACTTAGGTGCAATATTAATGCAGGTGTTCACGTTCGTGCGAGCGCAGAGTAGACGTGTCACTCAGAGATGTCACAATAGCCCGAGATGGGAAACGGGGTTACACAGTGCGAATGACGTCACGCACCGGAAGCGCGCGGAGGATTTTGGGAGATTTTGAAAAAGTCAGTTTGAGAGTTGAGACCTGCCTCGGGAGAAGACGGTTGGCTTTCGCTAGCTCGCGAGGCCTTGTAGCGGGTGCCGCACGAGATGGCGGAGAGATGAAAGAGCCAGAATAGAAAGACTGTGCCTCTCTCTCCTTATGTCGAAAATAAAAAGTAATAAAATAAAGGCAATAAAAAGTTTCGTACCTGAACTGAGAATTCGTAAGTGTTTTTCGTGTTTCGAGATTACAATGTTCTATCTTTATGGACATTCGGTGTACGTTTCACACATATCATGGCTATGGTACATGGGAAGCTAATGTCTAGCCACACTGATGAGTTCTGATAGAACGAAACAGATCTGTCCGTAGGTGACTATATATATATAGTTTGCTTTATATGTTTGTATATATATATATGTATATTCATTTTTTGATAATATATTTAAGACGAAACGAAATGTGATCAAAAGGAGTTGGAAGACTATGTTACGACACTTGTATTGAGGGTCCGTTAGTCCCTAAATGCAACAGAGAGAGTACCGTGGTGTAATAGCTAATATTCTAGAGTTTGATCTCTAACTGTCTTCAAACTCTAGCCTCACCATTAAGTTTATTGTTGGACTCATTCTCTTGGCAAATGTATGTATCCCCGTCATCTACATCTGCAATATGTTAAATAATATCACTGATGTTATTCTAAAACTGTGGATTAGACGTTGAATAATCCACGAGGTTTGATATGCTACTAAACAAAAAACTAAACTTAAATTTCTCCAGAAGTATTATTGTTTCAATCTTATGATTTACCTCAAATAAAATATGCAACTATTTCAGTTAGAGAGCAGTCCGATGAAGGCAATCTTTACTAAATAAGTAATTCTACCTGTCTCTCTCTGTTTGTCTCTGTCTGTCTGTCTATCAGTCTCAGTCTCTCTCTCTCTCTCTCTCTATATATATATATATATATATACTGTTTATCCAATGAGAGAAATTAGTAAATTCTTTCAAATGAATAGTTACAGAAGAGAATTTGTTTTCTCTAAAAAATAAATATCCTAAAAATCAACTCTTATGGACGTATTCATTTTAAAGTATATATATATATATATATATATATATATATTCGGATTATCACATATATGAAATCATCGTTGACTCTATATTACGCTATCGTAACTAAGATATAACATATATCACAGTTAATGAATGTTCAGTACTGATAAATTTAGCAAACTATATTTCTGTGGACAGAGCCCTGTGTTTTCATGATTAAAAATACATAAATATATACACACATATACAGGCATATATATATATATATATATATATATATATATATATATATGTATATTATAAAAGTGTTGTTTGTCACTAAATCACTTTGTGGGTTTGTGTCAAACCAAGTGCAATATAAAATGGAGAGTGCTCAATATCCAGGATAGAGCTATTATAAAACAATAATAATAAATAAATATATATTAGATGTATATATTTAATTAATGGATTTTCAAAAGTGTTCAGTTCTGACAAATACATAAATGAAATCTTTATATATATATATATATATATATATATATATATATATATACTGTTGTGTGCATGCATAATAGCGTGTTGATCTGGATGGGTGTCTTTGTGCTCGTCCAATCTCGCACTTCGATATCAATGTTATAGAGAACCATGAAGAAGACAGTCCCTGTTAATATCATATATTGAATTTGATTCTTGTCGGCACATGGATTGGCATGACTCACAAATTGGTCGAATCTTTTGCTGAAATATTTTTCATCCCTAAGTTTAGATTGAGAGGACGGATGGATGAATGGTTGGGGCGCAAATAAATCGCAATTCATTTCTTAACGTTTGATTTCTCTCAGAAAGAAAGCAATTTTACCGCATTCAAAGACCCAAAATGTCAATTTTGATTTAAGTATTTATTTATTACTTATATTGAACGGTGTTTTTTCTTTTTTTTTTTCAAATTAAAACGCGAAGACCTTGACAGTTTCACGAATAGGATCTCAGCCCACATAGAATAAAACTTACTTTGAAGTTAGAATTAATTTTCTTATTATTGAAGATGTAATAACTGCTATTAGCTCTACATATTTGGAAACATTTTTGTGTGAAGAGCATTTTTAATCGAGTTTCTTTAACAGCTCATGGATTCCAACCGTCAGAGTCGTTATCAAATTCGTCACTCTGAGAGTTACAAACAGAATATGTTTCTATCAATCTGTTCGATATTTGTTAGTCTGTGTCAGAATTTCACGATTTTCAGATTCCTACATCATTTTTTTTAACTCTGAGAAATGATAATACTGATTAATTTAACTAATAAACCCGAGGAATATAAGTCAACTAAATCAGTTAGTTTTATATAATTGAGAAGTTTATATTTGTTATTTTTCTTTATTAATGATAAATTACATAAAATAGAAGTGCTCGTTGTGTAACATGGTTGCTTTGTATTCTTTGTTTAATGGCATGGTTTATTTAATGCCAAAGGCATCCTTTTAGAAGTAAAACGGTGATACCATTTACTTTTCGAAGTAAAACGGTGATACCATTTCATACATTGCATACATTGCATGGGATTATGGGCTTACCTCGAGGACATTGTTTAACACGTTTGCAATTGCGAGGGTGTCCTCGTGGTGTAATGGTTAGAGCGATGGACTGCGGAATCATAGTGCGCGTGTTCGTACTCCAGTCGCGCTATTACGTTCACTTTCGGGCAAATACCTTTGGGAAAGGTATGAACCCCCTTATCCTCCCAGCTATGGGTTAAATAGTAACACTACTGTTCTTCTAGGAGAATGGCTTTGGCATTAAATAACCTAAAAAGAGTTGATATGCCATTAAACAAAGAAACCAAACCAAACCACGTTTGCAATGACACCATGAGGACTCTCAAGTAATAAAAAGTACTCCTGGAGTAATCTTTATGGCTGCGTGAAATGAGTGTTTGCATTTCATAAGGGGCAAATACCACTGTTGAAGGTATGAACCCAACTGTTGACCCCCGTTATGGATAAATAGTCGGGCAAAATGAGACCTCTATGTTTTGTTTGGCAACCGATTTACGAGGAGGAAAACTGAATTTAAACTAGACCTGCAGAGGGAAGTTAAAATATGAATTGCTGCAAAGATTGCTATAGACATCTTCGAAAATCTAATGTTTTATTATTCATAATTTAGAGTATTATGTAATTACTCTCACTTGTTCAGAGTTCTGGGGCTGTAGAATACACCGACTGCATTTTGGTAGTGGGGTAAGACACCCCCAAAGAGTGTCCTGTATATGACACTAAATAATCTGATGGTGAGATTCCAGTAATGAAGGAGGTTTGGAAATGCGGAGTATCCCTTCGTTTCCATCGCTCCCAGGTCCACTCTGGCCCGAATTGGTAGCTGCTGACAGGGTCCTATCAATGGGCCGAAAAGAAATAACCAGTGTACATATGCTAAACTGAATTATTTGTAATAGAACTGATGGACTAAATTGAATAGCTTGAAATAGAAATTTTTGACAATTAAACTTTATATTTATGCTAAACGGAATTGTGTGAAATAGAACTATTTGACTAAATTGAACAGCTTGAAATAGAAATGTTTTTGACAATTGAATTTTATACTTATGCTAAAATGAAATGGAACTGTTTATTTGAATATAATGAATTTGGCATTAAATAATCTACAAAGTTTGATGTGCCATAAACACAAACAAACAAAAATCTTCCCTATTAAAGCAGGATGATACTCAAGATAATTTTTAATGTGGGGTGCACTGTTTTAAATTTTAATTTTAAATTTGAAGTTGTCCTTCTCCGATTCTGGTTGCCTTACTAATGTTCAAGAGCCACGTACCTCCGGACTATTTACTTTTATCCTGGAGAATAATTGATTGATAAATTGAAATATCGTATTCTTTCTAATGTAATGAAATTTAAACAATGCAAACAATCCATTTGATTATGGAGGTATATTTAGCTCCGTTAAATGTGCTAATGAATGGTTGAATATCAATGATAAATACAATTTAAATACAAAAAATAATATATTTTCGAAAAGGCAAGTTAATGTTTTGTAATAGATTAAGCCGTTCATTAGAAAAATCGATAGTGGATATATAATCACAAAGGTCAAGGGAATTCACTGGAAAATGCCCTTCATGTGTAAAATAAGTTCGTCGTAATATATTTGCTTCGTACATTAATTTGGTTTGATTTGGTTTGGTTTTATGGCATATCAACCATTGTATGTTATTTAATGCCGAATCCACACACACACACACACACACACACACACACACACACATATATATATATATATATATATAAACAGTTCGATTTCAAACAATTCAATTTAGTGTAATTATATTTTTTTTTATTTACACTCAGTTAAATGTCAAAACAATTCAATTTCAAGCAATTCAGTTTAACATAGAAAAACAGTTCCATTTCAAATAATTCCGTTTAGCATAAGTACATAATTTATTTCTATTTGACCCATTGATAGAACCTTATAAGGTGCTACCACTCCATGCCAGAGTGGACTTGGGAGTGATGGCAATAAAGAGGTACTCAGCATTCCCCCAAAGCCGCAGCTTTACTGGAACCTCACCATCAGATTGTTTAGTGTCATATCTTGGACACTTGTTGGGAGGGGTCTTACACCCCTGCAGAGAAGTAGTCGGTTTATTCTACAGCCCTAGACGACTGGCGAAGATTCATCAGGGTATGATGAAAAATGCATATAATCTTACTGTAATCTGGGTTGTTTTCCTAACCTTTCATCATCATCATCTTGTGCCATCAACACGGATATCCTTGACCCTCTATCACCACCCTCTCTATCGTTCAGCGCTTCCGGCAGGTCCTCACGGCTACACCCTGTATCCACACAGAGCTGCTGTATGTAGGTTCGAGCTAGTGGCTCTGCTTTTACTCGGCCATGTGAAGGGGTCCATTAGAGTACATCACTTCTCCAGCAGTGTCCTGCAAGTCTGGTTCGTTTAATTTTCGTGATGTAGGTGTAGGTGACCGTATAGGTGCTGCTTTGTCGGGTGCTGCCTCCAGGACTTGTTCAATATTTCTCACAGTATTCTTGTGTAGTTGCCGTCAAACTTTTTCTCCAGCCGTTTAGTTAGCGTCCATGTAGTGCATCCATATAGCAGTATCGATGCGATCGCTGCTTGGAAGAAACTGCGTTTCATTTTATCGGTCAAGTTTGACTTCCATATGACCGATAGCCTATCGAAAGCTGTCCATGCCTTGGTTAGTCGCGTGTCGATGCGGATTAATTTATAGTTGCTAACTTAAACAAAAAGAAACTTAATTAGTAATTTAAAAATCGACATAAAAATATTGTTGTGATAGTCTGGTTCCGCAGTGTACTACTGTGTGAAAACGTTAGCAAGCTAGCTAAAACAAGTCATCAACGATTACAAATATATCTTTATTTCTACTGTTAGATGCATCTATTTTCATTAATTTCAGAATTGATTATAATGAGGCGACTAAACACATCTAAATAATTTTGTTTCGTTTTCGACTCTTTTTGTATGTTAAATATATAAAATGAAACAGCGAGTTTTTAACCTGACTGCTATTGTCATAAAAATGGGAACGGTAATCCGCATATACATCTTTTGAATTAATGATATAACTTTTTTTTTACCAATCTTTGCAGAAGAAAATATAGAATAACTCAATTATATACCGATAGCATGCAAAGGATGGAGACACTGGTTTTTAGCCTTCACATCTTTTTAATGGGTTGCATTTCATAACAACATCTTTTAGTGAAGAGATGAATAATTATGACGTCTCGTTTTTTAGCCTAAATTTCCCCTACCGAAGTTTAGCTGCATTCTATATAATGTCATGTGTTTCATGCCAGGAGCAATGATAGATATGTTTATATATATGAAAAATTCATAAATTGACATCATTTTCGCTGTACAGGGCGTTTTAGAAAAAATTATATGATTTCATAATATGAAAATTTGACCCATTCAGGTTTAAATGAATTCAGATTTTAATAGCATGCTTAAAAGCAACTCAAAATTCTACGCTTATCGTGTAAACGGTTTTTCTTTGTTGTGAATTGTAGTTCTGTATATGAAAAAAAGAAAAGGGTTGGTTTCTTTGTTTAATGGAATATCAATCTTTGCAGGTTATTTAATGCTAAAACCATTCTCCTACAAGAACATTAATGAAAATATTTAACCCATAGCTGGGAGGATAGGGTGGTTCATACCTTTCCCAAGGGTATTTGCCCGAAAGTGAACGTAATAGCGCGACTGGAGAACGAACTCGCTTAGAACGATTTCGCAGTCCATCGCTTTAACCATTACACCACGAGGACATTCGCGAAAAAGAAAGCTTTAAACATCTATATAGAATTTTAATTGATTCTACATATACTGTAAAAATTTGAGATCAATTGAACAAGGATTGTTTATATATATATATATATATATATATATATATATATATATATATATATATATATATATATATATATATATATATATATATATATATATATATATATATATATATATATATATATATATATATATATATATATATATATATATATATATATATATATATATATATATATATCAATGCAGTATTTGGTAGAAATAGTTCGATGTTTTAATTTTATATAAAATGATAAACAGACAAAAACTGAATAAGATAATTGAAATTTTCTTAAATCTAAATATAATTTCTGCTAAATTTTGTTACTTTTACGAGTCCATAATGGGTTTCAAACACCATTTGATTTATTTTTCTTTCAGTTTTTTTCTGCTTTATTCTACTGACGTTTTTTTTTTTTTTTTTGACCTTTTTCCAACACAGTCCTACAGGTCAGTCACGAACCGAAAACACACTTCAAATATCATCAGAACGTCCCTTGCCAATCTGAATTGCCCTTCCTTCAACTGTCAGATCGATATGTCCAGACTAAGAGAGTTTTTGTGTTCGTCACACAACAGTAGGACAACACACTAGAGACGTCAACCGCCTCTGATTTCAACCTGCCGTTGAATTCTATTTGACAGCCAGCACATGATTTGTCACGAAAGATCTTTACTTTTTTTTAAAACCGATGACGGAGTTTGGAATGGGGAGAAACTAGAAAAAAACGTCACAAGCCAATTTTTTTTTATTAGAAAATATACCTGACAAGAGATGATAAAACTGTATTTTCTAAATTTTACATGATTTTATCTTTGGAAACTCGTCGGTGGTGAGCTGGAGGAATTCTTATTGATATGGTATTTGTTGACTTCATTCGAATCCTTGTTGCAGCCGTCTAGTCTTGTTGCATTAAAATAAAATATTGCATTTATGTAGAATTTGTCTACTTCCCTCTATTGTCTGTTCTTTATGCTGTTATTTGGGCCAAGTTCTCATCACTGACCTGAAACACAGATGGCCAGTATTCAATTCATAGTTGTATCAGTCTAGTCTTTTTATAGCATTAACATAAAATGATTGTATATCCCTCTATTGTTCGTTTTATTCTTGGCTAAATTCTCGTAACTGTATTGTCACAGTAGTTAAATAATCTTAGTATTAGTAATTTTTTTCTCAGCTTGTCGCGTTTCACTTTGCGTCAAACCCCTTGCTAAAGGCATGAATACAACTATTCGTCTACAGCTATGAGTAAATAGTCGAGCAGACTGTTTTATTTAGCCTTGACTAAGCAATCAATTTAGGAGAAGTAAACTTAAATTCAAACCAGCTTTAATCTGCATTAAAACTGGCATTATATCAAAACCTGGGTGCAGTGCTGGGTTTGGGTAAATACATTGCATTTTTGCAATAATTGGAGAGTAGACGGTTGTTATTAATAATACTTCTGTTTTAGCAATGCTTTGAATTACATGAAAATCTATTAGAGTGAAGGTAGAGGCAGGAAGAAATTAGTTGTTTTCAAATTTGAAACGTCTTTTCGTTATTCCCTCCTCTACAAACGTGACGAAACAACTGAGATCGGTAACACATCGGAATTCATCATCGTGAATACGTTCATATCATTTGATGATATTAACTATTATTAGAAAATGTTTTTCTTCATTTAGTGACGAATTAAATGGCCCGCTGAATGTTCAATAATGAAATGTGCGTTTCTATTTTAGAAAAAGTGCAAGATTCTAATTGATACTTCACATTTAACAATTTTTTATTAAGAAGTTAAATGCCAAAAATGGTGTACAAGTGTGACCCAGATTCCTCAAAATCAGCATTCAATTGTTAATTGGACCGGAGATTTCTTTATTCTTTAAGAACATTGTTGTAATAAACACATCGCTATGCTGTGCCTTCATTCTTACGCTTACTTTGACACATATATAGTTAGTGTAACAGTTATCGAGTGAGAATTCGGAATGAGATTGCGTCCGTTTCACTTTTGAGCTAATTCCTTTATAAAAGGAGTGAATCCATATTTTCTCCCTCTCAACTATGTGTAAATGGCCTATTTTGCTCTTTTTTTTACCCAACGGTAGATAGGAATCATTTGAATCCATATCTTTCCAAAGGATATAAGCGCTATGTGAAATGCAAACATTCCCTTCGAAGTTTTGTGCTCAGGTCACCGAGGTTATTTCGTACGAATATAACTGTTTTCCCTGATTTCTATGGTTACACGCTGATCACCGGTAGAATTAGGGATCCATTTGTAGATTTTCTTTTGTAGATTTTTTTAATAATGTAAATATTCGGGGGAATATGAGTGTGCTTTAATTCTATTTAAAATCTTTTAAAAAGGCTTTCAAAATTGTTTACAAAAGCATTTCAAGTTTACATTTGAAATAACTGAGAAAATTTGTAATAAATTTAGCCAGTAAAATGTTGAAGGAAAATGTTAGTTTTTTGTTGTTTTCTTAGGTTTTCTGAAATAAAAAATGAAAATGCTTTATGAAAATTAATTAAAAAATTAGTTTTCAAACAAAAAAAATATTTGCGAAGTCAATTGGAATTCAAAAATGTCGACGTTGAATTCTTTAAGTTTTAATGGAAATATTTCTTTTTACTTATTATGTAAATTCAATATCGATATGTTTTTTGTTTGTTTGTTTTTTTGTTTTTTTTATATAAAGTTTGATAATGTTTACTCTACAAATCTGCAAGATTGGTTCCATGAATATTTTTTGGGGGAAGATTTTTCTTTTTCTTTTTTTTCAGATTTTTTTCTTGTTATCAAGGAATTTGTATAGATTTTTTCGCACTCATATTATTAGTTCTTCCTGGCACGCACCAAGCATTGCATTAAAAATCTCTCAGTTTAGAACGCACACAAATCGATTTAAAAATAATAAATAAGGGCACCAGACTAGAATTGATTTTTTTTTCAAGATCATCATTGTACGTAACTGTGAGTGAATGAAGGTGTGTATAAACATGAGGGTGTTTTTGTACATTTGTGAGATTTCCAGCTTCCTTTTTCCATCATTCGAGAGCTTTCTTTCTTTTCTTTTTTTTTTTTTTTTTTTTGACTAATCACAATCACACAGAACACACCCAACACACTCCTCCTAAATTCTATTTCCCGACAAATCCATGACTTTTTTTCCCATTTTTTTCTACTGTATGTTTCACAGATTTCTTTTGCTTGATTCGCTTCGAGATTTGATGACTGCCTCAAATAATTTCTGGATGGCACTCACTCCCTCCCTCTCACTCAAATATTCGCTCTATCTCTCAATTCTTCTCTCTCTGTCTGTCTCTCTGTTTCTCTCTCACTCTCTACATCTATCTATCTATCTATCTATCTATCTATCTATCTATCTATCTATCTATCTCTTTCAAACTTCTCAGTTGAACACGTTCGTTTTCTTTCGAATTTTTCATGTTAAATCATGTTTTTATTTTAAATATAATCAGTTAGACACTGTCCATATCTATCTATCTATCTATCTATCTATCTATCTAGCAAAGTAGCAAGTTAGGAAGCTTGAATTCATGCCTAGAGTATATGATTTTATCAATCAGACGATTTATATATATGAGTTTGTCAATGCCGTTCTAAATTTCTCAATCCTTTTTTCCACCTCTGTCCATCTGTATAACATTCTCTCTTTCTTTCTCGATATATATATATATATATATATATATATATATATGTGTGTGTGTGTGTGTGTGTGTGTGTGTGTGTGTGTGTGTGTGTGTGTGTGTGTGTGTGTGTTGTATGTGTGTGCGTAGGTTTAGATTCTTTCTATAATGGCATGTTTGTTGATTATTAAATATCAAAGCCCTCCTCGTAGAAGTACTGCATTAGTAATTTAACCAAGAACTAGGATCATAAGAGTGTGCCTAAATTTCTTCGAGGAATTTAGTCTGAAATTGAACATAATGGTGCAACTGGAATTCGAACTAGCTGACTACGTTGTTGCCGTCAGGCAGGTTAGCCCCGACACTAACGAGACTATCCAATATATATATATATATATATATATATATATATATATATATATAGATATATATATATATATATATATCTGGGACCTTTGGTTTCATGAAGTTTTTCAAAATCCTGTTGATAACAAAAAGGAATGAATAACACCCGTTGAATTTGTGTGAAAATCTTAACGTGTGCGTGTGAATAAGTGTGTGTGTTTGTGTGGGTTATAGTTGCGTATTTTTGTTTTTGGATGTGTATGTGGTGTTTAGTGTATGTGTATGTTAAGATACATGGGCAGCGAAATAAACTTAGCGTTGTTTACCGGATGGAAGATCGCAGTTGTATCTATGAGGATCATTAAATAAGTTTCCAGGCTTTTATCGCATGCGCACTTTCATTGATAGTACTCACATGAAACTCTAGTCCCCTTTGAAGTAATCTCCTCCCGCAGCAATGCACTTGTTTTACCGTTCCAACAACCTCTGGAAGGTCCCATGGAACTCCTCTTGTGTGAGCGTGTCAATGACCTTCGTCACAGCCTCTTTCATCTCCTCAATTGTCTCATAAAATGACTAAAAGTCACAGGGAGCAAGGTCTGGACTACAGGGAGGGCGAGGAACTGTCTTGATGTCCATCTTGGTCAAAAAGTCTGTGACAAGGATGGAGTTGTGGACGGGTCTATTGCCCTGTTGTCCTGGTGGAAATGCCACTGACACAATTTGAAGAGTGCTGGCTTTTTCCGACTGAATCTCATCCTGAACTTCCTTAAAACCTCAACATAGTAACCCTACGCCTAACCCTAACCCTTTGGCCAATCAACTCTGGTGTATTGACTTCCTAGCTCCACCCACACCTCTCACCATCCCTCACAGACTCCCTGCCTTCCTTGAATCTCTTATGCCACCCAAAAACTGATGCTCGATTCATGCAATAACGTATAAGTGTAACGTTAACACAGTACAGATTACTATTAAGAATAACCATCACAACCCCACCTCCAAAACCTATCGTCTTTTCTTAATTTTGTAATAACATTTTGTTCTTTAGTTATAATCATAATCGAACATTAAAAAAAACAAGAACATAGCTAATACCAACAATTATTGCAACACCTTAACATTATATTCCTTACTTACGTACTATCATGGATCACTATGATATACACGCAACGTATCATCAACGCAATAGAAATTATCATCGTAATCAAGCTAATACACTGAGGTGTAGGGGAGGACGGGATTGCTCAAAATTACCCTTGATCTATACCTTATAGTGTGTAAATTTTATAGTTTATTAATCTCTTACTCATTCAATCGTTTAGTCTCTTTTAATCTCCCTCTGTCTATCTGTTTCTGGCTATATCTATGTCACTTAATTCAGCTCTTCTCTCTCTCTCTCTTTCTCTCTCTCTCTCTCTCTCTCTTTCTCTCTCTACACCTGTCTGTCTCCCACTGCCTATCTTCATATCTCTCTCTTCATTCGCATTCACTTTCTCTCTCTGTTAGTATATATATATATATATACATCGCTAATTGACCATCACTGATGTTTCTATGCAGGAGATACCATAGGAGGATATATATATATATATATATATACCATCTCTGTATCATATCCCAGGACTATCGTTTAAAGAGCAGTGGGCATATCGTTTAAAGAGCAGTGGGTATATTCTAAATTCCCAACCACCTGGGTAACATGAAAATTGAATAGGTATATATATATATATATATATATATATATCCTCATCATCATGTCGTGCCGCCAGCACGGATATCCCTGACCCTCTCTCGCCACTTCTCCCTATCATTCATCGCCTCCGGCAGGTCTTCAGGGTTACATCCTGTGTCCTTACATAGTAGCTGTATGTAAGTTCGAGCTGGTCGTTCTGCTTTTGCACGGCCATATGTGGGGGTCCATAGGAGTACATCATTTATGAGCTCGTCCTTGCTTCTCCAGCAGTGTCCCGCGTGTCTGGTTCGTCTAACTTCTATAGTTTTCGTGATGGGGGGCAAGTGTCCGTATAGTTGGTGTCTCGTGGGGTGTTGTCGCCAGGACTTGTTCAATACTGCTCTCAACATTCTTGTGTAATTTCCGTCTAGTTTCTTCTCCAGCCGTTTAGTTAGCGTCCATATATATATACCTATTCAATTTTTATGTTACCCTGGTGGTTGGGAATTTAGGATATTCCCACAGCATCTCTTTAGACGGTAGTCCTGGGATATGACACAATGATAGTGAGAGTGCTGTTCTGAAGCTATGGAAAAATGCTCTTTATTACAATTACTCCCACGTCCACTTGGACCTTAGGTAATATTTTCTGTTAGGGTCCCATTCATAGGTCTCATAGAAGTGTTTAATCTTTTTCAAGGTCTTATTATTAATATTAAACACAATTAAAAGTATTCCTTGACAGTACCTGAATTCATAAACGTGTGGGAATAGAATAAATATCAAAACTTGAAACCATTTGTTTGAAAACAAGTGATTAATATCAAAGAGAATTATTAGTTTGAAATAGGAATGCCAAGTAAGTTACTTAGTCGAGTATGACTCGGAGGGCGCAACTCTATTCCTTTGATTGCTCTATGTTATCCTTTATCTTGACCTTATAATGCTGAGTGTTAAGCAAGTTGGCATCGAGTATCATTTTTTGAGTTCTTGCTATGATTTGACCTAGGATTAAACCCCGGTCTCCCGGACCATTTGCGAACAATCTATTCATTTGGCCAATGGCCCGGTTAAATATGAATACTAATAACTATTAAACCGTATGCAAACAATAAAGAGGAATACTTTTAGCCAATTATCTACAAAATATTCCCTCAAAAATTATATATATATATATATATATATATATATATATATATATATATATATATATATCTTTAAGAAAAACAAAAACCGGTCACGATAGGATTATAAATTTATTTCCATATCGTTTTTCTTAAAGAAAGTATTGTTCTGTGATGTCAATTACATTGAGCTCTTTACCAGGAAAATTTAAATGTTCATAGTTGAATGATCTTTTGTCCTGACGGAATTATTCCCGATTCGGGTTTACCTGGACGAAATAACACACACACACACACACACACACACACACACACACACACACACACACACACACATATATATATATATATATATATATGAACAGGATTTGGAATTAAATAAGCATCAAGTGTTGATATGCCACTAGATAAAATAATCGCTATCGAAACATTTTTCCTGTCTAAATATTATAACACCTCTCGTATATTTCCCTTCCTGTTCTTCCCAAATTATTTCTATATATCGTCCAGACAGTCGTTCATTGTTAACTGTCCGTCTTCCTAAAATTGCTCTTTTTTTCTCCAACAGTTTTCATTTTTTTTCTAACCTTCGCTGTTCTTGCTTGTCCTTTTATTTTGACTATTTCATATTTCTTCTTTCTTCCTTAATGCAAACCTCTTGATTTCCTTTTGTTGTTGTTGTTGTTGCAGCTGTTTTTATTTTTTTGTTTTAGTTTTTGTCGAATTTCTATTTATAAATGTCATTCAAGTTGAATTTATCCCGCTCGTTTCCTTCTCTTCTGATTTCACACCCTGTTCTTTTGAAAAGAAACGATTTTTTCTTCTGTTTTTCCCGCCTTCTTTACTCTTCCTCAACCATCGTTACAAACAAGGCGTATACCGTTATTCCTTTCTTGAATTTCACTCTCTTTTCTCCTACAACGTTTAGAATATATTAATGTAACTTATGCCTTTGAAGTTCGACAGTTATTGCTATTTTCATTTTTTTTTTTAATATCGATATTGCTTGTTTATTCTGAAAAGAAAGATTCATTTCACAGCTTCAAAGTAATTCCTACTGCGGATACTTTTTTTTACATAATTTTTGAAACGTGTATATGCGCAAGTTATACAGATAATGGTTACAGCAAAATGACGTATGTTAGTTTCTTGTATTCAATGGTACGCTTGTATATTTCTCTTTTCGCTTCTCTCTCATTTCGTCTCTCCCTCTTTCTCTTTCTCTCTCTTTCTCTCTTTCTCTCTCTTTCTGCTCCTCTCGTTTTCTCTCTCTCCCTCCCCCCCTCTCTCTCTGTATCTCTCTGTTACTTTCTTTGTCTCTGTGTCTCTCAATCCATCTGTCTCAACAAATTTATATCTATTTATGTATGTATGTATGTAACTATTTATGTGTATTTGTATAAGTCAAGCTATCTATCTCTCTCTCTTTCTGTGTGTGTGTGTGTGTCTCTCTCTCTCTCTCTCTCTCTCTATCTATCAATATATATATATATATATATATATATATATATATATATATATATATCTTTAAGAAAAAAAACAAAGACCGGTTAATTCATGATTATAAATTTATTTCGATCCCGTATTTTCAGTTTCTGGTGTGAACCAAAAGCATGAAGAAAAAAGATTTAATACAGGACTTTTTCAGACCACATGCTCAGTTCAGCTCTTGAATGATTTTCGTGTCCTGAGGGAATTACTCCAAACTTTTCAACCTGACCGAATATTATATATATATATATATATATATATATATATATCCTCCTATGGTATCTCATGCATAGAAACATCAGTGATGGTCAACAAGCGATGTATATTTTTCAGCTGTGTGAAATGTAGTTACTGTCAAGAGTAGCCGCCAAAGCGATGGACGATAATAAATGACGGCAAGAGAGAGAGAGAGAGAGAGAGAGAGAAAGTGTGTGCGTGTGTGTGTGTGTGTGTGTGTGTGTGTGCGTCACTATATTTCTTCACGAAATTTATATTTTATGCCATTAGTTCGGGAAGTGTATATAATTAAAAATGAATATATATTTTAGGAAGACCTCATACGTTATGCTCAAGCAACTATCAGAAGAACTAATTTCCTGGGATGTTTCTCTTTATGTATAGTTTGACATCCTTAATTAAAAAATTATTATTCGTTGGTATTTCGTATATTAACAATTACACTAGTACCAGTTCATTCCAGTTCAGTTGATGTATTCAAAATGACCTTGCAGGTTCCTCTAAGTAATTATTAATATTTCAAACTAGATTGCTCACACTCTAGTTCGCTAGATCGTCAAAATTGTTTAGAATGATCGTGTAGTTTACTTATGCTTGAAAATCCCTCTCTTATTAAAAATACGTAAAATATAAAATAAGAAATTAATTGTAGTTCTTATTTAGAATGATATCCTATTTAAGACTTTCTACTCAGTAGGGTGGGACTGCAGAATACACTGACTGTATCACTACAGAGTGGTAAGACTCGGCAAACGAATATTCTGGATATGACAGTAAACAATCTGATGGTAAGGCTCTAGCAATGCTGGAGCGTTGGGGAATGCGGAGTACTCCTTCACTGTTATCGCCCCAGGTCTACTTTAGCCCGGAGAAGTAGCACCTATTAGGGTCCTATCTATAGGTCGAATAGAATTATACTGCGTACTTATGCTAAGCACCTGATAGGGTACAATCTGTGGGTCAAATAAAACTGTTTGACATCCAAATTCTGTACTTATGCTAAACTGAATTATTTGAGATAGAACTGTTTTACATATGACTATATGCAAACACAAACAAGTACATATGCTAAACTGAATTGTTTGAAATAGAACTGTTTTTGCATTCAAGTTTTTGTAAACAAAAGACTTAATTTAAAAATGACTGGCTGAAAACTAGAAAATGAAATCATGCAAAACTGATTAAAAAAAAAATTAAACTGTTTTTAAATTTTAAGGTATGTAAGCATAAAACTATATTAAAACATATAACTAACTGTGTGTAAACGATAAGCTGTGTATTTATGGTAAATTAATTAAAAGAAAATAGAACTGTTTATACTATATATATACTGTTTATACTGTATATATATATATATATATATATATATATATATATATATATATATATATATATATGACATATTAACCAGTTTAGGTAACGTAATACCAAATCCTTTTTATACATATATATTAAATATATATGGTTTGTTTGGCTACGTTTTATTCTTTATCAGCCATAGAAGGTTATTTAATGACAAATCATTTACGCGCGGGCGCGCACACACACACACACACACACACATATATATATATATATATATATATATATATAGGGAGTAAAGGATTTGGCATTAAATTACCCTCTATGCTTGATATGGAATAAAACACAACCGAACAAAATCATATATATTAAATATATATATATAAAGAGGATTTAGCATTAAATAGACTACAATGGTTGATATGCCACAAAAACCAAATCATATATATTTAATATATCTGAAGAAAGCGGATTTGGCATTGAATAATGTACAATGTTTTATATATCATAAGACCAAACCAAACTAAATCATTTATATTCAATATATATGCATAAAGAGGATTTGATATTAAATGTCTTATAATGATTGATATATTTGATATATAATAAAACCCAACAAAACTAGATTATATATATATATATATATATATATATATATATATATATATATATATATATAAAGTACTTAATAGCCCAGAATGGGTCATATGCCATAAAACCAAACCAAACTAAATCATATATATTTAATATATTTGCATGTAGAGGAGTCGGCATTAAATGACGTTTAATGGTTGATGTGCCTCAAAACCCAACCAAACTAAATCATATTTATTTGAAATATATGTATAAAGAGGATTTGGCATTTAATAACCCAGAATGGGTTATATGCCATAAAACCAAACTAAACCTGATAATACAAATGTAAAAACACACCTGTCGACAGGGGTTTTAATTTACTGACTATTTACCCGGCAAAGAGGTCTGATCTTCCACCCCACTACAAGGTGGTGCCAATGATATTACAGAAAAAGCATACGAAAATAAAGCTTAACTTATGGACCTTTGGAGAATGTCGAATACCCCATGCATTCCAATTACTCCCGGCTCCACACTGACCTGGAATGTTAGTACCTGTCCCATGTATGAATCCAATAGATATGTTTAAGATTATTTAAATTCGATAGGACCAAGTGAATTTTAAAAAAAGCTGAAAAAAAATTATACAGAAAATGTAAATCATAAGCAACATTTCTTCAGGAGATAAGGCTGTTGATAAAACTCTGGTTTAGAGTAAGTCTAGGAATAATGGAAATAAATGGCTTGATCACTATCCCCAAATCTCCAAAAGCGTAACCTAACCATAAGAAGCAGTTTAAGGTTATAAACAGGATATTCTTTTGAAGGGGATACAGTCAGCCTATTCTGAGCCTCACTGAGAGGTTGGTAAAAGTAAATGTTCCTGTTTAAACTAAAATTTTATATTCAAATAAACTGCATTCATTGCTTTAAAATGGGAACAGTACTTTGTTATTTCTTCAGTAACCATGGGAATCATTATACAAAAAGAATATCAAAATAATAATTCAGTTTTAAAGATTATTTTTTTAACCACAGGGGAAAGTAACTATGTTTCGTCTATTGTAATTGGTGTCCTTATTTTAATAGTATTGTTTCTTTCAATCGTCAACAAAGTTGTGTTTTTATTTCATTTTCGCACGGTCGGAATTTAGCCAAGGGTGTTGAACATTTGGAGAGCTCAATTTTGAATCAGTGATTTGGCACGTCAGTTGAAGAACCCTTTAAAATATTGAACAATTTGACCATTTGTTTTTGTTTCTTTTAGTCCATGCTTTCATAACTTTTGTTTTGCCTTTGTTTAATATTCATCGATTGAAAAATTAAAATCTGTTCATTCCCAGATCTTTAAAATGACACAATTTAGTCACCAGTAAAAACACTGATTCTAAAATCAATAATTAAGAAGTCTTAAAAGATAAAACGAAATAAAACCATGTCTTACGTCGCGCCAAAAGAAAAAGAAAATGAATATAATTACAACGCCGTCAAAATGAATAAATAAATAAATAGTTCCTTTGGTTTGTCAAAAGTTTCCATCTCCCATCATTTTCAAGTGACATCTGGGGTGATGTAATCTAACTTAAATATAAAGTACAAATGATAAAAGAACAAATAGATTTTCAGTCATCGTCTTTTCTTAATGACTTTGTGGTGTTGTTAGTCAGAAGAAGCAAGTCTGAGAGTTGTAAGTCGAGATGCTGTCGAGTAAGTATTAAATTGACTTAAAGAGTTCTTTTCTTTAATTCATTGTCCAAGACACAGCATGCAAGAATAACTGACTGTTATACTCCATTTTTTATATCCTCGGAACCGTAAATGTTATAAATGTGAAACATTTTAGCATGAAGAAAACGAATGAAACCTTTACAATTTTCGTTTATTATCCTGATTTCAAGTAAATGATAATTATTATCAGTTGTAACCAATTAGGAAATCAAGTAATTATTCTTATAACAAATAATTGGCATATAATTTTCGAGATTTGCCAGCACCTATAATAATAATAATAATAATAATTGTCTGAATTTCTGTGACAAAGCTTCATGATTTTTATTATTAAGGATTTTTGGATTATTGTCTTCATCTTTATCGTTATTTCCACAACGTTTTGGCCGATATGTCCTCCAGCCTTCTTCAATTGTTTGTCAAACTCGGTAACCTACACGGAACTTCGAACTACGTCCTTTATTGAATCCATAGGGGTCACCTGTTCTGATTCCGTTAGCCATAACCGGATACAAGTATTACATATTGTTACTCGCCTGCAATCAGGATTGAAAGTGCAACCTCCAGATGATTGTCTCCAGCAGGACACATATGGTAACGGTTGTAGGCATTGGTTTGTAATTTTCCAAGGAGACAATTATCTGGAGGTTGCAGGTTTAATCCTGACTGAAGACGAGTAACAGTATAAGAATACTTAACACTTGTACCAAGTTATGGCTAACGGAATCAGAACAGGTAACCCCCTGGGATTAAAGATAGGATATAGTTTGAAGTTCCATGTAGGTGCCTGAATAAGGCTAGAGGACATACCGGCCGAAACGTTATGGAAATAACAATGAAGATGAAGACAGTCGGAAAACACTTCACCAGCACATTTAAAACTAGGTTAACTATAAGGTATTTCCATTAAGCTGGCAGGGAAAAATCTTTCAAACAGTCCACTCTAGTTGATTGGGAAGTAAAAAATTTTAAAAAGCAGGACAATGGACTTTAACTAAGTCAAAACTTAGGTTTAGGTATACTTCTCGTTTTTCTTTTTTTTTTTCTTTTTTTTTTTTTTTGTCGTGACCCGCTGCTTATGAACAGTCAATATGACTGCTCGTGGTCACATCTGTGTCAGGTGCACAGATCAAAAACAACCTCTGTGTCTGGTATAGACACAATATACCACCCAAGATAAAAATGTCCAATCTCAATATCACAAAACGTTGGACACAGGCATCAGGCTTGGGTGTCATGATCCCCAGGTGCTCTCCTGATAGCCAACGTGGGAGACCTGATCGTCAACCTGAAAATGTTGGCTGCTCTCTTTTCAGGTACAAGAATGACAACATTAGCTCCCACAACGATCAGAGACCAAAACGCAAAACATGGACCAGGGAAGACAATCATCTTGCACTACACTGTTATTTTTGGAGCAACCCTTAACGAAGAGGGTTTTAAGAAAAGAATGAAAGAGAGCTGGCTAGAATTGGCTAGTTATCAGACTACAAGCGAAAGGCTTGCCGATCAAGTTAGAACAATAATAAAAAAAGGATGGTTTTCTGTCCTAAAAATACTGCAAATACACCAGAAAGCAAAGACGCAAGACACTACAATTCCAAACACATTAAGTGGCGCCAAACAAAAACAACTTATCAGAAATGAATTGCCAACTCTTGAAAATGAATACGCCACAGTACCAAGTAATACGACAGAAACACTATCACAAGAACAACAATATGATAATAATTGACAATGCTACCAAATGTTATCAGCACAAAATAGAATCCGTTCTAGAGAATGAAACACATCAATTTCTTAGAGATTGTGATATACGAACAGATCATCTAATCCCTGCTAGAAGACAAGGCCTAACGATAATTAACAAGAAATAATAAACAAATAAATAGATTTATTGATTAATATAACCTGCCATACTGTCGATTTTGCCATCTCAGTCAACCGCGGAGTGAAATTGGAAGAATGCTGAAAGAGTGACGAGTACATTGACCCTGCAAGACACCTAAGAAAATCTTGGAAGATGAGAGAGACGGTTATACCATTTGTAACTGGCACGCTTGGAACGGTCCCCAAAGGGTAAGAAGAGTTGGAAGTCGGACGACGAATTGAAATAATACAGTTTCTTTGGAATCCGCTAGAATACTGAGAAGAGTCCTGGAGACCTAGGAAGACTTACTGTTACCCAGACTCCAGCAAAAGACCACCAGCTAAGAATTGTAAGGAAAACTCATAAGCTGTGGAAAAATAGATGAATCTTACCAGAGTGGGGATAAGTAGAATTGTCGGTGAAATCAGTCATAGTTGGTGAGTATGGAACGATAGCCACATGACAGGAAAAGAGAATGGGGAAACTGGAGATCAGAGGAAAACTCGATACCATCCCGACTACAGCAGTATTAAACTTAGCCAAATTACTTAAAAGAGTCCAGGACATCTGAGCAGACTTGCTATCACTTAGATTTCTGTGAAGAAACCGGCAGTTAAATCCCACATTGCTGTAAGGATAGTCATAAACTTCCCTTCGCCTAACCCCCACCTTAAGCTGACCTTCAGATCATTGACCTTGTGTCAAGTCCTGTATGGTGGGAGGCAGAGACAAATACAGCTCTTGTGTGAATAACTCGCTAAACTGAAAAAAAAATAGATGGATTCAAGAATTTCAAGAAATAATATTAGTTTTGTTAAATAATGATTATCTTTTGTAAACTATAATATGTCCAAACAATAATTCTTGCTGCTTATAATTTGCACACCGTCATTCACAAGCATTTTGGTGAGTGTCGTCGTGGTGTAATGGTTAAAGCGATGGACTGCGGAATCATTGTACGCGAGTTCGTACTCCAGTCGTGCTATTACGTTCACTTTCGAGCAAATACCCTTGGGAAAGGTATGAACCTCCTTATCCTCCCAGTTATGGGTCAAATAGTACCACTACTGTTCTTCTAGGAGAATGGCTTTCGCATTAAATAACCTACAAAGAGTTGATATGCCATTAAATAAAGAAACCAAACCAAACCAAACAAACATCTTTTTAATAATTCTATTTTCATGGTTCATAAAAAACAGTGATGATCATTGATTTATTTCCTTAATATTAGTCGCAATAATATGAGCTTGGTTGAAAAAACAAAATAGAAATGAACTAGTACATTTGCAAAGGAATAAAAGAAGCTCAGGAATAAGAGTCACTGACTCACCAGGAGTTACAAAGAAAAATGGGAGCGATTAACAATGAACACGGACAACAGTCCATGGCTAACCCAAAAGAGCCACTGCAGTTGCCGTCAGTGGAAATACTTTCCGTTTACAGAATTGGAAATAAAAAAAAATTATATATAGTTCTCGTTGAACATTTAAAAAAAAGCGAGAGAAGCAGAGCACAAACTTTCTCTTATTGTAAAGAACACTTCTCACAAAAACACTTTCTCTTCTGTCATTAAAAAATTCTTTTAAAGGATGGACATAATGAATACGGACAAAATCATTCATCTACTCTATTACGTAACCAACTCCTTGTATATATATAGTTTTCTAATTTTGCACGCTTACCAACGTTTTTTCAGCAGGTAAACGTTTGATAGGTGGGGGAGGGATATGACACGACGTGCGGTTAAGTACTTAATTAATATGTAAAAATTAGAATTTATGATATATATATATACATATCAAAAAGATCCTTAAAATAAGTATCTTTTTGTTCAAGCCTTATATTGACCTAAAAAGCTGGTTAATCAATCCTAAAGGTCAGTTTAGTCCGAGTCAATCGTTTCTAATTTTAAAGGTTAGTTAAGTGTGAGAAAATTGTTTATGATTTTAAAGGTTAACAAATTTATATAATTTTTTCGGTTGTCAACTAACTTTATCAATCACAATAATGAAACGGGTCATTTCGCAAAACATATTTTCTAGTCTTTATCTTGAAGCCCAATGTCAAAAGAGAGATTTAATTTGGCTCCACCTTAAATAAAGGTAAGTTTGGCATGGCACATCCAGTCAGGTAGGCTGAGAATTTTTTGTTCAATCCCATTGCTCTAAACCTATTCCTATTAGTCAAAGCATCTACAAAGTGTTTTCCCTATACCTGTAAGATATAATCCTGAACTAGAACTGGCTGACTAATGGGAATGTGACTCCTAATTGTCTCTTATTGGACAACCGATCAGAAACCATTTTTTGTCCAGATATTGATCTATAAAAGTGGGACATGAAAAAAATCCTCAGAGAGGATGAAAAAAGGGACCAAAAAGAAACTCAAGACTGCCTAAGAAGCATCTCTGCCATTCTAGACCCGATAAACTCCGAGCAACCTTCTGACGTTACAAAAATTCAAAGTCCCAGACTTTAGCGACGTTAGGGTCACTCGAACGGCACCACATCGTTACCCTTCCTCTCTCAATATTCTTTCTTCTGTTTTCCAGGAAAGCAAACATTGCTTGTTTGTTATTTATTGTCTCACAAATGTGTTCCAATAAAAACGACTTTTTGTGGTTGTTAAACAACGGGTTTTCTCTGTTCTTTGAGTTACTAGACAATCTAGCCACTCATATTACCAGACGGTCAGAAGAAGATCCGGCTGAATTGTGTCAACGCCCCTCCGTGGAACTTTCAAACACAACGTGTGCACGGAAGTATTTAACTAAGAACACAAAAGCTAATGTGATCGTCACGAACAAAATAGAAACAAGTACTGCGACTAGTAATCACACCACATTGGGCTCCGAGATCAGCATAGAACCACAAATTTATTTAAAATTGTTCCTATATTCTTTAAAACTAGCTTGACAATATGCTCTACATTAGACATATTTCATTAGTCTCCTGTGGGTTTTCATGATACTGAAATACGAGTCAACAGTATTCAGTACAAAGTTCCTCCTATATATTTCCATCGAAACTATCACACACTTTCAATCCTGTATTCACTATCAAAGGTTAAGCCTCTGCCGTATTACAAAATGATTACCCGTCAAATCTAACGTGGCGGAAAGTTGAACAAATATTCGCCACCATGAAATGACCTTGCGTCGAATAGGGCATGTTGAGAAATCGTATAAATTTATTGTTGTTAAAATTCAAACTCAAGCACGAAGAACACTTTAGATGGGATTTTATACAAAACGAAACCAAGAAACAATCTTTTGTTAACGGACAATAAACTGAGAAACTGATGAACCTAGTTTCAAGAGAAATCAAACGTGGATAACGGGTAATATTACATAAGCTTAAATCTGCATCTAAAAAAGACAGGGGATTCTCACTTACTGTCTCTGATATTTTCGTTGGAAATGGAATTGTCGACATGAGTTCAATCTTGGATAAATTTCTTTGTATTTCACTTTGTGTCAATGCCCTTAGGAAAGGAATGAATCCATTGGTCACTAGGTAGGGTAGATATTAAATTAGGCTAGGTTATTTAGCTTTCGTTTAGCGATAATTCAAGAGATAGGAAAAGTAAATTCAAACCAGCTTTACTCCGCTAAAAAATTATCTTGGATTAGATTTTTTTGAGTCAAAGGGTTTGGGTAAATTCATGCATAAAAAAAAAAGACTGCTGCATTTGCGACTACATTAGAGAATGTAAAACCATGATTGGAGTTTGAACTATGATTTTGTAGACAACAATGTTAAACACTATACTTGGGGACTTCAGTCACGCGAATACATTAACATTCAGACTAATACTATAGGAAATGTTTTAAAAAAACCCTTGAATCCCCTTGTTTATGGATGAAACGGAACCACAGCTGTTTTTATGACAGAATGAATCTGGCAATAAATAACCCACGAAGGGTTATATGACATTAAACAAATAAACCCAACAAAATAATTTACTTCCGAATTTACTTAACGATAGCAAGTAATTATATCAAAAATGCCCGGTATACCGGGCATTGGTTATAATGGTTAGTGTTCGCCGATGGCCTGGGAGATCTGGGTTCAATCCCAGGTCGAGTAATACCAAAGACTCAAAAATGGTACTTGATGCTATCTTGCTTAACAGCATTATGAGGTACGTATCAAGTGGAACAATCTAGGGGAAGGAGTAGCACCCGACACCACAGTGTAGTAGCTATCAAAAAGGGAGCCTTCGGGTCACCCTCGACTTCGGTCGCCAACTTTACTTTACTTTTACTTAGATCAACAATCAGCACGTGTATTCTATATCAATCTATCTACCTATCTATATATCTAACTATCTATCTATTTGCATGTACGTAATAATAATAATAATAATAATAATAATAATAATAATATATAGAGAGAGCACTCTGGCGAAGGAATTGTCGGCCGCCCCGAGCGTAATGCAAAGCTCTTCGTAAGAATTGAGCACTCTGGTAGCCGATAAGGTATATAAAATGTAAACAAAGACTGCTGCTGCTGTTGCTAAAATAAAATACCTTAAAATTCCCTTAGCCAACGTTGTCCGCTTGGTGGCCGAGAGGTTTGAAGCTTAGTCTAACGTAAAGTTGGACGGGTTTCGATCCTGGCTTCGAGCGTGTCTAGCCACACTGAAGAGTTCTGATAGAACGAAACAGTCTGTATGTGGATGACAATATATATATATATATATATAAGCACGTGTATTCTATCTCTCTCTCTATATATATATATATATGCATATACGTAATACACACACACACATATATATATATATTGACATACATGTAGATATTCATGAACATAAATATACACATATCTATCTATCTATGTGTTTGTGCTCGTGTGTTGTGGGGAAATTAAAAACAGTACGGTAAGTTTTCACTTTCAATGTTCTATGGACTGATGATTGATGAGCCGGAAGCAGAAGGCGTCGAAGACAACATGTTTACAATTTATTTTCTCTGAAAATTCTTTTGGAACGTAGGAAGTTTCAGTAAAATAAAAGTACGCATTTCTGTTTAGATATTAAAAATTAGATAAAACATTATAAAAATATTTTGTTAATGCCTGACATTTCTTTTTTTGTTTGAAGTTAAAAATTTTGAGTGCATTCTAACTGATGAGTATAGTTTTCATAACACGAAACAAGTAATTACAGAATAATTTGATTTAGCTTATGCTTAACTCTTAATGTCTACCCAAATATATTCATCGTTTATGAACTCAACACACACACACAGACACGCAAATACACACAAAGATACACAAAGTTAGACGCACACAAAAGGGTACGAGAAGAATACATTTGTTTTATTCATATATATATATATATATATATATATATATATATATATATATATATACAACTGTGTCCAACGAACAACATGAGGTGTATCAAGCCTCAGCCTTACCACTGTGAGAGTGCAGGGTTTCAATGGAAATATGTTTTCATAGGGTTGAGTCATTAGTATCATGACCCCGGGTTTAATTTCATCGTTTCTATTTTTCTTTTGTGACTGATTTGTCAAGGTTAAATACCCTAGGCTGCCCCTACTGTTTCGGTCGGAGGAGGAGGTGAAATATCCCTGTTTCATATATATATATACATCGAGAGAGAGAGAGAGAGAGAGAGAGAGAGAGAGAGAGCAACTATTAAATATTACCACACGCGTTTGCACTCAAGCACAAATGAGTGGGGATATTTTTTTTAAAACAACATTAAATTATTATAATCTCCGAAACTTCATGTATCAAAACACCTTTATGAATGGAGCAAGTTAAGGTTTAGAATAATGTCATTATGACTACTAATTACTTCAAATTAATTTTTTTTAAATCTGATAAATGTAAGAAAGCATTAAAAAGACCCTACCACAAACACTCATACACACACACAAAAAAAAACGTGAGCGTCCACATACACAAACGTATACACACAGAGACTCGCTCAAAAACACATCTAAAAGCTTTCTAATATTTACTGAATCCGTTGAAAGTCCTTTAAATTACATATGTGTATCTATCCATAACGGTACATACTTATATCCTATGAACAGAGAGAGAGAGAGAGAGAGAGAGAGAGAGAGAGAGAAATATATATGTATAATTAGAGAGAGAGAGAGAGAGAGAGAGAGAGAGAGAGAGACGCACGTACGCACACACATACGTATATATAAACACAAACCTGAGTTAAATGGAAGGAAAAAGAAAGAAAATAAGACAAAAAAAACCCCTCACAATCCATGTTACAATAAACTTTTATACAAATGTCTGTGGACGTGAATGTGCATACTTTTATACGTGTTTACATTGACTAAGGATACATACTAATACATAGACACACAAAACGTTTTTATATTGACCAGAGGTCTTCACAGGTCATCAAATGAATTCGACGTTTACAGATAGAAAAAGATTAAATCAAACTAAATCAAGACAACGTATCAAAACAATTATTTTACGATAAAAAAGAACAGGTACTACTACTCCGGATCAGAGTGGATCTGGGAACGATGGCCATGAAGGGGTACGCCCCATTCCCGACATCTACAGCATCTGTGGAACTTCACCATGAAATTGTTTTGTGTCCAAACAGGGCACTTGTTGTGGGAAGTCTTAACCCTCTGCAGAGGTGCCCCAGCCGACTTGGCAATATATATATATATATATATATATATATATATATATATATATATGTATATATATATATTAATTAAATAAATAACCTGACTGGAAAATCCGGCAAACGCCCACATGCGACATACGGAACACTGAACAGCAGTTTCGACCTTATTGTGTCTCAATAGCCGTGCATACGATGATCTCCATCACTCGAGATCGAACCGGCAACCCAAGAATGCGGAAACCCAACTTCTACCACTGGGACACCAGTTCATCTTACACTTAAGCGAAGCCAAGTCAACCAGTCATGGTAAGACCACATGATCAAATGTATCTTGAAAGTACGTTTTTTACCTTCTGAGGACACGACCAGCTCTAGGGCTACGTCTTCCCAAGTCGGTCTTCTGCATCCGTGTCCCCTGTAAGGTAAAAAAACGTACTTTCAAGATACATTAGATCATGAAGTAGCGTATTCTTACCATGAGTGGTTCATTTGGCATCACTTATGCGTGGCATGAACTGGTGGCCCATTGGTAGAAGTTGGGTTTCTGCATTCAGCTGTTCAGTTTTCCGTATGTCGCATGTGGATGTTTGCCGGATTTTCCAGTCAGGGTAATTTAATTAATATAATATCAATTCCTGTAATTATATATATATATATATATATATATATATGCGTGTGTGTTCCATCAATATATATATATATATATATATATGTGTGTGTGTGTGTGTGTATAAGTGCCATGAAAATATTTGAATGACTTACGTATATTCCCAAACCAATGAGACAAAAAGATTACACAAGACAAGTTGATATGCCGTTGATACCAACCAGGAATGAATGTATGTACGTGTTAGCAACAGGAATTGAGCTTATGTTGAATAGTTTCAATGCCACAGATTTTTAAAGAAAATGTAAGTTTTTTTCAGCGCTGCGTAGATTGATAGACTCTTAGCTGACGTTGTCAAGAGAGTCCATTACCCAACCCTTCTTTTTTAGGTGTCTTCTTTGCAAGTTTTTGTCTGCATTATTCTAACTCCTTTCTACACATTGCTCAGTCGGCAGGGCTGTAGAATACACCAACTGCACCTTTGCACAGCGGTAAAACTCCCTCACCACGAGTGTCCTGATTAAAAACAAAACAATCTGATGTTGAGAATCCAGTCAATCTGAAACTTTTGGGAATGCAGAATAACCCTTCATTGACATCACTCTCAAGTTCACTCTGAACCGGAGTGGTAGCACATGATAGAGTCCAATTTATCGGTCAAATATTAGTAAACTGCGTACATATGCTAAACTAAATTGTTTGAAATAGAAATTGCTTGAAATGACAAGTAAACTGGGTACTTATGCTAAACTGAATTGTTTTAAATATAACTGTATTTGACATGGAAACTGTACTACGCTTAACTGAATTGTTTAAAATAGAACTCTTTTGACATTTAACTAAGTGTAAACTAAAACTATATTTATACTAACTAAATTGTTTGAATCAAAACTGTTGGACTAAACTTAATAGATTGAAATAGAAAAGTGTTTGACAGTTAAAGTGTGTATTTATGCTAAACTGAATTGTTTGAAATAGAACTGTTTATTTGTATAAAATAGATTTGGTATTAAAAAACCTAATTGGATTGATGGGCCATAAACCCAAACAAACAAACATTCCACACATATCTCTTAATTAGCTTTTTTTCTCGATGTAGAGTCAATAATACGAGTTTTAAAACCTTAGACACCATTATATATATATATATATATATATATATATATATATATATATATAAACATTATTGCTTAAATGTAGTGTTCCAAGTTTAATGTCTACTAGGAAAATACTGATCCACTAATGTAAGTACCGATGTAGGCCAAACTGCAACACTTATATCGAAGTGCGTTTAAAACTTCATCTATCCGACACTAATCTCATTTCTGAACACTTAAAAAGTATTGGTGCCACACCTCCAAATAAAGAAAAAAATTAAAAACATCACCATATTATAAAAAAAATGACTAAACAAAAACTCCAAATCCTGGAAGTTTTATGTGTAAAGATTGACAAATCTTTCTTAAGCAAGATTAACCTCAGATACAGTAGACACATTCTAAAACATCTTTGACACTTCTTCCGCCAATTCTTCCTATAACGTCGAGTAAAACTATTTTCTTTTGTGACTCCCTCTTGTTCTTCCTTGTACTCATTATATAAATTCATATCACTTACCATTATGTTGGTCATTTAATCATTCCTTCTCCGGAATATCTTAACATTTGAGTCCGAAACTTGAATTGGTCAAAAATAAATCGGCTGACGGAGAGGGTGTATTCTAGTCCATTAAATTTGTCAGCGAAAATGCTGCAAAATATATAATGCAATTAGAAGAAAACTCAAAACTGGTTAAATTGTCATTATAAATTTATTTCGGCGAAGAACATCATTATACTCTTCGTCTCATCATATGACTTCACTTATTTAATTTGCGGTTAAAAAACAGCAAATTTGGATTAGTCAATATATATATATATATATATATATATATATATATATATATATATATATATATGAAAACAATATATAAATTTAAATTCTCAGGCGAAAGTAAAGTCGATTAAAACGAATTAAGTATTTGAAGAATTAAAAAGCAGGAAAAGGGTGTTCCTGAAATTCCCCATATATTCTATACGTGAATAATCCACACCCATTGTCTTCGGATGCCGACTGGATATTACTGATATGTATTGGGAGAGAGAGAGAGAGAGAGAGAGAGAGAGAGAGAGAGAGAGAGAGATCAGAATGAACAGTCATTTTAAAAAGTTTTGATGAATCAAAAGTGCTCAAATGCTGATTGGAAGATCAATATAAAACCTGAGAATTAAATGTACTATGGTCTAGTCTTCTTTATTTTGTTTTATAAGTTATGTATTCATGTCTTTTAAAAACTACAAAATAAAATCACCAGGTGAAACAATTCCTTTCATTCTTTCCCCACCTCTCTCTCTCTCTCTCTCTATATATATATATATATATGCTATTACTGTTTTGAAGAGAATGTACATATGTGTATCTATAAGAGACTGTGTGCTTCATTCTGTGTCTACTTAAAAAGATAAACAATTTAAAAGTTGTATATATTATATTACCCTTTTAATTCAAATCTAACAGAATTGCGAAATGTTTGCTGATTATGTCTTTTCTCATATTTTATTTGTCTTTGCTTTCTTTTTTTTCTTTCTTTATTCACTTCCTTTTCTCTTCAAATTATTTTTTGATTTTTGAAACACTTTGAATTGCGTGAAAGATAAATAAACACAATTTACGAAGCCAACTAAACACGCACTTCCTTTTGGGTCTTATAAATATCAAACTTTTACCATAAGTCTCTTTGTGAATCGCTTATCATAAAACAAAGCTAATCTCTACATATTTTCCTCTTTTATGTCAATAGTTTTGTTTTTCTTTCTCCTCATATATCAACAGGCAGTAACAAGAATCTGATGACTAAAGGTGTTTTTTTTTTAATTTCTGATCATAAAATGGTGCAGAAGAAAAATAATTGTCATTTAGCATAAGTTAAAGCCTCTTAAGGGAAAAAGTGCCTTTATTTTTATTATGCACTCATTAGAGCTTTTCACATCAGCGTTAGCCGATGTTTTTTCACTGGAGTCTAAGTAATAGCAAGTCTCCTCAAGTCTCCAGGAGTCTTCTCAGTATTCTGGCCGTCCCCAATAATACTGTCGTTTGGACATATTCCAAGTTCTCCAGTCCCTTTAGTAATCCTTTAGTTACTGTTCCAAACGCACCAATTACAATTGGTATAATTGTCTCCTGCATGTTCCGCAGTTGTTTCAATTCCCTAGCAAGGTCGAGGTACTTATCCTTCTTTTCACATTCTTTCAGTTTTATTCTGAGGTCAGCCGGGACAGCAAAGTCGACAATTTTGCAAATTCTCTTTTTTTTTTTTTTGGTTGATTATTATTAAGTCTGGTTTTCTGGCCGAGATTAGGTGATCTGTGTGTATGTCAAAGTCTCATGATTCTGGCCGTTTTTAGCAATACTGTCGTTTGGATAGACTCTACCCGTCCGCCAACTTCCAAATCCTCCAGGCCTTTTAATAATCCCTTAGTTACTGTGACTAAAGCACCAATCACAATTTGCACAATCGTTACTTTCATGTTCGACAGCTCTTTCAATTCTCTAGCAAGGTCGAGGTACTTATCCTTTTTTCCCTTTCCTTCCGATTTATTCTGTGGTCCACCGGGACAGAAAATTATTATAAGGTCTGGACTTCTTGCCGGGATTTGGTGATCCGTTTGTATGTTAAAATGCCATAGGAGTTTATGCGATTCATTTTCTAGGACAGGTGCTGGGTTGTGCATATACCATTTGTTTGTATGGTCGAATTGAAATATCCTGCACATTTCCCAGTGGATCACCTTACCGACCCAGTCGTGTCTAGTCTTATACTCCTTCTGTGCTAATTTGCTGCATTCGCTTATTATGTGATTGATCGTTTCGTCTCTGTCACTGCATAGCCTTCATTTACTGTTTTGTTGTGTCTTATCTATTCTCACTTTGATATGATTGGTTCTTATGGCGTTGTCCTGTGCTGCTATTAGGAGGGATTCCGTTTCTCTCTTAAAGTTTCCTTTTCTTAGCCAGTACCAGGTTTTCTGGTGCGCGATGTTGTTTATTAGACGTTTAAAGCGGCCATAGAGTTGTTTTGTCTTCCATTTTTTCCCTAGTTGTTGTCATTCTTTTGTCCATCGTGTTGTCCGTATCGTTTCTGGTAGCTGTAATTAGTCCTCATTCGTGTTTTTCTATGTGGTCTTGGAGCCGTTGTATGGATGTGTCAACGGTGTCTTCGATACTGGCAAGTCCTCTTCCTCTCTCTTTTGTAGATGCATATAGTCGTTCAACGTCGTCTCTGGGATGTAATGCCTTATGCATGGTCATTAGTTTTCTTGTCCTTTGGTCCATTTGTTTAAGTTCCTTTCGGGTCCCCTTGAGAAAGGGTCACGAATATCTGACTCGTGGCACAGCATAAGTATTTATTCCTTTGATGAGGTTTTGGCTGGAGAGTTTTGTCTCGAGGAGTTTTCTCGTTCTCCTGAGATATTCTTTTTGGATTTTGACTTTCATTTGCACTTATTTGATAGTATCAACCTCCAAGATACCGAAGTATTTGCAGGTTTCATTTCCTTCGAGAGTTCTAATTTTGACGTGATGTGGTAGTTCCATTCTGTCAGTCATATGTTGTTTGCCACTTTTCATGAGTAGCATGGCACATTTTTCAATGCCAAATTCCATTCCTATGTCCTGATTGTATATTCTAACGGCGTGTATGAGAGTTTCCAGTTCTTTTTCATTTTTTGCAAATAATTTAATGTCATCCATGTTAATTTAGGTGTTTGATCTTCTCTTGCGATCTGCTGAGTTTGTATCTGGCAGCGCATTTTCTGAGTATGTGGTTCAGTGGCATCATGGCTATTATGAATAGTAAGGATGATAGTGCATCTCCTAGGAAAATCCCTCTTTGGATTTTTGTTTCAGCTATGCTTCTTCCTCCTGCTGTCAGCTCCACTCTCCAGGTTTGCATGGTCTGTTCGATGAAGTTCATGACTTCATGTGATATTTTGTACATTTTGAGACACTGTAGTATCCAGCTTTGTGGGACCATATCATATGCCTTTTAGTAGTCAATCCAGGCCATAGCTAGATTTTTCCGTCTTGTCTTGCTCTCATTTAGGATGTGTTGATCTATTATTATTAAGTTTCTTTCATAAGGTTTCACTTCTGTGGCCAAATGCTGTTCTTGTTCAGTGAGATTTTGTCTGTTTGTTGTTTGAAATTCCCTTGCAGTTCTTTTTCTACCCATTTCTATTTCCTGGTTTTATCGTTCCGTTTGTCTTTATGTTATTAGAGGTCTTATTGGCTGCTGTATTTTGTTTCTTTTTGTTCTTTTTAATGTAGTATAGGAGTGCTCGTATTGATGCATGAATGCTATCTTCAAGCTGCTAAGTCCTCACTTTTCTTTTTATTTTTTTGACACATCTTTCGGATGTAAGACTTTGTACATCGTCATTAGCTTTCCTGTCCTCTGAATTCTTCCTTAGTTCATTTTAAGAAAGGCCCCGAGTATATTTTGTACATTTTGAGACACTGTAGTATCCAGCTTTGTGGGACCATATCATATGCCTTTTAGTAGTCAATCCAGGCCATAGCTAGATTTTTCCGTCTTGTCTTGCTCTCATTTAGGATGTGTTGATCTATTATTATTATTATTATTCTCGTTCCGATTACCTCACTCTCATCTTAGCTGATCGTATTTCAATCGAGACTGCTAGACAGCAAACTTCCTTAGATCTCCTGAATTCTTCTCTATATTCCCACAAATCTTTACCATACTGTAGTTTTTATGGTCTCAGCTCATTCTTTGATTTCCAAATCTTCTAGTTCCTTTTCCACGTTTTTGAGGACCGTTCCGAGCTCATGAATTACAATTATTATTACAGTCACTCTCATGTTACACAGGTCTTTTAGTACTCTGTCCTTCTATTGTTTCGTTTGATTTTCACTCCGTACTCCCTTGGGACGACAAAATTCATCTTAAGTCAGATAATTTTTTTTATTGATCTTCTCTAGTTCTTGTATTGTAACCGGGATTCGGTGATCTTTTTCGATCTCAAAATCCCAAAGAATTCAATACTTCTAATTTTTAAAGAATAGATTCCTCTTTTTGTGAATTTACTGTTTGGTAGTATGGTCAAATTTTTATTTTCTGCACAATTTCCAGTGGATATCTTCCATCCGTAGTCGTGTCTAGTTAATATTCCTTTTGCGCAAGTTTTCTACATTTCCTTATGGGATTAATAGCTTCATCTCAACCACGACAAAGCCTACACTTGCTATTCTATGGCGTATTATTTGTTCTGACTTTAAGAAAATTGACCCTTATGACGTTATTTTGATCAGATGAAGAGATTAAGTTTCTTTCATAAGGTTTCACTTCTGTGGCCAAATGCTGTTCTTGTTCAGTGAGATTTTGTCTGTTTGTTGTTTGAAATTCCCTTGCAGTTCTTTTTCTACCCATTTCTATTTCCTGGTTTTATCGTTCCGTTTGTCTTTATGTTATTAGAGGTCTTATTGGCTGCTGTATTTTGTTTCTTTTTGTTCTTTTTAATGTAGTATAGGAGTGCTCGTATTGATGCATGAATGCTATCTTCAAGCTGCTATGTCCTCACCTTTCTTTTTTTTTTTTTGACACATCTTTCGGATGTAAGACTTTGTACATCGTCATTAGCTTTCCTGTCCTCTGAATTCTTCCTTAGTTCATTTTAAGAAAGGCCCCGAGTATCTTACAAGAAGTACAGGTTAGGTGTTTATTACTTTGATGAGATTTTGGTGTTTATTCCTTTGATGAGATTTCTGCTGCTGAGTTTGGTTTTAAGAAGTTTCCTCATTTGTATGAGAAATTATTTTGTTATTATTTTCTATCATCTCCGCTTATTTCGTGATGTTCGGTTCTAATATTCACAAATATTTGCATTTTTTGTTTCATAAAAGCGTTTCGATTTTTTTTAATTTGGTACTTCAATCCGTTCCATTTTTTCTCCTTTGTCTCTTTTCATTAGAATCAGGTCACATTTTTCTATACCAAATTCCATTCCTATATCCTGGTTGTATATTCTTATTGCTTGTATCAGAATCTTCAATCATTATTGTCATCATTCTTATAATAATTACATTTATTTATTTGCTTATTTATTGTTTTCAGTATTTTCAAACTATACGCATTTTTCTCACGCCACTTTTTTCTCTGAGTCTTTTGTGAGAGCAAATCTCCTCAGTTATGCAGGACTCTACTGTGTATCTGAGCTAATTTTAACAGTGCAATGATTTTGATTCGTCCTATGATCTCCACTTTTTCCAGTGTCTATTTCAGACCTTTGATAAGCATTCGTAGATAGGAACAAATCCTTAGCATAGTGTAAGGGGGAAAACGATGATTATTATAGCTTTGTTGATACTATCCAGATTCCTTTCTAAGTCATGTCTCTTTACAAAAACTAGTTATTGTAGTCAGACAATGGTATGAAATTAACCTGTGCAATATCTGTATTTATTATATCTTTTGTAAAACTGGGAGGGATTTGTTAAATTGGAACGAGCTGTCAGAATTTTTTAAAAAAAAGTCATAATAAAAGGCAAAACCAGGCATGGCAGATAACAGTGCGAGATATATAAACATAAGTGGGAAATAAGAAGGAAGTAGCACACATCAGACAAATAGACAATTCAGGCCCTAATAGAGTTCTGTGGCTTCTGATACCCAAGAAAAAAAATGAATTCAAAGTGGAACATTGTAACATGGCTGATTCTCGCTGAAAATCGATAGTGAAAGACGAGATTAAGAGATTACGAAAAGATGAAGATGATACGTTAAAATAGAGAGATTACGACAATTCCACAGAAAAAAAAAGAGAAAAAGTAGACAAATGACGACTGAAAAATACTACTCAATTAATGCGTTTCGAATTCCCACCCAGCCGGCATCAGAAACAAGAAGACATGAAGTGGTATATTTTAGCCAGTGTCGATTGACTGATTTCTTTTCAAGATCCCTCAAATCTCGTTACCGTTTCTCGCACTTATCACAAGAGTTCTCAATTTGAGGCTCCCTTGATGTAATTATTATGATCGTCGGAAATCGACATTGTACCTGGATTTCAAAAACTATGAGAAGATGTTTTCGTTTCACTTATATATTATATCTTTGCGAAAGACATGGTTCCAATTCTTCTCCCTCTAGTTATGATACAATAGGAATGCAAACAGGTGTTTTTGACCTCAGAATGGCAACCAGTCTGAGAGAACGAAGCTCTGAATTAAAATCTGTAAAACTCCACTTTCAAATTCATCTTATACCTCATCCTGCCTTGCATGAATGTTTTGGGTGTATAAACATGTTACAACTCTCTGAAAAGACACGAGAACAATACCGTCCAGATACCATTAAAATAAATCATTTCTTACCACAGGAGCATATTATCTATGAAGAAGGCCGAAGTATGAACCGATTGAATAGTCGAGAAAAAAAACCTAGTAGGAGTTCAATTGTCCAAATAATTCTTCGAATGGAAATAAACGCACCTTGTCCCGGTAAAACATTGTAGGCGATTGAACAATCTTAAACATGACAAGCACAACAATAATAATCAGAAAGATTGTAATGTCGAATATGAAAGAATAACATTGCAAAGCCTCCCGAGAAAATATTCTCTAATTAGATTTGAATAAACAACGATTCAGTCTTCTTGAATGATATTAATTATTTTTGTTAGGCCATGTCTAGCCAGCATCCTCACTTAATTAAACATTGCCTTGCAACTTCGAGGCATTAGTTTCTTCTTTCTTCATTCACTGTTTTATATTGTTTTGTTTTGTTTTGTTTTGCAGTGTGTATGCTTACATTGTATTTACGCCTGAAAAGATAAGAGAATTCGTGAAGAATGGGCAGATAAGAAAAACAGATACCATCTTGTCTTAACTAGAAAAGATATGAATTATTTGGCTAGTCTCTTGTTAACTCAACTTAAAGCAGGTAAAAATCTATAACGGTAATCTTTTGTGCAATTGCTTTTGTAGTAGTCATTTACTAAGATTAGTTTAAGTTAGCATAAGTTCAAAAGTATGGGTCACCCAACTGTCGGCTATCTAAGCTTGCAACCCATTATATCACCTCATTTTATCGGTCAGGTCAGATCTCCAAATGATCGAAAGTCTATCGATAGCTGCCCATGCCTTCGTTAGCCACGTGTCGATGTCTTTTTCGGTTCATGAGACACTGCTACCTAGGTAGGTGAACTTGTCTACCAGTTTCAGAGAAGTTCCGCCTAGTATGGAAATGTCACTTGTTTGATTATAGCACATATAGCAGTTTGTGTGCCTTGACATGGAGGCAGGGTCGTTCCAAACTATGTAGTAGGGTTTGGGCCTGGTTATGTGTATTCGTCAGTATCGCTATGTCATCAGCCTAGTCGGCGTCGGTAATTGTTTTTGTGGAGTACCTTCTGCTTCAGCGGTCGTATCGATTCTGCTGTATGGATGGATTAATTGGCTGGAGAAGAAGCTAGACGGCAATTACACAAGAATGTTATGGGCAGTATTGAACAAATCCTGGCGGCAACACCCAACTACGTACCAACTCTACGGCCACCTGCCTCCCACCAGGAAAACTATCCAAGTTAGACGAACCAGGCATGCAAGACACTGCTGGAGAATCAGGGACGAGCTCATAAGTGATGTACTCTTATGGACCCCCGCATACAGCCGAGCAAAAGCAGGACGACCAGCGTGAACATACATACAGCAGCTATGTGAGGATACCGGATGTAGCCCTGAAGACCTGTCGGAGGAGATGAACGTTAGGGAGAAGTGGCAAGAGAGGGTCAGGGATATCCATGGAGGCGGTACGACATGATGATGATGATGATGATGATATCACCTCAGCTAACCATAGTAGATTATTCAGTACATTTCTTCAAAGTTTAGTTGAATCAAACTTACAAACATACAGTACCATTCATAAGTCTTCGGCGTCTTTAAACTATTGTCAACTTAAAAGTATATGTTTTGTATTTCGTTTTTCATAGATGAAATATTATCTCTGTTGAAGATATTTCCCTTTCTAATTATTCTATTTTGTAAAGGGACACTGAATGAAAGGATATGCGAGCCCATCCCACAAAAGGACGTCGCAAAGGTTTACGGCTACCTCACATAAACCAATCAAAATACATTGTTTTAAAAGAGAATAATGTTCCATTGCAAATATGCATATGATTTGCTGCTGAAATACCGATTTTTTTCTTAAATATAGTGAAATGTCTAACTTCTGAAATCATTGCAAAATTTTCCAAAGAAATGAAGATGAAGATAGTGACAGTAGCTAAGAATATAAACCAATCCAGGCTACTTTAGTTTGTTTTGTTTTGTGGTATATTATCCACTATAGATTATTTAATGCGAAATCAATTTTTTCTACAAATAAACAGTTCTATTTCCAACAATTCAGTTTAGCATAAGTATGCAGTTTAAATGTCAAAACAGTTCTATTTGAAACTTCCCAGTTTAGCATTGGTAAACAGTTTATTTCTAGTTGACCCATAGATAGGACCCTATCAGTTGCTATCACTTCGGGCCAGAATAGACCTGAAAGTGAGCAATAAAAGAGTACTCCACATTCCCCAAAGCTCCAGCTTTACTAGAACTTCACCATCAGATTGTTTGGTATCATATCCAAGATTCTCGTCGGTGGGTCTTATCCCTTTGCAGAGAAGCAGTCGGTTTATTCCACAGCTTCAGCCGACTGTGCAAGAATATGAACCAGTGAGCAGTCGAAAAGGACTTGGAATTTCCAAAAGCAGCATCTTTGGAATTCTCACAAAGTTTCAAGGTAATGAAAGCATTTCAATTCGATCAAGCTGCAGCTCAAGATAGTACGAAATCTAAGAATAAGACAACAAAAGCTCGGCTGAAGAAGATAGTAAGGTTAGTGATGGCTGACTACGACTTGTTCAGTTTGGTGACAGTAAATACCACATAGCGGATCTTTCGAGAACATGACCTGAAGGGATGCATTGCTGCAATGAAATCAGCATTATCCAAAAAGCATTGGATGGCAAGATTAATTTGAGGTGCTGATGCTTACAATAAGATTATATTCAGTGATAAAACTAGGATGGAGCTACATTCTATTAAGAGAAGATTTGTCAGAAAACCTCCAGTAAGGCAAAACGATCAACGTTACTCTACGAAAACAGTAAAGTTTGGGGGTTAGGTTCTGATATTTTGGGGATACATAAAAAGTGATTGTTTAAGGAAGTCTATAAACAATGAATAAGATATATCAATTTTCGCAATGACAATTCGATACCAAGCATTTAATGTAGGTGATATTTTTCAACATGACACATGGCGTGTAAGAACAGAGTTTGACTGATGAGGGTGTTACCTTATAAAAAAGATGCAAGCTCAGAGCCACGACTAAATATTATCGAGTAAATGTGTACGGAAAGTAAGAAAAGAGTTTATCCGAAGAATCCACACAAACTTTAAAAGTTGTAGGAGCTCAGTCAGAGAAAATGGCATCTCATACCTGCAAAGTTTGTGAAGGATTTATACGCATTACTTCCCAGGAACATTGAAGCAATTATTTACGCAAAAGGAAGTCACTCAAAATATTTTCAATTTACTTTGAATTTACGAAATAAACATTATGTAGTACATTTTTATCGAAGATATTCTTTCTGTTTTGAAAGATATTCTTTCTGTTTTGGCCGAAAAAGTTGGCACGGTAATTTTGGGGGTAGTGGTCTTGCATCTTTCTCTCTCTACCAGGACCCCTACTAAAAGAAATAACGACTAGGTAAAGAAATTTCAAAGAGATCAATGTTTTTCATCTATATAAAACGTAGCGTGATGCATTCACTCATAAGTTGGCATTTAGATGTCATTTACAATTGTTTAAAGACAACAGACTTTTGCACAGTATTGTACCGAGAATTTACTTGATGTTTTGGTTTCTTTGTTTTAATGGCATATCAACTCTTTTTAGGTTATTTAATGCCAAAGCCATTCTTCTCCTAGAAGAACAGTAGTGGTACTATTTATCCCATAGCTGGGAGGATAAGGGGGTTCATACCTTTCCCAAGGGTAAGAATTTACTTGAGAATCAATTCAACAGTCAGGCAAAATTTCATTGGAACAGCTTTCTTACCATTAATCTTCATAACAAGATTTAGAATAATTGATTGATTATTGATCTGTAATCCCGTCTTTGGTATTTTAATTCCTAGATATTAGGGAATTGCATTTACTAACGTTTGCATTTTTGTGATGTTTCTGAAGCGTTTTTTTTTCAGACATATACGTGATATCAAGTATTCATTTCTAATACAAACAATTTTCTCATATTTGTATGGTTTCTAATAGTCCTATCGTTAAGAAATAATCTTATGGTGTTATGTACTTATTTTCATATGTTGGCGACCGTAGTTGAGGATGACCCGAAGGCTCCCTTTTCAATAGCTACTACACCGAGGTGTAGGGAAGGCGCTACTCCTTTCCCTGGATTGTTCCACTTTACACTGGATACGTACGTTATATTGCTGAGTGTTAAGCAAGGAGGCATCAAGTGCCATTCTTAAAGTCTTTGGTATGACTCGACAATGGATTGAATCCAAGTCTCCCGGACTATTAGGCGAACACTCTAATCACTAGGCCAATGAGCCGCAATTTTAAATTAATAGTTGTTATTTCTTTGCAAACAGTTATATGCTTTCTACTTACTGATGATAATCCTTAGCAAACCAGCACAATCGGCTGGGACAGTAGAATACACCGACTGCATCTTTGCAGAGGAACGACCCCCACCACCACCAATATGTGTCCTTGATATGTAATTTACTAAGCTTTTTGCTTAGATGTGGCACAAGGCTATATGAAAGGGGCCCCCAATGAGACTCAAACTCACTCGTGTAGGTATGCTAGTCGAGCTTGCTAACCATTACACCACCAGAGGTGCCTATAATTGTCCTGGATATGATACGAAGTAATCTGATGGTGAGGCTCCAGTAATGCTGGTGCTTTGGGGGAATGGAGAGTAACCCCTCACAGCCATTGTTCTTAGATTTACTTTGGTCTGGTGTGCTAGCATCTGATAGAGTCCCATCTATGGGTTAAATCGAACTGTTTGATATTTACGCTTTGTGTAAACCAATGAGCTATGCTAAATTGAATTGTTTTAAATAAAACTGTTCGATCATTTAACTGAGAGGAAACAAATGACTGATGTTTAATTAAATTGTTCGTGATACATCGCAGTAATTGGAACTATGTAACTTTACAGAAGTATGCTAAGCTGCATTGTTTTAAATAGAACTGTTTGATGATTTAACTGTGTAAACAAATGACTGATGCTTTATTTAATTTTTATTAATACATAGCAATAATTGGAACTCTTTAACCTGGTTGAATTATACTAAATTGAATTTTTAGAAATATAACTGTTTGATCATTTAATTGTGTATCTACTAAATGTATATATTAATCATATATTTAATATATAAGTAAAAACAGAATTTGGTATTAAATAACCTGCATTAATTTATATGCCATAAAAAATTTTCAAATCTTAGCAAACAATTATTTCATCAGTTAACTATTTTTTCATTTAAATGGTATCAAGTATTCTTATTAAATACGAATACTATTTAAGCCGATCCACTTGACCCATAGATGGGATCATAATAGACATTACTTCTGAAGCTCAGAGTAAACCGGGGAGTAATCATCAAGAAGGATAACTCTGCACAGCCCATATGTCAAGAACCGGAACCTCACCATCAGATGCAGTTTAGTCTCATACTAATGACACCAAATTTCAGGATGTCTAACCCTTCTGTAGGAAATCATATCAATGTAATATAATCCCTGCTTACGGGAATTTGAATTTTGTAAGGTTGTTTTTAAATAAGGAATTTATCGAGTACATAATCGTTTGATGATCGTTTAATGGCATATCAACACTTGTGGTCTATTTATGGCCTCAGTTTTTCATGTTTTTTGAGTGATATATAATTTTTCAAATGTAAAAATGTATTGGTAGAAATAATTTTCATTAACTTCATATATATTAATAAACTGTTATAAATCACTTATTAACTTCAGGTGTATCAAACTAGAATAAACTATATTCATTTACTATTTCTGGCTCAACGGTTGACCTTAAGCCATTGCCGTCTAACACCTATAAGATTAAAAAGGATTGCCATAAGAGCTACTTGATAAATACGGTCAAGACTTACGGACTTAGTTGACAGGGCTTGGCATGATCGGGAGTGGAATGTTGCCGGTCCTATGACGAATCTAATATAAAAACCACAAAAAACTATAACCCCATGATTATCTCCTCGGTCATTACGAGTTCTTACCCACGACTAACAGGTGGAACCAATGCGAGGGTTTTCACCCTACTGTCGAAGTGCAGTTGGCGTATTCTACAGCACCAGCAGAGAATAAACACTTATTTTCACATGTTTACATAGGTTACTGAAAATTTACTAAAAAGAAGCAATAAAAACATAAATGCATACATGCACTTCCTCCAAAAGTGTTTGACTTTTATGAAATCGAAGTTTCCGGCTGACCACTAAGTAAAAGTGAATGAAAGCGAAAAAATAGATAAGTACATGAACCTTGGATGGGAATTGATAAAACTGTGGAACATGAAAGTGACGGTGATACCAATTGTTCTTTTGCCTGCAATTTAATAAGGAGATAGCATTATTCGGATTGAAATTCATGGAGTGTTTTATCTGAGTTTAAGTAGAGACAGATGCTTCAAACTGCCTGTTTCATATTAAGCAGCAGATATTCGGCTTCAACAGGTGTATTCGCTAGAAGTCTTCAATCCTCTGCGTAGTCAGCATCGGTAACAATTTCCAGGGTATTTCATCCCGTGTTTCCTTTTTTTAGCGCAAAACTGTTTTATTTCATTTGATCAATTAGTGTTCTTACACATGATCTTGGCCAATTTTTGATAAAAAATGGTGCCAATGTATTTCCTTGAAAGACTTTGGTGACAAATTCAAAGAATTCAAAGTCATCTTACTCGTCCAGATTCGCAGATCTATAAATCAAATATGATTTTGTTCATCATTTACGACGATTAGTTCAGCTTGGCTCAAAACGAGATACGCCGAGTTGAACTGAGCATGGCAAAACACACACATGTGAAAAGTCCTTTGGCATTTTCCAGTTTTAAAATTGTAGCTGTCCACAATCCAATAGTCAAATTAACTTTTGATATCTTAGTGGAGTTCCTGTGACATAGTGGCTTACCTGCTCGACTATGACAGGGTAGTAAGAGAACCGGAGTTTTTGCCTACACTTTCGAATTAGTATATTTGAGAAAGGTATGGATCAGGAAATCCCACCAGCAGTCGTTTAAATAGTACCATCACTGTTCGTCAATGAAAGTGATTTTGGAATCAAATAACTCCCCTTTGTTGATATGCCATTAAAATATAAAACCGACAAACCATATTTTTTCATTCAATAAGCTTAAAATTAACTGCATAATATAAGCAGTAAAGAATACTAAATAATATAGTTTTCAGTCTCTCTATGTAGCTCATACTACGACGTCAAACAGAGTAAAGAATATTTTGGTTAAAAACTATTTTAGTGATTTGAGAAATAGTTAATTTCTCTACACTATAAATTATTTGGTAACACAAATGAATAACGAAACTTCTTTTAAACAACACAACAAAGAAAGGTTCATTATCGTAACAGGCGTAAAGGACTGAGAATTGGGAAAGTGTCCCTTCCGGTGTCGCCGGTTAGTATGTTGGTCGTTGAGTCAGTGGGAAGTGTGTGGAGCTAGCAGCAGCGTCTTCTTCAGCGAAGGGGTTCCAAGTGGAATCAGTAGCAGTGGATGTGAGAGATGTCTGTTCAGGCTGCTGGCTAACTGCTCTCTGTCCGTCGACTCCTTACCCAAAAAGGGACTAGAAAAAATAGTTCTTGAGAGGAAGAAGGAATTGATGCGCTCTGCGTGTTGAGTGGTCAGTGAGTGACCGAATCTCTTAATGGGGGCATTAATTCGCGAAAGGAAATAAATCTGTGCACTATATTTGTTTCCAGATGTGCGTTTGTTTGAATTCTATTTTCTATCTCAACCTGAGTACAGAACCTAAAACTTTTCAACGTTCATACAGAACATTATGTCCGAAGTCCTAAAGATTCTATAAATAAGGGTCAGGAAAATATAGCTTATACAATGATCTGAAATACATTGCCTGCCAGTTCCATATGAATAGAATAGTGATCTGAAATACATAGCAATTCACCTTGATATGAGTAGAATATTGAAGTGAGACTTTCAATTTATAACTTTCGATCTCAATTGTAAATATTCAAAAGTAGATCATGAAATATGTTTATGCAACGCTTCATAAAACGTTAAACTGTCTGCGTCAGTCAAAATGTCTGCGTCAAAATATCAATTTACGTGTTTTTGTTTTATAATATATGTTCATTGCCACTCGAAAACATATTTAAGTCACTTTGAAAGCAACAAAGTAATGTGCAATATCACGTTTTTTTTTGTTTTTTTGTTTTGTTTTTTTACTGATTAATCACGGAGAAGAGATGAATGTGTTTTAATGGGACATAAAAGCTTTTAAGCTGAAGTCTAAACATTCAATTAATTAGAATTAAATATTTGAAGTTACGCTTTTTTTTTGCTCAAATTATCGTTTCCAAGCGTCGAATACGAAGGTGACATTATCTACGTTCAACACTTTCGCAGTTGGAAAGTTCAGTAAAAAGTTTTAAATAAATTAAATTTGGAGAAAAGGTGAAATGTGATTGATCTTTACCGAATGAGGAAACTGAAGACATGAATTTAAGAAAAGATGACGAGATATCTGAGTGCTTACTTTACTGTAGGAAACATGAATACCTGATACTCAAATGTTTTGGGGAGGAACTAAATGCTAGAATATATCAAAGGAGAGTACAAAACGCAAGATTAAACTTTTTGTTTTGAAAACCGATCATTGGCATTATAAAGAATTGTCTGAGACATAAATTAGTCGTGAAGTAATTTTCTTACTGAGACAAGTGCTGTTGTTGGGTAAGAATTAGACTCAAAATGTTATTACAAAGGCTAAAAAAATCTGGTTTGTTTTTTATAGCTTTTTACTCGGTATTCTTATCATTCAAATTTTTTCTTAATATGCAGTTGGTGGTTGTTTGGTTTTAATGGCACATCATATTTATTTACACCTGTAGGTGCTGGGGTTGTCTTTGTGGTGTAATGGTTAAAGCGATGGACTGCGGAATCGTAGTAAGCGAGTTCGTACTCCAGTCACGCTATTACGTTCACTTTCGGGCAAATACCCTTGGGAAAGGTATGAACCCCCTTATCCTCCCAGCTATGGGTCTAATAGTACCACTTCTGTTCTTCTAGGACAATAGCTTTGGCATTTAATAACCTACTAAGGTTCATATGCCATTAAACAAACCAAACCAAACCTGCAGGTGCTGTGCAAATATGCCTTTGCAGCGTACGTGTAAACATACATAAACCGCCTCAGAACAGTAGCGGGCTTATATGACATTGACGTTAGGCCGTACGTATCGTTAACGCCCTTCCTAGACAGCAACAACCACAGCCGATTCTACAATCTACGGTTATCTTATCTATATAGTTTAGGAAACCATGTGCATTGTACGTTCATTTATACATTTTGGTAATTATTTCTAGAGAGTTTTTTTGTGGGGTTGTACACAGTCCAACTGAATATGAATAGTTCTTAAACAAATATATTTGACCCATGGATGGGACCCTAAGCGATACTACCAGTCTGGTCAGAGTATACTTCGGTGTAAGGGAAATGGTTTGCATGCCTTCAAAATAAATTCTTTGGACATGTTACTTCATTCCTCCTCAATTGACGTCCTCATAGTTTTCTCGTAGACTTTCAATACATTAGCATGCTTTGTAATCAACATTGTGGGATCCTTCTTAATCACCAGAGAGACAGGAGTTAAAAAACTTTCTTTTTCTTTTTTGTCCAATGCTCCACTTGCTAGTTTTTTTTCTTTAAAATCTCTTTTTCTATATAACAAATGTCCTCGCTTTGTATACCGAAGACAAAGAAGCTCTAAGTACTTCAGAAAAAAAATTGGCTTGATCTCGACGTTAAACAAATCATAGATTCTTTGTCGTTTCTTTCGTTGCTCACTCTTATTGGGCTGGATTTTAATGAAGATGTGCTTGAATAATAAAGCTAATTTGAAAATTTAGATTTATCACTTTTTTTTCAAAAAGAGGACGAATCAGATTTAAAAATCGTTTTAAAAATGATTTCATATTTTTGTTCCACATCTTGTATAGAGTTCTTCATATGATCTGACTTGAAAATATCCAAGATTTAGATAAACTTCCGCCTTATTACAATTAGAAATTGTTGCAGGCATTGTTTTTAATACTCAAGAGAGCAACACACTAACAATAATCATAATGGAAGTGTCAATACGGAAACTATATACTTGGATATGTCAAAGATTTTGCAATATTTCGGTAAATGCTTGTTCCTGGCACCTATAACCCAAAACCAAGGCTGTTCAAACCGTTACCGTATTTACAACGACAATCAGGCGAGAACAACATTTATTATTCAAGTTGTTATATGATTAAGGAATGATTTTTTTAAAATTAATCATTTTTCGAAAATTATATTTTATCATTCAGTTTGGTTGGGCTTTGAATTATTCGGGTTGACATTTCAGGTGCATAGTCAATTGGTGCAATTTACGCTCGTGCGCAAAGGATATGACAATCACCATTGTTATAATAAAGCCCCAGTCATGATATAGGGCTGGAGTGTGGATGACGTCATGCCCGGAATAGATAGTCCAGAGAATTTGAGGAATTTGAAAAAGAGTCAGTTGGGAGCCGAGATTGGACCAAGGAGGCAGAGAGTTGAGTTTCTGCCATTGAGGCATCGATTTGAATTTTGACCGTTGAAAAGTGTAGTTGGAATTTTCAGATCGCTACCGACATCACAAGATTCGCCACGCGTTGGGGATGATTAGATAGTATGATTAGCATAGAATGATTACGAAAGACTTTTAAGAATTGTGTCTCTCTGCTCGTGTCGATGAACTTAAGTCAAAAAACTAATAAAACGTGTGTGAAACGTGAGTGGAGACAAGGACGGACTGTTATTTTGACCAAAGTTCTTCTTCGACCATAGCAGCACTTCTTCCTAATCTTGGCCGGGGTTGCTCAACCGTGGGTCACTGAGGGTTCAAAGCCCTCTGTCTGACGCTGGTTCTCACTCGGGCATCCTGTCTCCAACTGAATCGAACCGCTCGGGCATCTGGTTATATTATTTTCTATCGTCCACCTACTTCCGTTGTTCTTCCGCTCATTTACACTGGTGCATCTCTTGAGATCGGTCTAGGGTCAATATGTAATAATCATCCCATTCTAAGTTTTCAAAATTCCACCTATGGACATTTTCTTCACGTCCCTCTCCATCCCTCTCACACACACAACTTACAAATAATGCTCAAGGACAACAACAGCAAAAATACAAAAATAAAATTACTTGAACAATAGCAAAATACAAAAAAATCTTAATTAGAAGGCAACCTTCTCACAATGTAACACTTGCCCAGGCTAATCATTATCTAAATTTATTTCATACTATTCATTGCGTGGTTGGCTATCCTGACATGCGTGTATCAAAATACAATACAGATGCATCTTTCATCCTCCCAAACACAATAGGGCCCTCTGCAATTCCTTGAAGAATCTCAAAACCATAAAAGGACCGTACTCTGGTCCCAGATCCTGGTCACAAATCTAGTGACCCTGGTCATTCCAGCAATACATATCGCCTGGATTCCTTATGACCACGCTCCAGTCCTTCGTTCAACAGGTTCCTACCTGGAGTAACTGGAGAATTCCACCAACTAAAAAAAAATATCTTCAAGGCCCAAAACATTCCTCATAAATCCATAAAAACCACGGCCCCAAAACAATGCATCACAAATCTAAAAAATAACAATACATCCAAATATATCACAATCTGACATGCATGCAGTAAACCACCTAAAAAAGACCACGCAAAATATTTATTAGTAATGTGTTACTCATTTTTTTTTTCATTATCAAGTTTCTGTTACCGTGCCTATTGGTCTGTAAACCCTTAAGGAACAGGCTCTACCTGATCACACCCTCGCCGGGTTGCTTCTCAATTTAATCAGGAACCTTCGTGCTTCGCCAAACCAAGCACGAATCCAAAACATCATCGGGACTAAAAGATTCAGACATCATCCACAAAATATTGAAGCAGGCCACGCCTTTCTTTCCTTTATTTCATCAACTTGGGACTCCAATCTGAAAATACTGGCCACCACAAGCCTGCCACAAATCCATGGGACGGTGAATTCCTCTATAGAATTACTTCTTACCGTATGCCCAAAACAATCTGTAACACAACTTGGATGAATCTCTGTCCTAACCTCAAGTCCTCCCACGATTCACTCGAAATCAGAAACCTAAAAAAGAGTATTTACCATTCCACAAAAACCCAATATTCCAAAAAAATTTAGAATCAACATAATTTGAAAATATTCATAAACCTAATACTAAATCCCCTGTTAATGGTTTTCGTCAGATTTCATAATATGAAACAGAAATAAAAAGATTCTAATGTCGCCTTTAAATTCAAACAAACTTTTCTTTTGACTAATTTTTCAAGCATTCTGTTCAAGTCAAAACAATATTAATAATATTTCCACAATTAAAGTTAAAGTTTAAACAAATCTTCGGTTTTTCTTTTGTTCAATCTATGCGCTGTATATTTTCCATAAAATATTCGTTTTTTTCTTTCTTTTTTTATGATGTGTTCAAAAGTGTTCAAGTTACTTTTCTTCTTTTCTTTTTTTTCTGTCTTTTTCCATTGTCCTGTCGTTCTTTTTTTTTTATCAATAAATTGTTCATTCACTATTTTTTAAAACCTTATATCTGCTTCTCACTATCTTTACCTTAATATAATAACTATGGGTTGATGCATTCCCATTTATTCAATTACTAACAAGTATTTCCATAAAACAAGCATGATTCGTTAATCAAACTTTTTCAGTAATATTCTTTCTTCTTTCAGCAAGTATCTCTACAAAAGCATAGCTCGTATCCAGCCATCATTTCATCATTTTTACTTGTTCTGAACACGCCAACATAATATTAGTTTCTTGCTTACTTCTAAAGATGAGTTAAAATATCCCGGGGGTGGGTCTTTTCTAAGCAACCCACACTCCCTACTGTCTTTTTCAAGAGTACTTTATTTATTCATCCATTTGGTCAACCATATTTCTCCCTCAGGAACAATCCAAAACCGTGTCCACAAATTTTCCGGCACATCAACGTCAAGATTCCACACATTTACTTAATTCTGTAATCTCCTATCCCGTTTCAAATATACTCCTCAATAAAAATTTCCAAAACAAAAGTCAAACCCCTACCCAGGGGAACCTTCACAACTCAGTCTGGCCACTAACCAGTCAGTACATCAATAAAATCTCAAACCCCATTCCAAGAGGACCTTCACAACTCAGTCTGGCGACTAGTTAATTTCAAATTACTATGCATTTGGACAGCATTCACAAGTTACTACTAAATTTCATTCATGAAAAATTTGTTTACAATCAAATTCAATCATAAAAATTAAAACTTAAAACCTCAGTGTAATTTTATATTACCACCTGTCAATCATTTTACATAGGGACAATATATCTGTCCACGTTTCCATCTTTTTCCTTCCCTTTCTTTCTCTCTCCCTTACTTCGCTTCTACATTACCCATAGTAGTAATTGTATCAACTCATATTACAATGCTTTATATGTAGGGCGCAATCAGATTTTTTCTAAAATCATTTTCAATATATGTTTTTGAAAGGCCAAATAACATTAATATATAAGACAGCTAGAGCAGTTATAACGAATGAGCAATCTACTAACAGTCTTTGAAATGTTTCTCTCTTTTTTTTTTTTCATCTTTTCTGTTTTTCGTTGTTGGTCTTTTCTGGTTTTCTTTTTTTTTTCATCTCTCCATCTTTCGTGTCTCGTTCGCCCTTGAAGTGTTGCATTCTGTTTCCGATTCTCTCTTGGTTTCTCTTCTTTCTCCAAGGTTCAAAATCGTTATCGGCCGTTTCTTTGATCGTCTAGGTCAAACTCAGGTTCGATAACACGCCATGTGGGCGTGAACTGGCCTTCGGCGCCAAATTTTAATATAATATTGTATAGCCACATACAATTGCACGTATACATATACAAATATATGCGGAAACAATCAACCAGTAATGAACGAACATCAATGAACGAACGAATACACTTCTTTATAAAAATATATCTCTCACACTTTATTCTCGAAAGGGTGAGGTTTCTTGTGTGTGAAACGTGAGTGGAGTCAAGGACGGACTGTTATTTTGACCAAAGTTCTACTTCGACCATAGCAGCACTTCTTTCTAATCTTGGCTGGGGTTGCTCAACCGAGGAGCACTGAGGGCACAAAGCCCTCTGTCTGTCGCTGGTTCTCACTTCAGCATCTTGTCTCCGACTGACTCGAGTCGCTCAGTCACCTGGTTATATTATTTTCTAACGTTCACCTGCTTCCGCTGTTCTTCCGCTTATTTACACAGGTGCATCTCTTGACTGACGGCTCGATCGAGGGTTAATATATAACAAAAGTACCGAGGATAACCCAAGTTGAAAATCAATCTATGTCTTCCTTTTTTCCTCTTGCCAAAGACATTCCAAGTCACTGCGGTCCAAAATACTTGTGTTATTTTTTCACGATAATCATAATGATATCCCTTACAACAGTACATATACAAATGCAAATAAACATTTGCAAATACAAAACAGGCGGACTCCGTTGTTCAGGTACGAACGTTTTATTAATTTCTTGTGTGTATTTGTATTGTATGTTTTCATCTCTGTATCTATATTATTGGTAGGGACATCACCAAATTATGGCTACGAATAGTATGCAACACAGTGTCATTCATCGCATTCACAACCTTGACAAAAGAATCATTTGCAACAAAATTGTGCCTCACCCGTACGAAAATATTTCAAAACTGAATCATCCAATAAAACTCTTCTTGTTATCAAAGCTGACCATTATTAAGAGTGTATTAGGATTTGGATAAATGATGTTCTATTTTGATGGGAACTATAGCATCGCTCGGGCAGGTATGACACAAGCTCAATTTTTAAGGGGAGTTTAACAGTTTTGAATTCAGAGTTTTCCATCTCCTAGACTAGTTGCCTCACCACGGATAAAGAACCGAGTCTTCCCAACTATTTAAACCTAGCTGGAGGGAAAATAATTGCATTCATACCTTTCCCAAGGGTAAGAGTGCTATGAGAAATGCAATCAGGGTCGTCAAGGATTTAAAATCGTATCCCTGTGTCCATTTCCTACGATGATAATCATTACACCACAGACACCTCTTATTATCAGCTCATCAAAGCGTTTGGTTCCACACAAAGGCTTCTCTTCAACGAACCATTTAGCTGAGTAGTTCCTTTGTTAAGCTTCTGTTTACTTAATTGTTGTCATTGATGCCACAAAACCAATATTCATTATTTTAATAAAAAGTATTTGAACAAAAAACTGATTTAGTTATATTTTGAAATGTTGAATGCTTAATTTACAAAAAAATATTTAGGAAAATAATTGGTTGGGTATCACCTACCTTTGCAGCATAATGAGCTGTTCCATCTGCTATATATGGCAGTAGCCATGGTGACAAATTGATTTCGGACTAGACCTCTCCAGGTGCTGGGTAGCACTTTGGCCGGCCGTGTTGTCGGGATGCGGTTCGGGCAGAGTGTGTCTCGGTGCCTGGGGATTTCCTACGGCCTCGAGGGGCCTTCCCCCAAGGCTATTACTCCCTTTTGGGAGGTTGGGTTAATCGCCCGGCGCCCCTGATAAGGTGAATGCCGACGGGGCCGTGGGCATTTTTGGGAAATGCCGGGCGCGTTTGGGCTACGACCCTGCAGCCGGACCCACCGAAAAAGGCCTCGTGCCACACTTGCCCGTTAGGTGGGGCGTGCAACAAATAGCCCAGTCCAGATCAATCTGAGACCAGTCTACGTCTACGAGTCTGAAGGGCGTTTCCTATCACTAATCCTATCTTCCTACAACTAACAGTCTCTCTCTTGTAAATACTCTTTCCTGTAAATATAACTATTTCTTCACATATCGTGGTTTGTCTGATTATTAATACTACTTGTGTTCTTTAACCAGAAGACAACATAATTATATATATATATATATATCCTTCTAAAATCCTTTTCTGGATCAATCAATAATATTAAAAAAGAAGCTATTTCGCATTGGTATTTGGAGGTGTTGTCAGAATAGTAACTTCAGTTATATAATCCATCTGAAAATCCTTCATGGTTCCCCGAAATCAGAGGTCATGGAAATCTGATTTTGTGCTTGTTCAAATGCTAATTAGTACTAATTTCTATTGGGTATTAGTTTTAAAGGCCATAAAAGCTTCGGTTCACAAGTATTTGAACAAACAAAAAAATCTGGGCGGAGTAGCTGTATTCCGTTTTGAAGGATTTCTCCTCTAACCCCCTATCTTCCAACCAAATTTTAGGATCATTTTTTTTATTGTTGATTATGTCTTAAGGGAAAAGTCACTCAGAATTCTATTCGGCTAATAAAGTTTTGCATGTCAATTCCCTGGTATCAACATGAGATAAGTGGTTTATGAACGCTGGTCTTGTTGCTCGACCTGTTTCCCCAATCCCCTCCATCCGTCATGTCGCCTAGCGTATGGCGTCACCCAAAGAAAAAGATAACAAGCGTTCAGATAAGTTCCCTCTCATCTCCAGCTATTTCGCCCGGGAATTAATGAGAGAGAAAAAAAACATGCAGAGAAAGGAGATATTTCTGGATTTTTGGCGAGTTGTCTAGGATGGGGTGGTAAAGAAATCTTCAACGTTTCTATAGATTAGAGTATGTACTTCTGCTTATTGCTGTCCTTAACAGGGATTTCAGTGTATGGGGGCCGTGTGTATATAGACAAGGGGGTTGCTACGGGGTTTGGGGTCCTTGAAAGAGGCGTTGCAGAAGGAGATATAGGGAGGTCATGAGCAGCAGTAAAATAGAAAATGTAGTGTCATCGCGAGGGTTAGAGGTGGACAGTGTACGGCATTGACAAGGTTTAATTGCCCAGTCCAGGTTGAAAATCGAGTCAAGTAGGAATCCTATCGCTTGCCTGAAAACTGTCATGCCATTGTACTTATCAAAAAGGGTAGGCGAATTCCAGCGGCGGATGTCTGACTCAGTGCAAAGGAATTTGTTTCCTCAGATACAGAAGAGCGATGAACGGAAAGCAGGAGTTTAAAATGGAAAAATAGGAGGAAAAAAAAAAAAAGAAATAAAAAATAGCAGCAGTATTATATATATATATATATATATATATATATATATATATATATATATAAGAAATAGGAGTGAAAATGAACTGCTCAATGCCGGAAATGAATAAGTTCAAATTCAGTCAGAAAACTTTTCAGATTGAAAGAAAACGATTTCGATGTTTCCAGCTGTTTTTTTTCTTTTTTGTTTTCTGTGTTTTTTTTGTTTTTTGTTGTTGTTTTTTTTTTGCTTCGCTTTATGTCACTCTCCTTTCTATATCACTCTCACTATGACTTTATTTCACGATTGATTCCGGCTCGTTCGGGTCCCTGTCGACAATGAAAGAAATCTCTTTTCATCATCTATTGTCTGGTTCGCTTCTTTCCTTCTTGAAAGATGTCAAAACATGGACGCTCACTTTTGATGACGACTTTAACGTGAACACGTTCATTATTGGTCGGAAGAGATTTGACTGCACGTCACGTGACAGTTCGACATCCACAGGAAGCTGCTCACTTCCCAATGACACGGCCTCTTTCCCCGGAAGTACTTTGAAAATGCCGTAGATCACTCAGGCATTGAACAATGTTATCGATGATACGCAATAACAAGTATGGGATAAAATACATCTATTTTTCTCATGGCTAAAAGTCTGCAAAAAATAGAAAGCACTGCTACAAACATACTGACACCACTAAACTTATTTCTTGAAAAAAAAAACACAAACAAACAAACAAACAAACAAAAATATTGATCGAATGCTTGGTTGGTGAGCCTAGCAGCTTTATTCTTAATTCATAATGACTGATTTATTTAATCGCAGATAAAGTCGTCAAGTTTAATTTTCTGGCTATAAAATCGCCGTGGTAAACGCAGCAATTACTGTCGAAATATATGAAGCCAGTAACTGGAGTTCGAATCCCAAATGAAGTGGCATTTCACTTCGCTAAAACATCCTTAGAAAAAAATATTACATGATCTCCACCAGCCTTACATATGAGTAAATGCTAAAGCAGACTGCATTTTACATCCTTGTTTAGGCAACCAGTCTAGGAAAAGGATAACTCAGAATTGAAGCTAATGGTATTTTACTTCTTTTTCGATACAGGAATGACTATTTAAGGAACCAAAACAACCAGAGACGCAAACGCAAAAAATGCACTAGGGTAGACAACCAACTAGCACTACATTGCTATTTTAGGAGAAACCCTACACTAAGTGGATGTAGGAAAATAATGATAGGGTTCTAGTAAGAATGTTCTAGTTTTCAGACAAGTCAAAGACTTGGTGATCAAGTCAGAACAATAATAAAGAAAGGTTGGTTTTCGATCATTGCAATACTAGAAATACACCAGGAAATAAATAATCAACAAAAACAGCCCATCCGAAATGAACTACCAACATCGAAAAATGAAAGCACCTCAGAACGAAACAATGCAAAACCAAACAACCTAGGACAAAGACTATCTCAAGAACAGAAGTTAGATTCAGAAAATTTAAAGAGAATTATGAACAGTGAAAAGAGTGCCTTACCATAATAAAGATACATAGAATGGAGAACATTTAAGGGGGAAACGAATAAGATAAATCAAGTACTACCTTATATATCAACGAATAATATAACCGAATTGAATGAACTAATCTATGCTGGAGCGAAATTAGTTTGTGGGAAAGTTGGGATCCCCTCAAAAGCGCAAAAGAAAAATCAAAACGAGGATGGGAATTTCAACAGGAAACGCAGATTAAAAAAATCTACGAAAACAGGCCAAATGATTAAACTAAGGTAAGACGCTGAAATATGTAGGAACAAAAAGGAAAAGGCAACACAAGAAAAGAAAAACAGCTTGAGGAAATGTACCAGAAAGTACTGGCGAAAGAAGGAAGATTAAAGAGATAACGACAAAGAGTAAAACAACACAGACAAAACAGGACATTCCATAATTACAAAAGAAAATTCGAATAAGAACAAGAAGAAGATGACATGAAAACATACCAACAACCGGATGCAAAAGAAACCAAACGATTTTGGACGAAAATATGGCAACCAAAAATATAACAAAATGGCTGAATGTATAAACAATATGACAAGAGAACAAGAAGGGTTCGAAGAAGACCCAACAGCGGAGATACACATCGATTTACTTAAAACGACAAAAAATATCAAACAGGAAAACGTCAGGCCATGTTGGACTACATGGTTTCTGGTTTAAGAAATTCACCTCCATTCACCAGAGACTAGTTCTAAAAATGAACAGATGCCTACAAAGAGCTCACATACCAAATAGGGGACCAAAGGAAAAGAATATTGATCCAGAGGAACCCCTCGAAGGAACCGTTCCAAACAACTACAGATCCATAATCCGCCTACCGATGATGTGGAAAATATTCATCATCATGTCGTGCCACAGGCACGAATATCCCTGACCCTCTCTCGCCACTTCTTCCAATCGTTCATCGCTTCCAGCTGGTCTTCAGGACTACATCCCGTATCCTCACATAGCTGCTCTATGTGTGTTTGAAGTGGTCGTCCGGCTTTTGCCCGGCAATATGTGAGGGTACATAGGAGTAAATCACTTATGTGCTCGTCCCTGCTTCTCCAACAGTGTCCTGCATGTCTGGTCCGTCTTACTTGGATAGTTTTCGTGATGGGAGGCAGGTGGCCGTATAGTTGGTGCCTTGTAGGGTATCCGTCAGGACTTGTTCAATATTGCTCGCAACATTCTTATGTAATTGCCGTCTAGCTTCTTCTCCAGCCGTTTAGTAAGTGTCTAAGTAATGCATCTATACAGCAGTATATACGACCGCTGCCAGGAAGAAACTGCGTTTCATTTTATTGGTCAGTTCTGTCTTCCATATGATCGATAGCTTATCGATAGCTGTCCATGACTTTGTTAGCCGTGTGTCGATATCTTTTTCGGTTGATGAGACACTGCTTCCTACGTAGGTGAATTTGTCAACCAGTTTCCGAGAGGTTCTGTCTAGTGTGGAGATGTCGCCTGTTTGATTATAGCACATATATTCCGTTAACAACACAAATAAGGGAATGTATTTGCTACTCGCTAACAATCCACGGAATGTTGTCTGAGGAACAACAAGGAGCTGCAAAGAATCCAGAGGCACAGCAGAGATCATCATCATCATGTCGTGCCACCAGTACGGGTATCCCTTAACCTCTCTCGCCACTTCTTCCTATCGTTCATCGCCTCCGGCAGGTATTCAGGACAACATCCCGTATCCTCACATAGCTGCTGTATGTAGGTTTGGGCTGGTCGTCCTGCTTTTGCCCGGCCATATGTGGGGGTACATAGGAGTAAATCACTTATGAGCTCGTCCCTGCTTCTCCAAGAGTGTCCTGCATGTCTGGTTCGTCTAACTTGGATGTTTTTTGTGATTGGAGGTAGGTGGCCGTATAGTTGGTGCCTTGTTAGGTGTTTCCTCCGGGACTTGTTCAATATTGCTCGCAGCATTCTGGTGTAATTGCCGTCTAGCTTTTTCTCCAGTCGTGTTGTTAGCGTCCAGGTAGTGCATCCATATAGCAGTATCGACACGGCCGCTGCTTGGAAGAAACTGCGTTTCCTTTTATCGGCCAGGTCTTATTTTACTATGATCGATAGATTATCGGAAGCTGTCCATGCCTTCGTTAGCCACTTGTCGATGCCTTTTTTTGTGTGATGATACACTGCTTCGTAGGTAGGTGAATTTGTCTACCACTTTCAGAGAGGTTCCGTCTAGTGTGGAAAAATCGCCTGTTTGATTAAAGCACATATATTCAGTTTTGTATACATTGATATGGAGGCCAATGCCAGCGGCGGATTGTTCCAAACTATGCAGTGGTGTTTCGGCTTGGTTGGGTGTATTTGCCAGAATCGCTATGTCATCGGAGTAGTCGGCGTCGGTAATTGTTTTTGTGGGGTACCTTCTGCTTCTTTTCTTTGGCAGCTCGAAGCCGTTTTCTTTAATTTTATTAATCGATATTCTAAGCACGTAGTCTAGACAGATGATAAAGAAGTATGTGTGTCCCATTGTAGTTCTCCTGATACAATGTCGAAGTATTCTGTCTCCATCCGGTGAACGTACTTTCATTTTGGTGTTTCTATAGAGAATCGTTATTGCTGCGACGGTCTCATTTGGTAGGGTGTCTGCTAGTAGGATTTGTTCCATCTTCCCTCTGTGAATGGAATCAAAGGCCTTGGTAAAGTCGACAATGAGTAATGTCGCCTGTAGGTTTTTGCTCGTACGCCTTCAAGGATTCTACGGATTGTCAATATTTGCGAGGTCCTGGATCTATTTCGTCGGAAACCATTTTGTTTTTTCCTTAGAATGTAGTCAATTTTGAGTTCCGTGTTGTTTCGTAGTAGGGCATTGTAAATTTTGGCTGCTATCGATGTGTTATACCTCGGTAGTTGGTTAATTCGAGGTTACCCTTTTTAGGGAAGGGGAGGATGCATCCCTTCATACATCTCTCTATCGGATTTTGAATATAGACTGCGTTGCAATGTCGGAGCAGTATGTCGTCGAACTGTCTGGTCTTCCATACTTCTGGGGGAATCTCGTCAAGCCCCGCGGCTTTCCTATTTTTAATTTTTCTAAGAACCGAGTCGAGTTCTTCTTGAGTGAACGGTCCTAGTTTAATGCCCAATTGCTTACTAATAATTCTGGTGATTACACCGTAGTTACGTTATATAAATAAGCACATCATAAATGAGAGCAAGACCAGATGGGAAAATCTAGTTATGGCTTGGATTAATTACAAATATAAGATATGGTTTAGCAAAGCTGGACAATAAAATGGAAAAATGAGGAGGTGCCTTTGGTGTAATGGTTATCGTCGCAGGAAATGGAGCCGGCGATACAAGTTCAAATCCTTGACGAGACTGATTGCATTTCACATAGCTCTTGAGAAAGGTATGAATCCAATTATTCTCTCTCCAGCTATGGATAAATAGTAGGGCAGACTAGGTTCTTCAGCCTTGGTGAGGCAACTAGTCAAGGAGAATGAAAACTCTGAATTCCAACCTGTTAAACTTCGCTTACAAAATTGACCATGTGTCATATTCTGCCCGAGCGGAGGGGTTAGTAAATATGATAAAATGGAAAAAATAATTAAATATATATATCCTTCTAAAATCCTTTTCAGGATCAATCAATAATATCAAAAAGCTATTCCGCATTGGTATTTGGAGGTGTTGCCAGAATAGTAACTTCATTTATATAATCCATCTGAAAATCCTTCATGATTCCCCGAAATCTGAGGTCATGGAAATCTGATTTTGTGCTTGTTAAAATGCTAATTATTACTAATTTCTATTGGGTATTAGTTTTAAAGGCCATAAAAGCTTCGGCTCACAAGTATTTGAACAAACAAAAATATGGGCGGAGTAGCTGTATTCTATTAGGAAGGATTTCCTCCCTAACCCCCTATCTTCTAAACAAATTTTAGGATCATTTTTAAAATGCCTCAAAATGTACAAAATATCTGATGAAGTCATAAAGTTTATGGAGAAAACCATTAAAACCTAGAGAGTGAAATTGACTGCAGGAGGAAGAAGTTCAGTTGAAGCAATGATCCAAATAGGTATATGTCAAGGAGATGCACAATCACCGTTACCATTCACAATTGCTATGATGCCAGTTAACCACATACTCAGAAAATGCACAGCCGGATACAAACTTAGTAGATCGCTGGAAAAGATCAATCACTTAATGTACATGGGTGATATCAAACTATTTGCAAAAATTAAAACAACTGGAAACTGTAATACACACAGTTAGGATATATAGTTAGGACATAGCAATAGAATTTGGCTTAGAAAAATGTGCCATGCTTGTAATGAAAAGTGGCAAGTGACATCTGACAGACAAAATAGAACTACCAAATCAAGAGATGATTAGAACGCTCGGAAAAAAGGAAACCAATAAATACTTTGGCATCTTGGATGCTGACACTATCCAACAAATGGAAATGAAAGAAAAAAATAAAAAAGAATATCTTAGAATAACGAAAACGCTACTCGAGACAAGACTGTCTTGCAGAAACCTTATCAAACGAATAAATACATAGGCTGTCCCCCTCGTTAGATATTCCGGACCCTTTTTGAAGTGGACCAGGGAAAATACTTAAGCAAATGGACCAAAGAACAAGAAGAAGAGGACTTGACAGCATCGATACAATGGTTCGAAGATTACATAGAAAAACACGAAGAAGGACTGATTACAGCCATCAGAAACGATACTGACAACACGAAGGACCACAGAATGACAATAACTTAAAACAAAAATGGGAAGAAAAGCAACTCTATTGGTATTTCAAAGGACTAATAAACGGCATCTTACTCGAGAAAACCTGGATGTGGCTAAGAAAAGGAAACCTTAAAAGAGAAACAGAATTTCTTTTAATAGCAGCACAAAACAACGCCATAAGAACCAATCATTTCAAAGTGAGAATAGGTAAGACGCAACAAAATAGCAAATGTAGGGTATGTGGTGATTGAGACGAAACCGCCCATCACATAAAAAACGAATGCAGCAAACTAGCTTAGAAGGAATATAAGACTAGACATGACTGGGTAAGCAAGTGATCGTGAGATATGCCAAGAAATTATGTTCGAATATACGAACAAATGGTATATGCACAACCCAGCATCTGTCCTAGAAAATGATACACATAAACTCCTATAGGACTTTGACATATAGAATACCGAAAAGAGTACTGAAGACTTAAGAAGACTTGCTGTCACTCAAACTCCAGTGAAAGACCATCAGCTAAAACTGATGGGAAAAACTGTCAAGGAGTAAATAATAATAATAATATGAAAAAACGTGTATTTGATTCAGAAAGGAAAGTCTCAATTGAGAAACTGAATCACTTCTAATAGCGACACTAAACAACGCTATAAATATCATTAATGCTAAAGCGAAATATAAAAGAAGGAGTAAGTTGTACACAGAAAGAGATTAACCGATTAATCACGTAAGCAAATGCAGTAACAAAAAAAAAAAGAAGAAAAACTAGGTACGACTGGTCGGGAAAGATAATACTCTGATAAGCGTGCAAGAGACTAAGGTTTGATTATACTACCAAATCTTATAAATTAAGTCCGGAATCTGTCCAAGAAAATTCGACGCATAAATTTCTGAGATTTTAGAATATAGTCGGATCTATATTTTCCCGTCAGATAGCCAGTTCTAGTCGCTATTAAAAAGAAATAAAAGGACTTGCCGTCTAGTACATTTTGTCATTCCGGGGGATAAAGTTGTGAAAATAAAACAAAACACGAGTTAGACAAATTTTTAGACCTTGCCAGAGAACTAAAATGCCATGGAAGATGAGTGTGACAGTGATACCAGTTGTAGTTTCAGTACTTGGAACGGTTCCCATAGTCGTAGAAATGGGACAGGAAGAACTGGTAACCATAGGATGAGTCGAGACTATTAAAACTAAAGCATTGTTGAGATCCGTCATAATATTCTAAAAAGTCTTGGACACCTGAAGAAAATTTGTTTTTCAGATTCCAGAGAAAAACCACCACTTAATGCTGGTGTAAAAAAACGCAAGGGATAGAATGATATCAGCTAATCTGCTAAGAGTTCTACGAACAGGTTTGGTGACCTAAAATTCCTTGTTTTTACTTGGCTCTCTGCGTAAACCATCTCTTACAACTCTCAAAGGTAACCCAGTGGGCTGGGGCTGTAGAATATAACCTCTGCATCTCTGTAGAGGGCTAAGACTCCGCAACGACTGCCCTGATATGACACTAAACAGTCTAAGGGTGACGCTTCACTAATGCTGAAGCTTTGAGGTATGTGGAGTACTCCTTCATTGCCATCACTCTCATGTCCACTCTGGCCCGGAAGGGTAGTAGCAGAGAGGGTCCCATCTATCGGTCAAATAGAAATGTTTGACATTTAAACTCTGTAATTTGAAAATTGAACTGAGAACAAACAAAAGACTCATGTAAAACTGAATTGCCTGAAAAATAAATATTTAATCATTCATCAATGTCTAATAGAATTGAGGCTTAATTGAAATGTCATCGATATATTGTAATACATGGAACCATTTAACTTTGTTGTCTAATGCTAAATTGAATTGTCTTAAATATAACTGTGAGGGCACCTCTGGTGGTGTAATGATTAGCAAGGTAGACTAGCAAACGTACACGAGTGAGTTCGAGTCTCATTGGGCGCCCCATTCATTCGGCCTTGTGCCACTTACAAGCAAAGAGCTTTGTAAATTACTAAATAGAACAGTGATCATTTAACTGTTTGTAACCGAATGTCTGATGTTCAATTGAATTGTGAGTGCTAAATAGCAATACTTGGAAGCATTTAACAGTGTGCAAATAAATAATTATTAATAAAGGTAATTATTCGTTTTATTATATTGTATTAATTTTGAGGGCTATTGCAATATGAAATAATAATTAGTTATGTTTAATTAATTTCAAAGTAAAAACTTCATAATCAGAGACTTTTTTTAAAATGAACTTGGTGTTGTAAGTTGAAAAATTAAACATACACAACCTAGTAAATTGAAAAAAAAAGGCCCTGACGATGAAGATTTTTTTTAAAAATTAAATAGACTTAAATAATTATTATTTCGCTTTGGGAGAATCATCTAAATTAATACAATATAATAAAATGATATGATTTGCATATTAAAAAAGTAAAATTGCAAATTAAAAAATAATTATTCGTATTAGAAGTGAAACAACTTAACAGACTGCAAATAAAAATGGGTTCCGTCTTGATTAAGAATTTTATCTATAAAATGTATTTTTAAAACAAATTTAATAGATATGTATAGAAAAGATTTGGCATTAAGTGACTAGTGGTCGATATACCATAAAACCAAACAAAATCCCATATATTTAATATATATGTATAAAGTGGATTTGGCATAACATAACTAATAATGATTAATATGCCATTAAACCAATATAACCCCCCTATACATTTAATATATATAAATAAAGAGGGTTTGGCATTAAATAACTAATAATGGTTGATATGCCATTAAACCAAACTAAACACCCTATACATTTAATATATATAAATAAAGAGGGTTTGTCATTAAATAACTAATAATGGTTGATATGCCATTAAACCAAACTAACCCCCCTATACATTTAATATATATAAATAAAGAGGGTTTGGCATTAAATAACTAATAATGGTTGATATGCCATTAAACCAAACTAAACCCCCTATATATTTAATATATATAGATAAAGAGGGTTTGGCATTAAATAACTAATAATGGTTGATATGCCATTAAACCAAACCAAACCAACCGACTCTCAAGGAATAAGTTCGATAATGAAGACATAATTGTTACTGAAATAAATATTCAACATCTTGGATAAATATCTGAAAATTAGTATTTGAATTCTGAAATTTTACTTCATTTCAAACTGCTTATATCTTGCTGCTAGGAAAAAATCTTTACCTCTAACGTGTTATAGGATGTTCGGTGATCTAAAAATCAATGACTCGGTGAATGAATTTGTTATTCCATTTGCTTTTTTACTCTTGGAAAAGGCATAATTCTACATATTCTTGGGGAAAATTTAATGCTGCTAAGTTTATTAGCTAACTAGTCAGGTCTAAAATTAGTCAGGCCAAATCTTAGTAAAGTCTAATCTTAGTAAAGTCTAAACTTTGTAAAGTCTAACGTTAGTCAAGTTTAAAATTTGCAAAATTCAAAATTATTCAGGTCTAAAATTAGTTAGTCTAATCTTAATAAAGTTTAAAGTTAGTCAGGTTTAAAATTCGTAAAGTCTAAAATTAGTAAGTCCTAAAATGAGTAATGTCTAAAATTATTAAAGTCTAAAATTAGTAATGTCTAAAATTAGTAGGCTCTGAAATTAGTAAAGTCTAAAATTGGTAGTCTAAAATTAGTTAGGTTAAAATTTATCAGGTCTAACATTTTTTAGTCTTATCTTAATAAAGTCTAAAGTTAGTCAGGTCTAAAATTAGTAAAGTCTAAAATTAGTAAAGTCTAAAGTTGGTAATGTCTAAAATTAGTAAGATCTAAAATTAGTAATGTCTAAAATTAGTTAGGTGAAAATTAATCAACTCTAAAATTAGTCAAATATCAATAAAGTCTAAAGTTAGTCAGGTCTAAAATTAGTTAGGTCTAAAATTAGTCTGCTATAGTTGATGGTTTGACAAAAATCCTAACTGAAAGACCAGTCACGACTCATCATCATCATCATGTCGCGCCGCCGGCGCGGATATCCCTGACCGTCTCTCGCCATTTCTCCCTATCATTCATCGCCTCCGGCAGGTCTTCTGGGTTACATCCCGTGTCCTCACACAGCTGCTGTATGTAGGTTCGTGCTGGTCGTCCCACTCTTGCACATCCATGTGTGGGGGTCCACAGGAGTACATCGCTTATGAGCTCGTCCTTGCTTCTCCAGCAGTGTCCTGCGTGTCTGGTTCGTCGAACTTGTATAGTTTTTGTGATGGGGGGCAAGTGTCCGTATAGTTGGAGTCTCGTGGGGTGTTGTCGCCAGGACTTGTTTAATACTGCTCTCAACATTCTTGTATAATTTCCGTCCAGCCTCCTTTCCAGCCGCTTCGTAAGCGTCCATGTGGTGCATCCATATAGCAGTATCGACACAACCGCTGCCTGGAAGAAACTGCATTTCATTTTATCAGTTAGGTCCGACTTCCATATGATAGAGAGCCTATCGATAGCTGTCCATGCCTTCGTCAGTCGTGTGTCGATGTCTTTCTCGGTTGATGAGACGCTGCTTCCTAGGTAGGTGAATTTGTTGACTAGTTTCAGAGAGGCTCCGTCTAGTGTGGCAATGTTGCCCGTTTGGTTGTAACACATATATTCGGTTTTGTTTGCATTGACATGGAGGCCAATGCCAGCTGCGGCTCGTTCCAGACTATGCAGTAGTGTCTCTGCTTGATTAGGCGTATTCGCTAGTAACGCCAAGTCATCAGCGTAGTCGGCGTCCGTGATTGTTTTTGCGGGGTACCTTTTGCTTCTTCTCTTAGTCAGCTGGAAGCCATTTTCTCTGATTTTGTCGATCGAAGTCCTAAGCACATAGTCTAGACAGATGATAAAGAGGTACGGGGCTAGTGTGTCTCCTTGTAGTACTCCTGCAACTATGTCGAAGTATTCCGTGTCTCCATCTGGTGAACGTACTTTCACTTTGGTGTTTCTGTAGAGAATCATTATCGCTGCTACGGTTTCTTTTGGTAGGCCGTATGCTAGTAGGATTTGCTCCATCTTCCCTCTGTGTATGGAATCGAATGCCTTGGTAAAGTCGACAAATAGTAATGTCGCCTGTAAGTTTTTTGCCCGAACGCCTTCCAGGATTCTACGGATGGTCAGTATTTGTGAGGTTGTGGATCTATTTCTCCGGAAGCCATTTTGGTTTTTCCTAAGGATGTTGTCTATTTTGGGTTCTATGCGGTTTCGTAGTAGGGCATTGTAGATTTTGGCTGCTATGGATGTAAGTGTTATCCCTCGGTAGTTCTTGGCTAGTCCGAGGTCGCCTTTTTTAGGGAATGGAAGGATGCATCCCTTCGTCCATCGTTCTATCCTATTTTGACTATAGACTGCGTTGCATTGCCGGAGCAGTATATCGTCGAATTGTCTCGTCTTCCACACTTCTGGGGGGATCTCGTCTAGCCCCGCCGCTTTCCTATTTTTAATTCTTCTGAGAACCGAGTCTAGTTCTTCTTTGGTGAAAGGACCTAGTTTTACGTCTAATTGCTTATTAATAATTCTGGTGATCGGTTCATCCGTTATTTCCGGTGGGTTTCCTAGTAGATTTTTGAAATGCTGTTCCCACAGTTTTACTCTTTCTTGTTGGCTTGCAGCTTTCAATTTTGCTTTGGCTGTGCTCTTCCTTCCACTTACTTCGTTTATTGTTTGCCAGGCTATCCTGGATTGCCTATCTTCCACCGAGTCTCTAATCTTATCTATCTGATTTTGTACGTATTCTGCCTGTTCTTTTAGGTATATTCCTGTTAATTGATGTTGTGCCTTTTCTAGTTTTCGTGCATTTGTGTTTGTTGGGTTCTTTCGATAGCTTTTGGAGGCAGTCTTCACAAGTGCACGTTTTTCTCTAGCCGCTAGCGTTTCCCAGGGGACTCTATATTTAGTTCTAGGCTTTGTTGGAATACACTTTTCTGCCGCCTCCAGGTGTGCTTCTACAAAATTTTCATATTCGTCATTTGGGGTGCCTATTTCTGCCTTCTCTTGTAGTGCTTCGAATCTGTTTCTTAATTCTAATGCATACATATCTCTAATATCTCTGTTGTTGAGTAGGGCCCAGTCATAGTGCTTGGTCGTCGCTTTACGTGTGGCGTTTTTTCTTAGGCTTAGTCGTACTTTGGCCGTAACTATTCGATGATCGGAGGACACACCCTCGAAAGAGGAGTATGCCTCGCAATTCATCGCACTGTTTTTCCATTTTCTGTTTATAAGGACGTAGTCTATCTGTGCTTTACTCTTATTCGCGTATGTGTAGGTCCATAATTTCCCCTCCCTTTTTTGAAAGTTTGTATTGAGGCATGTTAATCTATTTTCTATCATGAAATCTATTAAATGCTGTCCATTCCTGTTAGACGCGCAGTGTAGGCTGTATTTGTTGTGTCTGTTTTTCCCGATTTGTGCATTCATATCTCCGCCAATGACTAGCAGGTTGTGTTTCGGAATGCTGCGTACTAGGGAGGATAGATCTTCGTAGAAGGTGGCTATTTCGTTGTCTTCGCTAACATTGGTAGGGCTGTAGCAGGAGATAATTGTTGCTTTGGGGTTGCCATTAAACGTTGCGACCATCATCCTAGGTTGTATTCTCTCAATGCTGTTCAGTGTTTTTAAGGCTCTTGGTCCTAGAAGTATTCCCACCCCTCCTACCGATGCATTGACCGAGTTTTTCCATGCCGACACAGTCACCAGCATCCATCCATTACCAGTTTCGTGATACTTGATATCTTCGGTGTGCGTGTATCGGTGCTCTTGTATGCAAATTATATCTATCTTATGTTCTACGGCTGATGCAGTTAGCTCTGATAGTTGACCTATTCTATTTAGGGTTCTCACGTTAAATGTCGCTATCTGTATTGTTTGTTTGCATTTTAGTAGTTTTTGTTTGAGTTTGAGCTCTGTAGCTGATTTTTCGAACACTGAGGCCAGGGCTCCAACCTCAGCAGGACGCGCCCCTTTTTTACCCGCGCGAAGAGCGATGCGGTTTATGGATCTGGTTTGAGTACGAGTCATGGTTATCTTTCGATGGCTGTTTTTGTTCTCATCTATAGAAGCCACTCTTATAGATGAGCAGCAGTAGTTCCCCGATCGAACTGACAATCTTGAGCGTTAAGCCGCAAGACTCACACGTACATTATGCTGCTTCCCATGTGTACGCGGTAAAAAAAAAAAAAAAATTCTCTTTTTTATCTTAAGTTTTAACTTAGTTAAAGTCCAGGACTGCTGGATGTTAAAATTCAAAGAAATTTTGGGGTATATTACATGGTCATCTAGTGGTGGACAGAGAGAGAGAGAGAGAGAGAGAGAGAGACAGAGAGAGAGAGAGAGAGAGAGAAAGAAAGAGGTCACGACTAATTCCGCTAAATTGATAAATACTCCTGTCGTGAATACCTTGTCCAAAGTTTCTTCATCTACGAGAATTATTGGGCATGGCTTCCGCTCGAGTTATTTGGATATGAGAGTTTAATATCTAATTTCTTTTTATAAAACCTTTCTAAAAAAATAGCGCCCAATTGTTGTGGCAGAGAATACGCTGGCTGTGTCGCCTGCAGTTTGGTAATACTCTTCCACAAAATAAAGAGGTGACCTAAGGATGACATCAAATTGTATCCGATGGTGAGACTCCAATTCTCCATGACTGGAGACGATGGATTACAACTTCAGTTCTATTACTCCCGGTTCCACACTAATCCAGGAGAGCATAATCTCTCAGGACTATATGTTTGGGTTACATTGATCAGTTTTATGATCAGTTTTAAACAAAAAGTAGACATCTCCACATTAAATGGTGGCACTCTGAAACTTATGGACAAGTTCCATTACCTCGAAGGCAACGTCTCCTCTGAAAATGACATCAATATGCGATTAGCGAAGACATGGACCGCTATCGATAGGTTATCGATGACATGGAAGTCAATCATTTAATAGAACAAAATATTTTTAAAAAAACACTTAAAAATCAACTATGCAAAAACCGTAAATATTAACATAAAAGGAACTCGATTCCCTAACTTTTGAGAATAAAATCCCGTTTGACAAGTTACCATTCCGCTAAAATCAATCAATTTTATTATTTATCGACAAAATAAAGTGAAAGAATACTATTCTAAAATTATTAGTAATGCGTCATCAAAGAAATTTGGATAAATTGAAACTATACTCTTTTTACATAATATGTTTTTTTCTTTTATATCTGGTCTTTCCTTCTTTCGATGTAGAAAATTTTTCAGCCTGATGATCGCTATTTAACAAACCTTTTACTTCTCTTGCATCGGTAGGTATCTGCTCTGTTTTGTTGTTTTTCAACGTTTTAACACATTGGTTTCAAATTTCTTTTGTTATAATCTTCAGTTCAAGGCCGAATTTAATGTTTCATTTGATTTTTCCCGGTTGTAATAACCCATGATATTGACAGATTTCTCTGTTATCTTTATTTAAAATAAATATGAAACTCACATTTTTCTTGTTGAATTTTTTTCATTTTTGTGATATTAACTGATATTCCCCGAGAAATAGAAAAAAATGTGTCGCTCTAAATAAAGAAAAATAAAAAAAACACCTTGCAGTGTTTGATACATGAAAAAACATTTTTCTCAAATTTCATGCTTCATGTTCGGATGTCAAAATTTACAGAAAAAAGCACGTTTCCCGAAAAGTGGTTCGCACAGGAAAAAAAAATCCATTTTGGAAATGAATCAGATACATTTTTCTGGGATGGGGAAAGAAAAGCAAAACACGGAAATCACAAAAATGGGCAATAAGCTTTCAGAGTGAAAAAGGTGAAAAATTGCTTTAGAATATCTGGGTTTTTTTCAAATGGTTGATTCATTTACTAGGCAGGGGAGAAAACCTACAAAGCTTGCATGAAAATGTCACTTGAACAGAGTAACCTCAATCCACATAGCGTATATACTCGTGCATTAGTCGATTAAAAAAAACACCATTTAGGCTTTACAATTAGCATATACTAGATGTTGAATTCCATGGACTAAAAAGATAGAAAAGAAAAAATAGTACAACTTCGTTTCAGATTATATATATATATATATATCATTTGTCTATACCTATATATTTATAGATATAAAGAGATCAACCTTATCATGTGCTGCCAGCACCTGAATCTATCTCGCCATTCGTCTCTATCATCCACGGTTCTGGTTCGTCCTTCAGACTACATCTTGTAGTATCCGAACAGAGCTGTTGTTGATAAGTTCTAGTTCGACCTCCATCGATTTCATTTTTTGTGTGAAGGGGTCCATATGAGAAAGTCAGTTATAAGTTCGTCCTTTGTTCTCCAACTGTGTACAGCATGCCATGCCCGTCTTATTTGTGTGGTTTTAGACATGGGAGGTGGGTCACCGTACAGCTTCTATTTTGTGGGATGTTGCTTCCAGGATTTATTCAGAATAGCTCGAACCATTCTTGTGGAATTCCCGTATAGCTTTTTCACTAAACGCTTAATCAGCGTCCATGCGGTGCATCCATAGATTAGGATTGACTCGACCATGGGTTGGAAAAATGTATTTTATTTAATCCGATAGATTTGACTATTGATAATAGTCCATGCCTTCCCTATTCGCGTAGTGATATCATTTTCAGTGGACGAGACACTGGTTCCGAGAGAGGTGAATTTGTCCACTAATTTTTGATATGCGCCATATTTTTCTCATTGTTTGGTATACATTCTGCTGCTGCAGCTTCTATATGGGCATGGACGAAATCCTCAATTTCGTCATTCGGAAAGAGTGTTCAATATATCTCCTGAAAAGTATCGAATTTGTTTCCTTGTTATCGTATAGTTATCGTTAATAACTATATTGTTAAGCAAGGACCAGTCATAGTATGTGGTTTTAGTTGTTAGCGTTGTATTCTTGCGTAGGCTCAGATCTATCTTTGCCGTGACAATTCGGTGATTGTGTCACATATTGCATCGTGGACAAATAACGAAGGACTCACAGATATATAAAAATATAATTTATATTTTTATTCTTCGACGGCGACGATTGTGTGTAATAGGAATACAGTCTGCTTGAGAGACCAGCGGGTTTCTGCCATCAGTTCGAAATTACAGACTTTATATTCTCTCTCAAGTCCCAAGCGGAAATATGAACATCCTCTTTGCCTCACGTATTTTCTGTTAAGGGCTAGTTATCGGAGCTTACATTCTTTTTTTTCCGGTAATTTTTTGATGTTATCTGCGAACGGAAATATCTGTCATTCTATCCATAGGCAATAAGTTGTATTCTTCGCCATTCTCCTTTCCTGTTACCCATTTTGTTGATGCTATCTTGCGACCGATTTGAACCTGGTAAGTTGATCCACGGCCCTCTGTCGTTAGCTAAAATAGCATATTACAATCGGAAGACGCATCTTCAAAATAGGAATATGCTTAACAATTCAAAACGCTTTTAATCCATTTCTTATTCATGAAGATGCCATCTATATGTGCTTTAGTATTATTTGCATACGTCTAGATTCACAGTTTTCCTTTTCTGGAAATTATTGTTAAGCCATGTCTGTCCATTTTCAAGAGAGAAATCTTTTAGGTGTTCACCATTTCTATTAGACGAGTTATGTAAGCTGATTTTGTTGTTTTCATTTAGACCTATTTGAGTATTCCTGTCGCTACCGATGATTCAAACTTTGTGTTTGGGGATGTTTTGAAGAAGAGAGGATAATTCGTTATAGAACATCATGTGGTCCGTTTAATCACAAGCATTTGTAGGACTGTAGCTGGAGATGATTGTTGCCCTTAAATGTAGCGACCATCAATGTCGGTTGTATTTTCTCGATGCTATTTATTGATTTTAGGGCGCCGGGACTGCGTGGCATTCCTACACCCCCTATGATGACATAAACAGATTTTTTTTTACATGTAGATTCTGCGATAAATGTCCATCCATTGCCAGTATAGTGCTAGTTTATTTCTGCTTCACTATAATGGTGTCAGTGTTCGGGTACACAACGTCTATATTATGTTCAGTAGCAAACGCTGTCAATTCTGGTAGTTAGCCAATTCTATTTAAAGTTCTAACGTTATGTGTGGCTGTAAGTACTGTGTTTTTAGATTTATTTATTTTTTGTCTTTGTTTGTGCTTGAGTTCTGTAGCTGATTTTTTCGAACACTGGGGCCAAAACTCCAACTTTAGCTGAACGTTACCCTTGTTTGCCCACGTTAAGAGCAATGCAGTTCGGATAGATAGTTTCAGTGAGAGTCATGGTAATTTTTCAATGGCTGTATTTCATCTCATCAATAGACACCATGCTTATTGATGGATAACTGAAATTTCTTGACTGAACTAAGTGATTCAGGCCATTCACCGGTGAGATTCTTCCGTCCAGCATCAGATGAAGCACTTCGTTTACCCTGTGTTAGGTTCACCTTACTTCACATGCACACGCTGTTTTCTATGGCTTCTGATGTTTAACTTGTCCGTAAAAACACCCTTCCTTCTATTCCTTCTGTTTAAACTAAGGTAAAAGCCAACTTAGTAATCTTCTATTTTTAAAGTTTTTTTTTTAAATCTCGTCCATAGACTACTTCGTCAGTTTTATTTTCGTACAAATGTGCTTCTTCTAAGAGTTTTCATTTCTTACAGGAAATATTTCAGACAGAAACCCCCACCTCGTGATTGTTTTGACTAAGTACATACAACGGTTAAAATATAATGATAATAACAATAATAATATGACAATCCAAAACTGTTGACCCTAGAAGGGAACCAAATTGTCCCTTTTGGTATCTTTAAGCATGTTTTCTGTCTTTGTTACAAACAAAATTAATAGTATAGTAATTATAATTATTATTATCATTGTCTGTGTTAGGGTAGTACCTGTTAAATTAAAATATTTCGTTTCTTGTAAAGTAATTAAGGGTGGCTGGAAAAAATAAATGGAAAAAAAGAACCAAGGGTGAAGACATAAAAATGGTCGCAAAAATGTTCATAGAAGCCACGGAAAGCTGTCTACGATCATGCCATAATCCAAAACCGACGATACAAGAAGCTTACCAAATTATCACTCAAATTTTAGGATCTGTCGCTTATTTTAATTTAATTGCTACTGTTATTTCGGTTAAAGAATAACCATATTTAAATAATCCTTACAGAGATTAATCCTACAATAACTGTTCCCCACCAGTCAAGAGCTCAGGACATACAACATTTATGAATTTCAAAATGGGAGTTTTTATTCAAACACTAAACATCTGACACCCACGATCAGCTGTGACAAGTAGAGTTCACAGGCTTTGAAATAAGTGTTATTATTCTGTACAACTTGTGAAGTATTCAAGCACATCTTAAAAACCAGACCTGAGTAAACATAATGGGTGATATTTTGAAATTCAGCATAAAATGGTGATTATATATTACTTGATAAACCTTTGACCTTTGGAAAAAATTAACGTAGACTAGTGTTATAACACAAACACTTTTTTAATTCTCCATTGATAGTATTAAAGAAGCGCTGGGAACAGACTATGCTATTTGCAATGCCATTTGTGTGGAGGGAAGTAAAAGATCACATTACAGACTGCTATTTGTGCATGATAAAATTAGTAGGAATAAATCAGAAGAGGTAGCCGCCGTATGACCAATCCTTCTTGGCTCAGACTTTTCTGTTTCGTAGCCAGATGGTACCATGGAATATACCTCCGATTCCCAACATTATAACATGACTCTTGTAGGTGGGGATGATTCATATATGCCAGAGAAGACAGCAAGTCAGTACTTTTGACACAAGCAGAACTCAACTACTTGACACTAGACTTGAACTTTTCAAAGGAGTATGCTCAGCTGCGGTGTTCACGTCCCAAAGATAAATATCTGATAGCACCACAAACAATATTTTACTGGTATCGAGACTATCAGAGAGAATTAAGACAGTTTTTAACATTCTAGGATAAGTCATCATAGGTTTATTGGAACAAAATTTCTGGATTGATTAAATCATTGGGTTTAGAGTATGATGCTACGGAATAGAGACGCTTAATTGATTCAAAGAAGTTCTTCTGCATAATTGGAATAGATTTTCATCTATCCCTATTAGGCATTCAGTACAAATGAAAAAAACTCACAACAGCATGGAGCATTCAATATAATTCGGGCTTTCAAATGCTTTTAAAGATCATTAACATATATTCTCTTTCTTTTAGACTGGTATAGATCAACCATCTTTTTCGTCTTGACTTTTTGTACACTTGATTTTATAATTTGTCAATATGATCCAGGCTTTCAACTGCCCTTAAAGTTCATTAACTGTCAATTAAACTGAGTTGACTCACGGTGTCATTCCAACCGTTTAAAAATTAATCGAATTCCGCATTAAAGACTTACTAAAAAGTTCGTAAAAATAAAAGATAGTACTTCCTGTTACATAAAAATTGAAATCTAAAATTAAAAACTTACTTTAATACGAACATTTCTAAATCTTTTTAATTTCGTATACTAATGCATAAGATGAAAATTTCATAATATAAGATATATATATATATATATATATATATATATATATATATATATATATAAGCATAAACCTAACTTGGGATAAAAATATTTCTTATTTTGTTTAATATAATATAATAAAATCATTAGTCAATTATACGAAATTCTCGAAGATTAATTTTAAGACATTGAAATGACTTTCTTTTTAGAAAAGGTACAATCATTGTTCAGTGGTTATTAGTTCTTCAGCAGATTGCTAGGAAGAGATATTTATCTATTTATTGATTCATTTGCTCAGCAGAATTATTTTAATGTAAGACAAGGTACATCTTAACGGTGTAAACCTGAGGGCAAATATACAATTGGTCAAAAGATTTCATAAATGTTGCAACAATATTTTACAGTTTTTTTTTAACGATAACCGTCAACGTTTAAGTTCAAGATTCCCCTTCCCTTAGACTGGTTGCCATACCGAAATCTTGAGCTTCCAATCAACTAGAATCTCCTGATGACATATACTAAATAGTAATTCCTGATATACAAAGAAGACAACTAAAACTAAAACGAACGCGATCAGTCATCCAACAAATATAATCTATTTTAAATCAATTCAATGCATGATAATGGGGCAAAAGATACGTACATAATGTTTTGAAGTATACAAAGAAACTACTGAAGCATTCGGTATGAAAATAACTTTGGATATCATCAAAATATGACTGAATCGTTACTTCATTATTTGTATTTAGCGATAATTAATAGTGAAAAGACATTAAAATGTTTATTTTTCACAAAAGTATAATTACTGTTGAGTGGTTAACATAACCTCTCTATTTATATTTATCATACGTCCAACCATCGTACGAATGTGGCACAAGGTCATTTTAAGGTGGGTCCGGTCGCAGGGCCGAAGCCCACACGCGTCCAGCAAGGCCAAAAATAACTTCGGTCTTGTCGTCATTCTCCTTATTAGGGGCGCCTCAGGCGCCAGACAATAAACTCCACCCCAAGTGACAAAAGCTTGTGGGAATAGACCCCTGAGGCCGGAGGAACTCTTCAGTGCCAGGGCATACCCGGCAGACTCGCCCAGAGGTACGACGGCCTACCGAATGCGACCCAACAACTGGAGAGGAAAGATCGCAAGCGACCAATAAGATCGTCGTACGACCTATTTCCTCAGCTTATAGTACGAAAGCTACATTTGCTTAAGGAACATCATTACAGAAAACTGTCTTTATATTTATTCGATTCTTGAACGGCCATACAATAACCAACACTATATAATTTGTTGCAATAAGTGCTTGCAATTTTATGAAATAAACAAACTGAATTCTCCTTGATATATCGTCAACATTCCCTGGTTTTATGCAAGCATTTATTACCCTACACAGAAGAATGAATTAAATGTATCATAAGATTAATGACCCTCATACATAAGTGTGTTTAGTGAAAAATGATTTGACAGTTTCTTTAGCTTTTGTATTTTGTTTGGCCTTATTTGCAATTTGGCACAACATGTCTGAGAGAATGATGTGTCTTTTCAAATTTGCAGCATCTTTTTTCTGTATCATCAAACATTAAAGTTACTTTACCGTATGGATGGTCTCATTTCCTAAATGTCTTCTAAGAATAATTCCTTGTGTCCAAATGACAGCATATTACTTTCAATAAGCATCATTGACACATTTAGCATGATAGTTATCGTCAGAGGAAATGTAATCAAAGACCGGTGTTCAAATCATGGATGATGATGTGGCTTTTCACAACGAACTTATGCCTTTGAAAAAATCAAGAATACTACAATTCTCATTCTAGATTTGGGTAAATAGTACTCCAGACAAGGTTCTTTATCCTTTTTTGGCAAGTAGTCTACAAGAAAGAAAACTGTATTCTAAACAACTTTTTTTCATTTGAGTATTAACCCCTGAGGCACCTTCAGACACTAACGGAGCGGTTGGATGAATTTATGTAGATAATTTTTATCTATATACTAATGATAATTATTGCCTTAGTGCGATCAAATTAGATTATCTTAGACATATTTTTTATGGACCTAACTAAATATGTGCCTGGTATTTGATACACTAGTTGAAATTCATGATACCCTTGGTTTTAAAGGTAAGAACATCGAAATGACAAAAAATATTTATGCTAGTTCCAGATGTCTCAAAGATTTGTTGATGCCTCAGCTTTTTATTTTGGTGACTTTTCAAAACTAATTTCTTTTATTTCCTCTGTAAACTTTCAATCAGGTTTACTACCGAATCCTTTGATAGGAATATCATCATATCGACATATCTTTGTTGAATAATGTTTTTAAAACACCAAGAGCAACAAAAAGAAGAATTATCATCCTTTAAAGAAATTTCATCAATAAATTTATTTTCTCCAGAGAGATTGGGAAAAATTGTAAATATTTAAATATGAATTTGTCTCAAGTTTAATCTCCATGAAAATTAGAATCTGTTGATCTTGTATTCTTTAGAATGTCTTTTCATTGCCCTCGCGTACAGGTTCACTCTGACCCAAAGTTTTCTTATCATTTAGAGCCCCATAAATGGTCTATATAGATGCTTGAAAAGTAATAGTATTGAAACAATGTTACAGTATTAAAATACATTACATTCCCTGATTCATTTGATAGAATTTAATTAAATGATGAAAACAATCCTTTTTGAAAAATGAAGAAAGTTATTAGAATCTTAAATTCGCATCGATATTTAGAGGAGTTGTCATTGAAACTAATCTGTTTAAGTACTTCTTACATAAAGTCTTTATTGAACACTAAAAGTTTAGAATAAGAATAAAAGTTTGTGTTGACCTTGCTTTCTTTATGTGCATGAGTAAAATATCACTCATGAAATAAGTTAGATTATAAATTCATATGATAGACTCACCAGACAACCTTGGCAGTGAAGGATCTAAAAAGTTTAATTAATGAAGTGAAATGTTTATATGACTTCACTAGTGATATGTTTATAATGGTGAGAATCTTTTTTATTCAGGTAAGCTGGTAAAAGCGGAATAGTGAACCAGTGTGGAACATTTCTCTTCGAACAACAATATTCAGACTTTGAATTCTTCATTTTCTTTCTCTAATTCTGGTTGCCATACTAAACATGAAGAGCTTAATCACACAGAATCTTCAGATGATATATTTTGTATAATAATATTATTCTTATTTAAAAATCGATAACTAATGCGATAAAATAATTTAGACATGCAGCAAATATGAGTTAAGTTTTGTGTATATAGAAACTCGCAGATTGAGATAAAGATTCTACTATGTAAACCAATTCAGGGACAAGAAGTAATGATTGGTAAGATAAAAATAAATTCCAATTTTCTTCTATATTGCATAACTGCTTCTATATTATTCAAAATTATGAAATTTATTTTAAGAAGGGATCAAAATAAATATTTTCCTAAAAAGGTACAGTCACTGTTCAATATTTCCACACTAGCTTTCTAAGAAGAGAAATTTGCTTAACGGACATCATTACAGATAACTACCGTCACATTAACACGAGCTATGAAACCATCACAAGCAACCCAACGGCCGTAACCTTTGACCCATCGACTTGACATTAGATTTAACTTCTTTATTGCATTTAAAATGAAGAAACAAAGGGTCCCCCCTTTAATACTTTGTTTTTGCTACATGGTTGTATGAAAATATTTTATTACCTGCCCAGCTGGATATATTTACTCTAATTCAAGTTTGATCTTATGGGGGTGACCCGCACGGCATAAGTGCTATAAAAAGATATATAGGTTGTTCCTTTGTGTTGTATATTAACCTACGACCCGACCGGGATTTCAAAATAGGAAATGAACCAATGTAAATAACAGGTGCATCCAGTCGAGGAATATCAGAATTATAACCTTGACCGTGGATGGGTTGAATGAGTGCAATTGTGACGCCCACAAGAAAAAGGTGGACGAGGAACTATTATATAACTCTGTGAAGACAGGAAGTAAGTTAGTTTGGAAACCGGACCAGTTTGGAGACAAGATGCGGTAGAGAAAGCCAGCACCCAGCAGAGAGGGCCCTCAGGTCCCCGATTAAGCAGTTGGAGACCAGTCCAGTTGGAGAGATGCTGGATTGAGGAAAACGGCAAAGAAACGCTGATGGCCATAAGAGTGAGGGTCATTATGTTGCAGTTCTGCTCGGTCTCCATTTCCCTCTCACATACAACACTTTCAATAAAGTGAGAGGTGTAATTTTCTAAAGAACTATGTCGCTCATCTTTATTGTGTCGTCGTTATTATGGTGTCGTCATCATTATGCGTGCATCTGCATATGAGTATACAACATTTGGCATTTTCTTAAGCTACATTTTCAAGTTTTAAACTCATGTCAAAGATAATTTCATGACTTTGATATCCCTGAACCTTTCTCAGTATCATTCAAAATCTCAAGTGATACAGTAGTAAAGGCAGTCTTATTTCTTCAATTATGATGAATAATTCATCTCATTTCTCCAGTATTTTTGTCAAGTTCACGAAATTTTACAATTACTAACGTCAGCTTTTTCCATGCTTTTTAAGCACCCAAGCAAAACTCTATTCATCTTTATTTTGTCACCAATTACCTTTACTAATCTTTTTTAATAGCATCAACACAATTTCCAGTTGGTACGTTGTTGCATTTTCTTGCGTTTTACAAGGACAATGCTTTTTGGTGTTATGGTAATACACCTGAGCTAATTTATATTCTCAGTCAAGCACATTCTGATAATTTATATTTTTTTCGTGACTGGCTCTTTTCAATTGAAACCCTTTCGTAGGCTGGAGTTTGAACACGCTTCCTTAGAGCCCGTAGGTCAGCACTTAAGCAAATACACCAAATTATTAAAGCTTCATGTATTTTAGAATCATGGCGATCAAATTTAGAAAATGCTTTTCTTCATTAAATTACTTCCGTTGATACATCAACTTTTCCTCAACATTTTCCTTCTAATTACTTTTTTTTCTACCTTAAATCTTTAAGTCGATTCAGTTAAGCGTAGTTTATTGGTATTTTCATTGAGATTATATTCGTTTCTTGAAGTTATCTTAAAACTTAAAACTTACCTCTGTTGAATGATCCTATTTATCAACCCCTCTGCTCGGGCAGGATATGACACAAGGTCAATTTTTTAAGCGGAGTTTAACAGGTTTGAATTCAGAGTTTTCCTTCTCCTAGACTAGTTGCCTCAGCAAGGCTGAAGAAACCAGTCTGTCCTGGAAAGAGAATAAGGGTATTAGTGCTATGTGAAATGCAATCAGCCTAGTCCAGGATTTGAACTCGTGTCGCCGTGTCCATGTCCTACGACGATAACCATTACACCACGGGCACTTCTGTTGAATGATTAACATACAGGAAAAAATATTGTTTCACACTAAACATTTTCTATTAAGTGATACCAAAATGTTACAACGATTGTAATGTACACAAGTTTTCTAGTCATGCAACATAGATTTCATCATTGATTTTATAAAATTAGCCTAATAGATACAAAAATGACCATCATTCTAAATTTATGTTAAGAACTGATGTAGAAGATTAAGAGATTATGGATTTTCCCATCAATATCGTAAGATGAGGGCCCAGTCCAAAATGTTAAGCATTGATATCTAGAGAGTTGCCAATCTACTACATCAATTTAATTACACTTTGCTAACAAACTTGAATGACCCCCGGAATCTTAGACAATACAAATATCACTTCTTTGTTATTCCGTAATATTTAAGCAGCCAACTAATAAGAAAAACAAGTTAAATTAAGCAAAAAAAAAGTAACTATTCGAAACTCGTCAAATATATTACATCAAGACGAAATATAAACAATTAATGATCTAAAAACGTATACAAATATAACCAGAAACCCTTGGAATGATAAAAATTGTTACGGACTTTATTGAATATGATCGAAACCGAACTTGTTTTTATATAATTCGCAATTATTAATTTTAAGTAAAGTTGGCAACCGTAGTCGAGGGCGACCAGAAAGCTCCCTTTTTAATAGCCACTACACTGGTGTGTACGGGAGGGCGCTACTCCTTTCCTTAGATTGTTCCAGTTTATCCTAGATACGTACCTTATATTGCTGGGTGTTAGGCAAGGATATATCAAATAACATTTTTCAAGTCTTTGGTATGACGGAACCTGGGACTGAACCCAGGTCTCCCAGGCCACAGCTCATTGCCCGAGTGGCTAGAGTTTTCGCCAATGGTCCGTCCAGATGATGATACTGAGGAAGATCCTGTAGCTGTTCAAATAATTTTTGACAAACTGCTCTTATATTTGAAGGTTACCACTTTACGATCGACTTTGTTACATTTAATTCATTCTTTAGACAAATGAAGCAGTACTTGTATGCAACCTAAGGTGATATATCAAATGATGTTGACTTCTTTTTTTCTTAAATTCAAATGTAATTCAAATAGAATTACGTATAAATTTGAGAAAAAATGAAGTGAACGCTATTTTCCGATTAAAACAATGGTTCCCTCACGTGTAACTCTGCATTATTCCTCTATAAATAAAGACAGTTCATTGTAATGATCATCCTGCAGAAATATTAATCACTGAAAAGCAACTGTACTTTTGAGAAAAATCGATATTTCAATGTCTTTTTTTGGTGGGGAGTTATACTCCTCTGCAGGGATAAAAATGTTTAAAATATTGCCCTGAGTACCTGCCAGAAGCGATGAACGATAGGAAGAAGTGGCGAGAGAGTGTCAGGGATATCCGGGCTGGCAGCACGACATGATGATGATGATAAAATGTGAATAATCACTGTATATATATATATATATATATATATATATATATAGGATTTGGCATAAAATCACGACTATTCGTTGATTTGCCGTAAAACTCAAGCAAGCAACCAATTAACCATTGAATACAACCAGTGAGGTCCAGTGACATTTGTAATTCGTTCACTTCGTATTTTTTCTTAAATTTTCATGTTCAATTAGAAGACGCATTTTCTACAAAATTAATGTGTAAATAATAATAATGTTGGCTCTAGTACAGCCATTTATGACTCGCGCTTAAATGGAGGCACTTGTCTGTAATGATGTTTATTAAGTCAATGCTGCATCCAACTGTGGGTCCTAAGAAAAGATTAATTACTAAACATCAACTGTACTATTGAAAAAAAATAGAAATTCCGATGTTTTTTAATAAATAATTTTAGCAAATTTTGTATAATTAGGAAACAATTTCAACATATTCAATAAAAATCAAAATTTCGTGTATCATACCTAAGTCTTCCAGCTGTTTCTGCATATTTTTAAACACAGTATTAAACAGTATTGTATATTCATTGAATTTGAAATACTTCATATTTGCTGTTTCACTGAAGTATATTTTGTTTTGTTTTTCAGTTGCCAATTGTCTGTAGGAGAAAATAATCTGATACAAATTATAAGAAATTATGCTCGCTGAATTTTTTGAAAGATTTTTTAGTTATTCATATTTAAAGGATTTATACAATGTTTGAGATGATTCCGGATTTTTTCACAGGAAATAATATGCTTGCTATTGATTGGAAGATCACATTTACATGCTGCGTAAATTGTGTGGTTGGCATTGGAGGAAATACACCTGTTATCTAAGTAAACAGGTCTCAGATGCCCCAGCGCAAATGCTGCATGAGTTACGTGGGTGGCATACAACAGGAGGAGCGATTATTTCATAAAGTAAACAAGTTGTTCCCTAGTGGGAGTGCTGCGTATATTGCGTGGGTGGCATGCTAGAAGGAGACGAGTCTATGAGCAACAGGTAGGCGGCAGACCGATGGTGTTACCACGTGGGCGTCCAGAATATCATATAACCAGCAGAAACGAGTAGAAATATAAGACCGGATGAAGGCATCATAAAGACGTCTCATCGCTCTGGGCTCTGGCCTTGCACCACACTTACTGGTGTTGAAAAGTATTGAAAAGTCTAAGATGTACAAGACTCGCTAAAGTAGAGAAGAGAAGAGAAGAGAAGCTAAGATGAATCGATGCCTTGAAATGGTCCGGTATGAGAAACACGAAAATTCAGGAGCGAAGAGAAGCTGATTTAATGTCTTGGGGAGATTTTGTACCAGTCTCACGAAGTAGAGTAAGAAGAGTGAAGTTTTACTGAAGATTCGTATCTCCCCACTGTGTACGAAGACTCAGCCGTCCTTAACACACACACACACACGCACACTGTCTCTCTGTCTCTGTCTTGACTCTCTCACTCACCCTATCCCAGCGTACATTTCGGATTCTAAAAGGAAAAGAAAAGAAGCACATGATTATTGTATACATCAGGATTGTTGTCGTCCTTAGCCGTATAACACATAGTATTTGTTGATAGAGAAATCGTTTTAAAGCTTACAAATAATGTTTATTCATATGTTGATAAAGATTGTAATTTGAACAGATGTCAATACTTATTCATATGAAGTTTAGTATTTGAATTCTGTATAGTTAATTACGCTGTGCAGCAACCTGGCTTTTTTCTGATTACAGTTTGTCAGTAAATAATTCGTCTTGCTGAAGCTCTTATTACCACGGGTAACACATTTTTATCATCAAAATCTTCTCGGAAGCTCAAAAAGTGGACATATCAAAATGTGCTTAATTATTCTTATCATTTATTTAGTTGAGACGAAGAGAATATTTCCAATTATCAATTTTGATATCTAGATAATAATTAGAGATATGCATTTCCGAATTTTTATTAAATCTATTGATTATTTCATTTTCGATTAAGTCTCAATTTCCAAATAGAATGCTGTAAGTTTTCCATTGAAACTGGAAGATTTTCAAATTCTTATTCAGCGTCAGCATAGCATTTCTAAATGTTTGGAAAAACGGAAAATCTTATGATAATTCTTGTAGGATGAATTAATGCTACTCTTTACCAATGGTGCCATAATTTAGAAAAAAAAGAAAAGATACAAAAGAGAATGATTGCTTGATTGATCGGTTTAAACAGCATTTCAACCTGCATTCTGTTATTTAATGCGTAGAGGATAGAGAATCCCGTACACTGTATACATAGGATTCATTTTTTTTGTGTTGTCTCTAAAGACTTTTTTTTTACACAGTTATATGATGTCACTTAGCATTTCGTCTAGTTTAGATGGGTTTTATGGAATATGAACTATTGCAGTTTATTTAATGCCAAATTCTCTTCACACACACACACACACACACACACACACACACACACACATTCTTAAACGAGTCTGAGTTCTTTTTTGCACACTATTTCATGTATTCCTATACAACAGTCACAATTTAACATCAGTCATTTGTTTGCGCACAGTTTGTTCTATTTGACCCATAAATAGGACCTTATCAAGTTCTACCAATCTAGTTCAGAGTGGACCTTGGAATAACGGCAATGAAAAGGTACTCTGCATTTCAAAAATTTTCAAACCTGAAGCCTTGCCATCAGATGGTTTACTGTCATAATCGAGACACTCGTTGAGGGAGTCTTACCTCTCAGCAGAGATGCAGTCGATATATTCTACAGCCCTAGTCGATTTGGCTCAGTAACGCCTAATATAATGGTTATTGTCGTAGAAAATGGAGAAGGTCCTGAATATGCAAATCCTAGCCAATGCTGTTTGCATCTCACATAGCACTTATGTTCTTATGTATCGGTAAATAGTAGAGCAAATTGGGCTCTTCAATCTTCGTATGGCAACTACCACAAGAGAAGGATAATTTTGAATTCAAACCTATTAAACCCCACTTAAATGGATTGACCATTTTTCAAATCCTGCTCGTGTGAAGGAAGTGGATAATACTTATAAGGTATCAAGTAATCCGATCTAACACGAATAATTTGCACACGTATCTAATTGACAACAACACTGGGTCGGAGTGTACCTTCTAGTAATGTCATAGAAGGAGTAATCGACTCTCCACAGATCTCTGGCTCAGTCTGCTGGGGCCGTAGATCTCACTGACTATATGTCTGCAGAGAGGTAAGGCTCCCCAAGGAGTATCCTGCATATGACATTGAACGATCTGATGATGAGGTACCAGTAATGCTGGAGCCTTGGGGAATGAAGAGTACTCCTTAACTGCCATCGGTCCCAAGTCCACTCTGGGCCGGAGTTTTGTGCATGATAGTCCAACCAATCTCTGTCCAAATAAATATCTGATGCTAAATTGTCACTATTATATAGCAGCACTTGAAACCATTTAGCTGTGCGCAGAAAGAGCTCAGGCTCGTTTTCGAAAGTTATCAAAAAAAAATTTTTTTACAAATCATATATAATTAATATATAGGTATAAACGGGATTTGGAAGTTAATAACCTTCAAGGGTTGATAAGTGACACTACCCCTTCGGCCCTCCAAATACATCAACTTCTTCGAAACAATTCTGTCTTGGCCGGTGATTCATCTAGTGGTTCAGATAAGGGTATCACACATTTCTTTATGGCCACAAGAAATACAACCGAGGAAGCTGGAGAAAAAGAACAAACGAACAAACGAACAATAAGAGCTTTGGTCAACTCAAAGTGCAAGAAGAGGAGTTCTGTAACACTGCATTCTCTGTGCATCTGTAGACAAACGCTGACGGGCAGTTTTTGCGAAACTTCTACAAGCTACTAGGAATGCCGACTCGTCTTAGACCGTCTTCCTCACTGCTGACCGTTGTCGACCGCCCCTCTGCGTCTCCCTTCGCCAACTGCCTTCTCTGAGTTCTTTTTTCCAACTCCTTCTCTGGCGTCCCCCTGCCCACTTCCGGTTTCTTCGAAAATCTCGATCTCAGACCTTTGTTTGTTTTCGCGCCAAAACAAACCAAAAAAATCGTCTGCTTGGCGCACCCCCTTCATAGTGTCCCAGATATGCCATAACAGGTAACGGAAACAAACCAATCAGAACTGGAACCTCATCTTTAAATGCATATTAGTGGCATACCTAGGGTATCGATTTTGGAAAGTCTTATCTCTCTGAAAGGAATTCATTTGGCATATTGTAAACATCATTGACAGATTAACACAAAAGAAATTCTGTTGGTATATTTCAAACTTCATCGACAGGGTTACATAAAAAATAATTCAATTGGCATATTTTAAACATCACAGACGGGGTAACATTAAAAGAGAAACTTAAATAGGAAAACCAGGAAACATTAATTTTAGTTGTCATTTCTTTATTAGTCATGTCACGCTTTCTAATGATCATTATATCTTAAATTCAATCCATTTTTTCTTCAAGGACATTGAAAATTAAGATGCATATTTAAAATACAGAAATCGAAGCCAGATTTTCTTATCGTTTATTGGCGTAACAGACTTGATCGTGACCTGTAAATTTCATTTTCATCTCCTAGCAATTATTTTTGCTATTTACGTTTTTACAAATTCTCTCCCACCAAAAGAAAAAAAGAATGTCAATCATATCTATATTTGGCCAGTCAGAATTATCAAAATATGTAATTGCCAGAGTCTGTGATATTGGACTTGCGACATATATTAAAATAACAATCGGCCTAAAAGATTAGACAAAAAGGTTTACATGTGAAAGTATTTTCCCTCTCCGAACCAAATCAGTATAAACATTAAGTCATTTTAAAGCTTAGGGTCACACGAATCAGACATGTGCGAAGCTATTTTTTTTAAAAATGCTAGGTTGGAAATATATATACATATTTACCAACTCCTACGCTCGGGCAGGATATGACACAAGGTCAATTTTTAAGGGGAATTTAACAGGTTTGAACTCAGAGTTTTCCTTCTCCTAGACTAGTTGCCTCACCGAGGCTGATGAAAAAGAAAATATTAATATGACATAACCATTACTTGATTCTGCGAAATCTGCAAAATCTGCGAACATTGCTATTCAGTGTCCAATATTTTCCCAGTTGATTGTTAAACATCTACTTTAGTATTATAAACGTTATTACAGACAACTGAATATACGGACACTTAAATTGATTGATCGATTTCCTTACCTAAAGATTATTTGAAATTATTGTGCATAATATTTTTAGAAAGAAACGATGTGACGACTCCTTTATTTATTGCCTGATTTTACTGGTTGTTGGTAAATATTTATTTCCTTGCCCCACAGATGGAATAAAAAGGTCACACACGGTCGATCTTAAAATGGTGACCCTCATGCATACGTGTGATTAGTCAAAAATTATCAAGCTAGTTATTTCGGCATTAGTATTTTGTTGAGCCTCATTTGCAATTTCACACCAAATGCCTAAGAGAATAACATGTCTTCTCAAAACAACAACATCATTCACAATATTTCCAAAGCTTCTTGTAACGCTTTAGTGTGGAAAGTCTCATTTTCTTCAATTTTTATCATATTAATCTTCTCTTTTCTGAAGTGAGTTTTCGGCAAAGTTCCAAGTGCGCTCGATATTAAAGGTACTACCTACACTTGTTTCCCACATTTCTCAGCACCCCAAAAACATGTTCTTAATATTTATGAATTATTTTTTGGGATTTCGAAACAATTTCCGTGGTGTAATCAAAGATCAAGTGAATAACAAGTTATTTCAAATGTATACCTTACTGATATTTATTTCAATATATTTACTTTGGTATAAATTAGCCTTCTCTCTCTCTCTCTCTCTCTCTCTCTCTCTCTCTCTCTCTCTCTCTCTCTCTCTCTCTCTGTATTTTTTTTAAATCAGCACAGTTTCCTGTTCGTACTTTGTCGTAATTTCTCAGATTTTACATGACCTAGACTGTTTGGCGTCGATATTGATCTCGGCAGAAGAAGGCCGTTGGCTGATTTGTTCTTAGGGTGAACAAAAGTTTCACAAATATGAATTGGATACCATTGAGTTTACCGTCGATTCACCGAAGAACACTTCTCAAATGTTGAATTCAGTATTTTCCTTCTTTAAAACTGCTGTTGTATAGTTATCGTTTTTGTCTTAAAATGATTTTCACTGAAACAATACCTTGTTTTAGTGTATATAATTTTAAGATATAAATGAAGTGACTTCACTTTAATATGCTGTTTCTTCTCACTAGTTTTATGCAAGTATTTATTCCCCAGCACGTTGGAATGAATTAAATATGACACAAGATAAATCTAAAAGTATCATCTCGCATTGATACGTGCGGTGAGTCAAAAATAGTGAACCCAGTTCCTTTGAATTTCGTATTTTTTTACATCTCATTAGCACATTTGAAATAAATATCTCAAAGAAAGTTATGTTGTCTAAATCTTCTGCACCTTCCACAGTATCATCAAAGACTCTAGAAATGCCATAATCTCGACAGTCTGAATTGTTCTCTTATCTTATTCATCTCAATTATTGTCTAGTGTTTTGGTGTGGTCCAAGTGCTCCGAATATTACTGGTATTACCTAAACTAGCATACTTCTTCCCAAAGAAAGATGCTCTTTGCGCTTCTTAAGTATTATTTTTAAACATCCAAAAGTTTTCCTGGTATACTCGAAGACCAAATCGTTAAAAGTATTTTTAACCTATAGCTATTAATGAAATTTATCAAAAATCTTAGGATAAATTAAGTGCGCCTACTTTTTTCTTTTTTTTTTTTTTTTTCGAGATAGAATCAGCAAAAATTATTGTTTGCAGTTTGTTGATTTTTTCACATTTCATAAGGCCACTCACTGTGAGAGTGGGGAGATCAAAATAAAAAAAAATAATTTTATTTCTCAAACTTGTTCCGTTGATACATAAGAGTGGAACATTATATAAAGCAATTTCCTCTATTTCCACCGTTCATCTTTAAAGGAATTCAGTTTTGAATTGTTTGTTGGAAATATTATTGAGATTATATGCCTTTCTTGTAGAATGTATTTTTTACTCCTTAAAATTGCAACATCCTAAAAGATAATTACGTTACATATGTATGATGCATTGATGTGCTGCCGTTTCCTCTGTAAAAATTATCCTCAGGTTTTCTATTCACTGTTTTCCTTCTCTTGGATAGGTTACCTTACCAAATGAAAGTGTTTTGGAATCTTCTAATGACAGATTTAATGTTGAATATTTCCTTATATAAAACAAGACATAACCTCCCTCCCCAAAAAAAGAAAAAACTAGTTCAGTCACGCGTCAACTGTGAACAATAAATCTATTGAAACTACAATACAACTGCATAAGATAAATATTTAATAAATCAAAGCCAAACCTGAAACAACCAGAAGCCTTAAATATGATAAACTTAATTTCAAATTATATTGACTTTGATAAAATCCTACTTAATCATACGATATTCTCAAATATTATTTGTAAAAAGATATTGAAATATCTATTATTTTCAAAACTTCAGCCACTGTTAATTGTCTTATATTTCCCCCAGCTCATTGCTTGGATGCTACATTAGCATAAAAAAAACATAGTTTCTGACAACCGGCGTTCAGTTAAGCTTGATCCATGAACTACTAAACGAGAGCTTCCAATCATTCAGATTAATCCAGTGTCGTACCCGGAAACCACATGGTTTAATAGTGCTTATAACTTTAAGGAAAAAAGAAAGGCAATCACCTCCCTTTAATATATCATCACTTCTCCCTGTATTTATTCATAGACGTGCCTAACAGGATGAAGTAAATATGACTTATATATTTGCCAACTACTCCGCACCAGTAGGATTTGACACAAGGTCAATCTTTAAGCCGAGTTTAACGGGGTTGGATTTAAAGTTTCCTTTCTTGACAGATTGACAAACTATGATTAAGAACCCCGAGTTCCCTACAATTTGCCTATAGCTGGAGAGATAATCATTGGATTCATACCTTTCCTAAGTGTATTAGGGCTATGTTCAATGCATACTGTATCGTCCAGGATTTGAACTCGGATCACTGTGTTAATTTTCTACGAAGATGACTGTTACACCAAGAACACATCCAAAAGTAAATCTAACACAAGGTTGAAATTAAAGTGGTCACCATCAGACATTTGTGTGTTAAGACAAAAAATGTCTAGCCAGTACATTCGGCCATAGTAATTTATAAGGGCTAAATTGCAAGTTCATACTAAATGTCAGGAAAAATTATATCTTCTTAAATCATTAAAGATTCTCGCAACTCCATAGCCTGCACATTCTATTTTTTTTTAATTCATAAGCGTATAAATCTCATTTCCATTTTCCTATTTTTGGCACGTTTCCAAGCGCGCTTATTATTGAAATTATTACCCTAACCTGGTTTCAAATATTCACTGCATCGATGCAATATGTTGCGAAGGCTTTTTAGAGGGTTTTACAAAATATCGTTTCGTGCTATAGACGAAGATGAAGATATCTCAAGACATCTCAGATCTAAAACTATTATTGAAATTTATCAAGTTTGCTTAGCTATGAACATATTATCTTCATTTGTCTTCTTTTAGAAGAAACACAATTGCAGTCCGTATTTTCTTGCACTTCCTCGGATTTTATTTTTCTTAGGGTAATCTGGTGTTTATTAAAAGAAACATGCTGACACTTGGACTAATGCAGTTAGTCCTCAAAGCAGTTGGGAGCCATCAGAAGCGATACTGAGAACACCATGGACAACAGAAAGACAATAACTTAAAAACAAAAATGTGAAGAAAAACTACTCTATGGGCGTTTTAAACAACAAATAAATAACATCTCAAATGATAAAATCGGGACATGGCTAAGAAAAGGAAACTTTAAAAGAGAAACATGATCTCTGCTAACAGCAGCACAAAACAACGCAAAAAGAACCAATCATATCGAAGCGAGAATAGATAAGACGCAACAAAATAGCAAATATAGGCTATACGATGACAGAGATGAAACCATCAATCACATAATAAGCGAATGCAGCAAATTAGCATAGAAAGAGAATAAAACTAGACACGACTGGATGAGTAAGGTGATGCACTGGGTGATGTGCAAGAATTTTAAATTTGACAACGCAAAAAAATGGTATATGCACAACCCAGCATCTGTCCTAGAAAATGACGCACGCGCATACACACGGATCACCTAATCTCCGTCAGAAGACCAGACCTAATAATGAACAACAAAAAAGAGAATTTATAAAATTGTGGACTTTGCTGTCCCGGTTGACGCAGAATAAAACAGAAAGGAGGTGCCTGTGCTGTAATGGTTATCGTCGTAGGAAATGGACAGGGTGACACGAGTTCAAAACCTGGACGAGACTTATTGCATTTCACATAGCACTAATACCCTTGAATCCAATTATTCTCCCTCCAGCTATGGGTAAATAGTAGGGCAGACTGGGTTCTTCAGCTTTGGTGAGGCAACTAGTCTAGGAGAAGGAAAACTCTGAATTCAAACCTGTTAAACTCCGCTTAAAAACAGACCTTGTGTCATATCCTGCCCGAGCGGAGGGGTTGGTAAATATGATATGATAAAACTGAAAGGATGGGAAAAGAATGATAAGTGCCTCGACTTTGATTGAGAAAAATATGGAACCTGAAGGTGACAATAATAACGATTGTGATTAGCGTTCTTGGTACAGTAACTAAAGGATTATTAAAAGGACTGGAGGACTTGGAAGTTGGCTGACGAGTTGAGACCATCAAAATGACAGCATTATAGAGAAAAGCCAGAATACTGAGAAAAGTTTTGGAGACCTTGGGAGACTTGATGTGAAAAACTCTAATAATAATAATAATAGTAAGAAGAAGAAGAAGAAGAAGAAGAAGAAGAAGAAGAAGAAGAAGAAGAAGAAGAAAGCTAGATTAGACTCGACTGTTTAGGGAAAGTGATCCACAATAAATTGTGCAAGATACTGAAATTTGATCCTACAGCCAAATGGTAAATGCACACACAAGAATCTGTCTTAGAGAACGAGACACATGACATTTTCTGGGATATTGAGATGCAAACGAATCACTTGATTCTGGCCAGACGACCAAATCTAGTGATAGCTAACAAAAAAAAAACACAGAAAATTCTGGTGGATTTTGTCATTCTGATGGATTACAGATTGAAAATCAAAGAAAACGAATGAAGATACTCTTTCTTAGACCTTGCTAGAGAACATAAAACCCTGTGAAATATGAAAGTAACGATGATGCCGATTATTATTGGTACACTTGAATGGTCCCTAAAGTCTTGGAAAGGGAACTGGAAGAACTGAAAACTAAAGGACGAATTGAGACAATCCAAAATACAGCATTGTTTAGATCTGCCACATAGTTCTGAAGACCTTGAGAGACTTGCTGTCAATATTGCTTCACTGAAATACCATCTGCTAACGATGGCAAAAAAAACTAACAATAAAAATAATAAATGATAATAATGATACATTGATACGACGACTCGTAGATTACATAAATAACGCGGAAGAAGACTGATTACAACCACCAGAAACAATACTGCCAAAACGAAAATAACTAGAAAACAAAAATAGGAAGAAAAACAGCTCGTAACATTTTAAGCGACAAACAACTACATCTCATATGCAAAAACTTGGACGTGACTAAAAAAGGGAAAATTTAATAGAGAAACTGAATCTCTTCTAATAGCAGCAAAAAACAACGTCATTAGGACAAATTATATCTAAGCAAAAATTGTTTAAAGCGCAACAAAATAGCAAATGTAGGTTATGTGGTGATAGAGACGAATCGATCAATCGCATAATAAGCAAATGCAGCAAATTAGCACCAAAATAATATTAGATTAGACATGACTGGTTGTGAAAGATAATTAACTGAGAATTGTGCAAGAAATTTAAATTTGACAATACAAACAAATGGTATATGCGCAATCCAGAATCTATTCCGTAGAAGGAGAAGGATAAAATTATCTGTGATTTTGAGATACAAACGGATCAGAAGACCAGATCAAGTGAAAGTCAACAAAAAAACGAACTTCCAAAATTGTGGACGTTGCTGTCCCAGCAGACCAATGTGTAAAATGAAGAAAAGCGAAGAGAAAGAGAAGTATCTGAACCTTGCTTGGGAATTGAAAAACTGTAGAACATGGAAGTGACCGTGCAACCATTTTTAATTGGTGCTCTTGGTACTCTCACCAAATAATTGGTATTGGGACTGGTGGTCTTGGAAATAAGAGAACGTGTGGAGACCATTCAAATTACAGAATTATTAATACGGCCCAGAATACAGGGAAGAGTCCAGGAGACTTGCTCTCAATCTAGTGGGAAACTATTGGCTAATGCTAGAGTGAAAAAAAACAAAATATTAAGAAGAATAATAACAAAGAAGCACTAGCAAAATCTTTCTTGGCATTGTCTTTGAGATATGTTTTTCTTGAAAAATGTTTATTTTGAAACTTTGCACCGCAGCAGATTAATTATCACTCCCCCACTAAATAATTATACTACTGTGGTTGAGTCAATATAGCTGTCCTCACTACTCCTGCTTTGGATCAGTACACTATAAACAGGAATGAATTATTACCTTAACAGGACCATAGTTAATTTTTATGGAATAAAGTTTAACTAAAGCGATTATAGTACCTGTCCGGATGCAATTGGTAGCGTGACGTGTAAATCTTCTCAGTGAAATCGAGTCTCATTGGAAGCCACATTCATATAGCTTTTTGTCGCATCTAAGCGTAAAACAAAGTAAATTACTTAATCTAAATGTGATGATTCTCATCCATGCGTGAGTTTAGCAAAAATCGTCTTGCCTGTTACGTCGGAATTTGTATTTTGTTACACTTCATTTCGAAGTTAACACCAAATATCTGAGAGAATATGTCTTCAAATTATCAATACCTTTCTCAGAATCGTCAAAGTGTGTAGTTAGGACATAGGCTTAACAGTTTAATCCTACATTTGTTCATAAACAACAAGTACGGATTACTGAGGATTATAGATCTATATGATAGACTTTCCAGTTAATCTCGGAAGATGAGGGCTGGGAAATTCAGTTCAAAATGTGAACTATAGACCTACCTACACTTGTAATTTGTTCATCGTGGTGAATATCTAATTAATACAAGTTGGTGACCGATAGGTGGTGCAAATATGTTCCACCAGTTCCTTCGAACGACAATCCTCAGGATGTGAATTAAGGATTTTCTTCTTTTTCTTTGAGTTTTGGTCTTGCTAAATCTTAAGAGACGAGTTTTCTGGGATCTTATGAAAACATATTTTACAGAGGATATTCTGTCATATTTAAGCAGAAAACTCATTATTATCAAGTAGCAAAAACGAACTATCAAAATCTATTGAATATATATCATTGATGCACAAGATTAACATTTCATAATTCAAAACATTCTACCAGTAATCTCAGGTAGAAAAGAAATTATTTCCGATTTTATTTAATATGTCAAAACCATTATAAATTCTTTGGAAGTGGCCGTGGTGTAATACTTCAAGCCGTAGTAACTAAATTCGAGCAACAGTCGCGCTATAATATTAACTGGAGGTGCCCGTGGTGTAATAGTTATCGTCGTATGAAATGGACACGGCAACACGAGTTCAAATCCTTAACGAGACTTATTGCATTTCACATAGCACTAATACTCTTGGGAAAGGTTTGAATTCAATTATTCTCCCTCAAGCTAAGCGTAAATAGTAGGACAGACTGCGTTCTTCAGCCTTGGTGAGGCAACTAGTCTAGAGAAAGGAAAACTGAGAATTCAAACCTCTTAAACTCTGTTTAAAATAATTGACATTGTGTCATATCCTGTCCGAGCGGAGGGGTTAGTAAGTATATATAAGAAGTTCTTTTAAAATTATGATAATACATTAAACACAATATTTCTCTCAAAAGTACTCTTGTTGTTCATTTGATGATATATCCTCAACTCATCGATAGGCGATTACGTTTGTCTTATGAAGATCATTACAGACAACTCGTTTCATTTCAACTCACGTATAATTTTAAGAAAGGTAGGAAGTGACATCCTCTTATATATCGTCTCCCCTCACTGGTTGTATATAAGTATTTATTCACCAACCCAGCAGAATTAAGTAAATGTAACGCAAGGTGGAGCCTAAAGTGTCATCCTTCACACAACTTGCCTTTAGTCAAAAAATAGTGTAACCTGTTCATCTGGAATTTGAAATGGCAATTTCACATCAAATGTTTGAGAGAACCCTTGTAGCACAGTGGCTAACGCACTGAATTGGGACATATTACATTCTATTACGTTTACTTTCTACCCCAATCAGCAGGGGTCAGTAGAATGCGATAACTGCATCTCTATAGTGAGGTAGGACCCCACTCCAATGAGTATCTTGGGTATGACACTATGCCATCTGATGGTGAGGCTGTAGTCCTGAAACTCTCAAGAAAGTGGAATATTTTCTTTATTGCTATTGTTCCGAATCCACTCTGACCCAGAAGCGGAGTCCCTGCCAGAGTCCCATCAATGAGTCTAATCGAAGTATTTAACATTTGCTATATTGCAAATCATTTAACTCCTTGCAAAATATAAGTGATATTAAATTTTATTTATAGCGTTTCATAGCAATACTTGAAACTATTTAATTGTGTGCAAATATAGCTTGAAACATTTAACTGTATGTGAACGATAATTAGCTATACTAGAAATCATAAAACTTTATGAAAACAGTAAATGGTAATTTATCTCTGGCTGGTTTAAAACATGTTAGTTACGACTTATTCATTTAAATATCATATGTAATATAAGTATAACAAGTATTTGGCATTAAGTAACCAACTTTTGTTATGCTATCATATCAAATAACCTAATGTAAACTATTTATAGGCCAAATGGAATTAATCTATCTTTTATTATGTATTATTATTAATGAATAGAAATTTTAATCCTAGAAATAATGTAATAGAACTATGAGTGTTAAATACGAAGATCATTAAATAAGTTTCCAAGCTTTTTTCGTATGGACACTTTTATTGCTTGTACACGCATAAAACTCTAGTCCCCTTAGAAGTAATCATTCCCGGCTTCAATGCACTTGTTGTACCGTTCCAACAACTTCTGGAAGGCCCTTTGGAAGCCCTCCTTTGTGAGCATGTCAATGACCTTCGTCACAGCCTCTTTCATCACCTCAATTATCTCATAACAACAGACTCTGAGCTTAGGGAATAGCCAAGTCACAGGGAGCAAGGTCTGGACTATAGGGAGGATGAGGAACTGTCTTTATGTCCATCTTGGTCAAATAGTCTGTGACAAGGATCGACTTGTGGACTGGCGCATTGTCCTGATGGAAATGCCACTGACCCGATTTAAAGAGTGCTGGCTTCTTCCCTAGGAATCTCTTCCTAAACTCCCTTAAAACCTCAACATAGTAACCCTAACCCTAACCATTTAGCCAATCAACTCTGGTCTATTGACTTAACCTTCCCACACCTATCCTCATCCCTCACAGACTCTCTGCATTCCTTAAATCTCTTATGCCCCTCAAAAACTGATGATCGATTCATGCAAGATGGTCGAAAAGTAGTCGGAAGCATTTAGTACGTTTCTGTGGCAGTTTTTCCAAGTTTAAAACAGAATTTTATTACATATCGTTCTTCTAAAGTGTCAGATTGCATTTTTGAAATTGACCAGCTGTGACAATAAGGTTTTAGTAGGGTGTATTCCAATTCATGCTCTACCTTTTCCTTTTAACCTGAAATCATAAAAATTAGTCAGTCATCCCATAAGATGTATAGCAATAACATACTGAATTTTCTACGACAATTTTAAATGCCTGTATAAAAAGTCTGGAAACTTATTTTAGGCTCCACGTAGCAGTTGATTATGTGCTAATACATAGCATGTGGCATATTTTAAAATGTTGCCTCGAAACTTTGTTTATATATATATATATATATATATATTCAGAGACGTGATTAGGCATTGAATACATTAAAAGGGTTGATATGGCATAAGACCTAACCAACCAAACTAACTTAATGTTATTTTCAGACTAATACTCTTTGGAAAGTTATGAAAACCTTATCTGCACAGCTATAGATTAAATACTAAATGAAATGCTCCTTTACAACGATAGGTATGAAACTAAATAACCCACGAAGATGGATATACCTTTAAACAAAATTTAAAACTAAACTATACCAAACCAATTCAAACCAAATCTTAACAAAAAACATTTTCTCAAATATTCGAACCATTTTCATTATCCTAAAGGATTCTTGTCACGCTATTGTTTTGGGTGATTTTATTTCTTTGCATAGCAGGGTTTTTATAAGAATAATTCGTCTACCTACTGAAGTGATCTTTTTGATAATTGTAAAAGCCTGTTTTACATATGTAAAATAATTTAGAATTTTAGGTAATTGTCTTACTAATTAATTCTTTTTTTATTTCAAATTTCAATTTAAAACAAAATTGAAAAATGTCATTTAGCCATTTGTTTATAAGTTAATAATTAAGATTGTAAAATATACAGTTTTAAATGTTTGTTAGCTAATTCGGTATGTTGGGAAAATACTTGTAACGGAAAATATTCAAAAATAAACAATTGTTTAGAATCAGCTAATAAATGTAATTTGGCAGGTACCTGTCTCTTGAGGAAGATTGATTACGTAATTACTAATTTTTAGGTTTATATATATGAGGGCAGATTCTAAGTCATGGGAGAGACACGAAAGGAAACACGAAAGGAGAAAGAGAGAGAGAGAGAGAGAGAAGGAGGAGGAGGAGGAGCAGGAAGGGAGAGAGAACGGTCATGGAGCAATCAATCACGCACAAAACAGCCGGTTGCAGAAAAATAAAAAGGTTGTCTGTCTTCTCTCTTTCGTTTCTCCCCTGTACACTGTCTATGTCTCCGCTGCTGTCACCAGTTGCTTACTCTCTATCTTTATTTGAGGCCGACAGCTAGAATCGGTTTCAACCAATTAACAAATTTCCTCCCTACAAAACAAACTGAAGCGTTTTGTGTTTGACTTCTTTTTGTCATGGAGGTTACAACGATCCGATAACCACGGTCAGACTGATAGTTAAGTAATATCATTACAACCTTTTAAGAGGTGCCGTAAAAATGTAAGGTGTTAGTAGATACCTCTGTTGTAACAAAAGTATTAGTGTTAGCATTCCTGGAAACCATTTACCTTTGTTGTAACATAAGTATTAGTGTTAGGTAGCATTCCTGGAAACCATTTACCTCTGTTGTAACAAAAGCATTAGTGTGAGGTAGCATTCCTGGAAACCATTTACCTCTGTTGAAACAAAAGTATTAGTGTTGGGTAGCATTCTTGGAAACAATTTAGCTCTATACAAACAAATAAACCATTGTTTAGAAATCATAACCAATAATGTATTTATTAAGAAATCATACGTGTATGTGTTCGTGTTTAAACAGGATTTGATATTGTATAACCATCGAAGATTGATATGCTGTGAAAAGCAAGCAACCAGCCATTGCACACAACCAGTGAGGAGAGTTGATATATTATGATTAGTTCCCTTCGTTTCAAGTCGTAATTTTTATGTTCAAAAAGGGAGGATCTATCGCTTAAATGAATAAGTTACTGTTAAAAGGCTGTTAGTTCATATGTAACTGTTCATGGTTTGCATTTCAGTTAAGGTAATTGTCAGTAATATTTATAAAGTAAATATAGCATCCTTACAACGTCCATAAGAAATATTAACCATTGTACTTTTGAGAAAAATAGACATCTTAATATATCTTTTAAAATTAATTTTAACGAATTTTATATAATCAATGAAATGATTCGGTTATATTCAATGAAATAGGATTTTTCTATCATACTTAAGCCTTCTATTTTTTTTCTATATGTTTTTGATATTAGTAAATAACGTTTTTAACAGTACACGATATCTAGTAATTTTAGAATAGTTGATATGTTCAGCGTGACTAAAGAAGGTTTTGTTTCGATTGTTGGTTCGGGTTTTTAGCTTTATTAAATTTTACTTTTAATGAATTAATAACAGAAAACACTGTGTTAAACATGTTATCAGAATTGTATTAATAAGTCTTGCTCGGTGAAAAATGCTATTGATTTTTTTTAAATGCTTTTATAAGTTATTTATCGATTCAAACATGTTTGTGACAATCCAGGATCTTTTCAAACGTAATAATGTTCTTTTTTTTATTTTATATTCTTTTAAATCTCCCGTTGTACAATTTTTTTCAAGATTGACACGCGACTAACAAAGGCATGGACAGCTAACGATAACTATCAATCATATGGAAGTCAGACCTGTCTGATAAAATGAAACGCAGTTTCTTTCAAGAAGCAGTCGTGTCACTACTACTACATGGATGCACTACAGGGACGTGAACGAATCGGATGGAGAAAAAGCTTGACGGCAACTACAAGAATGCTGCAAGCAATATTGAACAAGTCATGGAGGCAACACACCACAAAGCAGCAGCTATACGGCCACCTACCACCCATCATGAAAACTATCAAAGTTAGACGAACCAGGTATGCAGGACACTGCTGGAGGGGCAATGAAGAGCTCATAAGTGATGTTCTCCTATAGACACCCTCACATTGCTGAGCAAAAGCTGGGCGACCAGCTTGAACCGGCATACAGCAGCTCTGTGCCGAGACCTGCCAGAAGAGAAGCTATGAACGACAGGGTGGAGTGGCGAGAGAGGGTCAGCGATATCCGTACTGGCAGATGAGATGATGAATTGAATATGACTAATTATTGTTGGAAGAATGTATTAATACTTTTTTCATTTGAAGTTTGGTATATAAAGTCTGTATCGTAAATTATTCTTTGCAGCAAAATGGCTTCTTTCTGATTACGGTATATTGGAAAATAATTATTTTTGCTGAACCCTTTTTCCCATGAGTAACATATTTTTAATATCAATATTTTCTCGTCAACCCAAGAAGTGGACATGCTCAAGAGTGTTGAATTATTTTGCACTGTCTCTAGATTACAGACGAAGAGAATATTTCCAATTATCAATTTTAATATCGAGAGAATAATTACAGATATGTATTCGTGAATATTCTCTCGATATCAATTTTAATGTGTTTGCACATTCTTATTAAAACTATTAATTAGTTCATTTTCGATTAAGTCTCTATATCTTAATAGAATTCTGTAAGTTTTCCATATTCAGCCTCTGCATGCCATTTCTCTCATTTCGTCCATTTCGTGCGAATATTCTTGTTTAAAAGCATTCCAATTCAGCGAATATACAGTGCTTTTGCAAAGACAGAAAACCTCCCGATAAAGCTAGTTAAATGAATTAATGCTGTTTCTTACCAATGATGTCACAGTTTAGAAAAAAAAGATACTGATATAAAACTACATGGGTTGAATTATTCATTTAACTGGCACGTCAATGATTCTGTTTATATTTGATTGTTAGAGGTTAGAAAGTCACGTACATTGTATATCTGAGATTCCATTTTTGTTTAGTTTCTTTTGCATTTTTTGCACAGTTCTATGATACGAGTTGTTCGCTTTGTAATTGTTATCCTCGAAAGAAATGGTGACAGAAACTCTTCACTGAGGCAGATCGCATAGCACTAACACCTTTGGGTAAAAATCAAGGTAGACTGTGCTCTTTAATCTTGGTATGGAAAGCAATCCAGAAGAAGAAAAAACTCTAAATTCACACTAGTTAAACTGCACTTTAAAAGAATTGAATTTGTATCGCATATTGGTTTTGTGAAGGAGTTGGTAAATAAATATTTTTTTTGATTGCTTATCATTCTGGGTTGTATAACATTTCTTTAACGATTCTATATTTGCATTGCATATTGCTTTGTCTTTCTGTCTTGACGTTTTTCGTGGTCTACTTGCATGCTTTGCTTTTTAAACCACTAACCTTCTTTTATATTTCCAACAACTTTTTGAATCAGCTCACTGGCAACAACCAACCTTTTTCGCCACATTCCACTGTCAATTGATTTCTTGAATAATTTTAAGAAAATTTCACATAGTTCCGATTGACAGTTATTTTATTGGGATCATACTTTCATTTTATTAAGTTGCCCGGTTGGCTGGGGCAGTAGAATACACCGACTGCACCTTGCAGAGGAGTAAGACACCCCAACCAGTGTCCTGGATATGACACTAAACAATCTGATAGTGAGGTTCCACAAAGACTGGAACTTTGGGGAATGCAGAGTGTAATATAATGGCCGAGGGATTTCGTTTTATATATCTTGCTTTTCGGTTTAGTTTGGCTGAGAACCTTTTGGTTAGCGCATGGGTTAGTTTGGTGCAACATAAGCGCAGGTGTACACGCGCGCTTGGAGCATTTGTGTCATTCAGAGATGTCAAAATAGAAACCCCCAGATAAAAAATATGTCCGGGGGATGTGAATGACGTCATGACCGGAAGCGTGGGCTGATATTTGAGAAAAATCAGTTTGTTGAGTTCCTGCCTCTGAACAGGAGAGTTGAGTTCCTGGGTCCGAACGGGAGAGTTGAGTTTCTGCCTCGGAAGAAAATGGTTGACTTTCGGAGCTCGCCGAGGCGAGACCAGTAGTTTGCGGCATGTGCCGAACGTGGTTTGGGGCAGATGGAAAAGTCAGCATAGAAAGATAGTATCTTTCTCCTTATGTCGAAAAACCTTTTAACTCATAAGTAATAAAAAGTTTCGTACCTGAACTAAGAAGTCTTAAGTGGTTTATTTTTTGTGTGTGTGTTTCGGGATTCTTATGTTATCTGTATATGAGTTATGAACATTCTATGTATATTTCAAACACATCCGTATCATGCTTATGTAACAAGAGTACCCCTTTATTGCCATTGCTCCCCGGTCCAATCTGATAGCACCTTATAAGGGTCTGTTCTATGTGTTAAATTGAACAAAACCGTGCTTCCTTCACTGTACTGTTTTTGCATTTAAACTGCGTATTTGTGCTAAACTGAATTGCTTGATATAGAAATATTTTCATTCAAATGGCTTTGGCGTTAAATAACCTACAAAGGTTGGTGTGGCATAAAACCGACCATTTTGTTAAGTATGCCCAACACTTTTGAGTTCTGTAGAACGATTTAGATATAGAGGATTCGGCTAGGATTTCTTACAGGAATGCCAATTACATAATTCTATATTTTTTCATCCACATTGTGTTATTTGATAATATTTTCCTCAGCGAAACTTGGATAAATCATTAATTAAAACAAATGAATCTAGTTGGTTTAGAATATAGATATATTCTATTAAGCCACAATTTTCAATTATTAAATGAGAAATGCTTCGCGTTTCACTTGTTTTAAAGATATTTTATGAGACAGGGTGCAGAAGCAAAATTAAGAATATTATAGCATAATGATAAACCACTCTATCATAAAAACAGGATTATTTTTAATTTTACAAAATAAATAACAAAATAAGAAGACAGACTCAAAAGAGTAAATTTACTCAATACGGCCACCATTTTCTTTCAATTATTGAATCAATACACCTTTGAAACAATTTGCATACTTTCAAGATAAATTTACCGGACATTTAATTCCATTCCTCCTCATTATCAGTCTTAGGTATACCAATATTTCGATGGGAAGTAGCATTTATTTTGTTTTTTTAAACACCCCATATAGTGCAATCAAGTCGTTAATGTCTGAGTGTGATAGAGGCCATAAAATAAACTCCAATTATTTCGGAAATTTTTTTGGTTTGGTTTCTGCGTTAATCACAGCATTGATTCTTCATCGTTTCTTTTCTTGCTGACTTATATTGAACAGAATTTTAATGAAAAGAGTGCTTTAATAATAGATCTGATCATGAAAATTTAGATTTACCACATTATTTTTTTTTTGTTTTTTTAAGTTGGACTAATCAGATTAAAAAAAAAGTTTTAAAAAATCATTCCATATTTTGCGCCCGCACCCTTGAAATTTTTAAGAAAATATCAAGTAAGATGAGTATCCGCTAAGTGAGCTAATGCCATATTCTTTTGTCCGAGTTGTACACTAAGTAATAGTCTTCAAATCCTTACCGATGAACATAGTTCCATTACATTTGCTATTGAAAAATTTATGTAACTTACGGTCAATAAGTTTGCTCTGACTTGTTAAGCAGGGAAACAAATCTCTCTGATTCGTTTACTGCTGAAACTTGAAACAAATATTTTACACACAGTGATATGTTTTTTACGCATTTCTATCAAATACATATAGCTTTCAAATATATATATTTGATCTATAGATGGGACCCCAAAAGGTATTATCACACCACGTCAGAGAGGAACTGGGGGTAAAGAGAATAAAAGCGTTCTCCACATTCTCCTGTGCTCCAGAAATGGAGACTCACCCACGAATGCTGTTTAGTCTCTTAATGAGGAAACCTCTGCGGAGAGTCATCCCAGTCTTACGGGGGTCGGACAGCGTATTCTAAAACCCACCGATTGTACTATTCGATTTTTGTACGTGACTTCGATAAGAGAGAACACTATGAGGATTGAGGCAATTATAGTTGGGTCGTATATTGTTTGCTTGAAATTTTCAAATTATCACATTCTGAGATCACTAGAGAATTAGAGAAAAATTCATAGCTTTTTATTGATATCTTGTATGAAGTTATTGTAATTCATCTATAAAAATAGAAGCCCTGATGCGTGATGCCGAAAATGCTACTCTACGAACTCGTAGTAAGCGAGTTCGAGCTTCAGACACGCTATAATGATCACTTTTGGACAAATATCCTCGGCAAAGATATGAAACCCTCATCCCCAGCTATGCGTTGAATAGTATCACTGCAGTTTTTCTACAAGGATAGTTTTGGCATTAAATAACACAAGCATGTTGTTATGCCATTGAAAACAAAGTAGCCAAAGTAGCTAACAATAGTGGTACTATTTATCACATAACTGTGAGGATAAGTGGGGTTCATACATTTCCCAATGGTAATTGTCCGAAAGTGAACGTGTTAGCGCGACTAATGTTCGAAATCATTACAATTCCGCAGTCCAGTGCATTAATACATTACACTATGAGGACACCCCAATGTTAATTTTGATAAATACCCGCATACATTTGTAATAATAACATCATGCACTGGCCTATTTCAAGAATCTTTAAGGTTAGATATTTAGTATTTAGATATTACTGCGGTGGTCACTTCCCGTGGTTTAATACATGGTGGAACGATAAAATTGTCCTAAAGAAAACACTACAGCTTAATTTTAAAACTTTTATTTAAAAAAATCAATTCAGATAACTTGGTTATGTAGTAAAGCTGACATCTATTCAATGTAGCCGCCTTCAGCCTCAATCACCACCTCGATGCGCATCCGGAACTGGGAGCATGCCTTTTCTACAAGAGCCGGTGGGAGCTCGGCGAATACTCGGTGGATGGCGGCGATTAGGCTGGCTTTGACGTGGTGGGAGGTAATATTGGTGATGTTCTTGACGTTGGACCAAACGAAGTAGTCCAGCGGGTTCAGGTCGGGGGAGGAGGAGGCTAAGGAGAGAAGGGTACAAAGTCGTAGCACTCCTTCTGAAGCCAAGCCTGCATCTTTTTGGATTGTGGGCCGGCGCCGAGTCCTGCTGCCACACCCTGGGTCTCCCACTAGCCACCTGATTGCACCAGGGGATTACCACACTCATCCTCACATCCAGGTTTACTTTGGTGTTGACTTTCAAGCCGACTTCGAAGATGTGAGGTGGCATTATGTGGCCTTCCTTGAAACCACACCAAAGACCATAACCATAGACAGAAACTCTGCTTTCATCACCCTGGGTACGTCCCTGTTATTCGTGGCCATCCAGATTTGCATTTTGAGGGTGATGGCAATGGTCCTGTTGTTATAACTTGGATCGGTAGAGAGTAAGCGTTGTACAGCAGCGCATCTCCGATATCGCTCGTTGAACATTGTGTCATGTTCAGACATGATAGAAGGCTCTTATCGCTCTTGGGATTTGTACACAACTGGCCAACTAGTAGATGGTCTGCAACAAAAAAAGAAAACCAGTTTTCATTCAATGAAAATGGAATCATGTCGTCTTTTCTAGGGCGACAATTTTATCGTTCCACCCTGTAGATAGGATGCTAAGCTAGAGAACCATTTTTACTGAGTAGGATTCTTAATGAGGGCTGAGTCTGGTTTTGGCATTGCGCTAAACTAATCAAAAGTGATTAAATGACGATGAGATCGGAGAAAAACCTAAGATTTTCCAATTTGTAACAAGTCAAGAATATCACGTTTGGTTAATTACATTTTGCGTTGTGCTTTTCTTCTAGTCATTGGTAGGGAAATAAAATACACCGATGACATTCCTTGCAGAGAAGTAAGACCCCACCCAAGTCATGAGTATGACATTAAACTGAATCCAGTGGTGAGGCTCCAACTCAAGAGCTTTAAAATGTGTAAAGCCATCGCTTCTTTGACATTACTCTAATGTCCATTAATACCCTGACTGATAATACCTGCAAGAGTCATGTATGCCGGTTAAGTATAACTGTTTGCGGTCCTATTTAAAAGGATATTCAACTATATTTATACTTAGACTCTTATAAAGATGATATGGCAACACAATTTAATGCACTTACCTGTTTAAGATGATTGTAAGATTTATTAATGAATTAGTTCTTAAAAAATGTATAACCGTTTGGAAAAGTATGAACCCTCTTATCCCTCTAATGTGGGTTAAATAGTATCACATACGTTGTTCTACAAGGATGCCTTTGGTATTACATAACACGAAGGTTGATATGCCATTAAGCAAAAAAACAATCCAAACCAAAACATTGATAAACTAGTTGTAAAGTGCTTACCGGTTTAAAATGATTGCGGACATTTTGATTACATTGAATCTTAAGAAATTGATGTAATGTCTAAGTCTGAAATATTTACTATTCAAAATGATTCAAAACTTTGTTAATATATTGGTTATTAAAACATAGACATTGCTTTGAAGAATGTATTATTTACCTATTTAAGATAATTTGGGACTAGGTTAATACACATGATTTTAAAACATTGCATTGAGAATAAGCCTAAAACAACCCAGGAACACATGAGTACATTGGCTCTTAAGATAGTGATATTGTAACTCAGTATGAAGTATATACATATTTGAAAGGATTGGGAACTACATTAAAACATTAGATCTTTAATAAATTCTTGAAATGAAACTAAATATGAATGATTAAAATGGGGGAGATAATTTTGTTGCTTGAGACCATACTTTTTAAACTGACTTCAGCACGAAATGACTCAGCAAGTGTTGACATGCTATCAAACCAATAAACCAAAAGACTCACTTAGGTAAATTTACTAAATATTTCTAAATGATAAAGCTTACTGATATCATATACCTAAGATTCAGTCATACATACGTTCTGCTCCCAATCTCAATGATTCCGCCAGATACCAGACTCAGGTAAGCTAAGTAAATGTATCTAAAGACCACAGAATAAAATGATATTGTATCTATAGAATTTCAGTGATTACGGTTTATATAGTATGTTTATTATAAGGTGGTTTATAGAAGAATGCACATAATAACATTTCGATGATTGTACGTAAGATAATATGAGGAGTGTCGAGTGTAGATTAGGGACATATTTACTGATATAAAAGCCGAATTATCATCTGGTGAGCGGTTGCCAGATTAAGAACAATAAACGAAGATGATGTGAAGACAGGAGTCGGGGTGGATCTCTTCGAGCGTATGATTACGCGATGAAGGCAAAGAGATATGTGGATGCTGGCCTAACGATAAGAAAATCAAAAGAAAGATTATAGAAGAATGGAGCGGATTGTTAAAGGAGGTGTGGTTGATGAGGATGCATAATTAGTAAGAATATCGATTTAATGACACTAATAGTCGGAATATCTTCGTGGTTGAGATGCATGGCATTTCTCTACTAGAACTAAAGAAAGATGTTCACTTCCACTTAAAAGTTAACATTTTGATTATAAATTCTCAAGATAAGAGCTTGTACTGTCACGGACTGTATTCCAAGTGGAAGTGTTAGAACCCCACAAAATATAAAACTGAAAAACTGTCCAGGATAGCATTAAACTTGACCTAATAGTGTGTTTCCAGTAGTGTAGAATACATTTTCGTAGCCATTACTCCCAGGTCCACGCTAACTCGGTGATGAAGTATCTGTTTAAACTGACCTATAAGTCAAATAAAACTGTTTAAGAAATCATTTGTACTTAATAGGACTGTGTGCAAAAAAAGTCTTAAGTAACAACAATACAAAAACCAAAATATGAACATACAGTCAATGAGATTTCAAAATATTCAAGCATGAATTAACCCTAAACTGTTTGATATGACGTTAAAATCAATTGAAATCAAGACCGGAAACTGGTCTACTTTCAAGTAGTCAGATTATTGGAACACAATCTTCTAATCACGATTTTTTCTACCTTTGTTTATAGACTTCTTAAGATCATTTTTACAGAATATCAAAGAATACCATTCAGAAAGTTATACATCGATTTATTTACATGGAAAGTACAATAAGAAACACAATAATACCGTTGCATAAGGACACATTAGCGACAACACGTTTTGAAAGAAATCTAGACTATGTATTTTTGCTAACAATGATAAAAAAAAGCCTGCATGTTAGACTCGAATAAATCTGCATCGGCTGAAGTCACTTTCTTTTTGTCCAAAAATATTTTCAATATTGCGCATTTTTATTGACTCAGTTATACATGAAATGGGATTTACGCCACCACCAGTAAACTTGATGCCTGTATTTGAAGTGGCCACCCCACAACACCATATTAACCAGGTGCCTAGTTATGTCACTGATAATAAGTATCAACCCCGACAACTCCCATGGTAGGTTCAAGAAACGGTCACATAAGTGTTAGGGATTTTAATAAAGAATCATTTTGTTACGTTATTAACAGAATGATAACAAATAATTACATAAATTCGGGTGCTGGTAAAACCACCTCAAATCATTAGAGGTTGGCTACGATATAGCAATTCTTTCATCAATAAAAAATACCGCTTCCTGGCTTTGAAACCAGTCAACAGGAAGGTTGAAATGCAGTAATAACCTGAATAGTATTTCTTTTTTGACCACGTTTCTGGTGTAAGCCAGCCGTCATCTCATCTTTATCTTCGGCAACTTTTGTCAAGAGCCAGCAATGCAGCAGTAAAAACATAACAAAGGCTTCATCATTTTGCTGGTTATCAGCAGTATTGAGCTCAGCTTATCCACTGCCTATTCTCATACTCGCGGGTTGAATTCTGTCCACGTTCAGCAAGTATCGTGTTGTATATTGACCTCCGACCCGGCCAAACAAGCCATTCCAAAGACGGCAGAAGTTGTATATTCTAATGGCGTGGGCGAGCTTGGCTGACAATATGGGACACGGTTAAAATCCAACGGTACAGTCACAAACTGATGCACCGGAAGAGTGTGACCTGTGAACTGCATGAGAGTTATTTCCGCTCGATGATGATCAAAACATGCCATTCCAAAGACGGCGGAAGTGGCATATTCCGTTGGCCATTTATGGGAAGAGATTGAGTGGGCGTTGAACTATTATATAACTCAGTGCACAGGAAATTCAATCAGTTTTGGAGATCAGAGACTTGGAGAAATGATGCTGTAGAGGAAACAGTACCCAGCAGAGAGCTGGGCCCCCGGGCCTCCGGTTGAGCAACCCAAGAGAACAAGAAAGACACACTGCTATGTCTGGAGGAGCTGGGGAGGTCAATATGTTACAGTTCTGTTCGATCTTTAACTCTCTCTCAAACACAACCCTTTCAAATAAAATGAGATGTATATTTTTTAAAGAACTGTGTCGCTCGTCTTTATGAGTATGCAACAATCGATACATAAGTTTATTTCTGCGTGAAGAAATTAAATGACTCACCTGCGTTTGATTACTTTTAGTTGCTATATGAAATACGGAAGGAAATTAGCAAAAATATTAAACCTCTACAGCCAAGACGGCAACATCCATCTGTAAGTGTGTTAGACATTATTTGAAAATACGAGATATTTCTTCTCGACTGGGTTTCTTAAAACCGCAACACGAAGATCTTATTCCTGCCAAGTGAGCTATGCTCACTTTGATCTTAACAGCATGTTAACCCAATTCTATTCATAAGGGTTATGGAATCGCGTTAATTGTGTGGGCATATATACAATTTTTTCTATTATTGTTTTTTTTAAATATTCCTGTAGTGTTGAATGATATCAGGGAGTTTAATCCAAATTCACATTTGGTTTTACGATTTCGAGTATTCCAATGGAATTGTTATGATTATCTAGTTTCAAGTAGCTATTCGTATTTTTCAATAGTCATTTATTTGTGTAATATAATGGCTGAGGGATTTCGTTTTATATATCCTGCCTTTCGGTTTAGTTAGGCTGAGAACCTTTCGCTTAGCGCATGGGTTAGTTAGGTGCAACATGAGCGCAGGTGTTCACGCGCGCGGGAGGAGCAAGTGACATTCAGAGATGATTAATTAAAACTCGCAGATAGAAATATGACCGGGGGATTTGAATGACGTCATGCACCTGAAGCGTGCGCGGAGGATTTGGGGGATTTGAGAAAAGTCAGGGAGTTGAGTTTTTGCCTTCGAAGAAGAAGGTTGACTTTCGGAGCTCGCCGATGCTTTGCGACAGGTGCCGCACGTGGTTTGGGGCAGATGGAAAAGTTAGCATAGAAAAATTGTGTCTCTGTCGAAAAACCTTTAAACTCAAAGATGATAAAAAGTTTCGTACCTGAACTAAGAAGTCGTAAAGTTTTTCGTGTTTCGAGATTCCAGTGTCATCTATATCATCATCATCATCAAGTCCTGCCGCCAGCACGGATATCCCTGACCCTCTCTCGCCACTTCTCCCTATTATTCATCGCCTCTGGCATGTCTTCAGGGTTACATCTTGTGTCCTCACATAGCTGCTGTATGTAAGTTCGAGCTGGTCGTCCTGCTTTTGCTTGGCCATATGTGGGGGTCCATAGGAGTACATCACTTATGAGCTCGTCCTTGCTTCTCCAGCAGTGTCCTGCGTGTCTGGTTCGTCTAACTTGTATAGTTTTCGTGATGGGAGGCAGGTGGCCGTATAGTTGGTGTCTTGTGGGGTGTTGTCGCCAGGACTTGTTCAATATTGCTCTCATGAGTTATGAACTTTCCATGTACATTTCACATATCCGTATCATGGTTATATTACATTTGTTTATAGTCATATGGTTTCAAGTAACTCTAACTAATCCTTGTAAATGACGACAGCTTCAAGTTACTATTCTTGATATAAAAAAAAACACAATTTAATAACATCAAGTACTTCATTGGTCTATTGGGTAGAGTTTTCACTAATGAACCGGGAGGCTGATGTTCAATCCCTGGGTGAGTATTACCAAGGACTCAAAAATGGTACTTCGTCCTTCTTTACTTAACATTCAGCATTATAAGGTATTTATCAAGGGTAAAGTGGAACAATCAAGCAAAAGTAGTAGCACCCTCCCCAACACCATGTTGTAATAGCTATTGAAGAAAGAGTCTTTGGGTCACACTCGACTACGGTTACCGACTTTATTTACACCTATGAATAATAATTTTTATAAGAGATCTATTTAGCCAATTGATAGGATCATAGTAAGTAAGGTTGGTGACCGTAATCGAGGGTTACCAGAAGGCTCCTTTTTCAATAGCTACTACACCAAGGTGTAAGGGAGGGCGTTACTTATTTCCCTGGATTGGTCCACTTTACCCTCGATACGTACCTTATATTGCTGAGTGTTAAGCAAGGAGGTATCAAATACCATTTTTAAAGTCTTTGGTATGACTCGACCTGGGATTGAACCCAGGTATCCCGGACCATTGGCGAACACTATACCCACTAGACCAATGAGACGAGTCAAAGCAATGACAATTTCTATCGAGTTTATTCAATTGTAACCAGAAAAATACATTTTTGATTAATTTGAATAAAGTGACTATTATCGCCATTTGAATTGGATTTGGAGACGCGAATTTAAAAAGTAAATTTGCTATATTAATTTCCATTTTAAAAATTACCTTTGATTGATTGGATAAAGGCATGTCAACCTGTCTCGGGTAATTTATGGTTTGATGCTATGTAATCATGTTCATGGTTCATATTTATTTTATTTTACTTATTTATTTACAAACGGTCCTATCAAATACGGATGACTTTAAAACAGAACTATTTTACCCATAGGGAGGATTCTAACAGGTACAATCATTTATCATTGACCTGAGAGTAATGGCAACGATGAAATACTCCACATATTCCAGATACCCAAAGTATTAGATTCTGATTAAGTTATTTTTCATACCTAGAGCACCTCTTTCGTTTTTGGCAGTATTTTAGCCATCTGAAGAAAAAAAATCTGCGCATTCTTTACCACGTCTATAGAGTTTTTGACTCATCAAACACCAGAAGACAAATTACTCAGGTTCCACAATATTTTTTTCAGTTTTGGCATAAGTTAATGGACTAATTCAGAATCATCATCATCATCAAGACGTGCCGCCAGCACGGATATCCTTGACCATCTCTCGCAACTTTTCCCTATCGTTCATCACCTCCGGCAGGTCTTCTGGGTTACATCCTGTGTCCTCACATAGCTGCTGTATGTAAGTTCGGGCTGGTCGTCCTACTTTTGCTTGGCCATATGTGGGGGTCCATAGTAGTACGTCACTTATGAGCTCGTCTTTGCTTCTCCAGCAGTGTCCGGCGTGTCTGGCTCGTCTGACATGTATAGTTTTCGTGATGGGAGGCAGGTGGCCGTACAGTTGGTGTCTCGTGGGGTATTGTCGCCAGGATTTGTTCAGTATTGCTCTCAACATTCTTGTGTAGTTGCCGTCAAGTTTCTTCTCCAGCCGTTTTGTTAGTGTCCATGACGATTATTCTTCTTCCCTTTTTGCTGCGAAGTCACAAGTCTATTATACTATGTTGTCTAATTTTCCTTCTATCATCTGAGTCTTAATATGAACTTCTTGTGTTGGTTTCTACTGATACACTCAATAACTTGAGTATGACTGTCCATTCAAGAATATTGTAAAGGCCCAGTTGCTCTTTTTGAGCTTTTGCTGTCTTGGACCACAATTAATCAAAGGTGCGACTGACTCATAACACAGGACCTTGTGCTTAATATATACATGACAAAAAGTAACGCGAAATGATTTTAAATCATGAATAAAAGACTGTATTTCGCATTTAAATATTGCAGATTTTGGCTCTTTCCGTGTTATAAGGAATAGGAAGCTAGGCTAGCTGATGATTCTTACTTCGAATATCGATGGGTGCTCCATACATCTGTTATTATTCGAAAAAAGAATATTGAAATGAGACACGCACATGTACACACATACACACACAAACACGTACACACACATACAGACACACACACATACACACACACACACTTACAGACACACACAGACACAGACACACACACACACACACACATATATATATATATGCAGGGAGAGGTAGAGAGATAGTGACTGACTGAGTCATTTAATTAAAACAATCATGCTACATGTGCGTGCATCTACTTGTGTATGTATCTATGTACGTGTGTGTGTATGTAGATACATGTGTGAATATATCAATGTGCATGTATAAATATATTTACAAACGCTATTAAAAATCAATGAAATTGAATACAGATAGATATATGACGCATATGAAATTAATTTAATAGTTACAACATGGTCGCCATTTTGCAAACAATGATTTTATATGAGTTGCGAAGGAGTTTTTAAAGGATAATGATGCGATTTTTGTCCGTTATGAGATTGCAAAGCTTGAGTATTGTTTGACCAAATGCATTGATGTCAAGAAGGGCTATAATGAAAAACTGTCTAGTCTCTCAGCCTTTTTTTGTGGGGGTGAAAGTTAGAACTTTTTGTACAACTCTCGTATCACCTAAAATACGCACCATTGGCGAACACTCTATCATGCTAATGATCGTCTAATAGTCCAATAAAACAGACTAATGAAACGACACAAAAGTTATGTATACGATAAATGATTTAAAACACACTAAGCAAAAAAAAATGCCATCGTATCACCTAAAATAACTATTAACTTGCTATACTTTTAAAAAATGTTTAAGTTGTATTTATCAGCGCCAGGCGATATTATTTAATTTGCTTGCATTTTTTTTTATTTGCTTAGTATGTTTTTAATTATTTATCGTATACATAACTTTTGTGTCGTTTCATTAGTTTGTTTTATTGGACGATTAGACGATCATTGGCATGATGGTTAGAGTGTTCACCAATGGTGCGGGAGACCTGGGTTTAAACCCAGGTCAAGTCATAGCAAAAACTCAAAAAATGCCTCCTTGCTTAAGACTCAGAATTATAGGGTGCGGATACGAGGGTAAAGTGAAGCAATCCAGGGAAAGTAGTAGCACCCTTCCCTACACCTTAGTGTAGTAGCTATCGGAAAGGGAGCTTTCGGTTCAGCCTCGTCTACTATGGTGCAATTGAATTGTATATCTTAATTTGTCTGTTATTATATAAAATCTGCCTCGTTTAATTCATGTGCAGCATTATTTGTTATTTTTTATTTTATATTAATTGATTGGCACATTTTCCAATTCACTGTTTCTTTTTAATTCTTACCTGCTCCTAGAAAGTTTTTTATTTGCATTTTTTGTTATTCTTATTTTCTGTCTTTGTCTTTTTTTTTTCCTCCCTCACCTCACTATGTTGGCTGGAGCTGTAGGATAAGCTTACTACACCTTTGCAGAGGAGTAAACCACCACTCAATATGTGTCTGATGGTCAGGCTCCATTTCTCGAGTTTTAGAAAATATGGACTAAACATTCATGACCATCACCCCAAGTCAGTTCTGAAACTGAGTAGTAGTACTAAGTAGGTTTGGTTTAGTTTGGTTTTATGGTACATCAACCATTGTAGGATATCTAATGACAAATCGATTTTTATACATATCAATAGTTCTATTTCAAACAATTCAGTTTTGCATAAGCACACAGTTTAGTTCTATTCGACCCATAGATCAGGTGCTATCAGGTACTACCATTCTGGGCCACAGTGGACCTGGACACGATGGCAATAAAGGGATACTCCTCATTTCCCTAAATTTTTAACAATACTGCAGTGTCACCATCAGATTTTTTAGTATCATATCAAGAACAATCATTGGGGGAGTCTTAACCCTCTGCAGAGATGCAGCCGATGTATTCTGTAGCCCTAGCTGACTGGGCCAGTATCTCCTAGGGTTCCATCTACAGGTCTAACAGAACTGGTCAATCATTTAAAAAGGAATATTATTTTTGGTCATGTGAAACTATACACGCAGTGTGCAAATTATTCATTTTACGTAGGAAAACTTGATGAATAGAATTGTGAATGTCAAAAAGAAATGCTTGAAATAATTTAACTGAGTGCAAAAAATGATTTATATGAAATAAAATTATTGGAGGTGACCGAGGTGTAATGTTATCGTCGTAGGAAATGGACAAGGTAACACGAGTTCAAATCCTGGACGAGACTGATTGCATTTCACATTGCACTAATACCCTTTTGTAAAGGTATGAATCCAATTATTCTCCCTCCAGCTATGGGTAAATAGTAGGACAGACTGGGTTCTTCAGCCTTGGTGAGGCAAGTAGTCTAGGAGAAGGAAAACACTTAATTCAAACCTATTAATCTCCCCTTAAAAACTGACCTTGTGTCATATCCTGCCCGAGCGGTGGGGTTGGTAAATATTTATATGAAATAAAATTATTTGTGTTAGATCTGAGTACTTCAAAACATTTTAACTCGTGCAAGTCTAAAAACTATTGGCCTATAGATGGACATTTTCTTTTTTTTTTTTTGTTCAAGTGGAGGAATTATATGGAATTACAATGACCAAAACACTTCCGCAAGACATACAGTAACACAGGACATCTGTTTCGACCTTATTAGGTTTCATCAGTTGTGTATACCGTTACCTCCTCTACTGGGGATCGAACCAGTGACCACAGACGCGAAACTCTACGACTGAGCCAACAGTCCGTATCACACAGAAGTGACGCCAAATCAACTAGTCATGGTAATTGAGCGGCCAATTAACCTAAATGTTTCTTGTAAGTTACATCCGTACTCTTTACAAAATAAGGTTGAAACAGCTGCCCAGTGTTTCTGTATATCGTGCGAAAATGTTCGTCGGACTTTCTGGTCATGGTAATTCAATTCACAATATTGGTCTATAGATTTTTAAAAAGATGGATTTGGCATTAAATAACCTCAAAATGTTGATATTTCATAAAGCATCGTCCAACTTTTTTCTTAGCTCTTGCTTAAAATACCTTCTTACGTTATCAGTTTATTGCCGTATTTTTGTAAATTTGATAACATTTTTTTTCATTTTGCTTACTGTATGTTTCTTTTACTAGGAGTACTTTTAAATTTACTTCTTATATTATTCAATTTCATAGTTGTGCTATTTGCTTGCTTTATGTTTTTTGAATCGATTGCTGCATTTTTTGTTTTAATAGAGATTGTTTTTTACTCTTTTCAGTTTTTTGAAATTACATCCCATACATTTTAATTCAAGTGTCGTTGTTTTTATTCTTATTCAACTGTTTTTTTTCTTGCTTTTGCTTAAATTAACTTTTGAACACACTTCGTAATTTGAAGAAAAAATTATGTTTCATTCCTTTATGTCTTGGTAAATAAAACTTTAATCTATTTATGTTTGAACCCAGCACGTAATTCTGGTTTGGTTTGGTTTAGTTTGATTTCAATCTTTTTAATGGCATACAAAATTTGTGGGTCATTTAATGCCAAAGCTATCATTGTAGAATGATGATAGTGGTACTACTAAATGCATAGTTTGCAGATCAAGTGTTTCATACCTTTGGCCAAAGTTATTAGTCCGAAATTAAATATAACTTGATTAGAATCCGAACTTACATACGACTAAGTTGCAATTCAGTGCGTAAACCACTTAGCTACGAGCATTCTCCCTTTCATAATTTGAAGAAAATCTGACTTTCCCTTCCCTGTTCATTTATGACTTAGCAAATACAGCTTCAATATTGATATTTTTTGAACACACCTCATACTTGAAGGAAATTAAAGTTTCTTTCCTTATTCGTTCATTTCTCGGTTTAACATCTCGTAATTCGAAGAAAATAATATTCTTTCTTTGTTTCTTTCTGTATTGGTAAATGCAGTTTCAGTCTCAATAATTGTTGATTATATATTTTTTTAACAATTTGCTTTTATTATTTAATTTTTTGGAAAACAGTTTTTGATCTGGCATCCATTTTGCCAATTTGATTTCTTGATTCAGATCCTGACAACATTAAGTTTGTCAGAAAACAGAATCCCTCTTCTGGATAGGATTTGAAATGTGACTTTAATCATCAACGTGTCAACTATGCCAAAACTATTTCGCTTACATTCGAATCTACAGATTATGTTTGTAATATTATTTACAACAATGGCGCCTTTGTTGTGTCAGGGATAATAACGAATAGATTATTAGTTTCAGTAGACTGGTTAATTATTATGAATATGTCGGTAATGTAAGCGGTGAATCCTTTTATAAGGATAACGGCGGAAACTATCAGATGGTTAGTGACTGGAATGATGTCAGTAATGAAGATGACGATTTGGCGCGTGAAAGGAGCGATCGAGGTGGCAATTAGCGGCGTCTGGATACCGGTAGAAGCAAGGCTAATCGAGCTAACGATGAAGATGTCTCTGATCATACATGCAAAATTTACAAAGATAATGAGCGTACAACCTAGATACGGGAAATGGTGTGGCTGGGTCTGGTGAAGAGGCTCCCTTCTCATTAAATCGTTCATTTTGCTCAATCAGCACCTTAATAAGTTGTCAATTCTATCTACGTGGAAGCGTGGCTGGTAGGAGAGTAATCACGGCCATAATCGATATTGCAAGTTGTACATTTCCGTTAAAGCATAGGTCTTCTACATCCATCTATCAAGCAATTAGATGAAATCATCTCTCAGTTTTAACTGGTAACTAGACGATCTGAGAAACATTTGGGTTCCTTTTATTACTGCAGTCCATTAAGTTATTGGTGTTTTATTTAGATTAATTGATTGCTTTTAACGGAATGTCAAACCTCAGGGGTTATTTCACGCTTTGAGTTTAAATATTCTCGTGCATTGTTGGTTTATATTTACATTTTTGTGTATTCTTATCTAATACCAAAAAATTGTATACAGCTGTATGATTTTAAATATTCCTATCTAATACAAATAAGTAAGTAAAGTTGGCGACCATAGTCGAGGGTAACCCGAAGGCTCCCTTTTCGATAGCTACTACACCAAGGTGTAGGGGAGGGCGCTACTCCTTCCCTGGATTGCTCTACTTTACCCTTGATCCGTACCTTATAATGCTGAGTGTTAAGCAAGGAGGCATCAAGTACCATTTTTTGAGTCTTTGGTATGACTCGACCTGGGATTGAACCGAGGTCTCCCGGGCCATTGGCGAACACTCTAACCGCTATGCCAATGTCCAGTTAAATACAAATAAGTTCCACAAAATTGTATGACTTCAAACATCCCAATTTAACAGTACTAATCACAGAGTTTCAATTGATTATTTCTGTTTAATAATAATAATTTGTTTGCATACATTAATATATTTTCAATTTATTAATAATAATCAATGCTTGTATTTAGGTAGGATTTACTAATTCTAATTATCAATTACAATTATCTCGAGAATATGAAAAATTTGGAGAGTTAAAAATCCTATTCAATGCACACTATACCAAACCCAATTATTAAATCGAGGCAAATATGATCGGAAATAGCTTTATTTGATTTTTTGATTTTTTAAATGAAAAAAAATCTCAGGCAATGTATGTGTATTCTTTACGGAAAAATGCACTCTGGAGTGTGGCTATTGCATTGTTACGGTTATCTGCACTCATAGATGAGTATAATACGCGCACATACATCAACATCGTACGTACACTCGGATAAGTACATGCACGCATATGTCTATGGATATATAATTATAACGGAAATTATGTGTCTGCATGTAAATCTGTAAGCCAAACTACGTCACCACCGACACTAAAATCCCATTTATTATTTAGGTCCTATTATCGATAACTTTATTTTCATTTATATCTTCATTATTTAGAAAAGTATTTTATATTATCAATACTATTCGTTTATCTACATATTGATAACATGCCATTTTATATCATCATCATGACGTGCGGCTAGCACGGATATCCCTGGCCCTCTCTCTCCACGTCTCCCGATCATTCATCGCCTTCGGCAGGTCTTCGGGGTTACATCCCGTATCATGACATAGCTGCTGTATGAATGTTCGAGCTGGTCGTCCTGCTTTTGATTGGCCATATGCGGGGGTCCACGGGAGCACACCACTTACGATCTCGTCTTTGCTTCTCCAGCAGTGTCCGGCATGTCTGGTTCGTCTAGCTTGTATAGTTTTTGTGATTGGTGGTAGGTGGCCGTACAGTTGGCGCCGTGTGGAGTGTTGCTGCAAGGACCTGATCAATATTGCTCGCAACATTCTTGTATAATTGGCGTCGAGCTTCTTCTCCAACCGTTTAGTCAGCGTCCAAGTAGTGCATCCATACAGCAGTATCGACACGACCGCCGCCTGGAAGAAACTGCGTTTCATTTTATCGGTCAGGTTTGATTTCCAAATGATCGAAAGCCTATCGATAGCTGTCCATGCCTTCGTTAGCCGTGTGTCGTTGTCTTTTTCGGTTGATGAGACGCTGCTTCCTAGGTAGGTTAATTTGTCAACCAGTTTCAGGGAGGTTCCATCTAGTGTGGAGATGTCTTTTTTATATATATATATATATATATATATATATATATATATATATATATATATATATATATATATATATATATATATATATATATATATATATATATATATATATATATATATATATATATATATATATATAACCAAATATCGGTTTACACAGTGAATGAGAATGCTAATTTGCGTTTTGAGTGGAAAAAATTCATTTTAGTTGATATCCACTTGATATTATTGATTTAAAAAAAAAATTATTTTGATGATCCTAAGCAAAATCTCACCAATATATCTAAAAAGAAATCCATTTACAATAAGGAATAACAATGATTATATACTTTACTATCTAATTTCGATAAATTAAGAAAACATAAATATGCAAGCCAGATGTTAGTGCAACGTAATGATTTAATCTTAAACAATATTAAATGTTATTTTCGATTCAATTTCTTTTTTGCTAAGTATTATCATTTTTTTTAAATTTAATATTTATTCAACAATCCGTAAATATCATATCGTTAGATTTTTTAATTTTATTCATAATATTACAGCTTAGATTTTTACTAATATATATGTCCAACCTTCCGAAACAAGTTTACTTTTTTAAGGTTAGTTTAATATTTGAATCCAGATGTTTTCTTTGAACTATGCCAGTTGCTATATCAAGTTCAAAGAACCAAGGCTGCCCAACTATTTGCGCGTAGCTGGAGGGAGGATACTTGGATTCTTACTTTTCCCAAAAGTATCAGTGTACTGAAAAGCAAACTGCCTCGTCCATGATTTGAACTCGAGTACCGAATCTATTTCCTCCTACGGTAGTCTTTACGCTGTGGACACCTTTCAGTTTTTTCTTGAATTCATAATTAATATTTGCAAAAGTTTATATATATATATATATACACACATTTATATACATATATATATATATATATATATATATATGTGTGTGTATATATATATATATATATATATATACATGGTCAAATACATTTGACTGGTAGAATATATATATATATATATATATATATATATATATATTTCTACCAGTCAAATGTATTTGACCATCCTCAGAATTTTTTAATACTCATCTTAAAAGGGTTATTTTCATGGAACAAGCCATGCACCTCAATATTTTTATTCATTTATTTATTGTACTATATAAAAATCTTCCTCGGGAAATTTGACCTCAGTATAACTAGATAACTTTTGAAAAATTGATTTGAAGGCATTTTTCTTTTTTCGTACTGTGCATGAACTGCAGTGGATTATACTGTTAGGAAACATCAGAAAAGGAGACACGAAAAGACCAAAAATAGGGCTGGTAGACCCAAAACTACATCAAGAGGAGAAGATAATTTCATCAGCCCCCCCCCCCATCTTGCCTAACAAATGGCTGACTGCTGCCAACATCAATGCACAACAGAACCAATGTCGTGAGAAAAATATGTCAACAACCACTGAAAGAAGAGGACTTTGCGAAGCTAGCCTATAAAGCAGAATTGGTATGAGGAAACCACTCGTGAAGAAGCAAATCAATGTCAAAAGGATATGGTTGGCTAAGACGCACGAAGACTGGACAACAGAGCAGTGAAATAAAGGTCTTCGGAGTGACAAAGAAAAGGTCAAAATCTTTGGGTCAAAGAGGAATATCTATGAGCGGCGAAATGATGGTAAAGAAGCTGCAATCCCCTGTATTATACCAACCGTAAAGCATGGAGGAAGCTCTGTTATCGTGTGAGGGGCTTTTACTAATTGAAATGTTGGGTGAGAGGTAAATTTAATCAGACCTGCAATCGCTTTATACACTGCAGGATCACTTCATCTCATCTGAAAGTCATGACGGATAATGAGTCGATCTACACTGTGCTAGAGGTACATTACAAAGTATAAGGAACAGCACATACTTCAACTGATGTCTAGGCCGGTGCAATCAGCGCACTTAAATCCAATTGAAACGGTGTGGGATGAAGTTGAGCGAAAATTCAGAGTTAAACAATGCACAGTTGCGGCTCACATCAGGCAAATCTTGCAGGAAAGCTGAAATGAACTAACTTCAGTCTACCTCCAGACCTTTGCCGAAAGAATGCCGAAAATCTGTGATGCAATGATAGCAGCCACAGAGGATAATTTTGATGAATCAAAACTTCAAGAATTTTTTTCTGTTCCCTTTTTTGTTAAATTTTATTTAATATGGGTCAGGAACGCTTGTATTTAGTATGATAAGTAAAACCATTGCGGCACTTGACAATTTTCAATAAATATGAGACTTTCGGGATAAGAACTAAAATTTTTGTGCGTGGCCAAATATTTTTGACTGGTATTGTGTACACACACACACACACTCTCTCTCTCTCTCTCTCTCTCTCTCATATATATATATATATATATATATATATATATATCGGAGGTAGATCATATACATCTAAAATAGAATAGCGTCGTCACAGAGTCAACGGCAGCTGCTTACTGTCACTTTTTCGATCATCAGGCGAATTACTGATGAACGTATTGGCGAAAAACTTGTAGTGACTCGACATCGCTGATTCTGTGACTACACTATCCTAACACATGCAAATGAACTTTCACAAACAACACGCGAATAACACTAAATCTATCATAGAGTGTCTGGTTTTGCTGTCTAATACTAATTGTGACGTGGCCTACTAATATTTATCCCAAGATGGGAGTTTATTTTTCGCATGTGTGAAGACGGGGCAGTCTGGCACTCGATCCCTCGCAGAATAAGTTCCAGTTAAGATTACTTTTGGGGGCGTAGGGGAGCTGGCAGATTATGTGTGGGGTTAATTTGGGGCTAGACTGACCGCCGCTGGGAAGGGGTTTCCAAATTTCACGTTACACACACACCCACCAGGCCACTAACTCTTCCTACCCCTATGATAATGGAAGATATGAGCTTCTAGGTTTAGATATAATATTATTATTTATCGTAGTCGACAATTCTGATTTCCCTTGTAATATTTTTAAAGGTGAATAGGACATTTAGCGAGAAAAAATACAGGCGAATGAAGCTGAAAAGGAACATGCTAAAAGAAGGCAACTCGATAGGCAAACAACACAACGAATAAGTTACAACATGTGGAAACATTCAAATATAACAAGGTTTTTAATACACCAAGGCCCAAACAAATATTTATAGGGTTCGGCTATGTTTCCCAGTAAACAGCCTCCGACATAAATGTCACATTCGTCTTTTTTTTTCTTTTCTTTCTACCTTCTTTAAATTGAGAGAGAGAGAGAGAGAGAGAGAGAGAGAGAGAGAGAGAGAGAGAGAGAGAGTGCATACAACGACAATACTTAGGATAATGGAAGATTTGGGCCCCTAGGTTTAGATATAATAATATTATTTATCGTAGTCGACAATTCCAGTTTCCCGTGTAATATTTTTAAAGGCGAATAGGATATTTAGCGAGAATAAATTGAGGCGAATGAAGTTGAAAAGGAACATGCAAAAGACAACTTGATAGGCAGACAACAAAATGAATAAATTTCGACACGACGAGAGATATAAAGCATAACAAGGTTTTTAATACATGCGGACGCATATATTTAACGTGTCGGCTATATTATCAGCAGATAATATCAAAATACAAATGTCTTTCTTCCTTATTCTTTTCTTTCTTCCTTTTTTTAAATTGAGAGAGAGAGAGAGAGAGAGAGTATGTAATTTCAATACTTAAGAATGGTGGAGGGAGAAAACAGTCTTAAGGTTTACTTAGCTTTTGGACGGGTTCCTTCTGAGAGTATTTTCTTTAACGGGTTAGTGGGATTCTGTGGAGCTCGGCTTGAGGCATCTGCCATCTCTTGTCCAAGAACTCTACTTCGCTTCTTCACCCGGAGTTTGGCATGAGATTCTCCCGTTCGTTCACGGCGACCTCCGTCCAATAAACTGATTTCTTTTTTCTATTTCCGCTGACGAAGAAAATAGCTACTTCCGTTCTTCGGGTTCCGGCCAATCATTCGGCCTCTTTCTCCTTCCTTCACCCCCTCAGGCGATTCGTTCGGTCTACTATATGTCCCTATACCCTTCTTTATTCATCCGATCACAGAGTGCAAACATGTTGGCTTTCATTCTAACCCGGATTTGTTACATTCCTTATTCTTCTTTTAACGGTCAGTCTTTGGTGGCTTGTTAATTCAACACGGAGGTGTAGGAGAAATTTCTTTTTTCTCTACTCTCAGTGATAGACAACGTGAGATAATATCTTTCAATATATCTTATTTTATCGGTAGTTGCATCTTTAATAAATATTGCCCTTCCAGTCTGAATGGACCTGAAAGCAAGGTCAATAAAGTATGATTCCACGACCAAAGAAAAAACCCTCTACTCTGTCCAATTTAAATATAGATGAATAATAAATAAAATTATACAAGTTGATTTATGCAAGCGTAAGGAAGGAAAGGGTTTAGTATATATATATATATATATATATTCAACCAAACCTGTTTAGATAACTATATGCTGCCGACATATATATATATATATATATATATAGATATGTATTGCGAGCAATATTGAACAAGTCCTGGCGGCAACACCCCACAAGGCACCAACTATACGGCCACCTACCTCCCATCACGAAAACTATCCAAGTTAAACGAACCAGACATGCAGGGCACTGCTGGAGAAGTAGGGACGAGCTCATAAGTGATATACTCCTATGGACCCCCACATATGGCCAAGCAAAAGCAGGACAACCAGCGCGAACATACATACAGCGGCTATGTGAGGATACGGGATGTAGCCCTGAAGACCTGCCAGACGCGATGAACGATAGGAAGAAGTGGCGGAAGATGGTCAGGTATATCCGTGCTAGTGGCACGACATGATGATGATGATATATATATATATATATATATATATATATATATATAATTTTGATACGAATAGTTTCCTGGTAACATTTTTTTTCAAACGAACCAGAACTGATTTGTTGTAAAATGTTAGCTGGTTTCACGTTTTGCAATCCAACACATTTTTTTAATTGAACACTGTTAAATGGTTTCAAGTATTGCTATTTAACATTAATAAGTCCATTCAACATCACTCAGTTATTTCCTAATTTTAAATGATCCAAACCATTGATAGGCAATGCTAATATTGTAATTTCAGTCATTTGTCTTCACACAGGGAAATATTTATCAAGTATCGAAAATACTACTATTTGACCCATAGGTGACACAATAACTGGTACAACCATTCCAGGTAAGTGTGGATCTGAGAGCAATCGCTGTAAAGGAGTACTCCATTTTCCTCAAAGCTCTCTGGGATAGTTTTGTGTCATATCTAGGGCACATATGGGATGGGTCGTCTCTTTATGTAAAGATGCAGTCGGTGTATTCTACAACCAACATCAACTGGGTTTATATATATATTTATATATATATATATATATATATATATATATTTCACGGTGTTCTCTAATAAGACATAACCGAAAAAATGATTCTTTTTAGAACTTATTACGTATGTCCTCCTATAAGCTATTCTAAAATTATTGTAAGTACGATAGAGAGAGAGAGAGAGAGAGAGAGAGAGAGAGAGAGAGAGAGAGAGAGAGAGAACATGATAAGTTTAAAAAATAACCTTTATATACATATGAATATATATATATATATATATATATATATATATATATGTGTGTGTGTGTGTGTGTGTTATCCTCATCTGTTACAGATTTGTGCCGCGTGATAGTGATCAAACATTCAGTGTAAATAATTGAAAGATTTCACTGATTGGAGTATTGGCAGTTCCATGCAGCTGTTCCTTATAATTTTGTCAACGCGTTCAACGAATCCTTCAAAGTGTTTCCATGTGACGTGCGAAGGAATTTCAATAATTTGTCATAATTTTTTTCAGAATCTGATAATCAACAAGAGGAGAATTTTCAGAATTGTCAAATTCGTTTGAGATTAATTCACTTAGAAGAACAATTTTTGACATGGGAATCGTCAGCGTTCGGGGAACTACAAAACATGGAGATGTTATCTTTGTTTCTTCCGCAGGAAGATAATTCCTGGGCTTGCTTCTCTCGAAATTGATTTACTGGGTGAAGAACTTCAAATTCTTAACGCCAGATTAGAATATCCCAAAGAATATGGAAGAGGAAGAAGAACTGAGTGAAAAATTAGTTTTCATCTGACTCAACTCATATATTCAACGCCAGCTATCTGATAATACCATCGACAAATCTTTGGTATTTATTCTTGCGTTTCTGTGCTGCCCTATATTTTATATTGGCTATCAGTACAGCAAACACAACCATCACATATACAGTAACTTAATCATAATTAACAGATAAGGATGAGGAGGTACAGGAAGAAATTGGAGGTGGGAGATAATTGATATCACTCTAACTTCATACAATACAAGAAGAAGAAAAAGAAGCTGTCATGTGGTTGATTTTGATGTGCTTGCAGACCACTGAGCAAAGGGGAAAGGAGGTTAAAAGTTGGGAAAAAAATTAACCTTTCAAGGGAGCAGAAAAAAAGGATGGAAACATGAAAGTGAAAGTAATAAAAGGAATCATTATCGGAGCTCTTGGAAACTGGAAAAATCTCAATGAGCAGGAGATTAAAGGAAGAATAGGAACCATTTAGACCACAGCATTATAAAAAATGGCGAATATGCTTTGAAGAGCACTAGAGAACTAAGGAAATTACTGAAATTAATATTCCAAATAAAAAACCAGTAAGAGCTACTGTCAAAAAATCGCAAAGAGTAAAAAAATAATAACAACAACAAAATAATAATAATAATAATAATAATGATAACCCAGCACCTGTCCTAGAAAATGATACGCATAAACTCCTATGGGACTTTAACATAAAAACGGATCACCTAATCCTGGCCAGAAGACCAGACCTTATAATAATCAACAACAACAAAAAAAAAGAGAACTTGCAAAATTGTCGAATAAATCTGAAGGAAGGTGAAAAGAAGGATAAATACTTCGACCTTGCTAGAGAATTGAGAAAAGCTGTGGAACATGAAAGTGACGATTGTGCCAATTGTGATTGGTGCTTTTGGTACGATAAGTAAAGGATTATTAAAAGGCCTGGACGACTTGGAAGTTGGTGGACGGGTAGAGACTATCCAAACGACAGCATTGCTGAGAACAGCCAGAATCCTAAGACGAGTCCTGGAGACTTGAGGAGACTGGCTGTCACTCAGTGAAAAACCATCAGCTAACACTGATGTAAAAATCTCTGAAGGAGTAAATAATAATAATAATAATAATAATAATAATAATAATAATAATAAATAGACAACAAAAAGCATTCAATATGCTTCTGCAAAGCTGGATAATAGTCTGTCTCAAAATGTACAAGATACCCAACAATTTCAAAACGTTTAACGAGAAAACCATAAAAAATCGGAAATTGGAATTGACAGCGGGAAGAAAAACTTGAGCTGAAGTGAAAATCCAGAGAGGTATATTCCAGAGAGATACGCAATCACCATGATCCTTCGAAATAGCAATGACGTAACTCATCTACTTAGGAAATGAACAGGGGCTACCAACTTACAAAAGCACCGGAAAAGATCAACCAAACAATGCACGTAGACGACATCTACTTGCTAAAAATGAAAAAGGACAGGAAATCTCAATACAGACCGTGAGGATATTCAATGAGTGGAATTTGTCATAGAAAAATATGTCATGCAAATAATGAGGAGCAGAAAACGCCAAATGATGTAAAGAATAGAACTACCAAATCATGAAAAAATCAGAACGCTTGGAGAAAAGGAACTTACAAGTACTAGGGAATATTGGAAGCGGATACCAGCAAACAAGCGGAGATGAAAGAAAAGGTTAAAAACGAATACCTCAAGAAAACGGGAAAACTGCTCAAAATCAAAAAATATAGCAGGCATTTCCTCGTAAGATACTCGGGACCATTATTGGAGTGGAAGATAGAAGAACTTTAACAACTGGACCAGAGAACAAGAAAATAAATGATGATGTATATGGCCTTACATCCGAGACATGACATAGACAGGTTGTTTGTGTCATGAAAAGAATGACGAACAGTTCTTGCCAGGCTTGAAGATTGCGTCAAAACATCGATAAGACAATTCGGACACTGCATTAGAAAAATAAAGAAAGGCTGATTACATTGACCAAATACAATATAAACTACACAACCAACAACAGAACAACAATAAGTAGAAAACAAAAATGGGAAGAAAATTGATGTTTGGATATTTCAAACGAGAAACAACTAAGATTTCAAGTGAAAAAACTTAGACGGCTAAGAAAAGAAAGCCTCAAGAGAGAAACTGAGTCTCTTTTAATAGAAGCAGAAAACAGCACCATAAAAGTAAACACCATTAAGGCCAGAATGAATTAGACAAAACAAAATATCGAGTGTAGGTCATGTGGTGAAAGAGATTAAACAATTCACCACATAATAAGAGAATGCATTAGATTAGTTCAAAAAGAGGACAAGTAGAGACCATGCTGACTACAGCATTATTAAGATCGGACAGAATACTGAGAAGAGTCCTGGAGTCTTGAGAAGATTTACTGTCACTCAAAATCGAGTGAAAGACTATCAGCTAACGCTGGTAGGAAAAAAATCTCAAGGAGTAACAGAAATAATAAAAACTTTACCCACAGAGCCCACAGAGAATTGTTCAAGTGATTAATGTATGACTATGCTGACAAACCATAATATGTCCGGGAAAATAGAAGAAAGTTAAAAGATAGACAATAGATATCTAGAGGTGCCCGTGGTGTAATGGTTATTGTCTTAGAAAAGGGATATGGTGAGACGAGTTCAAATCTTGGACCGGGCTAATTGCATTTCACATAGCACTAATACCCTTGGGAAAGGTATGAATCCAATTATACTCCCTGCTGCTATGGGTAAATAGTAGGACAGACTGATTTCTTCAGCCTTGGTGAGGCAACTAGTCTAGGAGAAGGAAAACTCTGAATTCAAACCTGTTAAACTCCGCTTAAGAATTGACCTTGTGTCATATCCTTTCCCGGCGGAGGGGTTGGTAAATATGGATATCTGGATCTTGAACATCTGAAAAATTTGCGATTTAAAGAAGTGACTGTAAGAACTATTTGCAAACGGTCTCCAATGGCCTGGAAAAAAGATTGGGAGAACTGGTGATCAGACGAAGAATTAAGACCATTAAAATAATAGCACTCTTAAGAAACAGGAAAAAATTCTTATAAGGATACTTGAGACCTGAGGAGAATTCTTTAATTTTAGTAAAAACAAAAGTTTTAGCTGGAATGAAAACTCTCATAAAGTAAAATATATATCAGAGTAGACTGGGTTCTTTAGTCCTGTTAAGGCAACCAGACTTGCAGAAATAAAACTGAATTCAAACCAGATTTTTTACGTTTAGTCAGAATTGACTTTGTATCACATCCTGCTTGTGGTGGTATGATTAAGTTAATGCTTATTTTCATGAGTTTATATAATTCTTTTATCAAGGTTATCTCGGCCTTTATTGAATTAAATATAAAGGACTTTTTTTTAAAGCGCTCTTATCAAGCCGTCAAAAAATGGATATCTTCTACTATAATTATTCTCGATGGCCAAAGCATTGTATATATTTATGTACTTTACTGTCTTGCGAAAACCTTTGATAGCGTCCAAATATATACGAGGGGCATACGAAAAGTTCCCAGACTTTTTTCGTATGGGCATTTAAATTTGCCATAGATTCTTGACAATTTAGTATGTTATTACAATACATCGTATGAGATGACTGACCAATTTTTAGGATTCCAGATTTAAATGAACAGCTACAGCAGGAATTGGAATACACCCTACTAAAGCCTGATTGTCACAGCTGGTGAATTTCAAAAATGCAATCTGACACTTTATAAGAACGCTATGCAAAAAAATTGTTTTAAACTTGGACAAAATGCCACAGAAACGTATGGAATGTTTCAGACTGAATGAATCAAGCATCAATCTTTGATTGGCATCAGAGATTCAAGGAAGGCAGGGAGTCTGTGAGGTATGATGAGCGGTGTGGGAGGAATAAGGAAGTTAATACACCACAGTTGAGTGGCCAAAGGGTTAGGGTTATTATGTTGAGGTCTTAAGGGAGTTCTCGAAGACATTCCTAGGGAAGAGACCAACACTCTTCAAATCGGGTCAGTGGCATTTCTACCAGGACAATGAACCAGTCCATAACTCACTCCATCCTTGTCACAGGCTATTAGACCAAGATGGGCATCAAGACAGTTCCTCAGTCACCCCATAGTCCAGACCTTGCTCTCTGTGACTAAGCTCAGAAGCTGTCGTTATGAGAAAATTGAGGAGATGAAAGAGGCTGTGACGATGGTCATTGACACGCTTACACAAGAGGACTTCAGTGGGGCCTTCCAGAAGTTATTGGAACGGTACAACAAGTGCATTGCACCCGGAGGAGATTACTTCGAAAGGGACTAGAGTTTCATGTGTGTACTATCAATAAAAGTGCCAATACGAAAAAAGTCTGGAAACTTATTTAATGATCCTCGTATACTGGGTGATGAATAAAAATGAGAACACCCTTATTCCAGTAGATCTATGACGTAAATTATTTGCCTTCACATGTCAAAACCTTCTAAGAATCTCCGATATGTTAATATTTCCATAGTAATATCTCCATTAGAATAGTTTGACTGATATTACGGGGACCGCCAGAAAAAAAATCTCGGATATGTTGACAGGAATAGTGAACTGGTAAAGACTTCGGACAACATCAAAATATGGACAGGCTGTGAACCCACTAACGAGGGTGTTCTTGCGTGTCCCATTGCACCATACAAGGCGTCAGAGTAAACTATAACTTTTTATGGTTGAACTAACTTCTTCATTTGAAATTGTCATTTGTGTGGTGTAAGTGAATTAAGGCAAGAGGCAATAGTAGCTCCATCTCACTAATATCAAATCATTTTTTCTGAGACGATGGATTCCGATCGTTTCTTGGAATGGCCATGCCTTTTAAAGCTTGAGAAAAAGACCAGAGTAAGAGATTGTACAACCGACTGTCTTGGAGTCTGAATATTTTCTGGAGTTCAAGAGCTTCGGGGTCTTCCAGGTAGCTTTCATTTTATCGATGACACTGTGTTTCTAAAATTTTCAATCAATTCTGTTCAGAATAGAATCATTTTGAAATGAGCTAGATAATCGTTCTGTGTAGCAATAACCAAATCACCGGTTTTAAATAAACGTTTCAGCAAACACAAAGGGAGCACCTGTTTTGCAATGATCGTAATTGACAAAAAAAAATAGTAAAAAAAAAAATTAGTTTGATTGAGTTACAATTTCCTCCTAAGTTCCTGTGCACTACACAGGTTACAGTTTTAAATATGGGAGGTATTTCTGCAGCACTCATACTGTAGTCCTTTAAGTTTAATTTCTCTTTGTCATATTATACTAAAGAATTTACGCTTTATATTGCAATTAACTACGCATTAAAAGAAATATTGAAATAAAAAATCAGCTTGAATTCCTCCTCCAAGACAATAGCTTTTCTTTTCCGTTTTTTTTTTTTAACTTTTTCTTTTGACTATAGGCATGAGAAACAGGGGCGTAATTGGCATTGTGATTGGCTTTGGAAATATTGTAAATTTAAACACTTTGATTTTAAATCTTGGGAGATTGAAGGTTTGATCTATGATGCTTCTTTCTTGACATCAGTAGGAATATACTCAAAGATCAATCAATACGCAAGGTCTCGCTCAACAGCGAAAAATAAACACTAATTGAAAAATGATACAGAATAATTTCCCATAACGATAGAAGAAAAGAAAATCCTATGTAACAGAGCGTCAAAATTATGTACATAATTCTATGTTATAAGATTATTTTTTTCAATTCTATGCCACATCACCGGCAATCCATATCAGTGGAATTTAAAATAAGATTACAATATCCCCTGGAAATGATAAAGATTCCCTAAAAGCAAAAGCTATCTTGATTGGTTGGTTGATTGGTTGTGGTTTACAGTAGGTAGGTTATTTGATGTCAAATCCTGCTTATGTATATATGTGAAATATATATTATCTGTAAACGAATATTTTTTGCTAACTAGCCAGAGCTCATTTTTGCACGCTAGTACATTGTTTCAAGTATTTCTATCTAACACTAACAATCCTATTCAACATTACTTATTTGTTTGCACACAGTAAAATGGTTCGATATATTATTATGTAATACTAATAAATCATATTAACAGCAGTCATTTTTTGCAGTTAAATAGTTCTAAGTATAGAAATTGATTAAATATTTTTATTTGAATCATAGATGAGACTTTCGCAGGCACTAACATTCTGGATCAGAATGGGGCTGGGATTAATGGCAATGAAGGATATTGCACATTCCCCAAAGCTCCATCATTATCCAGGACACTTGTAGTAGAGTGAGAGGGGTCTAAGACCCCTCTCCAGAGATGCTGTTGTTATATTCAATAGTCGTATCCGAATGGTCTGCAAATGCGATGTCATGAGTTTGACTGTAAACTGCATACATTTTAGATAGGAATACTTGAAACCATATAGATTCATACAAATGATCTTAATTATGTAATAGAAATATTTACTTGAATCTATACAACTGTGTTCAAATTTTCACGATTTTATGAGTATACTTGAAACCATATAACTGTATGAAAATAAAAGATTACTCTCATTTAATAGGTATAATTACTTGGAACCATATAAGTAAAGTTGGTGACCTTAGTCAAGGGTGACTCTAAGGCTCCTTTTTCAATGGCTACTACATCGACTTGTAGGGGAGGATGCTATACCAATCCCTGGATTGTTCCACTTTACCCTTGATCCTTACCTTAATAATGCTGACTGTTAAACAAAGTGGCATCAAGTATCATTTTTTCAGTCGTTGGTATGAATTGAACACCGGTCTTTCGGACCATTGACAAATACTAGACTCACTAGACTATCAACCATATGACTGTATAAAAACAAATGATTACTGTTATTTAAGAGGAATAATTACTTGAAAACATAGAATTGCATTTTTATGGAGATTTGATTCGCTGTCTTTCTTTAATGGCTTAATCACCTTTGTCAGAGTTTTAATGCAAAAGTCATCATTGTAAAAAGCCAGTTGAAGAGCTTTTCAGCCCATAGCCGAAAGTGAATGCTTTAGCTCGACTGGTGTTCAAATTTGCTTTATATGCAGTCGAAGTCCAGATTTTTAGCCACTATACAACAGCAACTCATCCCTCAAATATTCTTTTGATAAAAATATTACTTGAAACAATATAACTATGCGAAAACAAATGATAACTATTGTTGGACAGGAATAGTTCTTTGAAAAAATGTTATTGTTTAAATTAATAAATGTTAGATTGAATACTCGAAACTAAATAATTTTGTACAAATTTTATTAGTTAAAAAAACCTCTTGAAAGTATACGAGCAAATGCTTATAAGTAATTACTTGAAGCTTACAACTGTTTACAAAGCAACTGATTTTGGCATTAAATTACTCCTCAAGGGTTGGTATGCCGTAAAACCAGCACATACGTTTTACTTACTAATATACTTCTCACTCTTCTTTCTTATATGCTATTTCTTAATTGTCTCTCAATTTTTTTAGAAATATGTTTATCACTTTTATCATTCAGGGTTTTTGAACAATTATCTTCGTCTTTATTGTTATTATATTCATAAGATTCCCGCCGATGAGTCCTCCGGCCTTCTTTAGGTTTTTCTTGTCAAACTCAGGTGGCTACAGGGAATAGCGAACCAGATCCTTTTTTCAATCAACGGAGATCGCGTGCTTTGGTTCTGTAAAGCATAACCGGGTACAAGTGTTAAATATTTCTGGATTGTGACCTGCCAGTAGTCAGGATTGAACCTGCAAATGATAGTCTCTTCAGAAATATAGGGAACCAACGCCTATAAATCCGTTAGGTTCGTATGTTTCCTGCTAGACTATTTAAAATATATTTTTTTGGGACTAATAAACTTAATGTACATACATAACTATGATTACTACCCTTATGAATGATTTTCACCTGAGCTCATATTAAGATTTTTTTTTACCAAAGCTCGTATTAAGATTTTTCTAAAATGTAATCTTTTTGATTATTTGTTCCCATATTGCATTCATCTCTATACTTGTTCTACTCAACAGGTCACTGTATCCTAACATATGTGCTGGTTCTCTATTTTTTAATTATTTTTTCCCGGTTTTTGTCCTCTTTGTTCTCGTCATTTCCGTCTGTTTATTTTCAATTATCGTTTCTTTTTTTTTTTCTTTTTCGCAATTGGTAACATTCTAAAAAAAATCATCTATTTTATCGTCATCTCTTCTTTCTCTAAACAGCAATCTTCGTGTCATTTTATTCGTTGTGATTTTTGTTTTTGCCTTTTCATTGTTACTCAGTCTCATGTTATTCATTTATTACACCTTTTTATCGTCTTCCAGTTTTTCAGGCCACTCTTTACTAATTATTTTCCTTTCTTCATCTTCTCCCTCTTTTCATCTTACTCTCTTTCTTGACTTTTAGATTTTTAAATATTTTTTCGTCTTTAACTTCTTGGATTCCTCTTGAAGATCTGGTTGTTTTTGTAATTGTTGTTGTTGTTGTTGTTGTTGTTGTTGTTGTTGTTCTTCTTCTTCTTCTTCTTCTTCTTCTTCTTCTTCTTCTTGCGACTGGGACCGTAGAATATGGCAACTACATCTCTGCAGAGGGTTAAGACCTCCTTAACAATTGTCTTTGGTATGACACAAAACTATCTGAAAGTGAGGACCAAGTCCTGGAGCTTTGAGGATCTGATTTCCCCTTTATTGCCAAAAGTCACAAATCGGCTCTGACCCAAAGTGGTAGTATCAGTTAGGGTCACGTCTATGGTCAAAGGCGTGTTTTCATTATTTTTAGGAACTATTATAATTAATAATAATAATAATAATAATAATAATAATAGGATATATGAATGGACTTTGGCATAGTAAAATGTGCAATGCTTGTAATGAAAAGTGGCAAACTACATGATAGAATGAAACTACCAAATCAAGAGAAGATTAGAACGCTCACAGAAAACGAAACCTACAAATTTTGGGGCATCTTGGAAGCTGACACCATCAAACAAGTGTAAATGTAAGACAAAATTCAAAAAGAATATCTCCAGAGAACTAGAAAACAACACGAAACAAGCCTCTCTTGACAAAACCTTATCAAAGGAATAAATACCTGGGCTATACCACTTGTTGGATATTCCGAGCCCTTTCTCAAGAAGACCAGAGACGAACTTAAACAAATGGACCAAAGAATAAGAAAACTAATGACAATGCCTAAGGCATTACATCCCAGCGACGACGTTGAGAGACTATATGTTTCAAGAAAAGGGGGTGGAAGAGGACTTGCCAGCATTAAAGACAGCGTTGACGCATCGATACGACTCGAAGACTATAAGCAAAAACCAAAAACACGATGGAGGACTCATTACAGCCATGAGAAACGATACTGATAACACGATGGACAACAGAATGACAACAACTAGGAAACAGAAATGGGAAGGAAATCAACTCTATGGGCGTTTTAAACGACTAGTAAACAACATCTCACACGACAAAACCTGGACATGGCTAAGTAAAGGAAACTTTAAGAGAGAAACAGTATCTCCCCTAATAGTAGCAGAAAACAACGCCATAAGAACAAATCAAATCAAAACGAGAATAGATAAGACGCAACAAAATAGCAAATGTAGGCTATGCGGTGACAGAGAGGAAACCATCAATCACATAATAAGCAAATGCAGCAAATTAGCACAGAGGGAGTATAAGGCGAGACACAATTAGGTCAGCAAGGTGATCCACTGGGAGATGTGCGAGAAATCTAAATTTGACCATACAAATAGATAGTAAATGTACAACCCATCAACTGTCTTAGAAAATAACACACATAAACTCCTATGGGTCTTTGACATACATACGGATCACCTAATCTTGGCTAGAAGACCAGACCTAAAAATAATCAACAAAAAAAAACGAAACTTGCAAAATTGTTGACTTTGCTGTCCCGACTTTCCACAGAATAAACCTCAAAGAATGTGAAAAGAAGGATAAGTACCTCGACCTTGCTAGGGAATTGAAAAAAAAACTATGGAACATGCAGGTGACAATTATACCAATTGTATTTGGTGCGTTTGGAACAGTAACGAAAGGATTACTATAGGAACTGGAAGACTTGGAAGTTGGCGGACGAGTGGAGACCATCCAAACTACTACATTATTGAGAACGGTCATAATACTGAGAATAGTCCTTGAGACTTGAGGCGACGTGCTGTAACTCAGACTCGAGTAAAAACCCATCAACTAACGCTGATGAGAAAAACTCTAATCTATTGAAGACGGCCAGAATTCTGAGAAGAGTCCTGGAGACTTGAGGATACTTGATGTCACTTCAACTCCTGTGAAAAACTATCAGCTAACGCTGACGTGAAAAACTCTAAAAGAGTATATAATTATAATGATATAACTAAATCACAGTACTTGAAAACATTTATCTGTGTTAAAAGAAATAAGCTCGGGCTAATTTTAAAATGTTACACATAAACTCTTCGCTTACAAAAAATGTATTTAAATCTATACAAACAGTGTTTGGCTTTAACTGACCTGAAAGGGTTGATATGCCATAAAACACAACCTACCAACCGACACTCAATTTCTGTACCGTTTCTTTGTCCTTTTCTGTTACGTCTTAGTCTTTTATTTACTACAACAACAACTACAACAACAACAACTACAAATACTATCTCATGACATCCCTTCTTCTTCTTCTTCTTCTTCTTCTTCTTCTTCTTCTTCTTTGTTTCCTTTTCAAATTCCTTTTCTTTTTATCCTTTCTTCACCTCTTCCTTTTTCTTTCTTCACCTTGTCATTTCCTTGCCAAGCTCATCATTCACATCATTCATTACTCTGCTGTTCCGAGAAATGTAATAATGTGGAAGAAATCGACTTTGAGCTAAAGGGTTTCACTGAGAGAGCCACCATCGACTTGGTAATTATGAACAGAGGCCGACTAACTACCGACACACCCAACGTCTCTGGCCACCGAATTTTATCGCCACTTTATAACCCTTAACCTTTAAGCTAAAAGCTTTCGGGATGTCGACGTCAGTTTGACCACATCATTAGTAATTATCCGAAGGTAATCGATGGAAGAAATGGAAAATTCATCTTGTCGTATAGGCAGAGTTGCTTCAGGCTTATTTACACCCACAACACTAACACCCAATACGTGTAGACATATATGCACACAAGTACATGCGTGCACACGCAGACACACACGCAGACACACCCATATATATATAATCATTCTGTCGATCAGTGGATCGTGTACTATTTCAGAATACTAATTACGAGTTGGATAATCATTTAATATTCGAGAAACTTTTTCAAAAGCATTCACCTACAAACCACTCACTTTCAAATATGTATAAATATAAGTAAAGTAAAGTTGGTGACCTTAGTCATAGGTAACCCGAAGGCTCCTTTTTCAATAGCTACAACACCAAGGAGTAGAGGAGGGTGCTACACCATTCCCTACATTGTTCCAATTTACCTTGATCCTTACCTAATAATACTGAATTTTAAGCAAGGCAGTATCAAGTACCAATTTTTGAGTCTTTGGTTTGACTTGACCTGGGATTGAACCCCGGTCTTCCGGACCATTGGCGAACACTCTAAAAATTGGGAGGTGCACAATGAGTAAAAATTCTAGTCGTCGGAAAAGGAATCGGAAAACTAATTTCTCATCTTAAATAAACCTGCTCACGTTTCACTTCATGCTATTGTTCTTGAAAAAGGCATGAAACAATATCTTTCTTTAATCATGGGCAAATAGTAAGACTTCAATGTTACTACTAAAATATCAAATCATCATAAATCATGATAATAATCAAAGTCCGCCCTTTGCTGTAGGTATTACTACTACAGATTAGAGTGGAACTGGGTTTAATGGCAATGAATGGTAGTACATACTTCCCAGATATCGAGAAAAAGATCCTCATCACAAGATCCTGTTAAGTGTCATATCCAGGGCACCTCTTTTAAAAGAGTTTCACCTCTCTACAAAAAGAAAGAAAAAAAAAAGAAAGAAAGAAAAAAGAAAGAGAGAAAGAAACTTATTTAGAAAATAAAGACTTATATGAAGAAAAAGGAAATAGGAATGAAACACTATATAAAAAATGAAATTAAAGAAAAACGAAAAAGGAAAGGAAAGAAAAAAGAAAGAAAGAAAAGCCCAAAGGAAAATTAGAAGTGGTAATAAATTTACCCCAGCTATATTTCTGCCGATTGATAGGACACCCCTCATAACGAATGTACAGGATTTGACACTAAACAGTCTGGTGGTGAGCTTCAAGTAATGTTAGAACTCTGGGGAATGCGGAGTATCCCTTCATGGCAATCGCTTCCAGGTCCACTCTGGCCCGGTATGGTAGCACGTCTATGTTTCCAATAGAACTAAACTGCGTACTTATGCTAAATGGAATTGTTTGAAATAGAACTGTTTTGAGATTTAACTATGTGTGGAAAAATCTATACTTATACTAAAATGAATTGTTTGAATTTGAACTGTTTGACTAAACTGAATAGCTTGAAATAGAAATGTTTTTTGACAATTAAACTGTGTACTCATCCTAAACTCAATTGTTTGAAATAGAACTGATTATTTTCTTAAAAATAGATGTTGTGTTGAATAAACTACAAAGGTTTATACGCCCACAAAACCCAAACAACCAAATAGAAGACGGAACTGGTACTTTTTATAATGCAATCAATGTTGACAGAAAACTTTAGATTCAAAACACCTCAAAGTAAGTTGGCGACCGTTGTCGAGGGCAACCAAAAGGCTCCCTTTTCAATAGCTACTACAGCAAGGTGTAGGGAAGGGTGCTACACCTTTCCCTGGATTGCCCCACTATACCCTTCATACATACCTTATATTGCTGTGTGTTAAGCAAGGAGGTATCAAGTACCATTTTTAAAGTCTTTGGTATGACGCAGCCTGGGATTGAACCCGGGTCTCCCAGACCATTGGCGAACACTCAATCCATTAGGCCAATACGCTGCTTAAAAGATTATATTCTATCACACTTTGAGGCAGAGGAATTTGGGTTATACATACATACTTATAAGAATGAATATATTTAAATATCGATATACATTCACATTATGAATTCACATAAGCATATAAACAAATTTGGTTAAAATATGTTTAAAAATTTTATGATGAGTTTTATTGAGGAATAATGTGTTATTCTCCCATCAATCAGAATGTATGTATCTTCCCAAGAGGTGAATCTGTTGTCAATGTTTAATCAATTAACATTCGATCTTTCAAGACGGGGTTTTGTTTGACTTTGTTTTTGATAGTCAGACGCAAAAGACAAATTATTTTCCCACAGTCATGGCAAAATCGATTGTTTGACACTTGCATAAAAATTATTGACAGTAAGGATCTTCGATGGAATGCCGTTGTTAGTGTGGGTAATTGAAAAAAAAAAAGAATGAGACAAAACGGAAATATTTACACATTCTGACGGGTGAAAATCAATTATTGGTGCACCCTATTTATCTATGAATGAAGATAAATATACATACACACGCAAACACACACACACACATACACACATAGTTTTATATATATATATATATATATATATATATATATATATATATTTGTACGTATCTTTTAATTGAAAAAAATGTATTTGTAAGTTTCTTAATCTAGCATCTAGCCTTTTGTCAATCCTATCATTATATATATATATATATATATATATATATATATATATATATATATATGTGTGTGTGTGTGTGTGTGTGTGTGTGCGCGCACGCACGTTCGATCCTTTGTGTATCCGGGGGTTTTGATATTTGATTTATCTTTTCGTAAAACAATCAAAAGTTAATATACCTTCTTTCGAATACACGTACCCCTCCCCTACCCCCGTAGGGTTGAGTTCTCTTGCGAAGAAGTAATCATGTTGCTATTAGCGTCTATTGCCAGCCTCTTCGTAGATGAATTGAGGTCTTGGCAACCGTTGAACGGATGTATGTAAACAATTATAATTGTAATTCATAACCGTTTAAAATTTACATCGCAAATAATCGCTCCTCGTGGCTGAATGGTTAGAAGCTTTGGCTTGGCGTTTGAGTCAACCAGATTTCGATCCCAGCTATGAGAAGCTACTGTCTAGCCGCACTGATGAGTTCTGATAGAACGAAACAGATCTGTCTGTGGATGACTATAGAGATATATATATATGTGTGTGCGAGTGCGTGTGTGTGTGTGATATTTCTCATAAGTATTTGAAAATACAGAGAGTTTGCTCTGAAAATCTTGGTTTTAATTACAGTTGATAAAAGATGGAAAGAGAGTGTAAGATTGTTGCAAATAGTTTACACCCTTCCTTTTTTCCTACTTTGATTTACGAACAAGTGAATATCAAGACAAATATTTTGTCTTTTAAACTGAAGTAAACAGTTAAATGAAAACAAAATTCCCTTTCGAAAATTATTGAGAAACAAAGTCTACACTATAGCGTTTCGGTTTTGCTGGACCATCATCAGGACTATGAGGGGTTATATTTGTGGTGTTAGGTATAGATGGATGTATAAAAAGTGTAAAAATATATGAACATTTGGAAAAGTTGTTTAACAAGAAAATTTGGCTGTTTATGACAAGAAAAAATGGCCGTTTGATCAATGAATCAGCGTTCGTTTCTTTAAAATACGTCACGTGACATTAGAAACATTGTGCAGAACCCACGTTGCGTTAGTTCATCGAGAGATTTCGAGTCATTCCTCGTTTTCGACGCAATTCAAATCATATAAATCTGCATTTAAAAAAAAATATTAATGTATATGCCTTGGAAAATCCTAAGATACCAATATAAGCTTCTAGGCACAGACTTATGAAATCCAATAAAATGTCGAGATGAACGAAAAACGCAGGACATTCAGATAGGTGTGATTTTTCTTGTGTAAAGTTTGTCATAGAAGTCTTCTTGTTTTTGAGTAGGTCATATATATATATATATATATATATATATATATATATATATATATATATATATATATATATATATATAATGAGTGACCATTGTTGAGGACAACCTAAAGTCTCCCTATCAATTAGCTACTATACTGAGATATAAAGGAGAGCGCTTTTCCATTCCTTGGAGAGCTTCACTTGCTCTGGATACGTACCTTAAATGCTGAGTACTTAGCAAGGAGCCATCAAGGACCATTGTTTGAGTCTTTGATATGACTCGAGCTTGGATTAAACCCCGGTCTCCGCGGTCATTTGCAAACATTCTACCCATTAGGCCAATATATAAGTTATTGGCGAATGTAGTCCAGTGTGGCCAGAAAGCTCTTTTTTATTTAGCTAGTACACTGAGGTGTAGGGGAGGGCGCTATTCATTTCCCTGGATTCCTTCACTTTACCCTCGATACGTATCTTATATTGCTGAGTGTTAAGCAAGGAGATATCATGTATCCTTTTTAAAGTCTTTGGCATGACAGGATCTAGGATTGAACCCGGGTCTCCCGGACCATTGCCGAACACTCTACCCACTAGGCCATAAACAAGTAAAAGTAAAGCTGGTGATTGTAGTCGTAGGGTGACGAGAAGGCTCTCTTTTCAATAGCTTCTAAAACGAGGGATAGGGAAGGGCACTAATCCTTTGTCTGGATTGGTTCACTTTACCCTTGATTCGTACCTTATAATGCTGAGTGCTAAGCAGAAAAGTATCAAGTTCATTTTTTTGCGTTTTTTATTTGATTCGATCTGGGATAGAACACTGGTTTCCCAGCCGATTGGAATAATTGTTAGTGTTCGCTGTAGTCCTGGAGACCGAGGTTAAAACCCCGGTCGAGTCATTCCAAATACTAAAAAAAGGGTATTGATAACTCCTTGCTTAACACCCAATATTTTTTAGGTAGGGATCAAGGGTAATTGGAGTATTCTAAGAACAGGAGTAGTGCCCTTCCCTACACCTCGATGTAGTAGCTATTGAAAAGGAACTCTTGGGTCGCCCTCGACTATGGTTGGTCAACTTACAACTTATATACACATGTGTGTTTGTGTGGATAGATAAATAGATAAAACAACATATTATTGTCGAATATTTTAAATAATATCAAGAGTCGATATGTTGTAATATAGTAAAAAGTGGAAGGAAAATCTGTGCTATATAAATGTGTAAGTTTAATTATTTATTTACAATATTTTCTTCTGTGAATTGCGCGGTAAGCTGTCTTTATATTCCATGAATCGATATCTATTTACAAATTAATTTTAAGATAAAAAATCTGCTTTTAATAAAACAATATTGACTCACCACAGCATAATAAAAAATGTTCCGTTATTATTGTTTGGAGACTATTGAAAAACCGTAATAAACATAACAGTAAAAACAATCCATTGAAGAGAAAAACCCAAATGTCACTGTGTTTGTTGATCAACATGAAATTTATGAAAAAATTGGAAAATAAATGTCGTTGGCAGATGTTTATTTTTTTATTTTTTCATTTCTTCAAAAATGGTGTGTTAAAATTGGAAATGCTCTATTAAAAAAACTGTTACGTCTACATTTGGAAATAACTATATTTATCAACCCCTCCGCTCGGACTGGATATGATACAAGGTTAATTTTTAAACGGGGTTTAAAAGGTTTGAATTCAAAGTTTTTCTTCTCCTAGACTAGTTGCCTCACCAAAGCTGAAGAACCTAGTCAGTCCTACTATTTACCCATAGCTGGAGGGAGACTTATTAGATTCTTACCTTTCCCAAGGGTATTAGTGCTATGTGAAATGCAATCAGTCTCGTCCGGGATTTGAACTCGTGTCACCGTGTCCAATTCCTACGGCGAAAAACATTACCCCACGTCATCTCAATCTGGAAATAACACAAACGACGAGAAACAATAAAATGGTAGACGAGTTTATTGCGAGTTTATACCATTAAGTCTGCCAAGAAAAAGACTGTTAAATATCAAATTAAAAAAAATGAGATGACAACGTTAAATAAACAATTCAAGATTATAAAGACCATACACTAAAACAGCCGACGTTGTATCTAAATAGACGAAAATTTAACATGATTCTCTCATGTCATAGAAACAAAGCTAACAGAATGATATCTACTAGTTTTAACAATTTCAATTTAACTAGATTAATCATGAAGTTAATGTGGTCTTATGAAATGAAAGACATGCACGTGTGTAATGTGCCTCGATAGACTTTTATTAAGATTAATTAGTTGAATCAGACTTTCATCTTTCATTTTTTATAAGAATTTGCATAAGGTCCCGCTACGGTGACCATGATCATAGTTTGGACTCGTATCATTAGAATGTATCCAGGAATAGGTAAAAAGTCTAGGTTATATATATATATATATATATATATATATATATATATATATATATATATATATATATATATATATTATCCACAGACAGACTGTTTCGTTCTATCAGAACTCTTCAGTGTGGCTAGACCCGCAGGACGCTCGAAGCCGGGATATATATATAACGTAGACTTTTTAACGTATATATATGGAAAAATTGACAACAAATAATCCAAATAGAAAGGGGAGATTTATGAAGAAACAAGGTCGACAATATAGCGTTTCAGTTCTGAAAAACGAGCATCAAGAATATGAGGGGTTATATTAGTGATGTTATGTTAACGATGGATGTATACAACTTGTCAAATTTTTTATATATTTTTACACTTTTTATACAACCCCTCATAAACCTGATGATGGTTCAGCAGAAACGAACAGCTATCGTGTCGACCATGTTTCTTCATATATCTCCCCTTTCTATTTGGATTACTTGTTGTCAATTTTTCTTCGCAAACTGTCGGATTACAATCCATTATTTTCTTCCATATATATATATATATATATATATATATATATATATATTTAAAGACTAAGGATATATTTTAAAATAGGAAGGTCGACGAAGAGATTTGTATTTTTTAAAATTATATATATATATATATATATATTGTACTAAAGTGTAAAGGTTTCGTCAATTGCCCGGGAGACCGGGGTTCAATCACGGATCAAGTCATACCAGAGATTCCAAAAAGTGGTACTTAATACCAGATTGCTTAACACTCAGCATTATAAGGTACAAATCAAGTGTAAAGTAGAGCAATGCCGGAAAAGGTGTAGCGCCCTTCCCTACACCTCCGTGTCGTAGCAATTGAAAATAAAGTCTTCGGGTTGCCCTTGATTACTGTTGCCAATATTACTTTTTACACACATATATATGTGTGTGTGTGTATGGTTTACTATATTCCTAATGTAAGCGTACTGAATATCGTTGATAGAACATATGTATATCTAAATTTTAATAGCATAGACACAGTATCAACGTTGTTCACTCTGTACAATTAAATCATTGGTTTAGTTGTTTTTTACTGGAATTTGCTAAACTGAATTGTTTAAAATAGAACTGCGTCCATAATTTTATGCCGAGGATATACTCGCAAAATGACAATAGTGGTGTTATATAGCCTAAATTTGGTCGGGATGTGAAGTTACCGACCTTTCTTAAGACTATTAGTCTGAAAGTAAATGAAAAAGAAAGACTGGAATTTGAACTTGCTTACTACGATGTCACATCCAAGAAGGTTTGCCACAATGCCACAATGCATGTACTTACAATCTCATCGTTAATTAATCAAACTATTTTTTTTACTTTACAGAATGGCATAACGCATGCACAATCACTCACACAAAGACACATATACACCAATATAATTGCTTTTATAATTGGTATGAGCTAATGTTATTAATATGTACGTGGGGCCTTTAATAATTTTCCAGACTTTTTTGTACAGGGATTTAAAATTGTCGTAGACTCTCGAAAATTCAGTATGTTATTGCAATACATCTAATGAGATTATGTGACCTATTGTTAGGATTTCAGGTTTAAATCAACAGCGACAGTAAGAATTGGAATACACCCGACTAAAGTCTGATTGTGAATTTCAAAAATGCAATCTGGACGTCAGGACACTTTAGAAGAACGATATGCAATAAAGTTCTGTTTTAAACTTGGACAAAATGCCACAGAAATGTATGGAATGCTTCAGACTGCTTTTGGAACATCTTGCATGAATCAAGCATCAGTTTTTGAGTGGCATAAGAGATTCAAGGAAGGCAGGAAGTCAGTGAGGGATGATGAGAGGTTTGGCAGGAGTAAGGAAGCCAATACATCAGAGTTGATAGGACAAAGGGTTAAGGTTAAGGTTACTATGTTGAAGTTTTAAGGGAGTTAAGGAAGAGATTCCTTGGGAAGAGGGCAGCACTCTTCAAATTGGGTTAGTGGCATTTTCACCAGGACAATGCACCAGTCCACAACTCCATCCTTGTCACAGACTATTTGACGAAGATGGGCATCAATACAGTTCCTCAGCCTTCCTATAGTCCAGACCTTACTCCCTGTGACTTTTGGTTATTCCCTAAGTTCAGAGGCTGTCGTTATGAAACAACTGAAGAGATGAATGAGGCTGTGACAAAAGTCATTGACACGCTCAAACAAGAGGACGTCCATGGGGCCTTCCAGAAGTTGTTGGAACGGTAAAAGAAATGCATTGCAGCCGGACGAGATTACTTCGATGGGGACTAGAGTTTCATGTGTGTACTATCAATAAAAGTGCCCATACGAAAAAAGTCGGGAAACTTATTTAATGATCCTTTCACATATTTATCATTTACTTATTAATTAAACGACATTCCTTTATATTATTGATTGAGTCAAATACCAATTCCCTATAACTAATTGATTGAATTGTTTAAGTTAAAATCGTTGGCATTGTTTCAGAGATATAGTAAAAAAAAATATCAAAATTTCGCATATTTTGCAAGAATATCAGCTGCTTGCGTGTGTGATCTTTAGAAAATGAAATTGTTTTTCTGTCTCCGTAATTTCATTTTTTAAAAATTTATTTTATCCGTCTTTCGCTTGGAAAAGTTTATGGTTTTTGTATGCAATAAACTAGTTTATAAATTCAAACAAGACTGCTTTTTAGGAAATGTATTTGTTTCTAATTTCAAAACTCTTTTTGTAGAAAAGAAGGAAGAAAAAACATCTGTCAATAACATTTTTTCCAAAGATTCATGAAGATGAACGAATACGGTGACATTTACTTTTTTATTTCACTAGATATGTATTTCTTTATTTGCTGTAATGTTCATTAGAATTTTTCAAAGGATTCCCAACAATAATTGTTTCTTTGTTTTGGATTTATGGCATATCAACCTTTGTTGGCTATTTCATGTCAAATCTATTTTTATTCAAATAAACAGTTCTATTTCAAACAATTCCCCTTAGCCTGAGTACACATTTTCATAGACCAAAACTGTTCTATTTCACGCTATACAGTTTAGTCAAACAGTTCTATTTCAAACAATTAAGTTTAGCATACCAAAGCTGTTCGATTTCAAACAAATCAATCAAGCATAAATACGCAGTTTAAATGCCAGCACAGTTCTATTCTAAGCGATTCAGTTTAGCCAATGTCCGGAGGTTAAATACAAAAACACTCTTATTTCAAACAATTCAATTTAACATAAGTAAACAGTTTAGTTCTATATGACCCACATATAGGACCCTATCAGGTGCTACCACTGTGTACCAGAGTGGACTTTGGAGTAATGACAGACTCCAGGGAAATACTATCAGCTAACGCTCATGTGAAAAACTTACAAATAATAATAATAATAATAATAATAATAATAATAATAATAATATCTAATCTCAACCTGAAGAACAGATCTCACAATAATCAGCAAAAAAAAAAAGAGAATTTGCAAAATTGTTGACTTTGCTGTCCCGGCTGACCACAGAATAAAACTGAAAGAATTTGAAAACAATGATAAGTACCTCGACCTTGCTAGAGAATTGAAAAAGCTGTTGAACGTGAAGGTGACGATTGTATCAATTGTGATTGGTGCTTTTGGCACAGTAACTAAAGGATTATTAAAGGGCCTGGAGAACTTGGAATTTGGCGGACGAGTGGAGGCCATCCAAACGACAGCATTATTGAGAATGGCCAGAATACTGAGAAGAGTCCAGGAGACTTGCTGTCACTCACACTCCAGTAAAAATCCATCAGCTAACACTGATGTCAAAAACTCTAAAGGAATAAAGAAACAAAAATGGAAAGGAAAACAACTCTATGGCCGCTTTAAACGTCTAATAAACAACATCTCACACCAAAAAACCTGGATTTGGTTGGTTGGTAGTTTGAGTTTTATGGCATATCAACCATTGTAGGTCATTTAACGCCAAATTCTGTCTATATATACATACATAATCAACCAAAGATTTCAAAACGAATTTAAGGTAGGTAGAATGTTCTATTAGCAGGATTTCATTTGTTTGCATAAGATTAACAAGTTTTAAGTTGTCATATTTTTTCGTACAACTCTGTCTCTCTCAAGAAAGGCAGAATGTCATCTATTTTGACGTTCTCGAACAGATCGGTTAAGTTATTTACTTTGAAAAATCGCTTTCTGATAACAGCGAAATTCTGCATTCTATAAAATTGTGTTTAACCGTGCAAGTTGTCTGGCAGGTTAAGCACTATGGTTTTGGTTCCTGTTTCAAAATGAAAGAGAGAGTAAGCCTTGTATGACCAATTCGCAATCGGGATATAACAACTTGTTTATTCTTGATTTTCCTCGATGCTGGTCTCCAATCTCCTAAAAACCTGGACCTGGCTAAGAAAAGGAAACTTTAAGAGAGAAACGGAATCCCTCCTAATGGCAGCACAGATCAGCGCCATAAGAATTAATCATATCAAAGTGAGGATAGATAAGACGCAACTAAACAGTAAATGTTGACTATGCGGTGACAGAGAAGAAACGATCAATCACATAATAAGTGAATGCAGCAAATTAGCACAGAAGGAGTATAAGGCGAGACACAACTGGGTCGGCAAGATGGTCCACTGGGAAATGAGCAGGAAATTTCAATTCTACCATACAAACATATGGTATAAGCACAACCCGGCACCTGTCTAAGAAAATGAGTTGCATAAACTCCTATGGGACTTTAACATACAAACGGATCACCTAATCCCGACCAGAAGACCAGACCTCACAATAATCAACAAAAGATAGAGTATCTGCAAAATTGTTGACTTTGCTGTCCCGGCGGACCACAGAATAGTTCTAAAGGAAAGTGAAAAGAAGGATAAATACCTCGACCTTGCTAGAGAATTGAAAAAGCTGTGGAACATGAAAGTAACGGTTGTGCCAATTGTGACTGGTGCGTTAGGCACAGTAACTAAAGGATTATTAAAAGGCCTGGAGGACTTGGAAGTTTGCGGACGGGTAGGGACTATCCAAACGACAGCATTGCTGAGGACGGCCAGAATACTGAGACGAGTCCTGGAGACTTGAGGAGACTTGCTGTCACTCAAACTCCAGTGGAAAACCATCAGCTAACACTGATGTGAAAAACTCTAGAGGAGTAATAATAATAATAATGGATGGAATTTGGCCTATAAAAACGCGCCATTCTAAAACTGAAAAGTGGAAAACGACACATGAGGAAAGGAATGATATAAACAAATCAGAAAAAATCATAACACTCAGAGAAGAGAAAACGTGCAAATACTTAAAATATTGGCGGGTGTCACCATCAAATAAGTGGAGATGGAAGGAAAAACTAAGAAAGTGTATCACAGAAGAATAAGAAAACTACTCGAAAATAAACCTAATAGCAGTAACCTGACCTCCCAGTAAAATACTCAGGATCATTCCAGAAGAACAGAGAAGGACTTAAACAAATGGACCAGGGGACGAGGAAATTAATGACCACGCAGAATGCATAAGATCCTAGAGATAACATTGACAGACTATATGCCTCAAGAAAAGAAGGAGGAAGAGTATTTGCAAGCATTGAAGACAGTATTGACTCATCGATACAATTCGATGACTACATACAAAAGCGCAGATGGATACTGATCACAACCACCAGAAATAAAACTGACAATAGGATTAGCAGAACGGAAATAAACAGAAACTAAAAAGGGAAGAAATCAATTTTTATGGACTTTTTAAGTGACTAAAAAGCGACATCTCACACGAGAAAACGTGGACATGGATAAAAGGGAAATCTTTAGAGAGAAACTGAATCTCTCCAAAAAGCTGCCCAAACCAACGCCAATGGGGGACCAATCATATCAAAGCAAGATTAGATAAAACAAACCACTGATGTAGGTTATGTATTGATTGAAACGAAACGATCAACCACATGATAAGCGAGGCAGAAAAATATCTCAGAAAGGATATAAGACTTGATACTACTGAATGGGTAAGATGATTCACTGGGAATTGTGCAAGGATTTAAATTTTACCATACGAACAAATGCTATATGTACAACCGAGAAATTGTCCTAGAGAATAGGACGCAGAAAATGCTCTGTGGTTTTGAGATACAAATTAATCACCAAATCTCGACCAGGTGACCAGACCTAATAATAATCAAGAAAAAGAAAAATTGCCGAGTAAAACGGAATAAAAAACGAATAGAAAGATAAGTACATGGACCTTGCTAGATGATTTTAAAAACTGTGGAATATGAAAGGGACGGCGATTCCTAATATAATTGGTGCTCTTGATACAGTTACCGAAGGATTTGTACAGGGACTGGATGACTTAGAAATATGAGGACGAGTGGAGATCATCCAAACTACAGCATTATTTTGATCAACAAAAATACTAAAAAAATGAATGTTGTCTTATGTCAATATAAAATACGTCATAAGGACCAAATAAGATAATGCAAAAATTGATGATACACCACAGAATATTAAGAATAGATTATGTGAAGACAGAGTTGAAGGGTAAAGCACATGTTAACGAAATGCAGAAAATTAGAATAAAAGGAATACAAAACTCGACAAAACAGGTTGGATAATGTAATCCACTAGAAATTGTGTAAGATGTTAAAATCTGTCTAGACAAAAAATGGGATATACACAAGAAAATATATGAAAGTATATCTGAAAATAATTGCTACATACCCAAGAACGAGTCTCCCAAGATTTCACCTAAATTGCTCTTCAGAATTGCATTGGCAAAGTGGGTTAGGATAAAATACATTTTATTGATTAAAAACTCCCCTCACCTATACAGAAATTAGCATATAAAAAAGACCTATTCAAGAAACTGAACATTTTTTACCCTTTTTCTGCATCGGACAATTTTTATCAATCCTTTTATCCATTAATTAACCAATTTTTCCTGTCTGTAAATTAAATATTTCAGACCTTTGTCGGTTTCTTAAATAAAGGCTTTTTTATTCTTCTATTTTTTATATGCTAATTTCTCTATTGGTGATGGGTATTTTTAATGAATAAAATATATTTTATCCTAACTCACTTCACCAATGTGATCCTGAAGAGCCGTTTCCGTGAAACGTAAGTACACTCGTTCTTGGTCATGTAGGGATTATTTTCATATATATATCTGCAGAACTGATTTCCTTACTAAAACATGTCATTTTTGTGCAAATAAATTGGTTCGAGAAGATGAAACTTAGAATCTGTATTTTTTTCTATTTATTGACCAATCAGTGCATTCGCGTTAGTTTTTAAATATTAAAATACCCGCTTGACAGAAATGTTTGTCTTGCCCAGAAAAATTTGAAGGTTCAAAACCTTCCCTCCATGAATATAACCAATGTTTTAGCCAATTACTATCCTCGGTAAATAATCACCTTTTAGGCTAATTTTTTGCCTACTTAGATAGTACGAATAAGCGAACAATTATGAAAATGTACATTCTTTTTATTCAAGAATGCATTCAATCTAAGTTCTTTTAAATTTTCTTAAATTGTATGAATCCTTTTATTATCGTTGATATATTCATCAGTCTCCCACTGATAAAATATCAGCAACAGTCACATGTACGATAAGGCACAGATACATTTTTCTCTTACAGAGAGACAAACTGATACTAAGTTTGTTAGCACTCGTAAACTATGTCCCTTTATTCTAAACTAACACTTACTACTATGATTTTCCTACGAAACTTAACAATCATTATTGAAAATATCTTCGCTCTAATATTATCTTTGTTACAAGAAAAGATTTCATAAACTTTGTTTGCCGGCAAAATTTTCACTCAAAAAATAGATAAAAATTAATTTGTAGATTAGTGTGTTGTGCAATCATTTTCTCCTTTATTTGCAACATATGCGTGTGGGGGGGTGTTACAGTTATGCCTGTTAAAAAATTAATTTAACTGAATTAATCAACCGTATAGAAGAAGAAGGTACCCCGCAAAAACAATTACCGACGCCGACTACGCAGATGACATAGCGTTACTGGCGAATACACCCAACCAAGCCGAAACACTACTGCATAGTTTAGAACGAGCCGCCGCAGGTATTGGCCTCTATGTCAATGCACACAAAACTGAATATATGTGTTATAACTGTTGCGTAGCCATATACACGAATATGGCCATGTGCGAAATAGACATGTAATGTTCATTACTATAGAACATATAAAGAACAGGAATCTCAAAAACACGTAACTACTTCTTATTCCGGTACGAAACCTTTTTATTAACTTTGAGTTAAAGGTTTCGACGTTAGAAGGAAAGACACAATCTTCTATGCTGTCTTATTCATTTGGCCCCCAACTCGAGCGGCCCCCATCGGGCGCACGTTCGCCTCGCGCCTGCGAGCTCCAAAATTGATCCTTCTCATTCGGCGTCCAAAACCCGACTCTTATTTTCTTCAAATTCTCACACAAACTTCCGCGTGCTTCCGGTGCGTGACGTCACCCGCACCTTGTCACCCAGTATCGTCTCGGACTGTTATGACATCTGAGTGACACCTCCATCCGCTCGCGCGCACCCACGTTAACACCTGCTTCAATCTTACACCCAACCAACCCATGTGCTGAGCCGAAAGGTTCTCAGCCTAACTAAACTCAAAGGCATGAACCGAAATCTCTCGGCTATTTCATAACAAAACCAAACAGGTGACATTTCCACTCTAGACGGAACCTCTCCGAAACTAGTAGACAAATTCACCAACCTAGGAAGCAGCGTCTCATCAACTGAAAAAGACCTGCCAGAAGCGATGAATGATTGGGAGAAGAGCGAGAGAGGGTCAGGGATATCCGTGCTGGCGGCACGACATGAGTATGATGATGATGATGATGGAAGATTAAAACTTGCCTATTATCAAGAGATAGCACAAACTAATTAGTTAACAGAAACAATGAAAATTGATACTAAGCCCTTTGCTCTTTGAGCTAATCTTAAGACAAATATTAAATGAATTTAATGGCCTGTAGAATAGATTTCAGATCGAAATGTTCACGAATTTATTATTCTCCTTTTTCTTGATCACTGATAAAAATATCTAGCCAATAATTGTAAACGTATGAGGAAATTGTATACATTAAATAAAAGTGTCATTTTTAACTGTATTTATTGCGCTTTACTTGTAAGTAAATAGAAAACTTCTCTTTCGAAACATTCATTTATTTACGTTTTTAAAAATGGGCCTGTCTAAATAGGTTCAATCTTTCTTAAGGTTAACGCATTCAGGAACGTGTCGGTATCATCTCGTCATATCTTATGATACGCGATCATTAACTACAGAAAGGTTGCGATTAAAATTGGCATATCTTCTTTTATTGAACAATATATTATGATTTTTGTGGTTCACTTCATTTTGCAAACCAATTTTTACTTTGGAGAGAGAGAAATGTCCTGATCGGTGTCATTATCATCTTGTCATGTCATCAGCACGGATATCCCTGACCCTTTCTCGCCACCTCTCCCTATCGTTCATAGCTTTCGGCAAGTCCTCAGGGCTACACCTCGTATCCTCACAGAGCTACTGTATGTAAGTTCGAGTTGGTCGCCCTGCTTTTGCTCGGTCATGTGAAGGGGTCCATAGGAGTACATCACTTATGAGCTCGCCCCTACTTTTCCAGCCATGTCCTGTATGTCTGGTTCGTTCAGTGTCCTGTATGTCTGGATAGTTTTCGTGATGGGTGGTAGATGGCCATACAGATGCTGCTTTGTTGGGTGTCGCCTCCAGGACCTGTTCAGTATTGCTCGCGGTATTCTTGTGTAGTTGCCGTCAAGCTTTTTCTCCAGCCGTTTAGTTAGCGTCCATGTAGTGCATCCATAGAGAAGTATCAACACAACCACTGCTTGGAAGAAACTGCGTTTCATTTTATCGGTCAGGTCTGACTTCCATATGACCGATAGCCTATTGACAGCTGCCCATGTCTTTGTTGTCGCGTGTCAATGTCTGTCTCGGTCGATGAGACACTGCTTCCGAGGTAGGTGAACTTGTCTACTAGTTTTAGAGAGCTATCGTGGCCGTGCAAAAGCAGGACGACCAGCAGGAACATATATTCAGCAGCTATGTGAGGATACGGGATGTTATCCTGAAGACCTACCTAGGGCGATGAACGATAGGGAGGAGTGGCGAGAGAGGGTCAGGGATATCCGTGCTATCAGCGCGATATGATGATGATCCTATTTACCAACCCCTCCGCTCGGGCAGGATATGACACAAGGTCAATTTTTAAGCGGAGTTTAACAGGTTTGAATTCAGAGTTTTCCTTCTCCTAGACTAGTTGCCTAACCAAGGATGAAGAACCTAGTCTGTCCTACTATTTACCCATAACTGGAGGGAGAATACTTGGATTCATACCTTTCCCAAGGGTATTAGTGCTATGTGAAATGCAATCAGTCTCGTCCGGGATTTGAACTAGTATCGCCGTGTTCATTTCCTACGACGATAACAATTACACCACGGGCACCTCCATATGATGATGATGGCCGTTTAGTGTGGAAATGTCGCCTGTTTTATTAAAGCAGATATATTCCGTTTTGTGTGCATTGGCATGGAGGCCAAAAAAAGCCGCTGGGCTTGATGATCGGTGTAGTTGACATTTATTCCTATTTTCTTCTTATACGTAGGTGAGCTGTAAATTTAATTGGCTGAAAAGTTTTATGATGTCATCATATACACTGTTGATGATTTTCTTTACTAATGGAATCCAACCACAGCAACACCGAGGGTTGACATCTGTGGGTTGCAAAGGGAAAATTCATTTGGTCATATTATATGAGAGTATTTTTGTCAGCCACTGAACTTTTCATAAGAGCGATAAGTGTTTTTTTGCTTTTCCCAAGGGTATTAGTCCGAAAGTGAAGGTAATTGTCCAACTGGAGTTCGAACTCGATTACTAAGTAAGTCCCTATTCTACTGGGACTCTCCTCTAGTTTTCGCTTGGTACTTTATAATTGTGGTTTCATATATATCTACAAAGTTTCAAAAACCTAATGAGGTTATTGAATAATACACAAAAGGACGATGTTCCCCACTGTAATAACAGAAGCCAAGAAAGATCACCTGGGTCTGACACAAGGTGAAAATATCAGAGGTCAAATTTGTGAAATAGATGGTTACATATGCGTGACTAATTAAAATCCGAAGATTATAATCATTTACAATAGCTAAGTTTTTCGCTATCATAAGAAGACTTTTAATACTTGAAAGTCTATATTATTCCACTTTAAATGGCCGAAGTCAAACCCTATTCTACCATGATGAATCCTTAGTCAAAGCACAAAGAGAGGTTCAGTGATCGAAACTGATAAATCCTTTTGCATTTATCACCTCGTGTCGTCAAAGGCCATATTCTTCCATTGACTGTAATCATAGGATTAGGATTTTAGCCGTCCATTATAAGATATTCTTATCAATAATGATCATCTCTTGTTCAGCATGCTCAGGCGTGGTTATGATTTCACAATGCAGGTTCGTTTGATAATAATTAATTCTATGCAGCTTCTGCCAAGCGAATTTGTCCACTCTGAGTTGGAACTGTGGTAGGATAGGGTCGTCGAAAGGACTACCGTTGCACATACTGAATAAAAGATGTTGCTATGCTATAATTTAGGTAGGAAATAATTCATTTATTCTGCCGCGAAGAAATTTGTGATTTTAGTTTTGAGCCATTGAAGCAATTGATGCCCAGTGAAGAAAAAATACTTCAGTTTTAAGCCAGACCTTTCGTGGGGATTACCTGTGGTGTTGTGGCTAATTAGTTGTCCTGCGAAATCGTTGTCATCATGTTCGGATTCAGTTCGCTCTGATAGGTCCAATTTGGAACAAATAACTTTTGAAAAGATGTGAACACCATTTTCCCCCAGCTATCGAATAAAATGTATTATTACTGTTCTTCTACAGACATGGATTTGGTATTAAATAACCCATGAAATTTGTGATTCGATTAAATCAAGGAAACAAAGCCAACTTGACCTTTGTTATCTGGGCTTAAAATTCGCTGACCCTATCCCTAATAGATGGGTAAAACCCCACCTGAAATTAATATAATGGGTATAAAACTAATTTGCTGCTACCTAACAAGACTTTATAAGTTAAATGATATTATCTGTGCAAGCAGCCTAGCAATTTACATCTCTAGCTGAACCATTGTTCTTCTCTTAATGACAGATTTTTGACAAAAAAATATGACGACCAAACTGGACGTTTTGTTTTTCTAGAGTTTATTTCTTATCAATTTTTCCTACTGCAGTATTACAACATTTTTCTTGCAATTTAAATATATTTGCATTTTGCATATTGAAAAGTATCCGGCAACCTTCAGTGTCATAACTCCAAAGTCTAATCTGACTCCTTTGACTTGAGGTTGTAATTATTTCGGCCTTGTCTATGAGATTTAAACAGTCGTCATATTCGATAGGACTGTGTGCAAAAAGGTTCTTAAAAAAATACAGAAAAAGTAATTATGAACGTAAAATGAACTTGATTCTCTCGCCCAAATGTATAAAATAATCCTTGACGTATAGACATACCTATAAATCAGTCAAGCAAGCAATCAGCATATGTTTGTGAATTTGTGTGCATTTATCAACCTTTCCACGAGAGCAGGATGTGACACAAAATAAATTTTTCATGCAGGTTTAAAAGGTTTGTATTCAAATTTTTCCTTCTTCTTGGCCGGAAGCCATAACATGGTTTCAGAACCCCATCTACTCTACGAAAGAAGACGAAATGGGTGCACACATTTCCCAAAGTCCAGGATTTGATCTCTGGTCTCCGTGCCCATTTTTATGATTATTACTATTACACCACAAGCGCATATTTTCGGGGGTGGGGGAGTGCTTAACATGTTTCAGTTAAAACTACACGCACATTTCTTTTTAACAGCTTTTATTGAAATCTACATCGTTAAAATCTAGAAAGAAATAAAAGATACTGTTTTGAAAGTTTAACTCCTATAAAAATCACCACGTGTCTGGTTCGTCTAATTTTGACAGTTTTCGTGATGGGTGATTGGTGGCCATATAGCTGCTGCTTTATAGGGTGCTGTCTCCAGGACTTGTTCAACATTGCTCGCAGCATTCTTGTGCAATTGCTGCCAAGCTTTTTCTCTATCCGTTTAGTTAGCATTCATGTGGTGCATCCATATAGCAGCATCGACACGATCGCTGCTTGGAAGAAACTGCGCTTCAATTTATCGGTCAGATCTGACTTCCATATGACCGAAAGGCTATCTATAGCTGTCCATGCCTTTGCTAGTCGCATATAAAGGTCTGTCTTGGTTGATGAGACATTGCCCTCTTGGTTGGTGAATTTGTCAACGCGTTTCAGAGTGCTATCAGCATGTGCTGATAGAAGAAAAGTTTCGTTTGAAACTTCTTATCTGATGAAAACTACCGATTTGGAGATGAAATGTCAGAAGATGAGATTCATCCCGTGAAGAGTTTCTTGACTTATAATCGTACACCAGTTGATTCAATAATGTTTTTCGCCATGTAGTTCCTACTCTTTTGTTCTGAACTTTCAAGAGATTTCAGATTCCTTACGGAGATTCCATAAAAGACTGAACCTGTGATTTTTGTTCCAATCATTAGAATCCAGGAAAACGTCTGTCATTGCTTTTTGTGTTCTTGAAAGCAAATCGGTTTCTTCCACTCAGCTAGGATTTCCATTATTAGAGTTCCTGTTGCCAGTCAAGGAAAGAAATATTTTGACTTATCGATGGATGGCAGCTCTAATGTTAAAGCTTAGAAAGAGGATCTGGTGAAGAAAAGGAAAAAAAAAACATAAATCGAATATTTTTTTAATTGCTTAAAGCGAAAAAAGGAAAAAAGAAAGATGAAATGTTTGGAATGGATAAAGTGAGAAGTAATGTTTTACGGCTTTGTCTTCTTTTTTGCTATCAGATTACACTCGGTCGTTCATCGCCTCTGGCAGGTCATCAGGGCCACATCCCATATCCTCACATAGCTGCTGGATGTATGTTTGAGCTGGTCGTCCTGCTTTTGCCCAGCCATATGTGGGGGTCCATAGGAGTACATCACTTATGAGCTCGTCCCTGCATCTCCAGCTGTGACCTGCATGTCTGGATCATCTAACTTGGATAGTTTTCGTGATGGGAGGCAGGTTGCCGTATAGTTGGTGCCTTGTGGGGTGTTGCCGGCAGGACTTGTTCAATGTCGATTATAGACTCCCAAATTCACCTAATATTTGGATATGTAAATATTCAGTGATCTTTTTTGTGTGCTGGCAACACAATTTTGATCAATATATTTTCAGTTTATCTAGTTGATGAGATTTCCCATGAGTCTGAGTGACACTAAATCTCTTCAAGTCTCTACAACTCTTCTCAAAGATCTGAACAATGCTGTCGTTTGGATGATATCTGCTCGTCTTCAACTTACCAACTATTCTCGCCATTTCACCAAGCCTTCGAGGATCTTTCCAAGTTGACCGCTTAAATCTGGTATCACCATCCCCTTCAGGTTCCATAGCTTGTTCAGTTCTCGGGCAAGGTCCTAGTACTTGTCTACTTTTCGTTTTCTAATAGTTATTCCTTGTGAGTATTTCTGACGTGCGTTAGCTGACGGCCTTTCACTTGAGTCTGAGTGACAACATTTCTCCTCATGTCTCCTGGTTTATTATTATCATTATTATTATTATTATTATTATTATTATTATTTACTCTTTTAGACTTTTTCATATCAGCGTTAGCTGATGACCTTTTACTGGAGTTTGAGTGATAGCAAGTCTCCTAAAGTCTCCAGGACTCGTCTCAAGATTCTGGCCATCTTCGATAATGCTGTCGTTTGGATGGTCTCCACTCGTCCGTTAACTTCTAAGTCCTCCAGGCCCTTTAATAATCCTTCAGTCACTGTGCCAAAAGCACCAATCACAATTGGTACAATCGACACAATTGGTACAATCGATTTGGTAGTTCGATTTCCCGCTTTTCATTACTAGCATGGTGCATATTTCTATATCAAACCCCAATCCTATATCTTCAAAGTATATTCTCACCGTCTGTATTCGGGTTTCCAATTCTCTTTCGTTTTTGGCAATCTGATTTTCTCCATGTACATTAAGTGGTGATCTTATGAGTTCGCATCTAGCTGTGTATTTCCCGAGAAAGTGATTGAGTGACTTACATTCACAAGATCATGTGCGATTTCTGTCTTTCGCTTAAACCCCGCTCGACATTCGATGTCTTTCCACTCCCACCTTCTTGTAATAACTTTAGCTGAAAATAGTGATTCCAACAGAAGAGAGGGACAGATAATAATAATAATTGTTATTATTATTATAATGACGACACAGGAACATGCTTGTTAATGCCAAAATTTGATGAAAGGACACCATCCAGAGCAGAGCAGTGTTAATGCCAGTTTGAATACTTAGGAAAGTTCTGGAGGTCAGAAGAGACTTACCGTCATTCATACATTAGCGAAAACAAACCCAGTTAGAACTGGAAGGAAAATCTCGCTACGGTTAAAATAATAATGAAAAAAGAATACTTGCAGAATTGTGTACTTTGCTGTCCATACTGGCCATACTGTAAAATTGAAAGAAAATGAAAAGATGGATAAGTACCTCGACTTTGCTAGGGAACTGAAAAAAAACAACTATGGAGCATGAAAGTGGCGATTATACCAATTGTAATTGGTAGGCTTGGTACAGTCACCAGAAGATTGATACAAGGCCTGAAGGACTTCGAAATAACAGGACGACTGAAGACTATTCAAACTACTGCATTATTGAGACCTGCGAGAATACTGAGAAGAGTTCTGGAGAATTCAGGATACTTACTGTCATTTACTCAAGTGAGATACCATCGGCTATTTTTGGAGGGGAAAACCCTCAAATATAATAATAATAATAATAATAATAATAATAATAATAATAATAATAATGCGATTTTGAGACACAAACAGATCATCTAATCCACGCTAGAAAATATACTTTGTGATTGTTGGCAAAAAAGAAGGAAGAGAACCAATCGAAAAGTACACTTTGTGGTCTCGGCCAACCACAGGGTGAAAATCAAAGCAATGTAAAAAGCAATAAACACTCAGATCTTGCCACTGAACGAAAAGAGCTAAGGAACGTAAAGGTGACGATGATACCGATAGTAGCTAGTGCACTTGGAACGATCCCTAAAGTCAAAGTAAAAGGAAGTAGACGATTTGGAAATCGGGGTACGAGTGGAGACCATCCAAACTACAGCATTGTTGAGATCATCCAGAATATAAAGAAGAGTCGTGGACACTTGAGAAGATTTACTCTCACTCAAGCTCCAGCGAAAGAATATCAGCTAATGCTGGTGTGAAAAATTCACGAAGAATTATATAATTCTAATAATACTGATAATGGTGACAATAATTATAATAATTTGACTATTTTACCAAATGAGACATGCACAAACGAGGATCCTTCCTGGAGAATGGGATGCACAAAATTCTCCGGAATTTTGAGTTAAAAAACGGGTCATAAAACCCCCTCCTAGAAGATCAGAACTAGTGATAGTTAATAAAAAACAGAGAATTAGCCACCTTGTGGACTTTGCCGTGCTAGCGGACTACAGAGTGAAAATCAAAAAATGCAAACGAAAAAACAAGTATTGGGATCTTGCCGGAGAACCAGTAAAGCCATAGAACATGAAGGAGACGATGATTCCAATTTTAATCAGTGAATTCGAAAAAATCCACAAAGGATTTGGTAAAGATACTAGAAGAGTTGGAAATCGGAGAACGAATCAAGACTCCAAATTCCTGCATGACAAACATTTTCTAAAATAACGAGGAGACTCCTAGGAACCTGAGGAGACTTGTTGTCACTCAGACTCCTGTGAAATACCACCAGCTAACGCTGGAGTAAAACCTTCACAGGATGTAAAATAATAATAATAATGATAATAACAATAATAATAATTATTATTATTTTATACTCTTTTAGAGTTTTTCACATCAGCGTTAACTGATGGTTTTACACTGGAGTTTGAGTGACAGCAAGTCTTCTCAAGTCTCCAGGACTCGCCTCAGGATTCTGGCCGTTCTTAGCAATGCTGTCGTTTGGATAGTCTCTACCCGTCCGCCAATTTCCAAGTCTTCGACGCCTTTTAATAATCATTTAGTCATTGTGCCTAAGGCACCAATCACAGTTGGAACAATAGTTACTTTCATGTTCCACAGCTTTTTCAATTCTCTAGCAAGGTCGAGGTATTTATCTTTCTTTTCACTTTCCTTTAGAATTATTCTGTGGTCCACCGGGACAGCAAAGTCGACAATTTTACAAATTTTCTTTTTTTTTTTTTGTTGATTATTATGAGGTCTGGTCTTCTGACCGGGATCAAGTGATCCGTTTGTGTGTTAAAGTCCCATAGGAGTGTATGCATGTGATTTTCTAGGACAGGTGCCGGGTTGTGCATATACCATTTGTTTGTATAGTCGAATTGAAATTTCCTGCACATTTCCCAGTGGACCACCTTGCCGACCCAGTCGTGTCTCGCCTTAAACTCCTTCTGTGTTAATTTGCTGATTCCGTTTATTATGTGATTGATCGTTTCGTCTCTGTCACCGTATAGCCTACATTTACTGTTTTGTTACGTCTTATCTATCATTGCTTTGATATGATTGGTTCTTATGGCATTGTGCTGTGCTGCCATTAGGAGGGATTCCGTTTCTCTCTTAAAGTTTCCTTTTCTTAGCCAGGTCCAGGTTTTTTGGTGTGAGATGTTGTTTATTAGACGTTTAAAGCGGCCATAGTGTTGTTTTCCTTCCCATTTTTGTTTCCTAGTCGTTGTCACTATTCCGTCTATCGTGTTGTCGGTATCGTTTTTGATGGTTGTAATTAGTCCTCGTTCGTGTTTTTCTATTTAGTCTTGGAGCCGTTGTATGGGTGTGTTAACAGTGTCTTCGATGCTGGCAAGTCCTCTTCCTCCCTCTTTTCTAGATACATATAGTCTGTCAACGTCGTCTCTGGGGTGAAATGCCTTATGCATGGTTATTAGTTTTCTTGTTCTTTGGTCCATTTGTTTAAGTTCGTCCCTGGTCCACTTGAGAAAGGTCCCGACTATCTGACTACGGGCACAGCCCAAGTATTTATTCCTTTGATGAGGTTTCTGCTGGAGAGTTTTGTCTCGAGTAGTTTTCGCGTTCTCCTGAGATATTCTTTTCGGATCGTGTCTTTCATTTGCACTTGTTTGATAGTGTAAGCCTCCAAGATGCCCAAGTATTTGTAGGTTTCCTTTTCTTCGAGCGTTCTAATTCTGTCGTGATTTGGTAGTTCCATTCCGTCTGTCATATGTCGTTTGCCACTTTTCATGACGAGCATGGCAGATTTTTCTATGCCAAATTCCATTCCTATGTCCTGACTGTGTATTCTAACGGCGTGTATGAGAGTTTCCAGTTCCCTTTCATTTTTCGCAAATAATTTAATGTCATCCATGTACATTAGGTGGTTGATCTTCTCTTGTGATCTGTTGAGTTTGTATCCGGCTGCGCATTTTCGGAGAATGTGGTTCAATGGCATCATGGCTATAATGAATAGTAAAGGAGATAGTGCATCTCCTTGGAAAATGCCTCTTTGGATCTTTGTTTCCCCTATGCTTTTTCCTCCTGCTTTCAGGTCCTCTCTCCAGGTTTTCATGGTCTGTTCGATGAAGTTCATGACTTCATATTATTATTATTATTATTATTATTATTATTATTATTATTATTATTATTATTATTATTTGTCTTGGCTTTTTTTGTTTAATGGCATATCAGACTTTGTGGTTAATTTTATAGCATGGTTATCTTAGTAGAAATACAATAGTAGTAAATAATTTTTTAAGCTTTAGTTATTAAATAATCCCAGACGAGTTGACATGCCGTTAAAATCAATCACTCAATCAACTTTTAGGCAAAACAGTTGATAGTGCAAATGGATCTCCATTTATACACCCGATAATTTTTTATATCAATTAAAAATTCATCTCCGGGATAAGATTTAAGGGCATGGAAATTATTAAAAGATGATAAAAGAGGCGTTACTTTCACAAGAGCTCTACCAATTAATAATTAATTAGAGAAAAGGAAATGTTTTGTAGAGAATTATCGCTACTTTCGTTATGATACTTTTTAACACGCTTCTAATTTTAGATTTTTTATAAAGTTGTATCTAACTTCGCCGGTTATTTAATTCAATAACCATCATCGTGGAAAAACAGTAATGGTACAATTTAAACCCATACATGGGAGGGGATAATGTGTTTCATGCCTTTCTCAAGGGTATTATTCCGAAAGTAAACGTAACACAATGAATTGAGTTCGACCTCACTTACTAAGATGCTTTAGTCCACCTCCTAAGCCATGACAGTACGGGTACTGTCATGATTATTGTAATCGTATTGTACACATAAAAGAGACGGTGTACGTGTTAATAGGGAGGTATAAACCAACCACAGTTTGCCTTTTAGCTAATATGAGATGTTTCACTCTTCTCTCTTCTTGACTTGAGCGCTTATGAGTTGTTATGAAGTACATAAGGAAAGGCATTTCAGATTGACGACGTTCAGAATAGAAGAAAATGTTTGATGTCTATTGATTTAGATCAAGAGGATGGAGAGAGAAAAGGAAAAAAAAAGAAATCAATCAGAAAGAAGGAAAGACAAAGGAAAGGATTCATTGAAAATATGGAAATACAGATCTACTGCTAGCGGAATGATTATTATAGCTGGCATTTATCAAACTGAGACTAGTGTGGCACAAGGCCAGAAGTAAGAGACATTTAGTGAGAATCAAACATACAAATAAAAACTTCTAACTTTTCTCTCTGATTATAACACAACGAGACGAGTTAAAGTCTTTCACTAAGCTTATTTACGTGAGATACTGGGTTCTTTCAATAAGCTTAGCTAAGTTTGACGGAATATCCTATGTACGGAGCTCTTGATGAGAATCTAACTCCCTAACAACTGTCTACAAGCTTAGCTCTGAAAATATAAATTATGAGACGTACGCAAGTCATTGAAGATTCAATTTTTATCATACAACCTGAGAGAACACATGCAATACCCGTCTTCATCAGCTACTAACCCGAGTTTATAACATAGTTTCAATGGTTAAGGTGGTACTATCACCACTGGCACCACCAGCAGCTTTTGTTACCGGTCAGGGAATGAAGACAAACAGCGCGAAAGATCTTTGTACCTTAGGTTCATAACAAACATAACCTACAAATAGCAACTATCACTCTTTAAGCAGTAAATTATAAGAGGTTCGTAAAACATTTAATGAGTTTAGCCTGGTTTGGCGGGAGACCACAAACGAGGGGACACTCAGTAAGAAGCAGACTCACTAACAACAATATGCTATTGGTGGATCTTAAAGTACGCTGATTGTATTCCTAACAAAGAGGTAAAAAGAATGTATCGTTGGTAGGACTCTAAACTATATTTCTTGGTGAAGCTCGATATGTGGGTATATGAGGAGTGTCAAATACAGCTTAAATGTCATTAATTTTAGCTTCCCTCTAACTCAAGTGATAGATTGGGCTCTAACAGGACTCCATCTATCAGTCAAATTGATCTGATTTAAATTTGATTTTATAATAATACTTCACATCATATAACCGTCAACAAAAACTGTTTATGAAAAATAGACAAATGTAAATATGAAATGAAATGTATACAAGGACCGAACCTCGACACAGTGAATATCCCCGGCTGTTAAAAGAGCAGTAAAAAACCTGTCTAAAAGAAGCAGCGCTATTTTTCTTACCTACCAATTTCATTGTGTCTGTGACATTACGATTTTTATATGAAACTAAAAGAGCATCGGAGTCAAATTTCAATAAAAATCCAATCATAAGAACAAACAAAAAACTGAGTAAAGGAATCACACCTACGCACTCTTATATATATATATATATATATATATATATATATATATATATATATACCTGGAGGGAATGTCACATGTACTTCGATTTTAACGAGAGGCTATTCACCACATCATTATTAAAATTTATTTGCCACTCTTCTCACATTTCTATCTGAATTGTGTACACCACATGAAACTAAAAGTAACGGTTGTTAGTGTTCAAAATCATAACATTTTATTAAGTTTCATATCAACTCACTGATAAAAACATCGAGCGATTTTTGCGCAAATTATCTTATTTTGAATTTTCTTCTTGATTAATATACATATACATATATATATATATATATATATATATGTGTGTGTGTGTGTGTGTGTGTGTGTGTGTGTGTGTGTGTGCGTGTGTGTGTGTGTGTGTGTGTGTGTGTGTGTGTTGTGTTTTTCTGTGTGTATTTATCTGTGTGTATGTGCATGTTTGTGTGAACATACAAAGAAAAAGATGTAAAGAGAAATAAAGAGAAACAAAGAAAACAATGCGTATCAAAATCTAGAATGAATGACATTAAATCCAGAAGAAAGAACATTTAAAGACGTAGGGAAAAGATAAAAAGAAACAAAGACCAAAAAAATCAAAACATGAAACGAGTAACAAAACCTCAGATATCATTGACAAGAGAAAAGAAATTGTAGAAGGCGTGAGATAAGTAAATATCAATATTGTAAGAATGAAAATGAAAGTAGAGAATAATGAAAGTGAAAATAGGACACATGAGCGGAACGAAAGTCTGCTCGGACAGGCTGACGTATTTCATCGGCATCGGACGTCACAAGTTGGCAGTAGTTCACTCGAGCTAAAAGCGACAAGTGCCACTTACGTCAGCTCACCAGGCAGCGATGAAGAACGGCTCTCTTTTCGCTGTCTCCTTTACTCAACGTATATGCCGAACATGATTCTATTCAAGAGAAACTCACCAGTCATTTTGAAGACCCTTCTTCTTTACACCTTTTTTAAAAAAAGTCATTGTTCTGTCGGCAGCCAGCCGTTTATGGTATATCACGTACTTTTCGAGTCACCAGTTCCCTGATCAACTCCACCTCCTCACATAACCCTATTCTAATTATATTCTATTCTCTTATCGGTCTGTCTAACTTCCAGCTCCCAATACAAAGTAGATATGCATACAACAGCGCCATAAAAAAGTCAAATCAATAAAAGTCTGTATCATATACGTATACAATTAGGTAAACTTTAGTATAAAAATAGTAAGATAATGTTGTCTGAGTTACTCACTCGCATACTGGTCCCGTAAACTTATAAAGTCTTGGGGGACGACTCTCATATGACGTGTCTAGAAAATAATATCCTGGCAATGCCCACCTTTCTCCAGGTTAACATAGTTTTTCTTCTCATAGAGTTTTGGCCATACTAGCTGTAAAAACCCTGTCAATGGTATTTATGGTATGTTAATAGCATCCCCTTTCATACTCCGAAAAAATGGTTTTAATTGAGAGGACATTAATTAGTATCTCATAGTAAGGGCCCAGTTCTAAAAATCTAGAAATTTGGGGAGTGTTGAGTACACTTTAGTTGCAATTATTCCCTGGTTAATTCTGATCAGAGTGATTACTACCTATTAAGGTTCAATTGATGAATTAAATCGATCAGTTTAAAAGTTATCAGTACTCGATAGGACTATGTCCATAAAAGACATTCCAAAGAAACGATTGCAGAAATAATGTAAATATGAGCACGATTCTTTAAACTCTAAGCATACGATACCCTAGAAAATTTGATATGCTTTTAAAACCGTTCAGTCAATCAGAATCATAACAATGTTATAAATTTCAATCTGTCCTACAATTACTCATAGACGGTGGGCGAATGGTTGGATGCGTAATTTTTCCACTTGAATTACCACAACATGAAATGCAAACACTTTTTTTCAGGATTTCACATCTGGTAACCGATTCAACTAAATACACCAATAACCGTTAATTCAAGAACGCCTCCTACTTATGACACAGACATATCCGATAGAAGATATCAAGGCGACGACTGATGTAAGTCTTTTATGAAGACTAGTATATATATATATATATATATATATATATATATTTGCTATGTACTTTGTTTGTTGATCCTATAGATGTGAAACTGCCTGTCAACAATTGATAATAATTCCGTGTTATGAGCGCCAAACCGTTCACTTGACGATTTTAACCGTTGGGCAACTACACAAGGGTTTGTTTATACTGGTAAAGGACATAGAACGATGTAAAACGAGTCCCTCTTTTGGATAAGTTGACAACACAATAATGGTGCATTAATGTGCCTCAGATTCTACAATATCATCGGCAAACGTAAACCAGATATAGGTAAAGTGGATACACATTAATGGTACGTAAAAACTGTCAATATTCAGAGAGAATAAAATACTGAGACCGCTGGCAACCGTCAAGCTTGATAAATACGCTAAGAACTTGACCACTCCAGAGCGTATAGTGCATTCCTTGGATTGCATGCTCGACAACCGACAGCAGAACCATTATTTGGGCCATAACTTTGTTTACCCTTACTCAAATAAATCAAAAAATGTTATCATTGAACTGTAAAATAGTCATGCCATTTCAGATGTCATATGATTAGTCAGTTGGATTTTTGAATACATTCATTGTATACCCTTTTTAGTGGGGTATCTAGTACGTCCAAATCGCTGGACAGTATATATATATATATATATATATATATATATAGGGCGCGGGAACAAGATATGGAATAAATTTTAAACGTTTTTTTATTAAGTCTGATTTGTTCAATTTTTTGAAAAGTGCATTATACACTAAATTTCAAGATTTCATCTATTATTCGAACACTTTTCCTTATTAAAATTCAGCCCAATATGAGTAAGCAAGAAAAGAGACGACAAAGAATCTAAGAGTTGCTTAACGCCGAAATCAAATAATAGATTCTTTGTCTACCGTGTACAAAGCAAAGAAAAAATTGTTAACTGAAAAGGGGCTTTTTAAGGAAACGGGGTTGTAGAGGATTGAACAAAAAAAAAAAAAAAAGAAAAGAATGCTTTTTAACTGCTGTCGTTTCGGTGACTAAGAAGGACCCCACAACATCAATAAGAAAGCACTCTAATGAAGTGCACGAGAACACTTGAGGACAGTAATGAAGCAATACTTAAACCCAGACCTTAAGCCCCTTGTTTACGCTATATAGGGCATTTTAGAAAACAAGACAAATGCAACTTCCTATCTAAATATTAGTTCGCTTAAGACTGCTATTGATATGGAATTGAATAAGATATCTGAATAATTCATTCTGAAGGTATACAAATCATTTTAATGGCTTGTTGATACAATGATTGCCAAAATGAGTAGATTTACTCTTTTGAGTCTGTCTTCATAGTTAGTTTAAAATTGAATTAATGTTTTTTATAAAATAGTCGTTTATAATCATACGACAATATTCCTAAATTTGCTCCATATTTTCTCTCCCTTTCTCTACCTATACCCTCCTCTCTCTGTCTCTCTCTCTCTCTCTCTCTCTCTCTATATATATATATATATATATATATATATATATATATAAGACAGGCAGACAGAGACAGAAAGATCATTAAAAAATGACCTTATATTAAAGTGATACAAATGAAGAAACAGATGTGTCTAACAAAGGCGATTACTTTTCCAATTAATCATTTTAATAGTTCTAATCTAAAGAAAAGCAATCACAAGGGAATTAAGTTAAAGCAAAGCACATTGAATGAGGCAGAAGTTCGAAGTCTACCATAAGAACCTTCAATTGTAGTCTATAAGTCGACCTGTGAAACATAAATAAAAAAAAAAGTCTCAACAAAACTTGAAGTCTACATATACGATGGGACTGTTATCCTAATCTTTACCACTGAGTTTTCGACCAGTGGTAAAGGTTTGGATTTTAACTCTGCCGTATAATTTCATACCTAGTTTTGTAGAGATTAGTTGATTTAAAAGGTCGCAATTTACGTTAATCAAAAGCTAACTGAATACATCCCTGAATAACAATGTTTACACCACATTGATATCGGAGCCGAAATTTCATTAACAGTGAGTTAAATTCACGACGTTTATACGAATGGTTGGTTGGTTGGTGTGCAAAATAAATTCAGTTTAGCATAAGTACGCAGTTTAAATGTAAGTACAGTTTAATTGTCCAAAACATTTCTATTTCAAGCTATTCAATTTAGTCAAGCAGTTCTAATTCAGCTAATTCAGTTTAGTATAAGTACAGATTTTATTTACACACAGTTAAATGTCAAAACAGTTTTATATTAAACAAATCATTTTAGTGTAAGTACAGTTTCAATGTCTACAACTTTTCTATTTCAAAAAATGCAGTTTAACATAAGCACGCAGATTAAATATAAATACGGTTTTTTGTCAAAAACATTTCTATTTCAAGCTATTCGGTTAAGTCAAACAATTCTAATTCAAACAATTCAATTTAGCATATGTATGCGGTTAGTTCTATTTAATCCATAGATAGGGCCTTATCAGTTGCTACTATACCGGACCAGAGTGGACCTGTGAGCACTGGCAATAAACGGGTAGTCCGCATTCTCCCAAACCCCAGCATCACTGGAACCTCACCATCAGATTGTTTAGTGTCATATCCAGGGCACTCATTGGTAGGGTCTTACCCCTCTGCAGAATTGCAGTAGGTGTATTCTACAACCCAAGTCGACTGGGCAATTATACGAAGGTATCCACCTAAAAATCCTACCAGCAGAAATGAGAAAATTCTTACAAAAATTAACATTTGAAAACGAGCAGTCGGACTTGATTTTCTAGAGAAGAAAAGTATGATAATTTTGTTAAATGATAAATATTTTACGCTTCATTGTTAGTTTTATGGAATGCCAAATATTATTGGTATCTTTAATGTCCAAGCTATTGTTTGCCCTTAATCGTGTGCTTTCAAAGTAAATCTTGAATCCTATTCTCATTTAAATAATTTACATAATGGTATTGGGTTTACAGTATTCCAATCCAATACGAATAATTGATTCATGCTTTCAACTAACTTGTATCTCTGAATGTAAACGGATAGTCCAAGTGAATTTATTAGAATACGATAATAATTTAAAGTTCTAATAAAAAGGGAGAAAGAGCATAAGAAAGGAAAAGTTAAATAGAAAGATAGAATAATCTTGGTAGTCACGAAAATAACTGACAAATTCCCCCCTTCAAAAGACAGACGTACAAGAAATGGCTGGAATGAATATGAAGAAATGGTCAAAAGATTGCTATATTATCTTTGAAAAGTTCGAAAATAAAGGTAAATCCAAACTTTGCTCAAAACGCAATATCTGAGAAACTGCATGGATTGTGTCCTAGAATAAATTATTTTCTTTGAATTTGTCTCTGAAAGTAAACGGATAGTCCCAGCAAAATTTACTAGAATGTGAGAATAATTTAAGGCGTAATAAAGAGGGAGAAGAGGTGTAAGTGGGAAACAGTTAAAACTGAAATAGTAAATAATCTTAAACAACTACAGTAGGAATACAAATATTACATCCTTAAAGAGTAGAGCCAAAATCACAATACAAGAATGTCGCTAAAGAGGTAAAAGTTCAAGAACGAAATATTAGTTACAGGCAAATACAACATGTAGACTAATATCATCATCATCATGTCGCGCCGCCAGCGTGGATATCCCTGACCCTCTCTCGCCATTTCTCCCTATCATTCATCGCCTCCGGCAGGTCTTCAGAGTTACATCCTGTGTCCTCACATAGTTGCTGTATGTAAGTTCGTGCTGGTCGTCCCACTCTTGCACATCCATATGTGGGGGTCCACAGGAGTACATCGCTTATGAGCTCGTCCTTGCTTCTCCAGCAGTGTCCCGCGTGTCTGGTTCGTCTGACTTGTATAGTTTTCGTGATGGGGGGCAAGTGTCCGTATAGTTGGAGTCTCGTGGGGTGTTGTCGCCAGGACTTGTTTAAGACTGCTCTCAACATTCTTGTGTAATTTCCGTCCAGCCTCCTCTCCAGCCGCTTCGTAAGCGTCCATGTGGTGCATCCATATAGCAGTATCGACACAACCGCTGCCTGGAAGAAACTGCGTTTCATTTTATCAGTTAGGTCCGACTTCCATATGATCGAGAGCCTATCGATAGCTGTCCATGGCTTCGTCAGTCGTGTGTCGATGTCTTTTTCGGTTGATGAGACGCTACTTCCTAGGTAGGTGAATTTGTCGACTAGTTTCAGAGAGGCTCCGTCTAGTGTGGCAATGTTGCCCGTTTGGTTGTAACACATATATTCAGTTTTGTTTGCATTGACATGGAGAACGAGCCGCAGACTAATATATATACATATATATATATATATATATATATATATATATATATACTGCGGATGTTAATAAAGTGAAAAATTAGGAAATCAATTTCGAAGGTTTTTGCTTTTTGGGGGTTGTTTTGGGGAATTTTTTGGGAGCTGGGAGGGTTACATAATAGTACATTTATTTTGGTCGCATCTGTGGCAAGTGCACTGATAAAAAATGGGGCCGGTAGAGCTACAATGTACTACTAAAAATGCAAAACTAAAGCATAATTCAACGTTGGACCTAAACACATGTTTGGGTGCTATAATCGGCAGGTGATCATCTGGCTGTCACCATGAAGGACCCGATGAACTTAAAGCGAATGTTGGAAGTTTTTTGTGCATGGGGTGTCTTCAATAAATTTCAAATTTTTGTACAGGCATTTAGAATTGTCGTGGACTCTTGAAAATTCAGTATGTTATTGCAATACATGTTATAAGATGACTGACAAATTGTTATGATTTTAGGCTCAAATGAACAGCTACAGCAGCAATTGGAATACACCCTACTAAATCCTGATTGTCACAGCTGATGAATTTCAAAAATACAAGTGAGGACACATCAGAAAAACGATATACAATAAAATTCTGTTTTAAACTTGGAATAAACGCCACAGAAACGTGTGGAATGCTTCATGCTGCTTTTGGGGCATCTTGCATGAATCGTGCATCATTTTTTGAGGGGCATAAGAGATTCAAGGAAGGCAGGGAGTCTGTGGGGGAGGATGAGATGTATGGGAGGAGTTAGGAAGTCAATAAACCAGAGTTGATTGGCCAAAGGGTTAGGGTCAGGGTTACTATGTTGAGGTTTTAAGAGAGTTCCCAAAGAGATTTGGTCGGAAGAGGCCAGCACTCTTTAAATCGGGTCCGTGGTATTTCCACCCGGACAATGCACCAGCCCACAACTTCATCCTTATCACAGACTATTTGACCAAGATGTGCACCAAGACAGTTCCTCAGCCTCTCTATAGTCCAGACCTTGCTCCCTGTGACTTTTGCTTATTCCCTAAGCTCAGAGGCTGTCGTTATGAGACAATTGAGGAGATGAACGAGGCTGTGATGAAGGTTATTGACACGCTCACACCACTAGACTTCCATTGGGATCTTCTAGAGGTTGTTGGAACGGTACAACAAGTGCATAGTAGCCGGAGGAGATTACTTCGAAGGGGACTAGAGTTTCATATGCGTTCTATCAATAAAAGTGCCGATACGGAAAAAGTCTGGAAACTTTTTTAATGATCATTGTATTAGAAATACACCAACAAGTAAATAGGGATACATGTCAATAACACCCAAATTAAAGAATTAAGACTCTGAATGCTGGAAAACGAGAACTCTTTGAGCAAACTGAAACGAAAATTAATAAAAATCGAAACAACACACCCAAACCATCCTGAGGAAATATCACGAGAAATAATAAATGAATGTAGAGACTATGAAGAGAATGATGTATGAATAGAAAACACAAACCGCTCTCAGAAACCAAAGCTGGAAAATAGTCAAGGCAGAAACTAAAAAAAAAATGATTTACTCATATCTCGACGAACATTGCAGAATTAAACCAACTGATCTATGCTGGAGCGAAACTGGTCCGTGCTAAAATGGGTGATTTCCTTTCAAGAGCAAGAACAGAAACTTAAAACATGGATAGGAATTTAGACTGGAAACACGAATCAGAGATCTACAGTAAACAAGGAAAAATCCTAAGAGAGAGAAAAAAGTAAGAATATGTTGGTTGTTTAGTTTTACGACGTATCAACCCTTTTCGGGTCATTTAACGCCGAATTAAGTTATTTTGATAAAAAGTTTCAAACTATTCAATTTACCATAAGTACAGTTTTGTTTATTCAGTTAATTCTAAAAAAACTCTATTGGGAATAATTTAGCAAAAGTATGCAGTTTAAACATTGTTAAATGCAAAAACAGTTAATTTCAAACATTTCAGTTTAGTATAATAGCAGTTTAGTTCTATCTAACCCCTTGATAGGACGCTATCAGGTGTTACCACTCAAGGTCAGAGTGGACCTGGGAGCAATGGCAATGAAGGGGTACTTTGCATTACCCAAAGCTCCGGCATAACTGAAGCTTCACCATCAGATTGTTTAGTGTCATATTCAGGACACTTGTTGGGGGAAGTCCTACCCCTCTGCAGAGATGCAGTCGGTGTATTCTACACCTCCAGCTGACTGGGCCAGATTATGTTGGGAGGAGAAAAGAAAAGTAGTACAATTAAAATAAATGTAACTACTCGATGAAATAAATTAGAAGTTACTGGCGGAAGAAGGAAGACTATAAAGATACAGAAAGAAGATTAAATGATACTGACAAAACGGGGCATTTCCAAGCAACAAAAGAAAATTCTACCGGCTAGGAGGCGACAAATGCATCAAGACATGCCAACAACTGAATTCAGTGGAAGCAAATCAATTTTGAAGCAAAATATGGGAATGAAGAGATCATAGCAGAAAACAGATAAACAACGTGCAAAAAGGGTTACCATGACACGAAGAAGGACCTAAGTTGAAAAACATGTCGATTCACTCAAAGCAACACCCCAAAAGTAGCAAATAGGAAAACGCCAGCCATGATGGCTTACATGCATATTGGTTAAAAAATTCACTTCCATCCTCGACAGATTGGCGATCGAAATGGATAGATACCTTGAAGAAACACCCCAAAGAAACGATCACCCTGGTCACAAAGGACTCCCAAAAAGGAACCCCTCTAACATCTACTGACAACAACGCGCAGACAGATGTGGAAAATACCAGTTGTACAAATCAAGGAAGAGATATACTATTCGCTATCACCCGAAGAAAAGAAAAGATGCCACAAGGACAAGAAAAAAAAGTTCTACTCTACATTGATCAATAAATCTTCGAAAAAAGCAAAACGAGACGAGGAAATGTAGCTATGGTGTAGATTGCCAAAAGGATACGATTTGGTCCTACAAATCTGAATAGATAGTCTCAAAATGTACAATATATCCGTCAAAGCCTTGAGGTTTATTGAGGAAAACAAGAAAAACTGGAGAATTGAACAATCAGCAAGAATAAAATGCTTAGCTGAGATGAAAATCCAGAGAGGCATATTACAGTGAGATGCACTATCACAATTAGTATTTGTAATAGCCATGATGCCACTTAAGTACATAATTAGAAAATGAAGATGGGGTTACAAACTTCATAAATCGTAAGAAAAGAATAACCAATAAACGTACCTGGACGACATCAAAATTTGCCCAAAATGAAACAGATTTCTTAACCCTAATACAGGGAGTGATGATATACAATTAGGATATAGGGATGGAATTTAGCATAAAAAAACTATAATGATAAGAATTGAAAAACAAAAAATGACGGAATGAATAGAACTACAAAATCAAGAAAAATCCGGACGCTTGGTGGAAAGAAAACTTACAAATATTCGGGAATATGGGAAGCGGAATCCATTAAAGAAGCGGAGATGAAAGAATATTTTTTTTCAAAAAGCATCTCAAGCGACGGAGAAAACTTCTCAAAAGCTAGTTCTATAGCAGAAATATCTGAGGGATAAAAACCTGAGCGGTCACCTTTGTAAAGTATTCAAGTCATTTCTCGAAATGGTCGAGGGAAGACCTTGAACAAATAGATGAGAAAGCTAATGACGATACATTGGGATTTATATCCCAGTGATACCATTGACAAGAAGAGAAAGAAAAAGAAAACAGCGTTGAAGATAGTGTCGCCATATCGATACAACGACTCAGAGACTACATAAAAAAAAGAAAGACGAATTAAAGTGACTAGTAACTATGCAAACGACATAAGTATTAACAGAACAATAATCACTAGAAAACAAAAATGAGAAAAAAGGCAATTTATGGAGATTTCCAGCGACAAACAAGGAAAATCTCACACAAGAAAACCTGGGCATTGCTAAGAAAAGGACAATTTTAGAGAGAAACAGAATCTCTTATAATTATGGCGAAAGCAACACCATAAGGACAAAATAAGGTAAAGGAAAAATTGACAAGACGCAAAAAACTAATAAGTGTTCGTTATGTGATGATTGAGACGAAACGATCAATCATATAAGCGAATGCAGCAAACTCGTTCAAAAAGAGTATAAGACTAGACTCGACTTGGATGGAGATTGTAATCCACTGGGAATTGTGCAGAAGTTGATATTCTACCATATGTATAATTAGTATCTGAACATAATTAAAGAGAATAAAATGCACATAATTCTCTTGGATTTTGAGATACAAACAGACAGACGTCCAAATCTAGTAATAGTCAACAAAAAAGAGAACTTGCCAGATAGTGGACTTTGCCCTCCTTGCTGACCACAGAGTAAAATGAAAAGGAAAAAAAAGAGATAAATATCTAGACCTTCATAAAGAAATAAAATAAAGCAATTTGTAATATGAAGATGACGGTAATAGCAACTGATATTAGGGCACTTGGAACAATCCCCAAAGGCTTGATAAAAGGAACAACAGACATAAAAGTCAGAAAACAAGTTGAGACTATTCAGACTACAGCATTACAAAGATCAGCCAGAATACTGAGAAGAGTCCTGGAGACTTGGGGTGATTTGCTGTCACTCAGACTTCAGGGAAATACATCTGCTAACGCTGGTGTTGAAAATTTGCTAAGTTGTAAAATAATGCGTTATTTGTTCCCGGCATTCTTAAGTAATATTAATCATTTTCAAACATATTTTTACGATACACGTATACGCTTCGTTTTTGCAAAATAAGATTTAATTTCTGAATGAATAATAAATAGTGAAACATGTCAATTTAATTTTCCACATTATCTTCTGTTTCTAATATTATTGGAGTTTATTCAAAAACTTACCCATATATATATATATATATATATATATATATATATATATATATGTGTGTGTGTGTGTGTGTGTGTATGTGTGTCTGTGTGAAAGCATGATAGATAGCTGCGTGCGCCTATATGTAAGAGTGTTCTTATTTATACGTATGTGTGTTTATCTGTGTGTGTCTATCTATGTGTGTGTCTGTGTTTGAGTCTGGACATTTGTATTTGCATATGCATGTGTATTTTGTGTACGTAATTATGAGATTATTGATAAAAACGATTTAACTTAAATTTCGTTTTATTTTTTTTTTAAATACTCAGTATATTTTCGAAAATCCCGAAAACTAAATTGTCTACTTTTCAAAAGCTGGGAAAATATTCTCTGAAAATAAAAAGAAGTAAAATCAAACTTTTTTTTTCTTTTAAGGTGAGATATAAACTTGGAGTTGTAAATAATTTCGAAATGAGACGAAATTGGCTATCATAGAAAAGAAAATATTTTAAAAATGCTGTAGTGGGAACAGTAGGAGGAAGGAAGTTTAGAATCTATGTGCAGGCGCAATTATATATATATATATATATATATATATATATATATATATATATATATATATATACATATATATATATATATATGTATATATATATATATATATATATATACATATATATATATATATATATATATATATATATGTGCGTGTGCATGTTTCCCTCTGTCTGTGTATTTTTGGTCTACCACTGACATTGAGTACTCTTTATTTATAAATTGACGAAATTATATTATTCCTATCATATTATATATATAGGTGTGTGTTTATATGTGTGTTTGTGTTTTTATCAGTTTGTATGTGTCAGTATGTATAAGTGAATTTGGGAATATATATATATATATATATATATATATATATATATATATATATATATATATATATATATATATATATACCAGAGCTCATGTACTTGTGTTGGTAGGTAAGCACATTTTCTTTAGCTGGTGTTTGAGTCAAGTGTGTTCTCCTTGTATTTGCTTCTGTTTGTATGTGATTATATTACCTAAGGTGTGTATATTTGAATATGAGTAAGCCAATATGTTTAGGTTTGTTGACATTCACCTTATATGTACCATGCTGAGTATATATATATATATATATATATATATATATATATATTAGCTAAGGCTTTTTGTGCTTGAGTAAATTCAGCCGAGTAAAAGATATCATAGTTATCATTTGATTAGAGTGGTTGAAGCCATCGAGTAATTTTTTGTAAAAGTATACGCGATGGCTGTAAAATATATTGCAATATCTCTGAGAAAGCCAGTCAGAAGAAACTGTCCTGATAATTTAGTTTCACTAACCAGTATACGAAATAAGATAGAAAGCCGGTTAAATTAAGTCGAAATGTAACGTTAAATACTTCCCTGAAAAAATTGTTATCAATAAACTGACTTAATCAATGGCAGAGTAGTAAGAACCCTCAAAATGGACCGTCCTCTGTATAAAAGTAAACTTCACCAAATGGTGAGCCCCCTCTTCGGGAGGATCAGGTTGTGTGAATTATGTGTTCATAGTCATTACGCAAAAGTCTATTTTGAACCGAAATGGTAATATTGGTTTGGGTATTGGTCTAATAGATCTCTTTAAAAATTATACACATTCGATAGGAATACTTGATGTTATAAATCCGTTAATTATTAGTATTAAGAATAGTTACTTAAAACACTAATTATTTCCACGAAATATGATTAATTATTTGAAACTATACTTCTGTGTGCAAACAATTTTCTATAATTAGATAGAAATAATTATTTGATACCATCTGATTTTAGTGTTAAACAGAATACCTTGAAATCATACAACTGTATGCATTTTATCTAAATTAGATTTATATACTTGATATCATATATCTGAGTAAAAAACACATAAGAATCAACTACATATACAATAACTGTATCAACGATACAGTATATACCATAACGGCACTCCTTAGGACACTGTTTTGACCCTACAGTGGTAAAAGTTGACGAACACATGAAACTCTGTTTAACTAACCGAAGGTTTTATTTATTACTACAATTTGTTGGTAGTCGCCAGAAGAAAGAAATACAGTATAGAAGCTGAGTTGACCGCGTTAGCTAGGCATCGAGAAGCAACTTATTATGGTGAGAAAGAGAGAGCACACACATACCTTGAATTTTCTTCCTGGTTTTCTGTTGTATTCCTAACAAGCTGGGTCACTTTCAGTGTGTAAATCCCCTTTTGGAGCACATCCCGCCCCCAAAAACTTTCTCTTCCTCACATATTCGAGGCTCATTTTCAACTCCGTATCTTTACTTCATCACGTATGGCAGACAACTCCTCAAAAACGAGTCGTCGACTCCGTTCCATCTGCTGTCAGCTAGAGGAACATCCGCTTCCGCTAGTTCCACACATGCGTACAAGAATTTGGGATTACCAGTTTTCTCTAGTCATCCTCAAATTACGCAGTCATTTATCCGTGACCGGCCGACCCTTAACTGCCTTGGCCTAAGTTACTCAGAAATAAACTACCAGCTCCCATGTCTGCTTTTTTCCTTCTTATTTTTCTTCACTCTTCCTCTGTCTCTGTCTCTCTCATTCCTAAGAAATTAGCCTTTCGTTTTTCTTTAAATTTACCCTATAATGTTACATACACAGAAAATGTTAATATAAATGTGCACAATAGATGGGACAAACTTACATCTAGGCATAAAATAACCCTAAACATGTTGATATACCGTTACAATCAATCAATCAAAACTCTTTTATGATTTTTTTCTATTTAGCAAAAATTATGAAATTTCAGATACACCAAAATTTACCTTTGAATTAGTTTTAAATCTATGAATATTAATCTTGCATAATGACATACAAAATGTTTTTGATATCTGACGAGTGCAACAAAGAAAATCCCTCTTTACTGTGCGGTTTATCTAGTATAAGAAAATATTTATGACGAGGTTATAAAAACCGAAAAAGGTTTATTAAAGTGAAAGGATTTCCGAATTATTAACACAAGTTGGCAAATAATTCATAGGCTTTCCAATTTAGTTGACATTTCTGTACTTTACCTTTTTTAAAATTCCGCATGATGGGAAATTCCATAGAAATTCGTCTACATTGAAGAAAGGGCGGCCGTAGTGTAAAGGAATTTCTTTGAAGTGATGGAACCTGTCTATTTCATTAAGCCATTTGCTCTTCAAAGTCACTGAAACAGAGACCAGTGACCGTTAGAAATATGACGGGAAGACAGAAATATGCCCGCCCATTTGGATGATGCAGATAGAAAAATCAATGTCATCCTTTTGGTTAGCCTTCTTCAAAGAAAAAAAATATTATAATTTAGGAGAAATTGCATTTAGGATTTGCTCTCGCTTCAATAATTAACACCCCACTAAAATACACCAACTTACTAGTAAAATCTTGCATATCAATAAAATGGCTTTTCAACCTAAATTTAAAACCTGTTCTCACTTTTAAAAGTGTTTTTTATAAAAACTGATATTTTAGGTATATGCACAAAAGTTTACAGCATTTTATTATTTGATTTTTTTTTCTCTTGGTTACTGAGTGATTGGTTTAAGAATGATTTTAACCAGTTCAGTGTTATGTAATGCCCAGGGGTTTAAGAACTGCGTTCATTATATATTTACATTTTGTTCAGTTATTTCTTTGCACATTTTTTGCTCATTGATATATACATATATATATACATAAACACGTATTCCTGTCTAATGTACAAGCTTCCATCGAATACAAATAATTGTTAAGCATATGTTTGAAGCATAAGTGGGAAGTAATATGGGTACCTGGTACTATCACTCCTGGTTAGAGTAGACATCAAAGTAATTGTTTTAAAGGTGTACTCCACACTCACCAAAGCTCTATAATCAGAGACTTGTCATTAGATTCAGTTTGGGGTCATACTCAGGATACTTTTTTCTCCTGAGTAATCCGTATTTAGTTTTCAGAAAAATGAGACTTGGATATATGCATGCACGTACCTAACAATATTAGGTACACATGATTTGTGTTGTGTTGTGCGGCTGGATCAAGAAAAATTTGGCCTGGCCATCGACAATATGGAGAGATGACAACAAGTTCAAATCAGGAAAAAAAGGAGAAGTCACACACATGACCAAAGAAAAATACCACCCAATTCATTACCGTGTTTCAAGCTCATTCGATATCTGTTTCAAACCAGGAAGATCTCACATTAGTACTTTGGAGTCGATGAAGGAATTGCTATTTCATAACGTACACCTAGTCTAATATGAGTGTTGGGTGCGAGGTCTCAAGGAAATTTGGCCCTGAGAAAGACTAGACGATGAATAATTTAAAAAAGAGGAAAAAGTGAAACACTTGGTCACAGAAAAATTCCAATCACTCCTTTATTGATGTTTAAACTTCCCTCTTGACCGGCGTCCTAACAGGGTGACCTAAAGTAACGATCCTATTGTTTTATACGTTGTAGCCCACCCCAAATGCAGTGGACGGTTTCGCTTGCTCCGAAATTTAAGTCTTTCTTTGTTAACTACCAGTTTCTAACTAACAAATGGACCTGTTAAAAAAACCCTGCTAATCGCGTTGGCCCGTTCCTTACACCAACTGTGTTAGTTGTCGTGACTAATTCATGATAGTGTGTAACACAGCCGGGCACTGTGTTCTCTGGCAGTGATTAAAAATCATTTCCTTACATTTTCCAAGTCCATTTACTACGATGATGATTAGAAACAGGTTTTGTGGATTTTGAATAAATCCAGGACTTTGCATTATCTCCTGAAAGAAGAGCATGAGTCCATCATTTCTTGCGCTCTGAATATGACACTAAATTTCTTCTGATGATGACTTTCTAGTCCTGGAGCTCTGGGGAGTGTGATGTAGCTTTTCATTACCCCCAGATCCATTTTCATCAGGAATGATAGTACCTGTTATGTAATAAAGGAACTCTGTCTTGTTAAAATCTTACCAGTAAACTATTCGTTTGCAAATTATCTATATTTGATGTATATGTGTATAAACACGCCTTCGTATTAACTAAACAAGAAGAGTTGATATGCCATAAAACTAAACCTACCAACTAATCTATCCATCTATCGATCTATCTAAGGTTCGATTAAATCTGTGCAAGAATTATTCGTATTTGATAGGAGCACTTGATTATATATAACTGTGTGCCAAAAACTTAAGAAACCAGAAAAAGGTAAATGATAAAAATAGAAAAATAAAGTTATCCAAAAGTGATGAATTTATTACGAAGGAAAGTCGACGTCAAAACGTTTCTGTTTTTATTGTATTTTATTAAACATCAATTGTTGTTATATCAACACATTTTTCAACAACTTAGTGTCCTGATGAAGGTTCATTAAAACCGAATTGTTTTAACGTTGACTTTCCCTCGTAAAAAAAAAAATCATCGTTTTTGGATTACTTTGTTTTTCTATTTTCTCCATAATTGTCAGATTCGATTCCATTATTTACTTCCAAAAATATAAATATAAACGTATGATGTTCTCTAAACATAATAAAATCCCAGGTTCTATATTCTGTTTAAAAAATGTTTGACTCGTCCAACCTATGGTTGATTGGTTGGATAAATACACACCTTGTGACATAGAATCTACCTATTTCACTTAGATATATATCTATATATAGAATCTACCTATTTCACTTAGATATATATCTATATATAGATTTAACAAACTGAGATAGATAGATAGATAGATAGATAGATAGATAGACTGGAACAAAGTGAGATAACATTTAAACAGTTGGTATATATATATATATATATATATACATATATATATATATATATATATATACATATATATATATATATATATACATATATATATATATATATATATAGAGAGAGAGAGAGAGTGATGCTGATAGATTGATAGGTTGTTACAGTCTATTTGTATATGTACCTTTCGTTGGGATCAGTTTAACGGAAGACCTTTTACGGGTGTACTCATAGACAAGGTACCCTAACCCGGCAGCGAGTCTCGCACTGGCGTCTAATTCGAACCTTCTCGTTAGGTCGAGGAGGTATCGCATAAAAGTTAGTGTATTTGTGTCCAGTTTGTAGAAAATGAACATGTACTACACTTTAATCATTGTCATCTATTGGCGTAAGTGCTTCCCGCTTCTACAGCACCAGGGAAATTATGGGAATCACAAATGAGGGTATCGCACAAACCATCTTTCAATTTACCTTCCCATTTTCTAATTAGTTAGTCATTGTAGTATACCAGTAAAAGATTATTTTATAAAAGAAAAATGTTATTTTAGGGTGACTATGTGAAACCTATAGATATTTAATGTATAAAGATAGCATTAAATGAAATTCCAGACACCACACTGTTTCGGTTTCATTTTGTTAGTTACGGGATTGTCTTAACTCAAAACAAGGGAAACAGCATGTAGTAGTTTTCAGCAAACACTTCAGAGACAATCGTTACAAGAACAAAAGACACCCATAGAAATATGATTAACATTTGATTCAAGTTGATATACATTTTAATAATGGTACTTTCCGAGTGGGTTCGATCTGAATAGAACGTAGAAGTTTGTTCATATCTATCTATATGTTTGTCTATCTCCTGAGTATAAAACAAAGTAACATCTGATGCGAGGGACACGTCATAAAACTTTAAGGAATGGGGAGTCCATCTTCAATGAAATTACTCCCAGGTTCACTGTAACTAGGAGTCGTGGTACCTGTCAGGGTTCTATTTGTGGGTCGAATACAACTGTTTAACCATTTTACTGAAATTAAATCGAAATGTTTGTGCTACATAGCAATACTTGAAAACATTTAAATGTCTTCAAACAGATGAGTAATTTTGAATAAAATCATCAGTATTGAATGGTTTCAAGTACTGCTGTTTAACTATGTGCCAACAAAATATCTATACTTAATAGAATTATACGTGTTAGCAATTTTTGAAACAACTTAACAAAGCTCAAATAAAGGAACTCTATCGTGTTAAAATGTTACCTATGTACTATTCGTTTGCAAATTATGTATATTTAATGTATATGTGTATAAACACGCCTTCGTATTAAATAAACAAGAAGAGTTGATATGCCATAAAGCTAAACATACCAACTAATCTATATATCTATCTATCATAATCTGTTTATATCTGTCTACCAATGGTGATCCATTCATATCTATCTATCTATCTATCGTTTAATCCTTCTATGAAAGAATCTATTTCAGCTTGTTCATTTATATATGTGTCTGACAGTTCAATAACATCTAAATCTGTTCACATCTATCCATCTTTCCATCTCATTTTTTTTTTATTGGTGAGATCATATTTCAATACGATCCATTACCAGTCAATAGAATTCCACGTCTTCGGTTCACTTATGTTGACATCCTTTTCATTAGATGAGATGTTACTGCCGAGAGATATGAACTGGTCAACTAATTTTTGAGGTTTGCAACTTAAACTGGAGATCTCTCATTTTTGCTTAAAAGCCATGAAAGCTATCTTATTTGCATTCACTTAAAGGTCAATGCCTCCTGCTGTTTCCTCTAGGCTATGCGTTTGTATGCTATAGCTGTTGTATTTACGAGACATTCAAGGTCATCTGCGTCATAAGCATCTGTAATAGTTTCTACTATATATCGCCTTCCTTGCCTTTTTACTGTAAAGCCCATTTATTTTATTAGATAAATGAATATTCTAAGGTTGTAATCTGAGCTGAGTAAAAACACATATTGTGCTAATGTATCTCTTTCAAAGACTCCAGTGACAATGTCAATGAAACCTGTGTTCATCTGGTGAGAGAACCATTGATTTCGTAATTTTCTAAAGTATCATTATTGAAGTAACTGTTTCTTTGGGAACAACATATGTCAGCAGTGTTTTCTGCTTCTTTCCTCCGTATATGGAATCGGATACCTGGGAGAAACATACAAACAGTAGTGCTACCTCGAGATTCTCTGCTCGTACTCCTTTGATGATTCTGTTGATTGTCAGAATCTGTGAGGTAGTGGATAAATTTCTTCGCAACCCATTCGGATTTTTCCTGAGAATGTTTTTCAATGTTTGAATTGATACGATTGAGAAGAAGGGCATTAGAAACCTTAACAACTATTGGAGTAAAACTTATGGCTTGGTAGTTTGAAGTGATTCCGCTGTCACATTTCTTCGAGAAAGAAAGGATATAGTCTTTCGAACATTTCACTTTTTCGCTTTGGTTTGGATTGGTTTGGTTTCTTTGTTTAATGGCATATCAACCTTTGTAGGTTATTTAACGCCAAATCCATCCTTCTAGAAGAACAGTAGTGGTATGATTTAACCCATAGCTGGAAGGATATGGGGGTTCATACCTTTCCCAAGGTTATTTATCCTAAAGTGATCGCAATAGCGCGACTAGAGTTCGAACTCGTTTACTATGAATCCGCAGTCCATCGCTTTAAACATTACACCACGTGGACATCCTTCTGAGTTTTGGTTATAGTCTGCGTTGCATATTCGACTATGTCGTCAAATTGTCTTGTCTTTCAAACTTCAAAAGGCATTTCCTCGAAGCCTGCAGCTTTTCTGGTTTTAATTTTTTTTCCAGTCATTCGTCAAGTTTTTCCTCAGTTAACTAGCCTTGAGGTTTAATTTGCCATTTATGATTTTTGCATAGGTTCGTCAGTGATTCAGGTGGGTTTCCGAGCAGGTACTTTAAATGTACTTTCTACTTCTGAAGTCTTTCTTCTTGGCTGAAGCTTTAATTTTGCTTCCACTTTCTTCATTTACTCTCTGTCAAGCTATTTGCTATGTTCTATCTTTTACTGAATTTCTAATTTTATCGATATTGGCTTTGAATGTACCCTTATTTTTCTTTTTAGTATGTATTTGTCAGTTTTTTCTTGGGTCTCTTAAGTTTCTGCGCGATGGCCTTTGTTTGGTTTCTGTTTTTGAGTTAGGATTCTTTTAAGTTACCTCGTTACTTCGTAACGACAGTGACTTGCGTAAAACTCTACATTTAGCTCTGTGATTAGTTGATAAGCAATATGTAGCAGCTTACATGTTGGAGTAACAAAATTTCAATATTTATTATTCCGGGTAACTGTTTCAGATGTATCCTGAACAGTATCAGGTTTGTTTTTTTTATACTTATCGTATGTTTATAGCTTTTATCTCTGATGGTAAGTAAGGACCATTCGTAAAATGTGATTTTGACTGTTTCTTATTTCTGGGTGGAATCAGGCGTATCTTTGCCAAGACGATTCAGCGATCGGAAGATACTCCTTAAAAAGGATTATGCCTCACAATTCAGAGCACTATTCATCAGCGTATTGTTTATAACTTTATAATCTAGCTGTGTTTTAGCATTATTTTGGTAGGTGTAGGTTCAGAGTATTTCCCCCCTTATTTGGAATTAAATCTTTTGATTTGTAAAACTGTTCTCAGTTGAAAAATCGCTAGATATTCGCGATGCATATTTAGCAAGTTGTGTAAGCAAAATTGTCTATAAGAACGAAGCGGTTAGGAAAGTGTCAAGCAAAAGATGATTGTCCATCATAGAAAGTTGTAATATCCGATTAATAAGAAACATTATAGTACTTGTAGCAAGAAATGATTGTTGTGCAGTCGTTACCATTAAATGCACGACACATAATTCTCGGTTGGGCTCTCTCAATACTGTTTAGTAATTTTAAGTCTCGAGGACACGAAAGCATTCCTACTCTGCCGGTACTGGCGGTATTTATGGGTTTTTTTTCACGTGGAGGAACCGAGACAAATGTCCTACCATTACTGGGATCAGGGTATTCTAATTCTAGTTTGCTCTAGTAATATCTATATTCTTGCACGCTTGGTGTATATATATATATATATATATATATATATATATATATATATATATGTACACCAGAAAAAACAACGTTATATATAAATTTAAATGTTCTTTAGGAGATTGTATCTCTGATAATAATAATATATATGTTGGTTTAACCTCAACTACCCTGTCGAGGAGACATACAATGCACCTTTCTGACACAAGTTCAATAGCTCAGCATTTAAATAGCATTCATGGCTAACAACACAACTACGAAGAATTCTCACTGACAACACAACAATATTAGAACATCAAAATAATTTTAAAAAACTCAGATTCTCGAAGCACTACATGTTAGAAACCTGCAACCAACACTTAATAGAATTAATTTTCAAACCAGTGCTAATGTACTTAATGGCACTAATTATAGAATTACATTTAAAAGCAAACGCCATAATCTTCAACGGCAAAGTCGCCCTTACACAGTAGTAATATGCTAAAATAAAAGTTACATCACTTTTGTAATAGATCCTCCCCTGATGATGGCCCAAAGTCGGGCAGAAAGAACAAGGGATAGATACAACTATGGACAATACATAAATCAATTCCCGCCGAATACGATAAAAGTAATACGGGAATTCGAACGGATCCAGAAGAAAATATGTAGACATAAAATGTCTATTATGTTAAATGAAATTTGCATTAACGAAGAAATGCTACCTAAATATACATATATGTACACGTATATATATATATATATATATATATATATATACAAATATATATATACATGTATATACAAATATATATATACATATATATACATTTATATATATATATATACATATATATATACATATATATATATATACACACATATATATACATATATATATATATATATAAATATATACATATACATATATATACATATATATATACATATATATATGTAATTATATATACATATATATACATATATATGAATATATACATATACATATACATATATACACATATATATATATATATACATATACATATATATCTATACACATATACATATATATATATATATACATATATATATATATATATACATATATGCATATACATATATATATATACACACATAAACTTATATATATATATGTATATATATGGTGACTAAAATTGTTACATCTATCTATCTATGAAAAATTCTCGTTCATTTAACCCATCTTACTGAATTACGACAAGTACAAAAGGTGTGGAATAATTCTTTACAATAATACGTTCATCATTTTTGCAGAAGTGTGGCCCGGTGTAAAGACCAGATGACTATATACCGTGTATTAATATGAGACCATTACGTCCATTGATATGTACCTTATTTTGTAACCAGTGTTAGCATTCATCTGTATATATAACTAATTACTGAAATCCATTTGAATAACCCTTAATGTCCAATTTTTTATACTGTTACAATATTGAAATCATGAATGTTCTCGAATTTAGGTCGGGAAGATGAAGAGCTTGTCATTTGATGTTGTTAAAACACTCACTTCTTTTTATTGGATGTTAAACTTTAATATTTATAAAAATAATATTAAAATACATGAAGTATTTTTCTTTTTTGAAGGAGAAAATAACTGTTGTCCTTCTGCGTCCCCTTTCAATTCTACCTGATGAATAAGGTGATCTTGCTCAAGTCAGTGCTTATCAAAGTTTGTATGTAAATCCCTAGGCGTAAATCAAATTTTTGTGGGGCAAATAAAAGCATCGTGTCCCCTGTAGGTAAATTTGCATGTATTGATCTATTTATAATTGAATAAAAATAAATGGATTATATAGACTCGTTTCTAGACAACGTAATCATAGCAGAATGTTTGATTGAGTTTTATGACCAAGGGTGACGTGTTTTTCTCATTTGATCTGCTCGAAATATACGGGTTATGTAAATGGACGAAAGATCTTAGTCTGACTGAAATTTTCAGATGTTTTTGCTTCGTTAATGACGCATATCTTCATGAGGGAAAACATTTTTAAATAATTATATTTAATTGAATTGTTCGTATGAAAATTCTGAATGCTGCTCTAATCTTATTCATGATATGTCACTTTATGTCCTTTCAAAAATAGATATATAATAAGAATAAAATTACTGATTAAAAAAGAGTAAAAAAAATGATTCTTATCCATTGTAACAGATTTTTAATGAATAAAATTACAATTGAATTATTAACAAACAATTCAACTTTGACGGAAGAGATAAGTATCTTCATTTGTTTAGTCTGTTTCAGAATGGCCAGTCGGCCAAAGTTTAAGAAAAAATCACGTCTCCCTAGTCAAAGTTAAATTTCTTTGATATATACCTGAAGCCCTGGTTCTTGTGGTGCAAAAAAATAAAACTTTACCAACTGTAAACACATTCCCATTATAACAAACGAAAAAAAATATTAACAATAAAATATTAAAAAAAAACGAAATATAGATTTGAGGGAGGGGAAATATGAAAGCTAATTATTTTTCTTGGAATTTTCAAACATCAATAAATTTGTATTATTTTCTACTGTTGTAATCATTTTATTACAAAATTCTATTATCATTTTATAGATATTTATTTATTTAAATAAAGATTTCCCGAAAAGCAGAAACATCAAATCATACGAAAATACTTCAAATTCAAGTTCAAAAGTTGGATAGAAACTAATTTGCTCCATCAAACTTAACTTGATTGGGATTTTCTTGTAGCCTTAATGCCTATAACAAAAAAAAAGAATGTTGCTCGTAAATATTTTAATTTGTACTTACTGATTTTTATTGTTATATTTTGACCCTAGCCCCGGCCCAAAAATGCTATTCCAAGGTGATACACCAGAAGGAAGTGACACATTCCAATGGCCAGTAATCGAATGGGCGGATTAAGTAATCGCGTGGGCGGATTAAGGCTTATGATATGGGACAAGGTGAATGTCCCATTGTGCCACTACAGTGATGCACCGGAAGAGAGTAACCTCTGAACTGCATGACAGTTATTTCCGCTTGATGACGATTAAACATTCGATTTTAAAGATCCAGTGGGCGATCGTGTGGGCGTTTAATTATTATATAATTGAGTTGAGTTGGGTGCCAAAGCAGTTGCCAGCAGACTTCCAGAGAGTTAGAGACGAGATGTGGTAAGGAAAGCCACACAAGGCCGATGGGGCTTGAAGCCCTGATGAACTGGGGTCCAGAGAAGATGCTGATAAGATGCCATAAAGAAAGCCAGCATCCAGCAGTGGACCCCAAGACCTCTGGTTGAGCATCTAAGAGAACAAGAAAGACACAACGTGACGGTCATAAGTAGTGGAGGTCAAAATATGAAGTTTATGTTCGGTCTCCAGCACCCTCTCACATGCAAACCTTGACCAACCCTTTCGAACCTTACAAATAAAGTGAGAGGAAAAATATAAGTCTTCCTGTGTCTTCCTTCTTGCGTCTTTATCGTTGTGTCGTTGTGTTGCTGCATGAATCAGAAGATGACTATATAACATTACCACCTACAATGAAAGATGGGAAATATTTATTTGGATATAGGAAAGAACGTCTAACCAACAACTCCTCTTTGGATTAATCAATTTTATTGAACTTTGTATCATTTTTTAAAGGAAATTATAGCTGAGTTATGAATGTAGTCATGGATAATAAATTTGATAACAAATGATACCATCACAGAGATAAATTTTGAATAATAGTTATCAATCTTAATATGTTACAATTTCATAAGGCACAATCTCAAGAAATGTAATTAAAAGTTTATTAGGAAAACTCATCAATGTCATCATCATCATCATCATGTCGTGCCGCCAGCACGGATATCCCTGACCCTCTCTCGCCACTTCTCCCTATCATTCATCACCTCTGGCAGGTCTTCAGGGTTACATCCTGTGTCCTCACATAGCTGCTGTATGTAAGTTCGAGCTGGTCGTCCTGCTTTTGCTTGGCCACATGTGGGGGTCCATAGGAGTACATCACTTATGAGCTCGTCCCTACTTCTCCAGCAGTGTCCTGTGTGTCTGGTTCGTCTAACTTGTATAGTTTTCGTGATGGGAGGCAAATGGCCGTATAGTTGGTGTCTCGTGGGGTGTTGTCGCCTGGACTTGTTCAATATTGCTCTCAACATTCTGTGTAGTTGCCGTCTAGTTTCTTCTCCAGCCGTTTAGTTAACGTCCATGTAGTGCATCCATATAGCAGTATCGATACAACCGCTGCCTGTACTCATCACTGTAAAGGGAGTTAATATTATTAGATTGTTGGTTTGATTTGGTTTTTATGGCATGTCAATCATTGTAGGTTATTTAATACCAAATCCTTTTTATACATAGATATTAAATAAATATGATTTGGTTTGGGTTGGGTTTCATGGCATATCAATCATTGTAGTTTATTTAATGCCAAATTCTCTTTCTTCATATAAATTGAATGTGTATTATTTGATTTAGTTTGGTTTTATGGTATATCATCCATTGTTGGTTATTCAATGCTAAATCTGTTGTAAACATATATATTTGATACACATGATATGGCTAGGCTTTGTTTTATGGCATATCAATCATTGTAGGTTATTTATACATACATAAAAAATAAATGATTTCTAAAACAATATTGTAGAAAACATTTGTCAAGGAGCCTGTGCTAATTTTCCTCAGACAGTTAAACGATCTCACTGATTTCTATCAAATACGAATAATTCTATTAAGTATTAATCATTTGTTTACACACAGTTTAATGTTTTTAAGTTCTCTTATGTAAAAATAATAATACAATTAAACATCAGTTAATTGTTTACCCATAGTTAGAAGAACAAACAGTTCTATTTCAAAGAATTCAGTCTAGCATAAGTACAATTTTTTGTTTACGCACAGTTAAATGTAAAACTGTTCTATTTCAAGCACTTCACTCTAGCATAAATAAACAGTTTAAATATCAAAAAGTTTTATTTGACTCATGGAAAAGTGTGGGCTTGGACTGAAGGCAATAAAGGGTTACTCTGTATTTCCCGCTGCTCCAGCATTACTGAAGCCTCACCATTAAATTGTCCAGGATACTTGTTGAGGGAGTCTTACCCTTCTGTAGAGATACAATCGGTGTAACCTGAAGCTTCAACCGACTTGGCGAAACATAATTAGAGGATACTCATCAATTATTTTTATTCCATATGTAATGTTATAATAAATAGAAGAGTCAATTAGATAAATCGGCAATTCAAATTGTGAGTATATTATTCTTCACTGGTTATAATTAGTATGATGTAATGTTGAGTTCTTAACATTTTATTGACAAATCTATCAATATTTATCTAATGATATTGGTAAGTTATTTTCTTCAACATCATTATCAAAACCCTCATCACAACTATCTGTATCAGCTGAATTTTTACTTAAATTTTCGTGATCGTCATCACTGTCACATTCACTCACGAAATTATCAAGAAGATCGAAAACCTGAACATTAATGATGTCTTCACATGTCTAATGTGATAATATTTCTTCTTTTCTTAATACGATTCCATTCATTAACTTTGACTGGTGGATGCCTATCAGATTAACAATATCTGCTCGCTCCCAAAAAATATTTTGCGAGTTGACAAGATCTTATTGTTCCTGTAGTGTATGAGTGTAATGCATTAAGAGCCCAATCTTCCCTATAATATTTTGATTATAACATGTAGAATATCAGTTCAGTAATACTTAGGTGCCTCATTCCCATACAGAACACAGGTTTAGTTGAATGTTATATAACATATGACATGGATTTTCGGTTCGTTCCTAGTGACCCCGTGTGCTTTGACAAGCTGTCACGCTGTGAGGAATAAACAGGGATATGAAAGCACTTCAGGGCACTCGGGTGCAACAGATGTGTAACCGGAAGGAGGCCACGCGATGAGAACCACGCGGTCAGTTTTAGACAGAGACAGAGATCAGTCAAGCCAGGGACACAGCCGATCAGAGAGTTAGGTCGTCTCTGACGAGCTTGCGAGGGGGTGAAAGTGTTGACACCCTCTGGCTCTCAGAGGAAGATATGGAGAGAAGACCTCTCTCTGAGTATATGTCTCTCCATCAATCTCTCAAGTAACAACAAACTGTGGACTCTTTTCGAGAGTAAAAGGAGAGATATATTTTTATAAGAAAGTGCTTCTTTCGTTATTACCTTTGAGTATGTTTCCGCTTCTATTATCAGTATGGCTATACAACCGAGCTTCATTCATGAGTTATTTATATCAAAGTCATACTTGTAGAAGAAAACCAATAATACTATTTAAACCCAGAACAGGAGGATAAGTAAGTACCTTACCCACGCTAATTGGGGTGTCCTCGTGGTGTAATGGTTAAAGCGATGAACTACGGAATCGTAGTACGCGAGTTCGTACTCCAGTCGCGCTATTACGTTCACTTTCGGACAAATACCCTTGGTATGAACCCCCTTATTCTCCCTCCAGCTATGGGTAAATAGTAGGACGGACTAGGTTCTTCAGCCTTGGTGAGGCAACTAGTCTAGGAGAAGGAAAACTCTGAATTATATGTTAAACCTGTTAAACTCCGCTTAAAAATTGACCTTGTGTCATATCCTGCCCGAGCGGAGGGGTTGGTAAATAGTACATTACCCACGCTAATTAGTTCTAAATTAAACTTAGCAGCTTGAGTTGAATTCGAACTCGCTTATCTCGAGGTGGCAGTCAACTACTTTAACCATTACATGTTGGGAACTCCTTCCAGGTTACAGGTGAATCATTCAATGGGACTTAAAAAGTCTCCATTTATTTGTCCTGAGTCTCCTAACTTTATAAACTCCTCTTGGAAGGGATTGTCTTTTCAACAATTTTTTTATTGCCTTCAACTTTCCGTTGGCCTAAAAAGAACTTGTTATGATGCAGCCAATGAAGATATGAAGGTCAATTAGATTAATGCTTAGAATTTCAGTTGGTGAATCAGCTGCTTTACTAATGTTGATTCAGCGCTCTTTTGTCCCTTTTTCCAGTTTCATATAACTCTTCAAATCCATGTAGTTTGGGGTTATAAATCCTTTTTTCCGCTTATTTCACTTGAAATTAAGTTATTTTATCCTTAAGGGAAATAATTGTATACATGATTTCGTGGATCATAATTAAAACTTGGAATAGAATTATCATAATTCTATAAAATGATATGATATTTACAGAAATTCGACAATCAAAAAACGTATTGGCCTTAAAATTCCGCCCTAACAGATTTCGATTTTTTTTCTTCTTTTCTTTTCGAGAAGTTCCTGGTATTGAGAAAATGAGGTTAATGTCGATAACGTTTTGTTTTTTTTTATTCCAAAAGACGTAGTTCTACAAGAAAATACCGAGGATGTTTAACTTGGGAGGGGGTGATATGATTCCTTCCTTGCCCATCGCCTACAGGTATTTCTTTGCGTGGTTGTTTTCATATGATTCAAAATTCCTTTCATAATACATTTCTATTTATTTTGTAAAATATTTAATCTTAAAACCGAAAACACCTTTAAAAGTGACCCTTTTTTATGGCATACAGTAAGATTTAAAATGTCGGCAGTATCCAAATAATTAATTTCGGAGTTAATGGAATTGCAAGATTCAATTAAATAAAATATTTGTTTTTTGTTCGTTAACAAGTTTTGTTCGCTTTGGTTTTATGGCACATCAATTATTGTAGGATATTTAATGCCATGTCCATTTTTATACATATGAACCGTTCTATTTCAAACATTTCAGTTTAGTACAAAATATAATTTTTGATTACATACAGTTAAATGTCAAAACAGTTCTATCTAATATAATTCCGTTTAGCACAAGAACACTGGTTAGTTCTGTTTGATCCATAAATAGGACCCTATCAGGTCATACAACTCCGGGCTAGAGTAGACCTGGAGCAATAGCAATAAAGTGGTACTCCACATTCCCCAAAGCTCCACCATTACTGGAGCCTCACTATCAGATTGTTTAGAATCAAATCTCGGACACTTGTTGGAATAGTCTCACCCCTTAGCAAAGACGCATTCGATGATTTATGCAGCTCCAGCCGACTGGCAGATAGAAAGTCTGAGAACCATTAGACAAGGATGTTACACAAGGTCGTTTTAAGCGTTGTGCAGACGGATTAAATTCAGGGTTTTCCTTTTTCATAACTTGTTGTTTAACAAGGCCCAATCTGCTTTTTTCATTTACCTATAGCTGCAATATAAGAGAAAGGTTCGTGCCTTCTTCCTGGGGGTTAGATCAAATTGAAACCTTATCTGTCTCGTCCAGGATTTGAATTCAGTTCGCTAATACCATTTCTCTCGACGTTGTATATGCTAACGGTCCATACAGAGAAGGCCACGTATAAGCTTTGAATCAACGAATTAGATTCTTCGACGGCCAAGAACTAACTGTTGCTTTTCGAATCTTCCCTTGTATCGCATAAACGAGAGTCAACATTTCAAGGACAGAGTTTAAACTTTTTTCTTAAATAATAGTCCAATTTTAGTAATTAAAATAGGCTTGATTACGAATAAAATCATAATATTTCGTACCATAACCTTTATTATTAGGCTAAGAATCTCTTTATGATTTGTCGAATTTTCTAATCTGACTAACTCGAAAACATTCAATTAGTTACATGCCTATTGGGTACTTCAAACTCTACTATAATTATTTTAAGAAAATAATTAAAATCATTTTAAACTGTTAAAAACTATAACTAAATCCTTATAAAGGAACTTAAAATTGCATCTTAAAATATTTGTAGGGACTTTCAATTTCTTTTTTTATCTTTTTATCTTTTCGCTTTGCTTTTCTTTCCTTTTTTCTTTTTCTTTTTCTTTTTCTTAGACTACGTGAATGACTTCCTTTCGCAAATTAATGTGACATTTCAAATCAATATCGAACTCTTCATTAATATTCCCATCAAAGTTAGGTGGTTGGATGGAGGTGATGAAGAGAAAAGAATATGCAATTATAAAGCCACCAATCAACATGACGACACTTAAAGTCGGTCGTCAAACCGTTCATCTGTCTGTTGTCACTTATAATTTCCGGATATTCGACTGCATCCTCCTTATTTTTTTAATTTTATTTTAAATCTTCCCTATTTCATTAAAGCTTCTCTTCGCCATCTTTTATACTTTTGTAAGATTAATTGTGTTTCTTTTAACAATCCAAGTGGTTATATCCCAGATAGCGTTAGACTTTTGGCTTACATCGAAACGGAGTCGAAAATATAAAGAAATGAATGACGAAAAGGGACAATGAAAATTATGAAAAATTATCGCGAAAAAAAAAAAGAAAGAAAGAAAATCAACTCATAACTTGCCGTAAATAAATAAAGAATTTTCAAAATCTAATTTTCAGCTTTACTTTTCTTGTCATAAAATCATTCACTGGTTATTTTTATACGCTCTGGGCTGATAGAAAGTAATAATAGCAATCAATTATATAAATATTACTCTCTTAAAAAGATGGAAGGCGCCTCTGGTGGTGTAATGGTTAGCAAGCTCGACTAGCAAACCTACACGAGTGAGTTCGAGTCTCATTGGGTGCCCCTTTCATATGACCTTGTGCCACATCTAAGCAAAAAGCTTAGTAAATTACCTCTCTTAAAAAGATGGTCTGTTCCACAAATAGCTTTCTTTGTTTCTCTTATTAGAATGGGAATGTAAGGTAACCTGTTAATGTATTTATCTGTCTCTTCCTTAATCATACCGATGTTTCCCGCTCCTAATCGCTCAGTGGTGTTTTAAGGTGTCGCAAATATTTTTTTCACTTTCTATTTCCAAATTTTGTTTTTACTAATTTTTTTATATGGTTTGATCTCATGGAAATGAAATATCAATCAGAAGGTATGTTTTCTTTGATGTTTCTTAGTCACGATATCTAGTTTATTGTACTTATTTTTTTTTCTATCCGTTTGAATTGCAAAATACCAAAGAATAGTATCTTTTTTTCCGATTGTTTTTTGGTTGTTATGGTATTTGCTGGGTTTCTTTGTATCATTGTTGTTGTTGTTGTTGTTGGTGGTGGTGGTGGTTTGTTCAATTCAAGTTTTTCCCGCCAAATTTAAAAATGCTTTTTCACTGAATTCTCAGGGATAGCATGACCCCACTGACTTTCAAAACACTTCTATGTATTTCATCCGATTTCAATCATCAGTTACAAATCATGAGAAGTAGATTATATATATATATATATATATATATATCGGTCGCAAAAGTAAAAAAAGAAAGATTTTTTTAATCGATTTTGGTTTGAGCAGTCCAGTTTTCGAAAAAAATCTAAATGTTCCTGATTAGGTCTATTATTCAAGCACTATTTCATTAAAAGTCAGCCCAATATGAGTGAGCAAAAAAAGAATATTATTTGTTTTACAATGAAATACAAGGCACCAGAAGACTAAAAGACTAGGAACTTTGATGGTAAAAACTAAAATAAATAATTCAATATTACGTATAATTAGATAAAAATATGGACTCAGAATCGGTTAATACAAATGGCGTAATGGAAATTTTTATATCGAAGCTTGATTATTTTACAAAGTTTTGGTGGAGCTTGTAATGAATTACCATTTCCCCATCATATGAGCTGTTACGGGGATTCAAAGTAAAATTGTAAATTCAGCGCTTATGCTAAAATTTCTTATTGGCTTAAGCGAAAGAATGATGATAGGGAAATGCACCGAGAGAAACTGATTCCCTTCTCAACACAGCTCAAAACAACGCCATAAGGACCAGTTATTTTAAACAAAAGTCAATAAGGAACAATGAATAGCAAGAGGAGGTAATGTGGAAAAAAGAGTAAACATTTAATCACATAGTAAGCGAATGCAGCAAGATGGCGCAAGAGAACTAAAAGACTAGGCACCAGAAGAATAAAAGACTAGGCACCAGAAGAATTAATGACTAGGCACCCGAAGAATTAATGAATAGGTACCAGAAGAATAAAAGACTAGGCACCAGAAGAAATAAAGACTAGGCTGGAGAAGAAAAAAAAAGACTAGACCCCAGAAGAATTAAATACTAGCCACCAGAAGAATTAAAGACGAGGGACCAGAAGTATTAAAGACTAGGCACCAGAAGAATTAGACATGGCACCAGAAGAATTAATGATGGGGGACCAGAAGAAAAAAAAAGACTACACACCAGAAGAATTAAATACTAGCCACCAGAAGAATTAAAGACGAGGGACCAGAAGAATTAAAAACTAGGCACCAGAAGAATAAAAGACTAGGCACCAGAAGAAATAAAGACTAGGCACCAGAAGAAAAAGAAGACTAGACCCTAGAAGAATTAAATACTAGCCACCAGAAGAATTAAAGACGAGAGACCAGAAGAAAAAAAAAGACTAGACACCAGAAGAATTAAATACTAGGCACCAGAAGAATTCAAGACTAGGCACCAGAAAAATAAAAGCCAAGGCACTAGAAGAATTAAAGACTAGGCACAAGAATAATAAAAGACTAATCACCCAAAAAAATTAATGACTAGGCACCAGAAGAAATAAAGACTAGTCACAGAGGAATAAAAGACTAGGGACCAGAAGAATTAAAAACTAGGCACCAGACGAATTAGACTTGGCACCAGAAGAATTAAAGACTAGGCACCAGAAGAATAAAAGACTAGACACCAGAAGAATTAAAGACTAGGCACCAGAAGAATTCAAATCTAGGCACGATTAAATGAGTAAGGGACTCTTCAAAAATCATACAAGTGATTGGATTTTGACCATTCTACCAAATGATATGTGCACAAGCCAGGAACTGTCCTAGAAAAGAAGACACATAAATTGTTCTAGGATTTCCAGATACACGCGGATCCCCTCATCTCGGTTAGAAGACTAGACCTCTTAGAAATAAACAAAAATAAGAGAACCTTCCGTCATGTGGATGTTGCTGTTCTAGAAGAATTGATTGAAAATAATAAAATGATAGACAATTACAAAGAACTGAAAAATCCATGGATGATTGTAATTTGAGCGTTTGAAATGGTCCCAGAGGTCTTGGAAGAAAGATTTGAAGAATTGGATGTTATAGGAAGATTTGAGAGTGTTAATATTACGCTATTGTGTAGATCGGCCAGAATACTCAAAAGAGTGTTGGAGACGTGAGATGTGCTTTCACTCAGACTCCAGTGAAAGACCACCAACCAATTAACATTGATGTGAAAGCACAGGAAAGTTTTTAATTCTTCAGGCTGCAGAATTTTAAATTTATTGCTCTAATGGTCAACGATTATGTACATAGTTTTATTGACGCTGGAATGAAATATATAATGAACATATTTTTGTCTCTTTAATAACAAGAATTTAAATAATGAAAAATGACTTTTGGTGCAAAATGTCATCTTTATTTTTGCGATTTTATAAGTATTCAACTCAGATGTGTTTATGATTGTACACAGTTCGATATGTTTTGGTTTATCAATAGCCAAATCAGTTATTCTCACAATTATAAGTTTGATAATTCTACGGTCAGCCGCTTTCGTCATGGATTTAATCAAACGTCTATTTTTGCAGTTAGTGTCGTCATAGTGATGCCAGAGACCGGCTAGTTTTGATTTTGTCATTGTAATGTAACCTCTTTTTTTAAAGTCAGCTGTTCATATGTACCAGGGCAATTCCAAAGTGCTGCATTTCTTCATAAATAACATATTGACACTGCATATCAGGTGCAAATGTATATAAGTCGGTCGATACCATAGCCGAACAATGAGTCCTTAAAGAAAGGAATGCAATAGATAAAAAACGAAACAATTCGTCTTCATCTAACAAAGTCGACCGTATTTAAAATCATAAAACTCTCGACTCAGAAGCCAAAATAATTTAGGAGACTTGACTCTTTTTCTTTGATAATTCAACCTGTTCAGGAGAACATTTTTAAATTTAAACCCCGCTTAAAAATCAACCTTAAGTTACATCCTGCTTGTGATGGAAGGGTAAGGAAAAGTTGTAAAAGCTGTTGAGATACCTATATATATAAGACTCTATATCAAGTATATATTTTGTCAAAGCGTTTTTTATAATTTCTTTCCCTGGTGATATTCAATATAAAAACGAGGCACGTGGGTGTTGCCTTTAGAATTTGGATCCGGGTCAAGGAAAAACAGAAAGGGAAAAAATTTAAAAAAGAAACCACTTTAGAAAATATAAATATTGCACTACGTGAGAATTGCGCACAAAAGCGCTTTTTAGGAGTTTTCGAAAACTGTTGTAATTTGCCGATGAAAAGGAAAAATGGTTGATTTTTCTGCAATTGAAAAAAAAAGAAGTTTAAAATAGAAAACTATATTCAGGTTAATGATGCAGAAGGAAAAGAAGAGTCTGCTGAAGAATGAAAGAAGAAAGATAAATGAGGGGTTGAGCTGTCTTTGATTAAGAGAAGAAATAAAACATTATGCCAAGGAAAAATAAGAAAAATTAAAGAGAAATTTATTCTAACGGGGAAGAGTAGTAAGAAAAGAATGCATTTGAGAAGAAGAAGAAGAAGAAGAAGAAGAAGAAGAAGAAGAAGAAGAAGAAGAAGAAGAAGAAGAGCAAAGGTAAGGAATCGAGAAATGACAAAGAAGATAAAGAAAGTACAGTGAAAAAGAAAAACACGAATACAAAATATAAAACATAGACTCAGGGAAAAAAATTCTAGAAAAGGAAAAGAATACGGAGGAAGTGTCTGATGAAGTTACCGGACGTCTAAGTGCGAATTAATTTTGAAATAATTGAAAAGAAGAAGGTGTGAAGAATTGGAAGAAAATGACAGGAGAGGATTTTGTACACTGAAAAAAGTGACAAAGAGAAGACGCCAAATCTGACAATATGGCCGACCGTTTGTGTAAAAGAAGTGGCGGGAAAGTTGGGGAGCCATTTTGCATTAAACATTTCTCATTATTGGAATTAATAAACGCCAATCTCCTTCGGACGTGGAAGAATGCTCGACAACTTATCATAATTTGAGGGCAAAAATGATTCATTTAATAATTAGAAAGCTGAAAATTCAAGCAATTTTTTTAAAAAAGAGAGAAGATAAAAAGTATTGCATTGGAAAAAAAGGAGAAAAACTCGTTAAAAGAAGTTGAAGGAATTTCATAAAAAGCGAAAATGCAGCCCAATTTAAATTGAAAATTTGCTGTACCGGCTTAGCAAAAAATAGACATCATTTATGTTAAAAAAAACAATCTTTTTTTTTTTTTAAATGGATCAATAGATATATTCGGTAGTTTAATATCTAATTTTTAATAAGATATGTATGTATATATATATATATATATATATATATATATATATATATATATATATATATATAAACCACACACACACACACACGTGTGTGTGTGTGTGTGTGTGTGTACATCTGTGGTTTCTAAAGAAACTATGGAAAAGTGTACGATGCAGAAAAATTATCAGCCGAACCAAGAAAGGAATGACGCCAATTTTTTTTTTATTCAATATTATTTGTAATTTCATTTCATTTCAAAATAATTAATTGAATTTCAAATTATGGTAGACAATTTTTCAGTATTTCTCCTGGAAGTTAACTGTCAAGACAGATTTGAAAACCTTCAAAACTGAAGTCTATTAACCAACTGGATGTTCTGCAAATACAATCATACATTTTTAGAACAAATTACCAAATCCGATCATAAACAGTAATGGTAAAATAAAAATTTAAGATTAGATTTTCCGAAAAGAATGGTAAAAAAATGATTTAATGGGACATTTATTAAATCTATTTGGTAAATTATCAGACAGGATTTAATTTGTTTATTGATATTATATCGATAACGTATATGTTCTGAGTAAATATCCTCTTTTTCCTTTTTCAGGTTAATGTAAGAAGATAGATAAAAACGGAAATGCTTAAGGTGACATAACAAACATATTATAATTATGATAATGATATTTCGTGTCATTTCATTCTATGTGTTTATTTACTGAAGAGAGAAAAACGAAGTGGTAAGTGCTTGTAAAATAAAAATGTGGATTAACAAGTTAATATTATGGCTCTTCCTCCTTTTCTTTTTAGTCGGACAGTAAAATTTCATTTATGCCTATATATATATATATATATATATATATATATATATATATATATATATCAGAAGGTCGTTCAAAAATCTTCAAGAATGACCTAGATTAAAAATTTGTTGCACCCCTTAAAGGTTTGTACGAGTTTTACCAGCAGATAAATTGAGATAAAGGTTTGAATGAATTTTTCTGCATTTGGAAGAAGTTGTATTGCGTTACAAAAACAAAAAAAAATGTTGCGTGAAGACTCTTTTCTCTGATTGCAGCTTAAAACTTTTGAATTGGGTAACACCCCCCCAACACACACGCACTCCCTCTATTTCTCTCTCTCAATCTCTCTATCTAGAGTGTTATCCAATGGTCTCGGAGACCGGGGTTCACTCCCTGGTCGAGTCATACTAAATACTAGAAAATGAGCACCCTCCTCTACAAAGTTGCTATTGTAAAGGGAACTTTTGGGTTGTCTTCGACTGCTGTAAACCAACTTACTAACATATATATATATATATATATATATATATATATGTGTGTGTGTGTGTGTGTGTGTGTGTGTGTGTGTGTGTGTGTTATATTAAATGAAATAATATTCATCTCACCGTTCAGAGCTAATCTGTTACAATTTCTGTGATGTGATTGTTAGTTTTTGTTTTTTATTTTACGAAGAAAAACAAAAACAAAAACACAGTAACATATATTTGCTGGCAGTGAGTTACAAATATTTTAAATAAATGAATATTACTTACAACAATAAAATTTCGTATCCCATGAACCAACAGAGTGTGTTTCGTGTTCGTGACTTTCTATCGCAGTGAGTTTACCACGGGGTCCGATCGAAACCTAAGTGGTAGCACCTCCCCGATAGTCTATTTATGGATGTGGTGTTACACATTTAGTGAGAATCAAATTTACTAACAGTAGTTAGCTTGGCAATCATTACACCACTTGTGGTGCTCATATAGTTATTTATTAAGCTTTGCTTAGTGTTGGTTCAAGGACTGGAGAATGAGGTGTCGATTGAGCATCAAATTCACTTACCGCAAATCTAGCTTGCTAAACATTATACAATTGGGGAAGACAACAATAGAGTGTTGTAATGCTTCCACTGATTTTCCGAAAAATTTACGAAAAATTTAAAATATGAGGGATTGATTTATTTTAACTGCAAGTCAGTTCATCTGGAGTTATTTTAAGCCGGAAGGTCAGGTAATTGTACATATTATAAGTATATATTTCCTTTTTTTGTGTAATTTTCTGAAAAAAATTACATGGATAAAAGACAAAAGATATTGTTATCTAATGCAGTTAATTTACCAACTGGTCTAATGGAACTCTAGATATGATGCTAACAGATACTACCACGTGGGTCAGAGTGTATATGGAAGAAATAGCGGAGGCGGAATACCTCACACTTCCAGAATAAGTGCCTCACCACCAAAGGTAGGTAAGTGTCATACCCAAGGCACCACTTTTTTTGGAAGGGGTCTTATTTCTCGACAGCGTATAAACATATATATATATATATATATATATATATATATAAATTAAGAGGTCTGCAAGGAAAGTTGATTTTGGTATTTTAGTTTTTTATTTCGTATATATAAACTGGATTTGGCATCAAATAGCCCACACAAGAGTTGGTATGTCGAAAAAAAATGTGCTTGCAATCAACCAATCAACTTGATATCTTTAAATCTTCAATGTCGGGCTCTTTTCTCGTATGCATAACATTCATAAAAAACTTTCATATATTTTTTTTGAAATTTTCTTTCTAATTTCAGTTTCTCTGGTGCATAAGTGGGTGTCCTCGTAGGGTAATGGACTGTAGAATCGGAGTAAGCGAGTTCGTACCCCAGTCGAACTAGTACGTTCAATTTCAGGCAAATACCGTTGGGAAATGTACAAACCCCCTATCCTTCCAGCTATGGTTTAAATAGTACCACTACTGTTCTTCTAGGAGAATGGCTTTGGCATTAAATATCCCACAAAGGTTGATATGCCATTAACCAAAGAAACCAAACCAAACCTGGTGCATAAGATCTGATAACAATTTTCACGATTTCCACCGAGTGTGTATATGTTGACTATGTTCTCACTTACTGTTGAAAGGAAATTCGCCATAATGCCGAAAAGCCTCGCAAAATATCATGCCGCGAGGGATTACAACGTGTCTTCGTAATGTCAATTACACCGGGGAATAATATCCTGCTGGGAGTCAGTCTTCTAAATGTAATGACCCATTTGCATTTCTATTAAGCACAGTCTAATATAAATGTTTCCTGGTAGAAAACGCCCCAAAAGGTGAATGAAATCGAGAGAAAAAAGACAAACCTTCGTAAACTTATCCTCCAAGCGTTATAGTTTAGAAAGTAAGACAAGAAGTTGGTTTTGCCCAGCGAGAATAGATATGCAATTAATATCATAAAAGACTCCGTAATATTCATTCACATCTCTAGAAGGAATTTCAAATTGCATGATTTATTTTTTATGAGTTTTAACTTTCATCATCATCATCATCATCATGTCACGCCATCATCACGGATATCCCTGACTCTCTCGCAATCCCTCCCTAACTTCCATTGCTTCCGGCACATCCCCAGGGCTACATCTCTTATTGACGCAGAACTGCTGTATGTAAGTTTGAGCTGGTCGTACTGCCGTTGCTCGGCCATGTGAAAAGGTCCATAGGAGTACATCCCTTATGAGCTCGTCCCTACTTCTCCAGCAGTGTCCTGCATGTCAGGTTCGTCTAATTTTGATAGTTTTCGTGAGAGGTGGTAGGTGATGGTACAGCTGCTGCTTTGAAGGTTGCTGCCTTCAGGAATTGTTCAGTATTGCTCGTAGCATTTTTTTGTAGTTGCCGTCAAGCTTTTTCTCCATACGTTTAGTTAGCGTCCACGCAGTGCATCCATATAGCAGTATCGATACGACCGCATCTTGGAAGAAACTGCATTTTATTTTATCGGTCAGGTCTTACTTCCATATGACCGATAGCCAATCGGTAGCAGTCCATGCCTTTGCTAGCCGCATGTTGATGTCTGTTTCGTTTGATGAGCCACTGCTTCTTAGGAAGGTGAGTTTGTCCACTAGTTTTAGAGGACTACCGTCAAGTGTGGAGATGTCGCCTGTTTGATTAAAGCCCATATTTTCCGTCTTGTGTGCATTGACATGGAAGCCTATGCCGGCAGCGGCTCGTTCCAGACTATGTAGTAGGGTTTCGGCTTGGGCGGGTGCAATTGCCAGAAGCACTATGTCATCGGCGTAGTATGCGTCGGTAATTGTTTTTGCAGGTACCTTCTGCTTTTTTCTTTTGTTAGCTTGATTTCATCAATAGATCTTCTAAGCACGTAGTCTAGACAGATGATAAAGAGGTATGAGGCTAATGTATCTCTTTGCAGTAAACATGCTACAATGTAGTAGTCTATGTCTCCATCCGAGTAATGGACTTTTACAACAGCTTTATTTTGCATGGTTATAATTAGTAAAGTTATAATCATATATAAGTTCAACAACGGACGATGCCAGCTCCAAAAAGTAATACACTGCCCGCTCTTGGCCCAGTCGGTTGAGGCTGTAGAATACATTGACTCCTTCTCTGCAGAGGGGTAAGACCCGAATAAACAAGTGCCCTGGATATGATATTAAACAATCTGATGATGAGGTTCCAGTATTGCGGGAGCTTTTGGGAATGCAGAATATCCTTTCATTGCCATCGCTCCCAGGTCCACTCTGGCTCTGTGTTGTAGCTGCTGATAGGATCCTATCTAAGGGTCAAAAAGAACTAAACTCAGAACTGAATAGTTTCAAATAGAACTGTTTTTATATTCTAAACGGAATTATTTGAAACAGAACAGTTTGACAAAAGTGAATAACTTGAAATAGAAATGTTTCTGATTATTAAACTATGTACTTATGTTAAACTGAATTGTTTGTAATAGAACAGTTTATTTGTATGAAAATGGAGTTGGGATTAGATAATCTACAAACTTTGATTTGCCATAAACCCAAACAAACTGACAAACCAACAAAGTGCCCCCACCTCTCTCTCTCTTTCCGAAAACGGGTTTGAGTAAATGAAAGACGAACGTTCTTAAAAACACAAACCAAAACACGCGATTACATTTCCCTAGAAACCACAACTTTATCACACAGCACTATCCAAAAGCATTTCGGTTGAACCCCATTAATCGTCGATTTGTCCATCCTTCCAGAAAATAGCAATTCTTTTGCATGGTTTTAAACTTTAAAATCCTATGATGAGCAATTGGTGGTGAAACTAGCACAGAATAATAATAATAATAATAATAATAATAATAATAATAATAATAATAATAATAACGTCGAGCTAGCTAGAGAATTGAAAAAACTATGGAACATGAAGGTGACAATTAAACCAATTGTGATTGGAGATTTTGGCACGGTAACTAGATGATTATAAAAGGGATTGGAAGATTTGGAAGTTGGCGGCCGAGTGGAGACCATCAAAACAACAGCATTATTGAAAACGATCAGAATACTGAGAAGAGTCCTGAAGACTTGAGAAGACTTGCTGTCACTCAATCTCCAGTGAAAGACCATCAGCTTACGCTGATGGGAAAACCTCTGATAATAATAATAATAATAATAATAATAATAATAATAATAATAATAATAAGAAGAAGAAGAAGAAGAAGAAGAAGAAGAAGAAGAAGAAGAAGAAGAAGAAGAAAAAGAAGAAGAAGAAGAAATCTCGAGTTGAATCCCGAAAATATCATAATATGATTGAGAAACAAATGAAGATTGGATTCTTTTTCAATTACACTGAAGCTATTTGCAGACGGTGACAGTTCATTCTATAAGTTTTTCCAATTGTAAATTAGTTAATCTTTTCAAAAAATTGAATGGGGAATCTTTCAGACAAGAAGTAAAACTAAAAAAACAGGTATTTTTTTAAATACTAAAAAATATAAACTTTATTTTTCCTCTTTAAATGCTGTACTAAATGTAACCAACTAAAATTTGTGGGGAACGAAGACAAGGAGAATAAAACGAAAAATTGTCACGTGACGTGTAGATTTTTTAAAATATCTTAATATGATAGAAGAATGAGCAAAATAATTTTTATTGAAACCTTTGTGTGGAAAATATAACAAGCGTAGCAGAAAAGGAACGAAATCGAGAAAGATAAAAATGAACAACTACCAGTACCATATTTGGAAGTCTATTGATTAATCTTGCTTTATATTGATGCATCTATCTAGAATTCCAAACATAAAAACTAAGACATTTTCAAAACCAGAAAGTCTGACTTAAATAAGAGGGATAGAGGAATTAAATTGGTTAAAACTTACATTTCTTTTAATAAAAAAAAAATTAGATTATTTGTGACCTGCTGACGGTATTTCTTCCTGGGATGAATACCTGGTTGCTGTTTCAAAAGCACCGGTATTAATAAATTCCTTCGTCTGGTATTGCTGCAATATATTACCTAGGAAAAATGACAAAGAGAAATAACATAAAACTTGACACTCAAAAATGTACCAGGTTCGGGCAAGTGCTCCCTTAATGGCTACTATGGAGGTGCCCGTAGTGTAATTGTTATTGTCCTAGGAAATGAACACGGCGACACGAGTTCAAATCCTGGACGAGACTGATTGCATTTCACATTGCACTAATATCCTTTGGAAAGGTATGAATCCAATTATTCTCCCTCCAGCTATGGGTAAATAGTAGGACAGACTAGGTTCTTCAGCCTTGGTTAGGCAACTAGTCTAGGAGAAGGAAAACTCTGAATTGAAACCTGTTAAACTCCGCTAAAAATTGACCTTGTGTCATATCCTGCCCGAGCGGAGGGGTTGGACTTTCTAATCTCAGGAAAATAAACAATAGCCAAAGCTACAATACATCAGATGAACACCATTAAAAATAAAGTAGAGAAGACATACAAACATATTCCACTTCTTTTTTAAAAGTTACCCTACACAAAGTGGTGATAAGTAAAAGATAATTAAAATTTGGAATGAAGCAGAAATTTTCTATACGAGCCAGGATGAATTTAAAGAAAGCGTGTTTTTTTAAATCTCGATTTAATGAATATATGTTGATATGTAAGTCATGAGGAGAATGACCGACAATAGCTACCAAAAAGATGAAACGCAAAATACGGAAGATGAAATCGTAATGGAAAACAGCACCACTGCAATAATATAAACAACAAATGAAAAAATTGACGAGAATTAATCTTTAAAATTTATTACCAAAAAGAACGGGAAAGAATGAATCGAGACTGGAAAAAGTCAAAATAGAAAATGAAAAGTTAAATAAATCATTAAAATACAATCTAATGGACAACATCACCAAACTAATCGATGTGATCTCCGCAGGAGAAAAAAACTAATCAGTGAGAAAATTGTTATTCCTCTAAAGAGCTCAAATGAAAATACAAAAAGCTGGATAGGAAATGAGGCTAGAAGGGCATATAAAGAAACTGAAAGAACAAACGAAAGTGCTAAAGAAGGAAAAATACACTGGGGCATAATGTAATAAAAAGAATAAATCTTGGCATCAGTAGGAAAGAGGGAAAATACAACTGAAAGAAATAAACCAAAACATATTTCCAAAAGAAGGGAGACTCAAAAGATTCAAAGACAGAGAGAGAACCAAGCAATGGAACAAAAGAGGAAAAAATTATATTAACGAGTCGGTGGCGAAAGAATTAATACAAAGGAAGAACCGGATGCAAAGAAAAAAAACATTACTGGTAAAAAAATATGTGAACAGAAAGAACATGACAAAAAGGAAAAGTGGATGAATGTGCCGTTAATCACCAAATATACGGTGGTTTCATTGCACAACACAAATAAAACGCTTGTAATACTACAGTGCTTGAATGAAAGTTCATGCTGGTGCAGTCTCAGTGAACATTTGTGCTACTTCTACCTCTGAAGTGTCAGTCGGATTTCGCGATAACATCGCCGCAAGAAAAATTGGCGATCACACAAAACGCCGTCTTGGTTCGTTAATACCAAAGTTTATTCGTTACTTCACATGTAAAGTAGTCGGTAGAAATAGCAGAGCTCGAAAACTGAGTTGACCGCGTCAGCTAGACAAAGAGAATCAAAATGTCATGAGGAAAGAGAAGGCAAACACAGACTTTGAATTATTTCTGACATTTTATCCTGTAGTTCTAACATGTGCTTCCTCTCAGGGTCTTTTCCCACCGCAACGCGTCTGCGTTCCAATCACTGAATTTACATTGTCATGTCCTTCAGCCAAATAACTCTTTCCTGCCTCTTATTCCGAATCCAGCACCTTATGGCGTTTTTATTTTAGTTCCTTTCAGCCAATCAGAACTCGTTGTCGATTCTCTTCTGATAGGTTTCTCTTTTTAACCCGAGCATCCCTAATTATTTCATATTATCAATAAACAGGTGGACTCAATAAGAAAAAAAAATTCAAGAAAGTACCAAATTGCAAAATACCCGACCATGATGGCATACATAGATTGAGGTTATAAAAAGGATTTATTTCAGAAACTGAATATCTTCAAGAAACCTTTATACCCGAATGTATGACGAAGGGGAAAACTACCTTAATCGAGAAAGAACCCCATAAAAGAAGCTTTCTTAGCAACTATAAACCGATAACGGGAGGTGTCCTTGGTGTAATGGTTATCATCGTAGAAAATGGACACGGCGACACGAGTTCAAATCCTAGACGAGACTGACTGCATTTCACATAGCACTCATACCCTTGGGAAAGGTATGAATTCAATTATTCTCCCTCCAGCTATGGGTAAATAGTAAGAAAGACTAGGTTCTTCAGCCTTGGTTAGGCAACTAGTCTAGGAGAAGGAAAAACTCTGAATTGAAACCTGTTAAACTCCACTTAAAAATTGACCTTGTGTCATATCCTGCCCGAGCGGAGGGGTTGGGTAAATATGATAAACCGATTACATGTTTACCAATGATGTAGAAAATTCTAACCGCAGATATTAGGGAAATAAGATTTTACTCAATTGATTGCCGTTGTCTGTTTCCGAAAGAACTAAAAGCATACAGTAAGCGAACAAGCAGAACATATGACCTACTATATATAGATAAACACATCTTCAGAGGTTAAAACAAGGCTGAAAATGCAACTAAGCCCCGGAGAGATTACAAAAACACCCAATGATATGATTCAATATTTGTGCATTACACATCAGAAAATAAAGTGAAAATGGATTTGGGATACTGAAGGTTAAGAAAGAAGTTTTCTATGTGGATGGATTCATCATTTAAATATTTCGAGGAGCAAATACGTAGAGTTCTGCGGCAAAAAACCTATAATGATACCTCTTTTAGTATTGTTGTTGCGGTGTGAATAAAAGTGGATGTGGTCGTTTTTACAGGTGGGTTTACGGTAAACCTTGATTTCTAGCAAATGTACAAATCAAGTCAAAACTTTAAGAAAGCAATGGAAAACTGGTAAGTTGAATTAACAGCAAAAGAAAATTCACTTATAAAACTGTTTTTTATTATTGGCAAGATGTTACTTTATTATATTCGTAGGAAATGCCCAGGGCGCAACAAATTTACAGTCACAAGAAAAAGATAAATCTAATTATGTATATGGATGAGTTTAAGATATTTGCCAAGAATAAAAGATAAGTAAAAACATTAATACAGTCCTTGAGAATATACTGCTTGTATTTCGGAGGGAATTTGGGACTGAAAAATGGGCAATGCTGATAATGAGAAATAGTAAAGAAAATCAATGAAAATTCAAATATTATCAAATCCGGAAAACATCAGAACACTTAAAGAAAATAAAGATAAGATATACTTGGAAATAATAGAAGGAAACACCATCGAATGAGCAGATGTAAAAGCAAAATTTAGAAAAAAGTAAAAAAATCCCCAGATGAACAAGAAATTTTTTCGAAATCAAGCTCTGCAGCAAACGTCTCATCTAAGGCATAAGCACGTGGGAAGTCCCTCTTGTATGATAAAAAGGACTATTCTTCAAAAAGACAAGGTGAGAAATTTGAAAAATTTACTAAAAGACAAGGAAATTGATGACTGAGCACCAGTCCTAAAATCCGAGAGAGAACATAGACTTTCTCTATCCGTCAAAAACTGGAGGCGGGAAAGGACTTGCAGGCATTGAAAATGGCAAAGATACTATAAGCCATGGACACGAAGAATACACTAAAAAGAACGAAGAAAGGCTAATTACAGCCAGTCCTAAAACTTATGACAACATAAGAAAAAAGAGTAAAATAACAAACTGTTGAAAACAAAAACAAGAAGAAAAACAACTGTACGGATTTTTCAAGCGACAGACAAGCGATATTGCACACAAAATAAGATTTAAATTGCTAAGAAACTGTAGATTTAAGAGAGATTCTTTTTACAGCAATAGAAAATGATGCCAATAATTTAAAATTTGCCATCATGCCATAAGGCAAAAATCATTAATACACTAGAGGATAGCAAGTATATGATATAGAAACAGAAATAAGATAGGTAATCAGAATATAAGTGAAGCACAAAAGTAATTCAAGAACAAGCTCGACTGAATGAGAAATGGGATCCACCGAGAACTGTACAAGAGATTAAAATTGTACGATACTGCAAAATTGTATTGGCGCAATCGAGAACCTCTCTTAGGCAATGAGACTCATAGAATTATCAAGGACTTTGAGATACAGACGGATCTTCCAAGCTCAACCAGAAGACCAGACATAGTGATAATTAACAAGAAGAAAAAATCGTATCATTTAGTGGACTTTGTCGTTAAAGTGGACATAGTTTGAAAATGAAAAATGCGAAAAGATGAAAAATTATTGTATCTAACCAGAGAGATGGTACATATAAGTGATACCAACTGTAGTATGTGCACTAGGAACAGGTCTTAAATGCTTGAAAAAAAAACTGGAGGAATCGGTCAGAGAAAGGATCAAGACCATTCAGGTTGCAACATTGTTAAGATTAATACTTAGAATACTTAGGTTTTGTTTGGTTTGGTTTGGTGGGTTTTATGGCATATCAACCTTTGTAGGTTATTTAACGCCAAATCCATTTTTATGTAAATAATCTGTTCTATTTAAAACAATTCAGTTTAGCACAAGTACACTGTTTAATTGTGAAAAACATTTATTCAAGAAGTTATATGTAACGATTCAGTTAAGTGTAAATACAATTTTAATGTCGAAAAACAGTTATATTTCAAATAATTCAATTAAGCATAAGCACGCAGTTTAAATGTAAGTACGGTTTAATTGTCAAAAACATTTCTATTTCAAGCTATTCAGTTTACTCAAACAATTAAGTTTAGCATAAGAATGATGTTAGTTCTCTTTAACCCATAGATAGGGCCCTATCTAGTGATACCACTCCGGGCCAGACTGGACCTATGAGCAATGGCAATAAAGAGGTATTCCGCATTCCCCAAAGATCCAGCATTGCTGGAACCTCACCATCAGATTTTGTAGTGTCATATCTAGGACACTCGTTGAGGGGGGTATTACCCCTCTGCGGAGAAGCAGTCGGTGTATTCTACAGCCCCAGCCGACTGGGCAAAGACTACTTAGAGGAATCAAGGAGACCACAAGAGACTTGATGACACTAAGTGTCCAGTAAAAGTCTACCACCGTTAGTTGGTGTGTAAAGAAAATATTCGGACCAATCCCAAAGAAGCTGAAACTAAGACTGGAAGAAGTGTAATCATTGAAAGTATTGGAGCCGTTCATATTTCCTAGCATGACTGAGACACTCAAGAATATTGACAAACGTCCTTGAAAACGAAGGAGACCTGTTGTCACAACAACTCTAGTTAATACTATTACCAAGTTCTTGTGAATAAACTCCTAAATTGTAAAAATATGAATTAGTATTTCACGTATCTATGACTCATTGACTACAGAAAGGATAATAACTCGGGAATTTCGAAAAATATCAGATAAGAGATGTTGACTAATTAGTCCAAATATTTTCAGTTTTTTTTTTTCGGAATTTACTTTAGAATTCTTCATTTATACAAGTAGAACAATCAATGAGTTTGTTAAATGATGTAACATATTAACGATAAAACAGAGAATAAACTTGTGGAATTTTTTTTTTAGTTCCAGTTAACTCACAAATGATTTGTATAAAGTCTCGAGGTAATTAAGATTGTACAATCCAGTTCAGCATTAAATCCAAAAAGGCATCGTTTCAAATAGTTAATGCCAAATATTAAATGCACCATCACCAAGATATATATTCTCCTTAGAGAAAACGTTGAATTAAGTGGCTTTTGTGAGGTTTTTTTTCTATAATACGATATAATATAATAATATAATATATATATATATATATATATATATATATATATATATATATATATATATATATATAAATTATAATATAATATAATAATTACAAGATTCGTATTTCGCAAAATGCCAATTCAGTAGTTGTTTTATTTCTGAGAGAAAAGTGTTTATGGCTTATAGTAAAAGTAAAGTTGGCGACCGTAGTCGAGAACGACCAGAAAGCTCCCTTTTCTATAGCTACTACACCGATGAGTAGGGGAAGACACGACTCCTTTCCCTAGATTGGTCCACTTTACCCTTGATACGTACCTAATATAGCTGAGTGTTAAGCAAGCAGGTACCAAGTACCATTTTTACAGTCTGGTATGACGTGACCTGGAATTGAACACAGCTCTCACGGACCATTGGCAAACACTCTACCCACTAGGCCAGCTTATACTAAGATAATAATCAGTAGATTTTAAATGAATATATATATATATATATATATATACATATATATATATATATATAGTTTCTTTTTTGTGCAAACGTTCATTCCTATGTCTATTTCCTATATACAACTAAAGACTATGACTTTACCATATTAATAATACCATTATTACAAATCAGGTATTTCTAGAAAGCAACCTGAAAACACTAGACGAAACAGATGAGGAAAATATAGGATGGTTACATTCCCACAAATCAAAGGCAATGGTAATTGAACGATCTTTCTCAGACCGCGAAATTCCAGTAATATGCGAATAAGTAAAGAGGGAAGAAAACTTTTAGTTCAATGAAATAATCAAGGATTGATGGAAAAACAGTAAACAAACTCTAAATGCTAAAAGCCAGAACATAGAACATAGTACAATAACCACTATAAGAAAGTTATCCATAAAAGAAAGAAAAAATGTTGATATCTCGAAGAAAATCATAAATGAAAATAAGCTTTTCCACATTTACCAACCCCTCTGCTCATGCAGGATATGGCACAAGGTCATTTTTAAGCGGAGTTTAACAGGTTTTAGTTCAGACTATTCCTTTTCATAGACTTGTTGCCTCACCAAGGCTGAAGAACCTAGTCTGTCCTACCATTCAGGGAGAATAACTGGATTTATACCTTTCCTAAGGGTATTAGTGCTATGCGAAATGCGATCAGTCTCGTTCAGGATTTGAACTCGTGTTGCCGTGATCATTTCCTACAACGATAACCATTACACCACGAGCACATCCACAAAGAAGCATTACTGTCACTAAGAAAACAAGAAATTTAAATTAAAAAGAGAAATGAAAATAAACTGCTTATTCAAGACGAATTTAACAATCTAATTTATTCCGGAATAAAGATAATCCGTGATAGACAAGACATCCAGATAAGGAACAAACAAAAAAAGATGCTTGAAAAAAAAAAAAAGAAACTGGATGGGAAATGAGGCAGAAGGAACAAATTAAAGTTCACACACATGCAAAAATCGTAATATTAAAATACAAAACAAAGGCGTATGTACACAAGGGAAAATTACCTGAAAGACATGAGTAAAACAGACGAATGATCTAACTAGAATCAGCTAAACTGTAGAATTCAGTGCTCTAACATCCAAAATAAACAAGACTAACAACACTTACCGGCTCAGAGGCCCTAATTAGCATCTGGCTGGCAGACAAAAAGTAGAACGGGCGTTAATTCAGTACCGAACCCGTAACTCCTGAAACATAACTGAAGCAAGCCGGTGTATATATACACTAATATGCTCACTCACTGGGCCAACAACTAATCACTGTCTAGGAAATGGACTTGGCCATGTTCGAATAATAGAACGTCCCAATGTTCATATAATCTCACTTTAACTGGTAATTCATAACGCATGTGAGCGCTGACTCATTGCTACTGAGACTTAAGATAGAATTCCAACATTAAACTATATTGGCAAATGAATGTAGACTTATTAGATACCGACACAGGATCCAGAAATACCAGCATAACAGGACATTTAAACATATTGAAAGTTGATTCGACGAACAAGTATAGAGGAAAATCAGAAAAATTGATCATCCGAATACAACAGACGAAAAACAGGGGAACAGAGAAAGGAACACGATACAAAGAATAAACGGTTGATCAACATGAAAAACAAATTTAAAGGAATCAAAGAGCAGCCAGAAGAAATATCTATACAGAATCTTGAAAAGTAACCCTCAAGAATAGCAAATTGGAAAACATCAGGCAACAATGGAATCCAAAGATTGTGTTGGAAACGATGCACGCCAATTCACGACAGATTAGACTAACAACAGCGCAAATGCATCCACGTAGCAGAAATTTCTGAATGGAAGACAATAGGAAGAAATACTTTGATCTAAAAAGATTCCCCTTTACTTGAGTGAAAAATACTGGCCACAAAAGAAAGTGAGGGAATTTATTACTCGTTTGAAAGCTGCAGATTTTTTTGCCGAAAGAATAAAAAGGATGCGGCAAAGTAACAAGAGGCATCTTCCATACATCGATCATCATATACTAAAAGAGGCAAAACAAGAATAAATCTTTATTTTATATTAATAGACGACCGGATCCCGCAAACATCGATATTAACGTGTCAACAGATGTTTGATATCTCCAAGCAACTAATCAACTTCATCTCGAGAGTGACGAAAACAAAGAGAGAGAGAGTGAAACTCATATCAAGAGAACAACGCAAAGAGGTAAAAATAATGATAAAAAAAATCATCCAGTGTAACTACTTGCCCTACTCTGGTTATTTATAATGGCGATGTAAACGCTAGCCTATATCATAAGTACAGAAGAAAGTATGAGCAAAAATAAAGATATAAGCTCTCACAGATAATACTTAGGAAAATAATATGCGTACGCTATGAGGAGAATAGAAAATATAATAGGCGGAGCTTGATAACTGGTACAGAAGGAATACAAAAAAACATACACTAATGGGTGGGAAGATTGATTATCTAGGAATTGTGCATGTAAAAAAAGTCTGACAATACAGACAAATGATAAATTGACAAATTAGAATCGCTCCTAGAGAATGAGACACACAAGATTATTTAAAATCAAAACTGGATGAATACCTCTATCGGGTGAGAAAAATTATAAAGCTATGTACTATAAAGATGACAATGGTGTAATCATAAGTGGATTCCACGGAACGAAATCCGAGAAAGAATTGAGACTGTTAGGAAATACTTTTGAGATCGTCGAGAATATTCAATAGATTTCTGGTAAAAGCAGATTTGTTGTCACTAAGACTTCAATGAAAACCATCGGTTAAACATATTGTGAAAAATTTAGAAAATGACGGATCCCCCTAATCCCGGCAAGACAACCAGACCTAATAATAATCAGCAAAAAAAAAAGAGAATTAGCAAAATTGTCGACTTTGCTGCCCCGGCGGACCATAGAATAAATCAGAAGGATTGTGAAAAGAAGGATAAGTACCTCAACCTTGCTAGAGAATTGTGATTGGTGCTTTTGGCACAATAACTAAAGAATTATTAAAAGGCCTGATGGACTTTGAGGTTGGAGGACAAGTAGAGACTATCCGAATGACAGCATTCTTGAGAACGGCCAGAATCCTGAGACGAGTCCTGGAGGCTTGAGGAGACTTATAGTCAGTCAAACTCCTGTGAAAAACCATCAGCTAACAATGATGTGAAAAACTCTAAAGGAGTAAATGATAACAATGTGAAAAACATCTGATAAAGTTATAAGCCGTAAAAGACAGGGAAGTGGAATTAACAGCAGAAGGAAAAACTTTAGCTGAAGTGAAAATCCAGTGTAGCATCTTCAAGGGGGGCGCTCTTTCACCAATACGATTTGTAATAGCGATTACAAAAAGGGAAAGAGAATATTGGAAATATTAAAAAGAGCCAAAAATTTAATAAATCGCGATAAAGGATTAATCAAATAATGTACAAGGATGTCATCAGGCTGTTTGCAAAAATGAGAAAAAAAACACGGTACTCTTATATAAACAATAAGAATATAGAGTTAGTCTATAAAAATTAATTTGGCTAAGAAAGTATGTCAAGATAATCATGAGAAGCGGAAAATGACAAACATCAAAAGGAATAGAGCTGCCACATGAGGAAAGAAGCAAAAAACTCGAAGGAAAAATAATTTACAAGTTCTTGGGAATATAGGAGACGGTCACCATCCAACAAAAGAGATGAAAAACAAAAAATAGGAGTATCTCAGAAGAACTAGAAAACTTCTTGAAACGAAGCTTTGCTGCAGGAATTTCATCAAAGGTATAAACACCTGGACTGACGCTTTGTAAGATAGTCAAGATCTTTCTTGAAATGGACGAGGGAAGAATACAGGAAAAAAAAAGGATCAGAAGACAGAAGAAATATTGATGCTACATCTAGAGATAACATAGACAGACTTTATGTATCAAGAAAAAAAGAAAGAAAATGACATACCAGCATTAAAAGAGTAAGGAAAAACTAACTACAACGACCAGAAACAGAACAGACAACATAATGATCGTCAGAACAGCAATAACTAGCTCACAGAAACGGAAGAAAAATAACTATATGGATTTTTCAAGTGAAAGAATTACGTAATCTCTAACGAGAAGTCTTGAACATGGCTAAAAAAGAGAAACTTTAAGATAGAGACTGAATCGCCTCTAATAGCAGCAAAAAACAACACCATAAAGACCAACTATGTTAAAGTGAAAATAGATAATATGCAACAGAAAAGAAAGTGTTGGTTATGCTGTTAAAGTAAAGAAAAGATTAATTACAAGATAAGCGAATTCAGTAAACTAGCAGGAAAAGATTACAACAGTAGACACGAAATTGTAAGGAAGTTGATTCACTGAGAAGTGTGCAAGGAACTGAAATCTGACCATGCTACAAAATGAATGGGGAAAAAAAAGAATTCGTTCATGGGAAGGAGACGCATAAAATTATCTCGGATTTTAAGATAAAAACAGTTCACATCATTCGAGCCAGAAGACCAGGCCTAGTTATTAATAAGGGAAAAAAAACTACCAATTAGTGGACTTTACCGGCCCGGCGGATCACTGAATTAAATCCAAAGTAAAAGAATTGAGAGATACTATTTACCAACCCCTCCGCTCGGGCAGGATATGACACAAGGTCAATCTTTAAGCGGAGTTTAACAGGTTTGAATTCAGAGTTTTCCTTCTCCTAGACTAGTTGCCTCACCAAGGCTGAAGAAACTAGTCTGTCCCACTATTTACCCATAGCTGGCGGGAGAATAATTGGATTCATACCTTCCCCAAGGGTATTAGTGCTATGTGAAATGCAAGCATTCTCGTCCAGGATTTGAACTCGTGTCGCCGTGTCCATTTCCTACGACGATAACGACTACACCACGGGCACCTCCATAAAGAATTGAGAGATAAGTACTTAGACGTTGCCACAGAATTAAAAGTTTATGGAACATGAAGGTGAGGGTGATATCAATTATAATCGGAACACTCGCAACGGTCCCCCAGAGTTGGAAGAGTTGGAAATCGCAGGACAAGCCGAGAATATCCAAACTACAAGATTGTTAAGATCGGCTAGAACACAAAGAGGACTTCTTCAGATGTGAGCAGACTAGCTGTCAATCGGACTTCACTGAAATACAATCGGTAAGGTCGGTACGAAAACCTCCCAAAGATTATTATGATAATATCACAATGCTGTGACTAAAGTAGAACAGTTTATCCCATAAGCAAATCAGCAGAAAAATCATTGGAAACTATGCTATATTTAGCAGGAAATATGATCCGCTGTTTATTGAGCAACGGTTGCTAAATGTCACAGGCGTAGACCATTACGTTTCCGAGAAAATGTGACATATGCCATTCTCTCTGATTTTGAAATACAAATGGATCACAAAATTCACGCCAAAAGAACAAACCCTGTGATTTTTTCATTCAGGGTTTTCGAACTATTATCTTCATTTTTATTGTTTTATTCACAACGTATCGGCAGATATGTCCCCCGGCCTTATCGGGTCCGTACTGACTGGATATTAGTTTTCTAAATTTAGAGACAAGGCATGATGATTTTCATCATTTAGGGTTTGGGGACGATTGTCTTCATCATGAAGATAATAGTCCGAAAACACTGAATGATAAAAATCATCAAGATTCATCTCAGAAATTCAAACAAGTAAACCTAGTGATAATTAAGAAGGAAAATGTGTCATCTAGAGGAGTTTTCTGTTTCTGTAGAACAGAAAAGACTTGCAGCTTCTCGAAGATTTTCAAAAGTTGCGGAGCATAAAAGTGAAGATGTTATTAATTGTAGTTGGTGACTTGGAACGGTGCAAAAAAATCTGGATAAAACACAGGGAGATATTTCGAATAAGAAACAACCCGGATTAGGCATATTACAGCACTACAAAGATTAGCAACAATACTGAGAAGCGTCCTGGACACTTGAGAATACTTGCTCTCATTCAAACAGTAAAAATAAACCAAAAAGTTGCGGGAAAAATGTGTATTAGGTGAAGATTATTATCATCATCATCATCGTCATTAAGTCAGCCTGACAGCAAGGAGTTTCCTGACTCTTTCTCATCATCCATTCTTATCATCCAGCGTTCCTAGGAGGTCTTCTGCTTGATATCTTGAGTCCGTGCAGAGGTGATGAATGAAAGTCTTTGCTGGTCGTTAAAAGTGGTAGGTTTATATGTACAAGTTCATAATAGCACATTACTTACGTGATCATATTTGTTTCTTCGGCACTGCATCTAATATTTTGTTCGTCTTGAAAGATTTTTGAGATGGGAGGTAAGTTGCCATACATCAACTATTTTGGCGGGGGTTTGCCTCCAGGATTTGCTCAAAATAGCACGCAACATTCTTATGTAGTTCCCATCCAAAAGATAGTAAAATGAAATAATTATCCTCAGGCATCAAAATACTTTGGAGTAAATTTTTTTATCAAATTGAAAATAATTTTGGTTGAGCCTCACTAATAATAATAATAATAATAATAATAATAAGCTGGAGGACTGGAAATTTGGCGGACTGGTAGAGACTATCTAAATGACAGCATTACTGAGAACGTCCAGAATATTGAGCAGAGTCCTGGAGTCTTGAGGAGACTTGCTGTCACTCAAACTCCAGTGAAAAACCAACAGCTAATACTTATGTGAAAAACTCTAAATGAGTAAATAATAATAACAATGGCTGAATGAAGGTGAAGTTAGGGTAAGTGGAGAGGTTGTAAAATTCTTAAACTTTACCAGAAAACAGAAAACGTTGTGGAACATAAAGGTGACAGTCATCTATAGAGCCATTGGAACAGTTTCGATATAAATGGAAAATAGATCAAATGAACTGGAGGTTAAAAGAAGAATTGAAAACATTTTGACCCCAGTATTACTAAAATTCGTTTAGATACTTAGGATATCCATGAAGACCGAATTCGTCGAACTTGCCATCACATAGACTCCTATATAAAGTAATCAATAAGACCTGCTGTAAAATTCTTAAATAATAAGTTAACGGACAGTAGTTGAGTGCGAACCAAAGGTTCCATTTTCAATTGCTACTTCACCGATGGGAGGGCGATACTCCTCTTCTGGTTTGCTCAACTCACCCTTGATACATACCTTATAATGCTGAGTGTGAAGCAATGAGGCATCAAGTACCATTTTTGAGTATTTCATTTGACTCGACCTAGGATTGAACCCCACTCTCCCGTAGAACACTCTAACCATTATTATAATGGCCGGTAATGATTATTTTGCCAGGGAGATTAAGAAATTGTTCAATATGAATGTGACGGTGATACCAATTGTAGTGGGAGCCCTTGGAACAGTTCTCAAGTACTGGTAAAATGAGAAAATTAGAGGAAGAAAAAAAAACATACTGCAGCACTAACAACAGCAGCAAGAATACTTCGAAGAGTCCCTGAGATCTGAACTTTGCTGTTATCCGTGAAAAATCTCCAGTCAAAACAAGTGTACTTGAACAGTGGGAAAAGTATGCTTCTTAAATTGAGTGTTTTTATTCGTCTATGTTGTATTTTTCAACTTTTATCAATGCCTCAAGTTTGGAATAAACAAAGGTTATAAAATGATGACCAGAACCACCTTTTCCCTTCTCCCTCCTCTTTCTTTGATTTTGAAACTAACTGAAATGATGAGAGAGAAAAGCCTGTCGGACGGATGGATTAATTGGAAGCTTGTCTTGTTGGACAGCAGTGGGAGCGCAATCTCAGGCCATGACTACAAAATTGCTAACTTATTCTGATCACATCTCTCCAATGATGGCCAAGCCGAGTCGACATTGCACAACACGGGTTGGAGTGAAGGAAGGAATGGTAGAAGGGTGCTGTGCTCTAACGTACCAACTATAAAGTAATTCCTATTGTAAGCCGAAGTTCGAAGAAATGAGCGAATGGGATTTCTGCTCCAGTAAGAAGAAGAACAACAACAACAATAAAAAATAAATGGGAGAGTATGTGTTCGCAGTCTGAGATGAAGTGGCGCATTTGACTGAAGGCAAAAGAAATAGAAAAGAAGTAAAATTCTTCCCAACAGATTTCATTCGTACAGCCGCTTAGTGAATATATTTCCGGCAATCTCTATGATATGCACTTCTTCACACAAACATATATATATATATATATATACATGTGTGTGTGTGTGTGTGTGTGCGTGTGTGTGTAAAACTTAAAGAATCATCCATATAAACCAGTATGCATTAATACACACACATCAATATATATATATATATATATATATATATAAACACATTTACAAAGACACATGAATTACTAAGAAACATTCTTATTTGTTTTTTACTTTATTTATCAATTCATTGTGAATTTTTCCTGATTGTAGTGATCGTTGTTTTTCTCGCAAGTTTGGTTAGATTTCGTTTGTTTTGGCTTTATGTCACATCAACTATTGTAGGTTGTTTAATACCAAATCCATTTCATATATATGAACAGTTACATTTCAAACAATTCGGTTTAGCATAAGTACAGTCTTTTGTTTACTCACAGTTTTATGTAAAAACAGATCAATTTTTAACAGTTTAGTTGGGCATAAGAACGTACTTTTGTTCAATTTGACCCACAGATAGGACCCTATCATGTACTATCTCTCCAGGCCAGAGTGGACCCGGGAGCGATCTCAATAAACGGGTACACTGCATTACGCATTATTCATCGGATTGCTTATTGTCATATCCAGAACATTCTTTGAAGGAGTATTCTCTCTCTGCAGAGATGCATTCAGCGTATTCTACAGCTCCAGCCGACTTCGTCATTTAGTCAAGTTCGATTGAGATATCGTCTTCTCATCACCACCCCCCACACACACCTATATATATATATATATATATATATATATATATATTAAAAGATGAAAAAAACGGAATTAAACAAACAGAAATATTGTTTTTGAGTTTTTTTTATTTTTCTTCTGACAATGTCCAAAGGTCAAAACTAGTTGAGAAGAATAAAACATAAACAACACATATTCGTATTTGTCATCTTATATATATATATATATATATATATATATATATATCGATAGATATAGATAATTTCATTTTTTTATATAAAAGTATCAACATGTCAATGTTATTATGTCATGTATCTTCTGAATTCTATTCAATCTTAAAAGGAAATGAAAAACCAAAAAAAGTTCTTAGCATTCTATTACTATTTACAGTATTGTGTTTCACATCTCCGTGTGATAATTAGTTTTCGACATTTATTTTAAACCGTAATGTATTAGCTATGGATCTCATGAATGTTTAGAAACCTTTCAAAACGTTAAAAAGATTTATTGCTGTTTATACTCTAGAAAGAATTGTGATCCGAAGAAATATATCAAATGTTTTTTTTTTAAGAAGCGTTCTTGTAAAGTTTTAGTACTAAGTTGACTAAATAAAAACTAAGTAAGAACCAAAATGGCCTCGGAAAAATCGAGTAGTGTACATCACAAATTCTGACTATCTGTCGAATTCTTGAAGGTGTTCGCGCAAAAAAACCTAGAAGCAACACTATTATTTGTCGACTTTTCCAAGGCCTTGGACTCCATAAACAGAGGGAAGATGCGGCAAATACACCTTGCCTACAGCCTACCCAAAGAAACCGTCGCAGTGATAATGTTGTTATATAAAAAAATACGAAAGTAAAAGTCCGCTCCCCGGACGGAGACACAGACTAGGTCGATATTGTTGCAGGTGTACTGCAAGGAGACGCATTAGCCCCATACCGGTTTATAATCTGCCTAGACTAAGTACTTAGAGCGTCTATTCACAAAAAAAAGATAACGGTTTCAAGCTAACAAAAGAAAGAAGCAGAACATACCACGCACAAACAACAACTGACTCCAACTACTCCCATGATACACCCGCCCTAGCTGAAACCCTGCTACATACTCTGGGACGAGCAGCTGTTGGTATAGACCTCCATGTCAACACAGACAAGACGGAACACATGTGCTTTAATCAAACAGGTGACATCTCCACACTTATTCGTAGTTCTCTGAAACAAGTAGACAAGGTTACCTCCCAAGGAGCAGTGTCTCATCAATTGAGACTGACATCAACATCAACACGTGGCTAGCAAAGCCATGGACAGCTAACGTCAGTTTATAGGTTTATGGACGTCAGACATGATCGATAAAATAAATCGCAATTTTTCCAAGCAGCAGTCGTGTTGTTACTGCAAAATGGATGTACTAAATGGACGCTAACTAAACGTATGCAGAAAAAGCTTGAGGGCAATAACACAAGAATGCTGTTAGCAATATTGAACAAGTGCTGGAGGCAGCATCCGCCAAAACAGCAGCTCTACGGCCACCTACCACAAATTACGAAAACTATCCAAGTGAAATGAACTAGACCCGTGGGATACTGCTGGTGAAGTAGGGATGAACTCATAAGTGACATACTCCTGTGGACCCCTTCAAATGGACGCGCAAATGCAGGACGACCAGCTAACACCTTTATACAACAGCTCTGTGCTGATACAGGATGTAGCCTTGAAGACCAAACCGGAGCGACGAACGATAGAGACAGGTGGCGGGAGAGGGTAAGGGAGATCCGTCCTGGAGGCGCGACATCATCATCATGATTATAATGAATAAATAAAAAGATAATTTGAAGAGATGGGACTTTATATTTTTGAATAAAAATAATGCTACATTCAATAACGTATCTACATTGTTTATTATGTATATTAAGTAACATTTTGGTATCTTTAAATTTAAAACATGATTGGTCCCTAAATCGTGTTTTCCCTACGCTGTTTTTGTCCGCAATATTCCTGTCTTTTTGTGGGGTGTCCTAGTGGTGTAATGATTAAAAGCGATGGACTGCAGAATCGTAGAAAGCGATTTCGTACTCCATTCGAGCTATTACATTCACTTTCGGTAAAATACCTTAGGTAAAGGTATGAACCCCCTTATCCTCCCAGCTATGGGTTAAATAGTACCACTACTGTTCTTCTAGGAGAACGGCTTCGGCATTAAATAACCTACAATTGTTGATATGCCATTAAACAAAGAAACCAAACCTGTTTTTTTGTGTTCAAAAATTCACTAGTTTCTTCCAGGCAGTATCGATACTGCTTTATGGATGCACTACATGGACGCTAACTAAACGGCTGGAGAAGAAACTTGACGGCAACTACACAAGAATGTTGAGAGCAATATTGAACAACTCCTGGCGACAACACCCCACGAGACGCCAACTGTACGGCCACCTGCCTCCCATCACGAAAACTATACAGGTTAGACGAGCCAGACACGCCGGATACTGCTGGAGAAGCAAGGACGAGCTTGTAAGTGACGTACTCCTATGGACCCCCACATATGGCCGTGCAAAAGCAGGACGACCAGCTCGAACTTAAATACAGCAGATATGTGAGGGCACGGGATGTAACCCAGAAGACCTGCCAGAGGCGATGAATGATAGGGAGAAGTGGCGAGAGATGGTCGGGGATATCCGAGCTGGCGACACGACACGATGATGATCATGATATATATATATATATATATATATATGACTTAAGAATTATCATATCAATTAGCATACAAAATGTATATATAACTATCGGCATACATATATATTTCTGCATTTGGTGCGTTTAGTGGAATAGTTATCGTCGTTGGAAATGTACATGGTGACACGAGTTAAAATCCTAGACGTAGCAAATTGTATTTCATATAGAACTAATAACCTTGGGAAAGATATGTATGCAAGTCTTCTCCCTTAGCTATGGGAAAATAGTAGGTCAGATTGAGCTTTTTAACCTTGGTTTAGTAACCAGTGTAGGTGATGAAAAACTCTGCATTCCAACCTGTTAAACTCCGCTTAAAAATCGATTTTGTGTCACATTCTGAACGTTCGGAGCGGTTGGTAAACACTTCCATGAATATCTACAGACAAATAAGCCCACAAAAACAATTGGATTTTCTTCTGTTGATTTTTTGTGAGTTATTTAATGGTAGATCAAACCTCTCGTTTTATTTAATGCCAAATCCATCTTTTTAGAAAGACAGGTGCTGTTTATACCATAAATGGGAGAATAAAGGGGTTCATACATTTCCCAAGTGTATTTGTCCGAGAGTGAACGTAATAGTGCGACTGGAGTACGAACTCGCGTACTACGATTTCGCAGCCCAGCGTTTTAACCATTACACCATTTCTTCTGTTGAACCACAATGTAAGAATCTTATTTGTTCATTTACTTTTTTTTTTAATTTAATTTTTCCTGACTTTGTCACTCTAGCTTTGGTTAGTTTGCTTTGATATAAGAGTGGCATCAAAGCTTCTCAGCTGTCTAGTATTCTAGTTTTTTTTAAGTCATTCTTTCTAATCTTACAAGTATAATGATCTAGGCGGTCGCAGTTCTTCCACCGATGTTTTTAGGTTCCCCAAATTCATTTCCAGATTATTCAGGATTATTCCGAGAAATACGTCTATGATTGATTTTATCGGCATCAAATACTTTAATCTCTACAACATGTACCTCTTTACACAAGCACTCATGTATACACGCACATAAAATCACGATGAATCATTTACAGGCACCTGTATGCATTTATATACGTCATCATCATCATCATCATGTCGTGCCGCCAGCACGGATATCCCTGACCCTCTCTCGCCACTTCTCCCTATCGTTCATCGCCTCCGGCAGGTCTTCAGGGTTACATCCTGTGTCCTCACATAGTTGCTGTATGTAAGTTCGAGCTGGTCGTCCTGCTTTTGCACGGCCATATGTGGGGGTCCATAGGAGTACATCACTCATGAGCTCGTCCTTGCTTCTCCAGCTGTGCCCTGCGTGTCTGGTTCGTCTTACTTGTATAGTTTTCGTGATGGGAGGCAAGTGCCCGTAGAGTTGGTGTCTCGTGGGGTGTTGTCGCCAGGACTTGTTCAATACTGCTCTCAACACTCTTCTGTAATTTCTGTGTAGTTGCTTCTCCAGCCGTTTAGTTAGCGTCCATGTAGTGCATCCATATAGCAGTATCGACACAACCGCTGCCTGGAAGAAACTGCGTTTCATTTTATCGGTTAGGTCTGATTTCCATATGATCGAGAGCCTATCGATAGCCGTCCATGCCTTCGTCAGTCGTGTGTCGATTTCTTTTTCGGTTGATGAGACGCTAATTCCTAGGTAGGTGAATTTGTCTACTAGTTTCAGAGAGGCTCCGTCTAGTGTTGTAATGCTGCCCGTTTAGTTGTAACACATATATTCAGTTTTGTGTGCATTGACATGGAGGCCAATGCCAGCTGCGGCTCGTTCCAGACTATGCAGTAGTGTCTCTGCTTGATTAGGCGTATTCGCCAGTAACGCCAAGTCATCAGCGTAGTCGGCGTCCGTGATTGTTTTTGCGGGGTATCTTTTGCTTCTTCTCTTAGTCAGCTCGAAGCCATTTTCTCTGATTTTTTTTTTTTAGAGGGAGTCACCATGGCATTGTGTGTTTCTTACTGAACGACCATATCAGAGTGCGTGTGTACACTCTCCAGTTACTCTAGTCAGTGCATTTATGGGCTAATGCCCTTGAATAGGTATTAGCTCACTTATCCCTCCACGCCTGTATTGGCTTCAATTTTACCGCTTCTGTTCTTCTACATGGATAGCTTTGGCATTAAATAAACCACAAAGGTTGATATGCCATTAAATTTATATGCATGCATATGTTGTGCAAAAAAATGAAAGGTGAAATATATGCTATTGTGACACAATCTAATTTTTTTTTTTTACTCATTAATTTTTCTTGTTTAGTATTTGTAAAGTTTATGGTTTTCCCTGAAGTCACACTTATATATATATATATATATATATATATATATATAAGCAAACAGTATAAGCGCAACATTCACATATTCATACATTTATAAATAGGTACAAATAAAATAATATCACAACAGTGACTAGTAGGCTGGGGTTGAAGTATACACCGACTGTATATCTGCAAAGGGGTAAAAATTCCCTAATGGGTGTTCTGTATATGGCACTTAACAATCAGATGCTGAGGCTTCATCTCTGGAGCTTTGGGAAATGCAGAGTACTCCTTCATTGACACTGCTCCAAAGTCTATTCTGGTCCGGAAAGGTTGCTCCTAATAGAGCCGTATCAATTGGTCAAATAGAACTGTTTGACATTTAAAATAAGTGCAAACAAATAGCTCATGCTAAATTGAATTGTTTGAAATAGAATAGTTTATTCATTTAACTGTGTAAAAACAAATGGCTGATGTTTAAGTTAATTGTTAGTAATACACAGTAATACATGAAGCTATTCTACTTAGTTGACTCACATTTACAAAACATGTATATATATATATATATATATATATATATATATATAAAGAGAATTGATACTAAATAACCTACAAAGATTGATATGCTTAAAACTGAGCCAAACCACACAGTAACATGAAATATTTGCAATAGAAACACAATTTATTAACCTATTTATCTAATTATTAATTTCTATTATAATCCTTTTTTGAGTCTTTCAAATCAGAATAAACTTATGAATTTCACTGAAATTAAAGTGTCATCAAGTCTTTTCAGTGTTCCATTTTTTCTTGTCGATCTTAGTCGTACTGTTGTCGTGATAGTTTCTTTCACTCCACCAATCTCCAGTTCTCCCATCTTTTACAGACATTTGGGGACCGTTCCAAAAACTAAAACTAGAATTGGTATCACGATTATTTAATGATTATAAGATGTCATACCAGCACCAATGTGTCAGCTCCAGTGGAATCAAAGGAATATCAAGCCCCCTCAGGTATCCCTTCTTCTTCTCAGTATCCTTAGTAGTGGAATTGTTGGATGGTTATCTGCACCCCTACTCTCTTATCCAGTTTACTTTAGATTGTTTTAAGTATGTCAATCATTACTCATATTATTGTCACCTTCACCTTCTACAACGTTTTCAATTCCCCGACAAGTTCCTTGACCAATTACGCTTAAACTTTTTTCTTCGGTAGACATTAAGATTGATGCTAAGTCAAATTCTTTTTATGAAATTTGTATTTTAAATAAATATTTTAAATGGAGGAGTCAATAATTCTTCTTTAATACGTAATTATTTTGTGAAATTATCATAATCGGATGAGCACGAACAAGGACCAAAAACACCATTACATTTATTGTAAATTGAGTCGGAAATTCTTTTATCACTGTGATGGTGCAACGCTAATAGAAAACCTAAATACGATCTGGTAATTTTGCTGATATTTGGTGAGATACACACAACATCAGAGCATTTTAATGAAAAATTATTATTCTAATTATTACACTACTTTCCAGTTTTTCACTGGGACGGCAAATTCCACAATATTTTTTTTTTTTTTGCTTCTTTGGTTATTATCATTTGGTCAGGTCTTCAGTCTGGGATTAGGTGATCTGTTTGTTTCTTAGAATCCCAGAGAATTGTACGCATCATATCCTCTCCGACAGTTTATACAAAAAATATTGGGTAGTATTGTCAAATTTCACTTTCTTGCACAATTGCCAGTGGATTATGTTCTCTACACAGTCGTGTTTTGCCTCGTACTCTATTTGCACATGTTCGTTACATTCGCTTATTATGTAATTGTTATCGCTTTGTCACTACATTACCTACTCTAGCGATGCTGTTGTTGTCATTGATTTTAACTGTATTATAATTGGTCATTATGGCGTTGTTTTGTGCTGCAATTAAGGGTTCCTTTTTATAGCCTTATCTAGGTCTTCTCGTGTGAGATTTCGACAGGTTGTTGCCTGAAATAACCATACAGATATTTTTCTCTTTCTATTAATCTTTCCTACTTTTTGTTGTTATTCTGTTTGTCCTTATTGTTTTCAGTGATGCTATTAGTCTTTCTTTGCTCTTTTTTATGTAGTCCTTGTCAATGCACACAAAACGGAATATATGTTCAATAATCAAACAGGTGACATCTCCACACTAGACGGAACCGCTCTTAAACTAGTAGACAAATTCACTTACCTAGGAAGCAGCGTCGAATCAACCGAAAAAGACATCGACACGCGGCTAACGAATGCATGAACATTTATCGATAGGCTATCGATCATATGGAAATCAGACCTAACCAACAAAATGAAACGCAGTTTCTTCCAGGCAGCTGTCATATCGATACTGCTGTATGGATACACTACATGGACGCTAAAATATCGGCTGGAGAAGCTAGACGGCAATTACACAAGAATGCTTCGAGCAATATTGAACAAGTCCTGGAGGCAACACCACACAAAGCACCAACTATACGGCCACTTGCCCCCCATCACGAAAACTATCCAAGTTAGACGAACCAGACATGCAGGACACGAGCTCATAAGCTATGTACTCCTATGGACTCCCACATAAGGCCGGGAAAAAGCAGGACGACCAGCACGAACATACATTCAGCAGCTATGTGAGGATACGGGATGTAGCCCTGAAGACCTGCCAGAGGCGATGAACGACAGGGAAAAGTGGCAAGAGAGGGTCAGGGATATCCGTGCCTGAGGCACGACATGATGATGATGATGATGTAGTCCTTGATTCATCGTTTTGATTGATCCACTCGTCAATGCTGGAGAGTCCTCTTCTTCCTTCACTTAACACACATCGTCTGTCTTTCATCTTTTGAATATACGGTATTCTGCATCGTCATCAACCTTCTGTTCCTTTGGTCAATATTTACTCCGTTGTCAATTTTTCCTACGTTTTCAATTTTAGGAATGGTCCCGAGTATATTACAATAGGGACTGCCCAGGTGTTTAACCTTTACATTGCTTAGTTTCGAGAAGAGTGATTATTCTTCTGAGGAACTATTACCCTTTTTCCTTTATTTAATCTGCACTTGTTTGATGTGTCCGCTTCTAGTATTTCCAATTACTTGTAATTTTTCCTTTTCTCCTAGCATTCTGCTTCTTTCCCTTTTTGTAAGCTCTATACCTTCCGTTATTTGTTTTTTCCACTTTTAATTATGAGGATGGTTCATTTTTCTATGACGAAATTATATTCTTATATCATGATTATATGTATATAGTTATTGTTTTTATCACTATCTCCAATTCCTTTTCATTTTATGCTTGATGTCATCCATCTATTTAAATTTATTAAACTTTTCTTGTGATATTATGCTTTTTTTGCCAAAGTGCACTTCCTAAGATTGTAACTGAATGACATCATTGCTGCTACAAATAGTAATAGTGAAAGTGCATCTCCCTGGAAGTTTTTCCTCTTGCTGTCCATTCCACTTTCCAGTTTTCCTGACTTCCAATATATATTCTATAGCTTTGTCGGATATCTTGTATATTTTAGACAATCAACAATCTAGACTTGCAGGACCTTATCATAGGACATTTTCTTGTCAATCCACGCCATGAATACATTTTTCCTATTCTCTTTGTTCTCCTTTGATAATGTGCTGATCACTTTATAGTAAAAGAACATTTTCCTCTCGTTTCCCCAGTGGCATATTTTCTGTTCTTCCGGAAACAGTTCGAGACATACAAGCGAGTAATTGCTTTCCTTCCTAAACCGTGATGTAAGAATTTTTCATATCATATATAGAGATGTTATCGGTATATATTTGCAAGAGATTTTTTTTCTGGAAGGATATTGTTGGTTAGGGTTGTCTTCGTTTTAGTCATCCATTCGGGCATATTTACTTATTCTTTTAACGTTCAATCGTCTCAAATTTTTATAAACCTGTTGGGTTTAAATGTTTGTTTGTTACTTACTTAAACTGCTACATAGTGCGTGAATAGGGCTTTTAGTGATACTACTATTTAGTTGTTTAAACCAGAGACATTGCGTGGTATTCGCCGATGTCCGATCTTTGCTCACTCTTTCACATTTTTTTCCCAAACAACTTGAACTATTCCTGTCTGGCACTTTTTGTTTGACACCTGTTTGTCCAAAACGTTCCAGTCACGTGGCTTTTATCAAACGGGTAAGACCGTTAAAGGGACCGGCTTTCTAAAATAGATACCAAAAGTAAATCGTTCTTATGCAATTGTGACGACAAATTCTTTAAAATCCCAAAATGGGACTTTATATTTTCGCACGTGTGAAGACGGGGCATGTTGGCACTTGATCCCTTGTAGAATAAGTCCTCGTTCAGAGTTTTTCTCTCAGGTATATAAGAACTGGCATATTATGTGAGGGACTAATTTAGGGCTAGACTGACCGCCGCTGGCAAGGGGTTCCAAATTTCACACTATACACACACCCGCCAAGGCCACTAAACTTCCTCCCCTAGACAATGGAAGATATGGACCTCTAGGTTGAGACGTAATAATATTAATTATAGTAGTCGGCAATTCCGGTTTCCCGTGTGATATTTTAAAGGAATTAATAGGACAATTCTAAGCAAGATAACATAAGGCGAATAGAAGCTGAAAAGGAAGCAGAAGTAACAAATTCGGAGCAGACGCCACAAATAACAACTTAGACCACGTGGTAACATTAAAATACATGAATCTTTTACTACAATTATATACACCTTCAAAGTGTCAAAATATATAATAAATGAACAGTCCATGAACATAAATGTCTTTCTCCTTTTCTTTTCTTTCGTTTTCCTTCAAATTGAGAGAGAGAGAGAGAGAGAGAGAGAGAGAGAGAGAGAGAGAGAGAGAGAGAGTGGTATATAAAATCGGGTATAAGGAGAAATAGTCCCACAGTTACTTATCTTATTTTTCCACGGGGTTCCACTGGAGAATCTTTCTTCTTTTACGGGCTAATAGACTTTATGCTATTTTTAACACTGGCTTGAAGAAAATGGCTTCTTCGTGTCTCGCAGAATTTCTTCGTCTTCTTTTACCCGGAGTATTTGGCCTTTGGTTTTGTCTCCTACGAACCCTGTCCAACGACTAACTTTCTTACTTTCTATTTCCGCTGACGGGAAGGAGTCCCCACTTCCGTTTTAGGGGCCAGCCAATCGTTTGGCTTCTACCTTCTTCCCTCCCGTATCAGGAGACCCGAGTGAGGTCATAGAGTATAAACATCTGTAGGTCTCCCCTCTGTGACCTACATTCTTTCTTAACGGTCATTCTTTGACGGCTTGCTACTGTTAATTCAAACAAGAGGATAGTATTAATCTTATTTCTATCGTCTCAGTGGGATATCACGTGACACAATTAATCCATCTACTAAAGACAGTTGCGCTATATAGTTGCGTTTTGGTTTCACTTTTCTCAGTCTATCAATTCCTTTTCTATTCAAAGTCAAGTACACCAAATTTGAAAACGGTTATAGGTAAAGAGTTACAAACATATTAATATATATGTGCTTATTAGTTTCTATCATTCTCTCCATAAATATCACCACCGTTTTTCATTTATTTATAACATCATAAAAGTTATCATCTTGCATATTAATAATTAACTTTTCCCGTCTCATTCTTTTTTCTCATCGATTTTTCCTACTTGATTTCGCATTCTTTATTTTTAATTATTTTGTTTTTTCGCTGATGAAATAATATTTCTGCTTGCCTTTCCGATTTGCGAGAAATGTTTTCTTCTGGATATGGCGGAAGATAATGTCAAAGATTCTTTTACATTTTGAAACTAGCTGGAGCTTACTGTAAGCTATTAAATTCTTTGATAAAAAGAAAAGACATGATCTACTTGGGTGGATTGGAATAGCCGTCATGGTTGCAAACGAGTCAGAACTACAGTCTGGCTCTAACGTTCACTTTTGGACTAATGCCCGTATAAAAAGGTATGAACCGTCTTACCCACCCAGCTATATTTTAGTTTAGTTTGGTTTGGTCTCGTTTCTTTGTTTAAAAATTTTCGTGGATTATGTAATGCTGAATCCATTCTTATAGAAGAAAACTAGTGGGACTGTTTAACCCACAGCTGGCTGGATAAATGGTTTCATACGTTTCCCAAGGTTATTACACCAAAAGTGAATGTTTTCGAGCAATTAGAGTTTGAACTCGCTAACTTCAAAGCCACAGTAAAGCCGTTTCCGTTTCTTTGCTTAATGGCATATCAATCTTTGTAGGTTCTTTAATACCAAATCCAATCTCTTTGGGCAATATTGGGACTATTTAACCCATAGCCGGGAGGATACGGGGGTTTGATACCTTTCCTAAGGGTATTTGCCCGAAAGTCAACGTATTAACGCGACTGAAGTACGAACTCGCTTACTATGATTCCGCAGTCCATCGCTTTAACCATTACACCACGAAGACACCCGCCACTGGAAAGCATTTTTGCAATTACATTACAGAGACTCTCTAACAGCTACGGGTTAATATGTACTACATTCCTTTTAAAAAGATGCATTTGGTATTAAATAACTTACAATGGTTGATATGCCATTAAACAAAGAATCCAAACCTTCTCACCGCCTTCTTTTCTTTTACAAATATATCACAGAAACCAAATAACTGTCTAAAGCTGATATGCAATACAAATAAAGAAACCGAAAGAAACTTGGCTAAATTATTAACCCACTTTTGACAATTTTAAATACTTCGCGTTTACTTAATATGTTGGCTTAAGATAAAAAATGACATGTATATCTGATCAAGAAAAGCGTTAGATTTTTAATTCAAGATGCAACGGAATACTAACCATTTATTGAATCATATAAATTAGCATGAATATAAATATAATCTGCTTAAAATGATATGAAACTAGATCCATAAAGGTGGAAATAATTTGTTGTCTTTCTATATCAGTATTCCTTTAAAATCAAATAACTAAAATTCCTTTACCAATATCATCATCATCATCATATCACGCTGGTAGCACGGATATCCCTGACCCTCTCTCGCCACTCCTCCCTATCGTTCATCGCCCTAGGTAGGTCTTCAGGACAACATCCTGTATCCTCACATAGCTGCTGAATGTATGTTCGTGCTGGTCGTCCTGCTTTTGCGCGGCCATGTTTGGGGATCCATAGGAGTACATCACTTATGATCTCGTCCCTACTTCTCCAGCAGTGTCCTGCATGTCTGGTTCTTCTAACTTGAATAGTTTTCGTGATAGGGGGCAGGTGGCTGTACAGTTGGTGTCTTGTGGGGTGTTGCTGCCAGGACTTGTTCAGGATTGCACGCAGCATTCTTGTGTAATTGCCGTCTAGCTTCTTCTCCAGCCGTTTTGTTAGCGTCCATGTAGTGCAGCCATATAGCAGTATCGATGTGACCGCTGCCTGGAAGAAGCTGCGTTTCATTTTATCGGTTAGGTCTGATTTCCATATAATTGATAGCCTATTGATAGCCGTCCATGCTTTCGTTAACCTCGTTTCGATGTCCTTTTCGGTTGATTCAACGCTGCTTCCTAGGTAAGTGAATTTGTCTACTAGTTTAAGAGGGGTTCCTTCTAGAGTGGAGATGTCCCCCGTTAGGTTATAGTACATATATTCCGTTTTGTGTACGTTAACATAGAGGCCTATGCTTGCTGCTGCTCATTCCAAACTATGCAGTAGTGTTTCGGCTTGGTCAGGAGTATTTGCCAGTATCGCTATGTCATCGGCGGAGTCGGCGTCGGTAATTGTTGTTGCGGGATACCTTTTACTTCTTTTCTTCGTCAGTTCGAAGCCATTCTCTTTGATTTTGTCAATCGATGTTCTAAGTACGTATTCTAGACAAATGATAAAGAGGTACGGAGCCAGCGTGTCCCCTTGTAGTACTCCTGCTACAATGTCAAAGTATTCTGTGTCTCCATCCGGTGATCGTACTTTTACTTTAGTGTTTCTATAGAGAATCGTTATTGCCGCTACGGTTTCTTTAGGTATGCCGTACGCTAGTAGGATTTTTTCCATCTTTCCTCTGTGAATGGAATCGAAAGCCTTGGTAAAGTCGACAAATATTAATGTCGCTTGTAGGTGTTTTGCCCGTACACCTTCAAGGATTCTACGGATGGTTAATATTTGTGAGGTCGTGGATCTATTTCTTCGGAAGCCATTTTGGTTTTTTCTAAGTATGTTGTCGATTTTGGGTTCTATGCGGTTTCGTAGTACGGCATTGTAGATTTGGGATGCTATGGATGTAAGTGTTATGCCTCGGTAGTTTTTGGCTAATCCGAGGTCCCCCATTTTAGGGAAGGGGAGTATGCATCCCTTCATCCATCTATCTATCGGATTTTGATTGTATACTGCGTTGCAGTGTCGGAGCAGTATGTCGTCGAATTGTCTGGTCTTCCATACTTCCGGGGGAATTTCGTCCAGCCCTGCAGCTTTCCTATTTTTAATTTTTCTGAGAACCGAGCCGAGTTCTTCTTGTGTGAACAGTCTTAGTTTAATGTCTAATTGTTTGCTAATTATTCTGGTGATTGGTTCCTGTGTTATTTTCGGTGAGTTTCCTAGTAGGTTTTCGAAGTGCTGTTTCCACAGTTTTATTCTTTCTTGTTGGTTTGCTGCTTTCAGTTTTGCTTTGGCTGTGTTCTTTCTTCTGCTCACTTAAAATGTTATGCTGTATTTTGTTTGTGAAATAAAGCTTAAACTATGCGTTTTAAATGTAAAGACACGCTTACTCTACTATAAAGCCAAATTGATGTTAGTCTTTCCAAAAGTCAGCGAACAAGGCAGAATGTTTTTGAATCTCTTCTATAATATAATTTAAAAATTCGTAAAGAAAGCCCTAAGAGTAGTTTCGAAGTAAAAGCCTAAAACATCTAATGCTACCACAAGCTCCCCCAAGAGAAAGGAAAAAAAAATAAAATGAATATTCCCCTCCCCCCAGTAGACCGCCTCCCAAAACTACCTAAAATTCAGTAGTAAATAAAAGTTAAAACGAAGAAGAGCATTTGAACTAAGGAGCCAACAGGAAGAAATATATCAATATTGGTCAGTATGTCTTTAAGCCCTATCAATTTAAAATGCTGAATTTTACAAAATGTTATGCTGTATTTTGTTTGTGAAATAGTGCTTAAACTATGCGTTTTAAATGTAAAGACACGCTTACTCTACTATAAAGCCAAGTTGATGTTAAGTCTCTTTCCAAATGTCAGCGAACAGGGCAGAATGTTTTTGAATCTCTTCTATAATATAATTTAAACATTCGTAAAGAAAGCCCTAATAGTAGTTTCGAAGAAAAAAAAGTAAAAGCCTAAAACACACAAAAAAAAAAAAAAAATTTAAAGCTCTATAATCCCCAAAGCCTACTAGGTTCCCAACTGTAGTATAAAAATAAAAACTAAAACGCCTAGGAAAAGTCTCAATACCGAAAAAAAAAAAGCAAAAATACAGTACCAGTGAAAGTACCTTAATCTTGGACTTTAATTAAGTTAAAACTTAAGAAAACTCAAAAACCAAAATTACCCCCCCTTTATTTTTTACGCACACAGGGGAAGCAGCATGATGTACGTAAAGGTGTTTGAATAAACCCATGGACGACCAAACTCAATACCTAAACGGGTCCTAGACGTGAGGTTGACGACTTTACGCTCAGTATCGTTAGTTCGATCGGGGAACTACTGCTGCTCCTCTATAAGGGTGGCTTCTATAGAAGAGAATAAAGCAGCCATCGAAAGATAACCATAACCCACACTCAAACCACATACACAAACCGCATCGCTCTTCGCGCGGGTAAAAAAGGGGCGCGTCCTGCTGAGGTTGGAGCCCTGGCCTCAGTGTTCGAAAAATCAGCTACAGAGCTCAAACAATCAAAACTACTAAAATGCAAGCAAACACTACAAATAGCCACATTTAACGTAAGAACCTTAAATAGAATAGGACAACTACCAGAGCTAATCGCATCGGCCGAAGAACATAAGATAGACATAATATGCATACAAGAACACAGATACATGCACACCGAAGATATCAAATATCACGAAACTGGCAAGGGCTGGTCGCTCGTCACTGTATCCGCATGGAAAAACTCTGTCAACGCCGCAGTAGGAGGGGTAGGATTACTTATAGGACCTAGAGCATTAAAAACGCTTTATAGCGTTGAGAAAATACAACCTAGAATGATGGCAGCTACTTTTAACGGCAACCCCAGAGCAACAATCATCTCATGCTACAGCCCCACCAATGTTAGTGAAGAAACTGAACTAGTCACCTTCTACGATGAGGTATCCTCATTAGTGCGTAGCATCGCGAAACACAACATGTTAGTCATTGGTGGAGACATGAATGCCCAAATCGGGAAAAACGGAAAGAACAAATACAGCCTCCACAACACGTCAAATAGGAATGGTCAACATCTAACAGATTTCATGATAGAAAATAGATTAGCATGCCTCAATACAAACTACCAAAAAAGGAAGGGCAAACTATGGATATACACGTACGCAAACAATACTAAAGCTCAGATAGACTACGTCCTCATAAACAAGAAATGGAAAAATAGTGCAATGAATTGCGAGGCATACTCCTCTTTTGAGGGTGTGTCCACCGATCACCGAATAGTCACGGCGAAAATACGGTTAAGCCTACGAAAAAACGCCAAACGAACAGCGACCACCAAACACTATGACTGGGCCCTATTGAACAACAAAGATATAAGAGATAAATACGTATTAGAATTAAGAAACAGATTCGAAACACTACAAGAAAGGACGGAAAAAAGTACACCAAACGACGAATATGAAAATTTCGTCAATGCACACCTCGAGGCAGCAGCAAAATACATTCCAACAAAACTTAAAACTAAATATAGAGTCCCTTAGGAAACTTTAGCGGTGAGAGAAAAACGTACACTAGTGAAAACAGCCTCCAAAAACTATCGAAAAAACCCAACAAACACAAATGCCTTAAAACTAAAAACGGCACAATATCAATTAGCAGGCATATATATAAAGGAACAGACAGAATACATGCAAAATCAGATAGATAAGATTAGAGACTCGGTGGAAGATAGACAATCTAGAATAGCCTGGCAAACAATAAACGAAGTGAACAGAAGAAAGAACACAGCCAAAGCAAAACTTTACCAATATAAACACTTTAAAATTAGCAATAGGGTAAAGATATACAAAAGTCACTGTATCTATTTACCCATCAATCAGAACATAATATTTTTTTCCATTGATCAGATTCAGCCTGTTCTTTCTGTCAATCTATTTCAATTTCTTCCGTAAATCTCTTTCTGTGTGGTCTTTCTTTAATCATTTCTTTTTTTGCTCACACACACACACACACACGCACACACACACACACACACACACACACACATATATATATATATATATATATAAAGTAAAGTTGGCGAACTTAGTCGAGGTTTACCCGAAGGCTCCTTTTTCAATAGCTACCACACAGGGGTGTAGGGGAGGGCGCGACTCCATTTCCTGGATTGCTCCACTTTACTCTTGATACTTACTTTATAGTGCCGAGAGCTAAGCAACGCAGCATCAAGTACCATTTTTTGAGTCTTTGGTATGACTCGAGCTGGAATTGAACCCCGGTCTCCCGGACCATTGGAGAACACTCTACACATTATACCAATGGATCGAAATGAAACTTTGTGAGTTTTTAACTTTTCTTAATCAAGTCATATTTTATGCACGGAAAATATTAATCTGCATTTTCGTGTAGAAAAAAAAGCGCTGTAAAAACCGTTAGGTTTGAAAACACTTTAGGCCTTATATCTATGTATACGGAGGAGTGTAATGGCTAATATCTGAAGAAATGGATGTGACAACCTGAGTACCA